>OU343223.1:65635558-65807433 GCA_910596185.1 Chrysanthemum makinoi | reverse complement strand
GATGCTTCTCTCAGTGTTCTAATTAACTATGGAAGACAGAGAATCCCAACTCTATGACGAATTTGAACACTTCAAGATGAAACCGGATGAGAATGTCTATGAGTACTATGTGAGATTTCATAAGTTAGTGAATGAACATGAGAACATCAGTAATGACTATGCCTAACATTCACCAACTCAAAATTTGTGAACAACATGAATCCCGAATGGCACAAGTTTGTCACCGCCGTGAAGCTCACTAAAGGATTGAAGAATACAAACTATGAGCAACTCTATGCCTTCCTCCTTCGGAATGAGAGACATGCTATGTTTGAAAAATTGATTCTCAATCAGCTCAAACCAACCGTGGGAGAGACAAGCTCGTCTAATGACTCAACCGCCTTCACTCAAACATCGGAATCACAAACAAAGCTTCACAAGTCATAACACCCTTGGGTAAATCACAAACCTATTCCTGATCCTATGTTCAAACAAGCTGATGCTGATGCACACGTGGGTAACTTCATTAATCAACTAGCTATTTTGATTAGTCAAAACATGAATTCTCTCCCACAAATCAACAACAACCCCGAACAAAGATCTAACCCACACAATCAAGCCACCTGTTAAAGATGGAAGGATCGAAAACCAGTCGTGAAAGACAGAGATGATCGTAAGAGGTGGAGCGGGTAGAGGTTATGTTGGCAATCAGACTCGAGGAAGGAATGGTAACCAAGGTCAAGCTAAGCCGATCAAATGCTATAACTGTGGTGGTGAGGGACACATTGCAAGAAACTGCCACATCTCCAAAGCGCCCAGAATGCTTGATTACTTCAGAGATAAGATGTGCTGTACAAGCTCAGGACAATGGTGCTGCTTTAGATGAAGAGGAATTGCTGTTTCTAGCTGAGGGCAATGCCAAGACCTATGATGCATATGGATGAGCACCAGCCCTAGAGATAGGTCACAAATCATCAATGCCTTTCAAGTCGCTGATGTGATGCATACGACTGGAGTGATGATGGACCTACGGCACACATAATTTTTATGGCTAGCATTTCTCCAATGGTTTCTCCAAGGTCTCTTCTTCACCACTAGTTGGCCCATCCCAAGACAAATCATCTCAGGTACTAAAACTATATGATAATGCCGAAAATGTATGCATGACAAAGTACAATCAATCAAACTATAATCATATGTTCAAATACAGGAAACCGATATTGTACCAAGTGATGCATCTGCATCAACTGATGTTTTGATGAATACACTGTATGTGCCCCTGATGATTCTGTAATTTCTGAACTAAATGTCTATAAAGAACGTGTTGCTATTTATGAACACCGTGCTAAATTTGAGTTGACCACTCGTGAGCAGGAAATGGATGACCAAGTGCGTACAGTCATTAGAAAAAGTAATTTTAGAGAAGAAGTATTGAAACAAGAATTAAATTCCTTGCAAGAAAACTTTCTAAAACAGCTAAGCAAAAACAAGAACTTCAAGAAAATGTGAAAATGCTTAAGCAAGAATTTAATGCAAAGGAATCAAAACTCTTGAGAGACTTTTCTAATATGAAAACTTTGAAAAACAAACTTGAAAACAAGTTGTACATAGAAGGAAACACCATTCAGACTGCTCACATGGTCACTAAACATAGAGTTCTAAGCGATAAGCATAGTGTTCCCATTATTGATAAACCCAACCCTGAGTACGAAAAGATAGCTAAAGCAGCTCAAAGTGTGATCTATGATGGCAATGAGATTCTTAAACCTAGACAGAAACCTAGTTTCGTTGAGTGCACTGAGGAAGATAAGAAATCAGATGAAGTCACTAGGGAAAGGATGAATAAAAAATTAGATAATCCTAAATGCAAAGAGAAAAAATAATTATCACTCCCCATGACTACAAGAAGGAAACTGGATTTTTGAACATGTTTAAGCCTCAGACATTGTTGACTCCGAACAAGTTTTCCGAAAAAGGATTTAGATAAGGTAAAGCTGAAAATATTGTTGAAACAAACCCTCCCTTATGGAAAATGCCTAGAGCAACTGTGTATC
This sequence comes from Chrysanthemum makinoi, assembly GCA_910596185.1. Taxonomy (NCBI): domain Eukaryota; kingdom Viridiplantae; phylum Streptophyta; class Magnoliopsida; order Asterales; family Asteraceae; genus Chrysanthemum; species Chrysanthemum makinoi. Next base: position 65,805,400 of record OU343223.1, on the reverse strand, counting down.
CTCCTAATACACCAATGCATCTTGTTCCTAGAACAATTGCCACTAAAAGCAAGACCTTAATTAGCCAATGTGTTATATTTCAACTATTTGTTGATTTTGAGAAAACTTGCAAGAAAAGGATCACACCCAATGGTATAACGGAAGGAGAAAGGGGTTTTGAGCAAATGAAAGAATGTTATTTAACTGAGGTCATGCCTTTCTTTAAACTGGAAGATCACTTTGAGAGTCTTAAAAAGGGGATAGACACTGATATCAAGGGAATGGAAAAGGAATTTGATGCAATGGTAGTTGAAGTTAGTGATTATGAGCGTGCACTAAAATATAATGTGATTGAGAGGAAGAACTTGCATACCTTAAATGAGACTCTTATTACTGAATGTGTTGCTCAAGATATCTTTTTCACTGCTTCAAATTGCTCTATTAATGCTTCCAAATTTCATGAACTATCTGTGGCCCTGAAAGTCTCCCATGATCGTCTCATTGAGCTTGAAAAACTAATTCTAAACCAAACGAAAATTGAACTGATGATCACGACAATGTGGTTAAACATTTGTCTAAACTAGAGGCTGAGCATTTTAATTTACAACTCAAATATCAACATCTCAAAGAAAATGTCAAAACTTCAAATATCAAGACATCTTCAGATGCTCCAGAGTTTGATGCAGTTTTTCAAATTAACAAACGTGATGAACAGTGATTTCAGTGACAAAGCAACGTCAAGCTTAACTCACACAAGCTAGCCACTTGTGAATGACTAACCGTAAGAAGCTTATAACGGCTCGGACACTGATTCTTTGATAATGAAGGCTTAGGGGTTATGTGTATGGATAAAACCTCAATATCGATATAAAAAATAATCACGAAGATAGATTCAAATTCCTTTAGGAAAAAGAATAATAAATCAAATCCCGTGTGATCTGTGTATACCGGATTAGACAACCCGAATCGTTTTCCCAACGAGGCGTGAATTGCCAACGCCGTTCTTGGTTTGGAATTTAATGCTCGATGTTTTGATTAGTTTGATTTTGATTATTAAACTACGGGAGTGGGGAAAGTAATTAAGGGAATCTATTTTACGGGAAATCCTAAGTGCGAATTATAACTAAAACGTAATAAATAGAACGTAATTAAAATGCAAATACGTCTAAATTATACCCTAAAAATGCCTAAAATTACTTTTATACTAAAAATGAAATGCAAAAACTAATTTAGAATTAAAACTATTTTTTTTTTCTGGATTTTATTTAAATTAAAAACTAATTTTTAACTATTTAAACTAAATTAAAATTCTAAAAATTATGAAACTTAAGGAGAAAATTATGAAACTACTTTTATAAAATCTAAAATATCATAAGAGACTTTTCAAAACTATTTTTTATTTTTTTCAGATTAATTTTTTATTTTCTACTAATTTAAAACTATTTTAATCTAATTTAAATTGTGAAAAATACCAAATAAAAGGGAAAAATATGGAAAAATCTTTTTTATGCTTTTTATATTTTTCTTAAACTGAGAAAATGAAAAATTATTTTTGGAACTTTTCTCAATTATTATAGCAATTAAAGCTAATTAAAAGTGATTAAAAACTAGTTTAAATCTAGAAAAATAGCAAACAGTGACCAAAATTAATGAAAAATTCAGGGAAATGCTAAAATGCTATTCTGATCCTAGGAAAATTGTCAAATATGATGATTATGTGGAGAAATAAGGGCTGCAAGTAAATGGAGTTCAAATAAGCACTAAGAAATAAGCAAACAAGCTACTTAAGCCACCAAAATTCTACAGGGCCTAAATTACACTATGACCACTCTAAATAAGCTAACTACTGCTACTCCTAACCTCAAATAAGCAATTCACAGATTGAGCTAACTGCCACTCAACAAAACAGCAAAGTGGCAGTTGTCCTATGTTTGAGCTTATGCACTATACTAAGGTATCCAGAGCTTTAGCTAAAAACAAATATGAGGTCTTATAGACCACCTAGCAGACTACACCTGAACCAAAAAATCAGACCCCTAACAAGCCTTATTGAGCTTATTTCTCGAGCTGCAAGTTACGCATCAAATCGTATTTGCACCATTTTGACTTTTTTGAAACAAATTGAAATTTTGACTTTTGTGGATTTTGAGATCAAATGATTTACTGATGTTAATGAAATATGATTAAGTGAAGTTTTAGCAAGCTAGATAATCAAGTTTAAACCTATATGAAGGATTGAGAGCTTGTAAGTCACTATTGATTTCAAAACCGATGTGCATACTAGAACAGTTGAATGAAAATTTGACTTTTAGACTAATTTATTGCAGAGTAGACTACTAAGATGATAATGACTAAGCTACTAGAGACTATTGCAACAAGTTTTAACTAGTAACTAACAATCCAACTAAGTTTAAATAGACAATCCAAAGAGCACCCTTATAGACTTGTTGTGCAAAAATACTAACCAAATATCAAAAAGCAGATCATTTTCACATCACAACGGATCCATACACCAAGTCAAAAACAATAAGGCTAGAGACAGAAATAATCACTACTATAACAGATATAATGAAAATTAAACCTGCTATTGTTTATGAGCTAGAAATGAGACTTAAAGCACACTTACAAGAAATCCATAGCAAACAATGGCTTGTAAACCAAGAGAAAGGACCACTACCCTAACCTATTCAACCCATATCCATCATCACAAAGTCATTTTAACCATAGACAATTTTTTTTACCAAGATCACCACCACAGTTGACTTTCGTTGACTTGATCTTTTTGTGAATGTAAATGAAAGTGAGGGATAAGAGGTGAAATAAAGCTCACAAAGCTATAATAAGCTAGATGAGCTTATTCCATAGTTTAAAGAGCTTATTGATTATTTTAAAACATAAAATGCAAGATAAAAATTCAAGAGCTTGGAACTTTTATTAAAACTGAAAAGAGGTTACAATACAATAAAAGCTTGATAAAACATTTAGAAAAATACTGAAAATTAAAGACAATAAGCTAAAATTAAAACTAGGATTGCACGACTTCAAATGATGAGCAAAAGGGTCCTTTTATAGCCTTGAGGAGAAGGTCTTGGATTTTGAGAAGAAGCCTAGAAGCTTATTCGAGCCACTCATTCCTTCCATCATCACCGCCAATCAGATTACACCATTTCACTCAATGAGGTGTCTAAGCCAATAGCCGAGCTCCAAAATGCCACGTAGGCTGCTATTCTGACAGGTCAGGTGAAGATAAGGCTTCTAGAAGGTCTTGATAGATGCTAGTACCAAGTTTGGTGTTTGGGTGGTGGTGTACGGGTGTGTTTGGTTGGGAAGGAAGGTGAGAGAGATATGGGCACTGTTTGGGGCGGGGTTGGATATTTAATTATATCTTAAAATTGTTGATCCGGGTGGTTTGCTTTGACTCTGGTAATTGGTTGGGGTTTAATAATAGGGTGCCGGTATTATGTTGGGTTTATTGGGTATAATTCATGGATTGGTGGCCGTGATATGTATTAAGTGGATAATGGATTGGATCATGGACTTGGATAATAACCATAGGCAATATTAGGGACCAAATATGTCAAAACTGAATTTGAGGACCAAACTTGTGAATTCTGAAAATCTCCTCCAAGGACTGAATTTGACAATCTTCAAATAGACCAAGGGCTTATTTGCAAATATCTGAATCTTTAAGGGTCATTTCTGACAAATGCTGAAACTTGAGGGACTGTTTCTGACATTTCTTCAAACTTTGATCAAATCTTCACAAATCATCCTTAGAGATTAGAAATCTTCAAAAATGCATAATTCTGACCTTCCAGCTCAGCTTAAGCTCTCTTGATCTCTCGTGCTCGGATTTATGTCTGATTTGGTTCCTTTTATGTGTTTTACATATCCGTACCTGCACAAGCACAAACTCAAGAAAACCACAAATATTAGCAATAAACGGCTCTTTCTTGGTTATTTTGGGTCTATTTTGATAAAGAAAAGGTATGTGTTTTAGCACATACCAAAATACCCCAGACGAAACCATTGCCGTGTCCTCACGCAATGCAATCAACTCACGCTTCTAAAACCAAGGATTTCAATCTCTTTCTACTAAACCTATGAAGAAGTAGTCAATGTTCCTGAAAAGAGATTAAGAAAGCCTTAATTCTAAAACGCCCGCTTACCTTTCATTTCACAAGTAGATATTACGATTAAGCACATTCCGGAAATGAATGACGGTTTGTTGAACTTTCATGTCGATCAATAACTCCAACATTTTTCAAACGACACGTTAGGATCACGGAGTAGAAAACACAACACGCTGAAGTGACCATACGTATAGAATACATCGTCCCTGATTTTTCACAAGTCCCAAACTAAGCGTAAAACCGAAATCATTGTTACAAATGATTCTAGATGCTAACACTACCCATGGAAGTTACTTGTGTAATTACTTTTTGTTCCCATTTTCCTATTTCCTCTATATTTTTTTATTTTTGTGAGAAATGAATTTCTTCAAATTTCTCGTTTCGATAAGACTTATTCTGATAAAGATAAAAAGCTAAGTCGATAATTAGTTATCCGCCTTCCCTCAAGAACCATTGTCGTAAAAATGAGGTCCACATCAAGGAATTTTTATTCACTTATACTTAATTTTTCATTTTTCAACATTCATTTTTTTTTTCAACTATACTTTAACTTATATGAGCTGTGAACCACGAGCTTCACGGGTAATTTCAAGACTATAGGCTTCATGAAATGAGAATCCCTACTGGCTAGGCTAAGACCTCACTCAATCCCGGCTAAAGATCCAAGGGTCCGATCTCGACACCGCAGCTCACAACTTTACTTATTACATTTCACATATCACTTATTGCTCATTTATTTATTACGGATCCTTGATGTGTACCCAATTTTTAAAACAAAGATTCTTTTAAGAAGATAAAGAACTAACTATCGCCAAAAACTCGACATCTCTAATTATTTAGACAGATATGGGGTGAAACAATTTTGTGGGAACAAAAAGCCATAAGTACCTTCAATGGGCTCTAAAGAGAACCAACTACTCCACGCTTAGCATCTAAACTCATAAGTAACTCTATCATTTCTCGATCTCTGCAAATTTAAAATCCCAAATAATGAGATCCGCAGATGCTTAGCCGATAATTTTAGATTATCTATGGTTAAGGGAACAAGCTAGGGCTCAACACGCCCGTCAAGTCAGAATTCTATTCCTACTCTCACCAGCGGAAAGTCAATCAAGGTGTCAAAACATATATTAACTTAGCAAATGCTTCGTCTAATGAAATCAAGTTATGCATATTTAAAGTCACTCAGGAAAACTTGCAAATTCTTGGCCTTGTTAGCTAGAATTCGCATTTTATAGCTTCTTATCTAAGAGACTAGCCAACTTTTCAATCAAAAAGACTTAACAAAAGCTTGAAAAATTTTAAAAATTTTCACATTTTTGCACAATTTTTCATTTTCAAGGAAAACGGGTTACGAGAGAAACACAACGAAATAAGCAAGTGCGGTCAAGTCAAATCAAGATTACCCTACCCCATACTAGAACGAAACATTGTCCTCAATGTTTAAAGCAAGGGTATCACGAAAATCTAAAAGCCGTTTATTAAGTATGCTCAAAGATAAACGTTAGTCGATAAGATTAGGATATCGGATTTCCATCAGCATCGATCATGAAACTCGAGTAGAGAAACAAACAATCTTTGAGCACGAGAGTCTTCATATCGGGAAAATCCTGAACACAACATCACAAACAACCAAACACGAAATCAAGAGGCGGACCCTTCGTCCACTTATTAGAAAGTAGAAAGACGAGATAGATGGATAAGCATGGGGTGCCTCCCACGGCTATGTTTTTGATTACCGAGTCTCTAGCTTGACTCGATCCCCGAATTCATGTGTCCATGGGGAAGAAAGTTTGAGATCCGGACAACCATAGATGGGATGTCCCTCCAAAATAATGTTTCACACGATGACCATTCACCTTGAAATTTGGGCCATCGGTCTGAGAAAGCTCCACCGTTCCATACGGGAAAACTTGAGTGATGGTGAATGGTCCTGACCAACGGGATTTGAGTTTGCCCGAGAATATCTTCAATCGAGAGTTAAAGAGGAGAACTTGATCACCAACGTTGAAAACGCGGTTTTGATTTTAGCATCATGAATCCTCTTAGTCTTCTCTTTGAAAATCAAAGAATTCTCGTAGGCCTGATCCCTAAGCTCGTTTAATTCAAGTCAATTGAACTTTTCAGTGATCACCCGCGGTCTTAAGATCGAAATTAGCATGTTTCAAGGCCCAGAATGCCTTATGTTCGAGCTCGATGGGCAAGTGACAAGCTTTTCCATACACCAACTTGAATGGGGTGCACCCGATGGGTGTCTTGTATGCGGTGCGGAAAGCCCATAATGCATCATCTAACTTATCGCCCCATGAAGCTCGATTTTCTCCTATGGTTCTTTCTAAAATCCTTTTCAAACCACGATTCGAGACCTCAACTTGTCCGCTTGTTTGCGGGTGATACGCGGTAGAAAGACGATGGGTAACTCCATATTTAGCCATAACTTTGGCAAATTGTTCATTACAGAAATGGGTACCGCGATCACTGATGATAGCACGAGGTGCTCCGAATCGGGAAAACAAATTCTTTAAGAACTTAACAACCACTCGGGCCATTGGTGGGGAGCCTTCGCTTCAACCCATTTAGACAAGTAGTCGACGGCCACGAGGATATACTTATTTCCTTTAGATGATGGAAATGGCCCCATAAAATCGATGCCCCACACGTCAAAAATCTCACAGACTTGAATAGCATTTTGTGGCATTTCATCCTTCTGTGAAATTTTCCCTTGACGTTGGCAAGAATCACAAGATTTGACTAAATCATGAGCATCTCGATATATGGTAGGCCAATAGAACCGGAATCAAAACCTTCTTAGCGTGTGTAGCTTGCACCATGATGGCCACCCTGGGTCCGCTTATGGCAAGCATTGAGAATATCAATAGCCTCTTGGCCATGAACACACCGCCGAATTACTTGATCCGCACAAATCTTAAACAAGTAGGGATCGTCCCAGAAATAATGCTTAACATCTTTGAAAAACTTTTTCTTTTGTTGAGACGACATCCCTTTCACGATGAAATTGCCCGCATGGTAATTTGCAATGTCGGCAAACCATGGGGTGTTCGGGTCTTTCTTAGCAATCATCCCAAGTGTCTCAAGAGGAAATGTTTCCGTAATTTCCTTTTTCTCGAGCACACTTTGATGAGGATTCTCAAGTCTAGAAAGGTGATCGGCAGCCAGGTTCTCCGCTCCTTTTTGTCAAGAATAGTAACATCAAACTCTTGAAGGAGGAGAACCCACCGAAGTAATCGTGGCTTAGCATCTTGCTTTGCCAAAAGATACTTTAAGGCGTAATGGTCGGTATACACTATGGTCTTTGATAAGACAAGGTAGGGTCGGAATTTCTCAAAAGCATAAACAACGGCCAATAATTCCTTTTCAGTAGTCGTGTAATTGTGTTGGGCCTCGGACAATGTCTTACTCGCATAGTGTATGGGTTGAAAATGTTTCGACTTACGTTGCCCCAAGACTGCCCCAATTGCGTAATCACTTGCATCACACATGAGTTCAAAGGGCAAATCCCAGTCGGGGCAACTAAGATCGGTTGCCTCAGTTAATTTCTTTTTAAGAATGTTAAACGCTTCAACACATTCGTTGGTGAAGATAAACGGAGCATCCTTTTCAAGGAGATGGGTCAGAGGGCGGGCTATCTTAGAGAAATCTTGATGAAACGGCGATAGAAACCGGCATGACCCAAAAAACTCCGAATACCTTTGACGGTAGTGGGATGAGGGAGTTTAGCTATAACGTCGACTTTAGCTCTACGACCTCAATCCCAGATTTCGAAATCTTATGGCCGAGGACAATGCCCTCTCAAACCATGAAATGGCACTTCTCCCAATTCAAGACCAAGTTGGTGTCTTCACACCTTTTGAGCATGTGGTCAAGATGAGAGAGGCAAGAAGTGAAAGAATCTCCATAAACCGAGAAATCATCCATGAAAACTTCCATAGACTTTTCGATCATGTCATGAAAAATAGCCATCATGCACCTTTGGAACGCATCGAGGTATTGCATAACCCAAAAGGCATGCGTCGGTAAGCAAACGTTCCATAAGGGCATGTGAAAGTGGTTTTCTCCTGATCCTTTGGATCGATCGGGATTTGAAAATAACCGAAGAAACCATCGAGAAAGCAATAGAACTCATTTCCCGCTAAACGCTCGAGCATCTGATCCATAAAAGGTAGCGGGAAATGGTCCTTACGAGTAGCATCGTTCAATTTTCGATAATCAATACACACCCTCCATCCGGTGATGAGGCGTGTGGAAATCAACTCATTTTCATCGTTAGCAATGACGGTCATTCCTCCCTTCTTAGGGACACAATGGATAGGGCTAACCCATGAGCTATCGGAGATTGGATAAATGATTCCGGCCGAGGAGTTTAAGAACTTCCTGTTTGATAACATCATGAATTTTTGGGTTAACCCTACGTTGTTGTTGAATCACGGGTTTACAATCATCCTCCATCAGAATTTTGTGGGTACAGAAACGAGGATTGATTCCTTTGATGTCGAATTTGCCAAGCGATTGCATTTTTGTGTTTTCGTAAGACATCCAAAAGTGCGGTTTCTCCTCATCTTTAAGTTTTAGAAATGATGACGGGAAATTTGTTCGGTTTCTCAAGAAAAGCGTATTCAAGATGAGGAGGTAAATCCTTGAGCTCGGACTCCGGAGGATTTTCATGAGACGCTTGTACTTTTTTGATTTCTCAATCGTAATTTCTTTCTAGGAGTGACGGTAATGGATCTTCATTCAATAATTGCTCAAGATAACGGATATCTCCCTCTGAATCATAAACACCATCATCAATTCCCGGTGGAATCGATTCATCATCAGCAAGAAACTCATCGATCTCTTCCAAAATGAAGTCACCTCCCTCGAACGGAGTGAGAGAGGGGGAAGAATCGGCAATAATAGGCTCGAAGATGGTTTAACATTTTCGAAGGAATGGTGGGATTGCCACCCATAAAATCAAGAACCTCTTGAGCATACTCCTCCGTAGCAATATTGAGAACGTCGATTCGATTAATAGAAGCATCATCATAGTTGGAGGAGTATCTCAAAGGATGGTTAATATTAAATGAGACGGTTTCCTTGTTAGATCGTAAAGTGATTTCTCCTTCATAAACGTCAATCATCGCACGACCTGTTCTTAGAAAAGGCCTCCCGAGAATAAGAGGTACTCGGGGGTCAGCATCAAAGTCAACGACAACGAATCGGGGAAAATGCAGTGGTCCTACTTTCACATAGACGTCCTCGGCGATTCCTCTCTGAATAGAGGTTGAACGGTCCGCGAGTTCAAGAGTCATCTTAGTAGGTAGTGAGTTCCGGAGAGAAAGTTTGTTATAAATCGAAGAGGCATTAAGTTAATACTGCACCAAGATCGCCAAGGCGGAGCATTTCACTATTCTCGGAAACTCACAAGGATAAGAAATTTGCCAGGGTCTCCTAACTTTTCAGGAAGTTTCTTGAGGAGCACCGCCGAGCAATTCTCATTCAACGGTGTTTTTGCTATTTCTGCCAACTTTTCCTTATTACTCACTAAATTTTTGATCATAGCAGCAAATTTCGGCATGAGGAGTAAAGCATCGGTGAAACTGATGTTAAAATTCAAGGATTGAACGATTTCAAAGAAATTTCTCCATTTGGTTTTTGGTTTTATCACGAAGCTTTTGATTATGAAGTCTTGAAGGATAAGGAAGTGAAGGTTTAAGAGTAGTCTTCGAACATCGGGTTCCGGAATCGGAGTCTGAACGACCGGAGGTGGTAAGGGTGCGGGTTGCACATTTTCTTCAATAACCTCGGTTTCTTGTTCCTCCTCCCTTATCGAGTAGAGATGAGGGTCCATCAATAACCTTACCACTCCGTGTGGTTATGGCTTTCAACTCACCCTTCGGGTTGGGAATGGTATCACTTGGAAGAGAACCCGAAGATGAGGGTTGGTGACCTTACAACACAAAGATTCAACATGTCTTCGATTTTATTCTGTGAAGTCTCCAATTTGTTGTTCTGAAGTCGAATCTCATTCCTAAACTCATTGCTTTGTCTAGTTAACGAAGATTGAAACTCGTTCCTCAAACTCGTAATCTGATTTTGCATAGTGTGGATGGTAGAATTGGTGTTTTGAACATAAGTTGTGAAGTCATTTGGAGCAAAGGTGAAGCTTGATAGCTTGGGTTGTGATATACTTGATTGTAGTTAGCTCCTTGATTTGGGTATTGATTTGGTGGAGCTTTGAATTGGTTTTGAACATTTGGTCCACGAACTTGATTCTGATTAAAACGATTCTGATTGTTCGATGGAGAAAATCCCGGAGGTACCATTTGATTACTAACACGAGGATTCGGTTCAACTTGAGAACGGTATTGGTTACCTCCGGTTACGGCATTAGCATTGAAAGGATGTCCATCTGGTATGTACAATTGTAGTAGGCACGCGGGCCACCACAAGTAGTACAAGTCGTTTCCACCGCTTTGACTTGAGCGGGTGGAGAAGAATTACTCTTAACCAAAGCCTGGATCAAATCCGTAAGCTTATCAATCTTAGCATCGGTGCTAGACGTATTTCCGTGAGACGAGGACGATGGTGTACCATTCACTCGGGCAAAGAACCGATTTGCTACGTGAGGTACAAACTTTAGATTTGTTCTCAATAATTGACAAGGCATCTCTCGTTGATCGGGTCAACAAATTACCACCCGCGGCGGCATTGAGAGAGTCTTGATCGTTCTCATTCAAACCGTTATAGAACGTATCAAGTTGGTGCAACTCAGAAAAACCATGATGGGGACATTGCCTAAGCAAATCTTTGAATCGGTCCCATGCCTCACTAAATGATTCATCAAATCTTTGTGTGAATTTTGTTATTTCATTTTTAAGGCTTGTTGTTTTAGACGGTGGGAAGAATTCGCTTCACAATTTTGATACTAAATTCTCCCATGTGGTTATCGATCGAGGGGTAGTTTTTCGAGCCAAATCCGGGCGGCCCCCTCGAGTGAAAATGGGAAGAGGAGTAGCTTGATAGCCTCTTCCGGAACGTTACGGTACTTGATCGTAGACGTGAGCTTGTTGAATCGTCGGATATGAGAGTGAGGATCGCCTCTCTCGAATCCGTAAAATTGGCTTGATGAAACCAAATTTATTAATCCGTGTTTAAGCTCGAAGTTATCGGCAGCGATTGCCGGGACGACGATGGCTTCTCCATAACCCTCGGTGGGTGCTTGGAGTTGCTCTAGCATAGATCGGTTGTCCTCCGCCATTTCGATGATGGGCGGGGCTTGATTAGTTCGAATCTCGGGTTCGACTAAGGGAGCACGCCTATTTCGCCAGCTGAATTGTAGCGCTTCGCGTATCGGTCTGTAGTTATTAGAACGAGTGCGCATGCACTTTCAAAACCAGGGCAATTAAAACGAACGGTATTCGAAAACACAGTGAACTTAACCAATAATCCCAAGTGAATAAATCACCTCTATAAGACAAACGCACAAGCGAGCGGAGAAGCTTTTAGGTCAGCACAAGCTTATTAAAAAAACCCGCTTCTTTACAACCGCAATTTAATGTCAGCCGTCCTTATACCCACCACACATTTGTTTGTCCGATAGAAATAAATAAATCCACAAGTTTACACAAAGGCAAGTTTTAGATCTTTAGTTCGGGAACTTATAATGATAACACCTCCGTTGAGAATGTTATATAATTGATGTCTTCTATTTATTAGCAAAAACAAAGAGAAAATCTTTTTGTATTTTTAATCTGATATATATATACAAAAGAAAAAGGAAAATATTTTTTACTTTTTATATTTATAGAAAAATAGTAACTTCACGAATGAAGGATCTCGAGTCACTAATCGTCAAACCTCAAACGATATTGTCGTGACACAACCTCCCGGCGCCAAAAATTGATTTCGTGACAAAGCAACGCTCAAACTTAACTCACACAAGCTAGCCAACTTGTGAATGACTAACCGTAAGAAGCTTATAACGGCTTCGGACCTGATTCTTTGATAATGAAGGCTTAAGGGTTATGTGTATTGATAAAAACCTCAATATCGATATCAAAAATAATCACGAAGATAGATTCAAATTCCTTTAGGAAAAAGAATAATAAATCAAATCCCGTGTGTGATTGTGTATACGGATTAGACAACACGAATCGTTTTCCCAACGTGAATTGCCAACGTCGTTCTTGGTTTGGAATTTAATGCTCGATGTTTTGATTAGTTTGATTTTGATTATTAAACTACGGGAGTGGGGAAAGTAATTAAGGGAATCTATTTTACGGGAAATCCTAAGTGCGAATTATAACTAAAACGTAATAAATAGAACGTAATTAAAATGCAAATACGTCTAAATTATACCCTAAAAATGCCTAAAATTACTTTTATACTAAAATGAAATGCAAAACTAATTTAGAATTAAAACTATTTTTTGAATTTTTCTGATTTTATTTAAATTGAAAACTAATTTTTAACTATTTAAACTAAATTAAAATTCTAAAAATTATGAAACTTAAGGAGAAAAATATGAAACTACTTTTATAAAATCTAAAATATCATAAGAGACTTTTAAAAACTATTTTTATATTTTTCAGATTAATTTTCTATTTTCTACTAATTTAAAACTATTTTAATCTAATTTAAATTGTGAAAAATACCAAATAAAAAGGGAAAAATATGGAAAAATCTTTTTTATGCTTTTTCTATTTTTCTTAAACTGAGAAAAATGAAAAATTATTTTTTGGAACTTTTTCTCAATTAATAGCAATTAAAGCTAATTAAAAGTGATTAAAAATTAGTTTAAATCTAGAAAAATAGCAAACAGTGACCAAAATTAATGAAAAATTCAGGGAAATGCTAAAATGCTATTCTGATCCTAGGAAAAATGTCAAATATGATGATTATGTGGAGGAAATAAGGGCTGCAGTGTAAATGGAGTTCAAATAAGCACTAAGAAATAAGCAAACAAGCTACTTAAGCCACCAAACTTCTACAGGGCCTAAATTACACTATGACCACTCTAAATAAGCTAACTATTGCTACTCCTAACCTCAAATAAGCAATTCACCAGTGATTGAGCTAACTGCACATTCAAGCAAAACAGGCAAACAGGTCCTATGTTTGAGCTTATGCACTAGCTTCTCCAGAGAGCTTTAGCTAAAACAAATATGAGGTCTTAAAGACCACCTAGCAGACTACACCTGAACCAAAAATCAGACCCTAACAAGCCTTATTGACCCCTGTGCAATCTTTGCAAGTTCTGCATAAATCGTATTTGCACCATTTTGACTTTTTGAAACAGATTGATATATTGACTTTTGTGGATTTTGAGATCAAATGATTTACTGATGTTAATGAAATATGATTAAGTGAAGTTTTAGCAAGCTAGATAATCAAGTTTTAAACCTATGTGAAGGATTTAAGTCATGATTTCAAAGATGTGCATACTAGAACAGTTAGAATGAAAATTTGACTTTTAGACTAATTTATTGCAAGTAGACTACTAAGATGATAATGACTAAGCTACTAGAGACTATTGCAACAAGTTTTAACTAGTAACTAACAATCCAACTAAGTTTAAATAGACAATCCAAACACCCTTTTATAGACTTGTTGTGCAAAAATACTAACCAAATATCAAAGAACAGATCATTTTCACATCACAAATGATCCAATACATCACAATAAGGCTATAGAGACGAAATAATCACTACTATAAAGATATAATGAAAATTAAACCTCTTGTTTATGAGCTAGAAATGAGACTTAAAGCACACTTACAAGAAATCCATAGCCACAATGGCTTGTAAACCAGCAAAAGAACCACTAACCTAACCTATTCAACCCATATCCATCATCACATCAAACCATAGACAATTTTTTTACCAAGATCACCACCACAGTTGACTTTCGTTGACTTGATCTTTTTGTGAATGTAAATGAAAGTGAGGGGACGTGAGGTGCAATGTAAGCTCACAAAAGCTATAATAAGCTAAGATGAGCTTATTCCATAGTTCAAAAGAGCTTATTGATTATTTTTAAAACATAAATGCAAGATAAAATTCAAGAGCTTGGAACTTTTATTAAAACTGAAAAGAGGTTACAATACAATAAAAGCTTGATAAAACATTTAGAAAAATACTGAAAATTAAAGACAATAAGCTAAAATTAAAACTAGGATTGCACGACTTCAAATGATGAGCAAAAGGGTCCTTTTATAGCCTTGAGGAGAAGGTCTTGGATGCCTTTGAGAAGAGCCTAGAAGGCTTATTCTGAGCCACTCATTCCTTCCATCATCACTGCAGCCAATCAGATTACACCATTTCACTCAATGAGGTGTCTAAGCCAATAGTCCAGAGCTCCAAAATGCCACGTAGGCTGCTATTCGACATGTCACTGAAGATAAGGCTTCTAGAAGGTCTTGATAGATGCTAGTACCAAGTTTGGTGTTTGGTGGTGGTGTAAATGCGGTGTGTGTTTGGTTGGGGAAAGAAGGTGGGAGGAGATTGGAGCCTTTGTTTGGGGCGGGTTGGATATTTAATTATATCTTAAAATTGTTGACCGGGTGGTTTGCTTTGACTCGGTATCGGGTTGGGGTTTTAATAATAGGGTGGCCGGGTATTATTTGGGTTTGTATTGGGTATAATTCATGGATTGGGCTGGATATGTATTAAGTGGATAATGGATTGGATCATGGACTTGGATAATAACCATGGCAATATTGGGACCAAATATGTCAAAACTGAATTTTGAGGGGCCAAACTTGTGAATTCTGAAAATCTCCTCCAAGGACTGAATTTGACAATCTTCAAATAGACCAAGGCTAATTTGCAAATTTCTGAATCTTCAAGGGTCATTTCGACAAATATGAGAAACTTGAGGACTGTTTTCGACATTTCTTCAAACTTTGATCAAATCTTCACAAATCATCCTTAGAGATTAGAAATCTTCCAAAATGCATAATTCTGACCTTAAAAACAAACTCGCTTAAGCCCTCTTAATCTCTGTGCTCGGATTATATGTCTGATTTGGTTCCTTTATGTTTTTACATATCCGTCTGCTTCCCAGACAAGCACAAACTTCAAGAAAACCACAAATATTAGCAATAAACGGCTCTTTCTTGGTTATTTTGGGTCTATTTTGATAAAGAAAAGGTATGTGTTTTAGCACATACCAAGCAGTTTCAAGCTCGCAACACGATCGAAAGTTGAAAGCCCAAATCTCTCAATTAAAGGGTCAAACGAACAATATGGCAGACTCCCAAATGCCTCCTCCTTTAGATTCTCAGAATTCTCAAACTTTTCATCTTCAAAACTTAGTTGATGCCTTACAAAAGGAAAACAAGAGTTTTCTAGAAGAAAATGAAAAAGTTAAACGACATTTTAAAGAGTTATATGATTCAATAAAAGTCACCCGTGACCAAAACAACGAAAAAATAACGTCCTTACAAAAGGAAATTGAGAATCTTAGAAGTCAGGGAAATGGGAAACTACCACTTGTTTTCAATAAGAATGTTGTCTCAAAATCACCCTTAGACTGCAAATACACTGTGATAGTTAAATATATTCCTCCTCATCTTAGGGATAATGAACATGCTTTTCATGAATATTGTGCTCACCTTAAGGATAGTCTAGAATGTCTCCGTGAGATTGTCGAAGAGGATTTCATTAACAAACCTCTTGATAGTGAAATTAGGTTTGCTTGCCTCCGGGCCAAACGATCTCAAGAGTTGCTAGAATGTGTAATTGCAACATGTCCCAAATCCTTAACCTTAGGTGCAAAAGGCAAAGCCGTGATGCCTTGTTCTATGCCTAGTGCCAAGCAGGAAATCCGTTCTATGCCCGCCTTAAGAAAGGAAACACTAATGTGCCTTCAAGTAGTTCAGATTCCGGATATGTTAGTGCTAAGAAAGTGAACTTTAGTGTCCCGCAAAAGCTCAAATCACAGTCTTAAGAAAGTATACACTAATGTGCCTTCTAGTACTTGAGATCCTTGCACATCAAGTTCAGGAATGCAAAAATTAGATCAACCAACTAATGTTCCCATTCCATCTACAGAGTAATCGGTGACTTTAAAGCGGTGTCAAAGTCTCAAGATAACACAAGGAATGATAGGACCTCGCAAGCTAAGAATGTGCATTGGAAGAGTGTAGAAGACCAATCTAGGAACTTTAAGCTTGAGTTGAATAAAACGAATCGTGTTGATTCTAGTATTAGCCTTAGGCGCATCAGTAATTAATTCAATTGATACTATTTGCAAACCCTGTAATGATGTCTGCTTGAATTATGTTGCTAATCATGAATGTGGTGTGAATGCTTTGTCTAATGCTGTCAAATGCCCGGTTAAAATTGTTAATGCTAATAATCGTGCAAATAAGGCAAAAAGGCAAAACCGAAAGATTGTTAGAAAACAGTGGAAACCCACAGTAAGAACTTTTATAAAGATAGGTTATTATTGGATACCTTTTGGCCATAAGAATAATCAGCTTTGTTCTCAAACTGCTAAGATTATGCCCACTAGAAAATGGATGCCTACTTGTAGAACTATTCCCTTAAGAAGTGAACATACTTTGAATAGGTCAAATACGCACACCAAAGATTGCATCTATTCCCAATGATTCCATTGCTTCTACTGATATGGATGTTTCTGATGTGGGTGTTCCAATTACTGTTACTAACCAAGTGGAACCCATTCTTGCATGGGGATCCCAATTATCTAGTTATCCATTCTTGTCTGTGTTCAACTGCAGATCATTCAAATCGCTCGTGGTACCGGACTCAGCCGTTCCAAGCATATGACCGGAGACCGTCGCGCTCATGAACTTCGTGAGCAAATTCATCGGGACAGATTCGGTAATGATCATTTCGGTGCAATTAAGGGTTATGGTGATTATGTTGTTGGTGATAGTGTTATCTCTAGAGTATACTATGTGGAAGGTCTTGGTCATAACCTGTTCTCTGTCGGTCAATTCGTGACTCGATCTAGAAGTAGCCTTCAGAAAACATACTTGTTTTGTTAGAGAACTTGATGGTAAGGAACTTTTAAGAGGAACTCGTGGTTCAAATCTTTACACCATCTCTATAGATGATATGATGAAGTCTTCTCCAATTTGCTTGTCTGTCAAAGGCTTCTATAACAAAGTCATGGTTATGGCATCGACGTCTCAATCACTTGAACTTCGGCACCATCAATGATCTCTCGTAAAGGACTTAGTTGTAGGTTTACCTCGACTAAAGTATGAAAAGGATCATCTTTGTTCAAAGATGTCAATTGGGAAAAAGCAAGAAGTATGCCCATAAACCCAAACCTACTAACTCTCTCACAGAAGTTCTTCATATGATTCATATGGATTTATGTGGACCAATGAGGGTGCAGAATATCTTTGGGAAGAAATATGTGTTAGTTGTGGTTGATGATTACTCTAGATTCACCGGGGTCAAGTTCTTAAGGACAAAGGATGAAACTCCTGATATCATCATCAAACTCATCAAACACCGCAGTTCGACTTAACAAAACCGTCCGAATTATCGAACGCATAATGGAAATGAGTTTGTTAACAAACAACTTAGTGAATTCTATGAAAGCATTGGAATCACCCATCAAAGAAGTGTTCCACTAACTCCTCAAATGAACGGTGTAGTTGAAAGACGAAATCGAACTCTTGTTGAAGCCGCTAGAACAATGCTGATTTACACAAAGGTTCCAATGTTTCTCGGGTGAAGCAATTGCCACCGCATGCTACACACAAAATCGCTCCCGATTCACCGCTCATGGAAAAACTCCATATGAACTTGTCCACAACTGAAAACCTAATCTCTCTTTCCTTCGTGTGTTTGGTGCATTGTGTTATCCAACTAATGAGGGTCAAGACTTAGGCAAACTTAGGGCTAAAGCGGACATTGGAGTATTTGTAGGATATGCACCAAACAAAAAGGGATACCGAATCTACAACAAAAGAACCCAAAATATCATGGAAACAATTCACGCTACGCTTTGATGAGTGACCGTCAAATGGCTCTGGACAATCCCGGGACCCGACTTCAAAATGTCCCATTGGTTCATCTCATGTTCCAAACTCTTCTCAAGAAACTCCATATGTACCTCCATCTGAAGATGATTTAAAGAAATTGTTTGATCCTATGTTTGATGAACTTTATGATTCAATTACTAATGAGGTGTTGATCCCTACAACAGAGGATGCTCATATTCCTGTGAATGAAGTCAATCCTTCTGTCTCAATATCTTTAAGTCAAGAAGCACCGCTGATCCTTCGCCTCATCAACAAATCATCATTCTTCAAATGTACATCATGGAAATGTTTCTCGCATCAATGATGAAGTTAATCCCTTTGCTACTCCTGAAGATGCTCCATTTGAAAACATATTTGCTCCTGAATCATTCATCGAACCATCTTCTTCGAGGAGACATCGACTCGCTACCTCGGTCCCTCAACAACTACCACATGAACACCTGAGAAAATGGACTCACGATCATCCATTAGACAACATCATTGGAAATCCCTCTCGCCCAGATCAACGGAAACAACTTGCAACTGATGCCTTATGGTGCTTCTTCAACTTCGTACTATCTAAGATCGAACCAAAAGATGTTAAAACCGCCATGAATGAAGATAGCTGGTTCAATGCCATGCAAGATGAAATTCATGAGTTTGATCGACTTGATGTATGGGAGTTAGTACCGCTCCGATGTGCTATGATTATTACTCTAAAATGGATCTTCAAAGTGAAACTTGATGAGCATGGTGATGTGTTGAAGAACAAGGCTCGATTAGTTGCTAAAGGATACCGTCAAGAGGAGGGTATTGACTTTGAAGAATCTTTTGCTCCTGCTGCTCGAATCGAGGCAATCGAATCTTTTGGCTAATGCCGCTAGTAAGAACATGGTAGTCTATCGATGGATGTGAAGACGGCATTTCGAACGGAGATCTTAAAGAAGTCGTCTCACGCCACCAACCCGAAGGATTTGTGAATCAAGAGCATCCTACTCACGTTTATCGTTGAAGAAGGCTCTTTATGGTTTAAAGCAAGCTCCAAGGGCATGGTATGATACTGTCAAAGTTTCTTCTATCTACCGGATTTAGCAAAGGAGCAGTTGACCCTACATTGTTCACCAGAAGTCGTGCAAACATTTAACTCATGTTCAAATTTATGTTGATGATATTATTTTTGCCTCGACGGACCCAATGGAATGTGATCGTTTTTCAAATGAAATGAGTTCAAAATTTCAAATGTCAATGATGGGACAAATGTCATTTTTCTTGGGATTACAAATTTCACAAAGTCCCTGGAGGCATTTTTATAAATCAATCTAAATATGCAAATGAGATTTTAAAGAAATTTGGATTTGATTCAAGTGACCCCGTTGACACCCCCATGATTGATCGAACCAAACTAGATGAGGACCACTCAGGGATCATGATTGACCAAACAAAATATCGTAGTATGATTGGATCCCGATGTACCTCACGCTAGTAGACCGCACATCTTGTTCGCCGTTTGCATGTGTGCTAGATATCATGCTAAGCCTACTAAAAAGCACCTTGAAGCGGTTAAACGGGTCTTTCGGTATCTCCAAGGAACCATCAATATGGGACTTTGGTACCAAGGACACCGTATGTCACTAACGACCTATGCAGTGCCGATCATGCGTTGTCAAGATACTCGTCGAAGTACACGGAGGTGCTCGGTTTCTGGGTGATAAGCTTGTGAGCTGGTCTTCAAAGAAGCAAATGAGTACTTCTATTTCCTCTACAGAGGTGAATACATAGCCATGTCATCTTGTTGTGCTCAAATCCTATGGATGAGATCTCAATTATCGACTATGGCTTTGTATTCAACAAAATCCTCTCATCAGTGATAATAAAAGTGATATTACTCTCTCATGCAACAACGTTCAACACTCAAGAGCAAAGCATATCGACATTCGACATCATTTCATCGTGGAACAAGTGGAAAAGGTGTGGTGGAACTCTATTTTGTGAGGTCTGAATATCAGTTAGCGGACATCTTCACCAAAGCTCTTCCAAGAGAACGTTTTGAGTTCATACTTCCACGACTTGGCTTGAAAAGTCTTCAACCAAAACACTCAAACGTCCTTCGTGAGGAAGGCGAGGAGTAAAGGTCTATCTTCATCTATCTCTTGTATATATCTATTCGAAAATCAAAATACAAAATTATAAAACCTTCAAAATCCATAAAAAATTTGAAAAATTAGAAAAATCTTCAAAAAAAAATATTGTCTTTTTGTCATGTTTCTCTCGATTCGATAATATCTACGGTCTTGATGTTGTCATTCAAAGAATGACACGGGACTTTAGATGTTGTTCAAATTTAAAAAAAAAAAAAAAAAAAAATTAAAAAAAAAATGAAATAAAAAAATCAAAAAATCAAAAAATCAAAAATTATTTTTGGGAGAAAGAGAAAAAATGGTTTATTGTCATTTCAGCAAGAACCCGCTTTTCAAAGAAAGAACAGAGCCATTCTTTATCATGTTTTCAAAATTCCATGCTCTGATTCTATAAACATTTATCTGCTGAAAACTAATGCTTTGAAAAATAACTCGGTCTCTATTTTTGATAATCATCTGGACTTATTTGTCAAAATATCAATCTCTCAATCAACAACCTATGTCATTGATTGAGGGGAGAATGATTTCAATTAAATTAAAAAGTTATTTGGCATTCAATTGTTTTCAAAAGATATACATGCATGTTTTATCAATGGAGTTTAAAGTCTTAAAATCCGATCATTATCGCTAAAAGCTTTCATAATCAAGAAACAATTCTCCTTAAAAGCTTTCAAAATCAATTTAAATCTATAAGAGATCACAAATCTCAAATGATTTGATAATTGTGATCGGGGAGAATGTGTGATTTAAATTAGATTTAAACCGATAATTCGTAAATGGTTTTATATGGATGTACAAGCTCCCTTCCCACATATGACAAACGATTTCAAATTTTTCATGCACATGTTGAGGGGAGCATCTATCTTAAACCTATGATTTGAAACGTGATAACTTATCTCAAGGTGCAAGTTCCTTCTAGTATGTGCAAAACTCTTTTCAAATCTCGAGGCACATATTGAGGGGAGCAAAATCATGAAAACCTCATCCTTCCCAAAATGCTTTATCTACTTGATTCGATTAGGGAAGTGATGTTGATATTTTTTGAAAATGGTAATCAAAGAAGTTAATTCTTTCTCTTGCCTCCGTGTGGAAAACTATTTCAAATACTTGATTCACATGTTGAGGGGAGTTCTTCTTCTAAAAATATCAAAACAATTGTGTACAAAATGCTTTGATTAAATATCATAAGTATCTGGATTGATTTTCAAATGGTTCCTATGGCGGATGAACAATACCAAAAAGACCGACCAACTTTACATTATGTATGGTGATATAAGGACGATAAGGTTAGGTATGTGTTCCCATGATCCGCCAGAACCGGAGGGATCTACCAGGGACTATCCACTAGTTAGTGTAGAGTTCTTAGGTATGATGATAAAAGGAGAAAAATGAGATATGGGAAGAGTGCGGACTAAGACCGAGCTAGTAATCTTTGGAATAAACCCAACAAGGTTCTTGCTATGAAGTCTCGGTTAGCACTGAAGGGGTTGAAGAATGAAAAAGAATTGAATGAGAAAAGGGTGAAAACAAATAGCCCTCCATTTATTCAACCTTAGGGCGGAAACCGGGTTCAATTCATATGCTACTGATGGTAACATCGGTATTGAAGACAAGACGTCATGGACCCAAAGGACGACCGCACTTCAACTTTCCAAAACCACTCAAGTTCCTCTTAAAAGGACTTGTTTCATTCTCACGGGAACCAACATTATCTATCGACTTTCTCTTAGAGATTGTTGATATTGAAGGAGGAGACCCTCTCCCTAGTCTCCGATATAGGATCCAAATATGCACAAATTGAGTCTAGTGCCACGAGATCATCAATAAATCTCATTAGGACACTTTCAATGAAGACTCTCTTTCACACAATGTGGAAAGAAAGATTATATCTTATGAGTCCTACGCATTATCCTTGTGGTATTGCTGTAACATCCGAAAGTGATATGCAACATACTCACAATGAAGATGGAAAGCCTTCTAGATCCAACATCTAACAAGCTCTTGGTAGGTGGCATGTGAGATCTATTATATGGATCAACCATGTGACAACCGAAAAACAATGGGGCTTATTCATTCTTTTGAATCAATCACGGTTCAAAGTTATGGATTGACGGATACATTTGAAAACCGGTCTTTGTGCTTTAAAACTCTTTTCATTAGCACGTCGACCGTGTACTAATTTTTCAAATCAAAAGGTGTTTTATGATTGATAATTGATTTTCATTAAAACCTTCGTTATATTGCAAAAACAATTTCTATTGAGCAATACACGATTGTTTTTCAAATCTCTTTTCATCAATCGCTGGACGTAAATTGGTTCACTCACTCGTGTTGTCTTCTTTGAGACGTTCGGTTTGAGAACGCTAGAGCACCGCGAAACCTCGTCAAGGAAATTCTTCGAATTATACGATCACGTGCGATTTGTATCGATCAACGGGAACCGTGGGCCGTATACCTCAATTCATCGAAAGTGATCAAAGACACTTTCGTGCGCTTTATTGCTAACTGCTTATGCGTGTACACCCGACGCTTGTGATCGTAATGAAGCGGTCAATTCATACCCGCATGCTCACCTAACACATTCATCTCAAAAGAAATCATGATTAGTGCATCAATGACTCGGATATTTTCACTCCATGCTTCTGCTACGCTGCTGCCAATATCATGAATCAACGAATGCTTCCGCTACTCGGATGAGAATATATCATGATCCAGAATGTGAGCATGTCGGTCCGAATGTCACAACATCACATAATACCAACACCACAATGGATGTATCGAGATTTTCTATTAGCCGATGATCTCAAAAGTCGGCTCAACATTATTATCACGTGGATCAGGAAAAGACCTCCACTTGGATTAACCAAACATGCAATGAGTGGAATCAATGACTACGAAGCTTCGAGCAAAGTACTACATCAAGAATGCAAGATCAATTGTTAATGTAATATCCGATTGTATTCAATGTCATTTTAGTATATGGTTGAGGTGACCTCCTTTAGGGGGAGATTGTTAGGAATTAGAAATTCCAGGTATTAAAGAGTCGGTCACCTCAAGTATATGTAATCGTTAGAATGCTCAGTAGTCATAGTTATATATAGTTAAGTAGTATTTTGTTAAGTAACACCGTGGAGGACGGACGGGTCTTTACCCACTGTATGCCTGATCCACAGCCCGTTGTGTGGTGTTTTATGTAAGACTATAAATACTCTCTACCTCCTAAGGTAGAGAGTTGGAGCTCATAATAATATCTTTCACTTTCTCTCACTAAGTTCCCTAAACCTCTAACTTTCTCTCTCTAGAATTCCACTTATACGCCCACTTGTGTTAATGGTTTGATGTGTTTGTGAAATCCAATATCCAACAATAGTCCTCCTTTTAAACTATCACTATAAATTAGGGGTGTTTATCCGTTCGGTTATCGGGTTGTTTGGTTTCGTTAAATCGGTTATATTTTTATTCGGTTCAACACGAAAACCGAACCAAACCGAACTAGAATTAAACCGCCAAAACGTAATATGAATTAACTTCTTGGGTTGACCTCAAAAGTCTTAAAACGGATAAAACGGAAAAACGGACTAACGCAGACAAAACGTAAGAACGTAAGAAAACGTATGGAACGTAAGAAATTGTACATTAATATGTAAAACATATGAAAGCGTATGAAAACGGACGAAGACGCCTAAAATAGATGAACGCTAGAAACGGATCTAAAACGTCAAAAACTTATACAAACGGACTAAAACATGAAAAACCCAAATGGACAAAGTGTAAACACGGACTCAAAAACTCAGAAACAAAAACGAAACGTAAAAGGACAAAGTCGCATCAAAACGGTGGAAATGAAAAAGACGCAAACGTAAAAACGTATGAAAATGTAAAAGTGTAATAAAAACGGCGTAAAAGTCTTCAAAACATATGAAATGGCTCGGATTAAAACGGACAAACTAACTAAAGCGAAAACGATAAGAACGTAATAAATGTATATGTAAAAAGATGAACGGACGAAGACAATATAGATGAAAAACGGTCAAAAACTTATACCGGATAAACATGAAAAAAGTGTAAACACGAATAAGCGTAAACAAAAACGTAAACGGACAAAGTCGATCTAAAATGGTGGAACGATGAAATCGTCAAAAATGATAAGAAAATGGCGAAAAGTCTTCAAAACATATGAAATGGAAACGGATTAAAACGGACAAAACTAAAGCGATAACGGAATAAAATGTAATGCTAATATGAAAATAGATGAAAACGACGTAAGACGCCTAAAATAGATGAAAACGGCTAGAAACACGGTCAAAAATTATACAAAACGGACTAAAACATGAAAAGTGTAAACACCTGTAAACTAAAACGTATAAAACTTATTAAAAAGGACAAAGTCGTAAGCAAACGGTGGAAAACGTATAAAAACAGATGCAAACGTCGTGATGAAAATGTGTAAAAGTGTAAAACGCATGGATCTAAAACATACTGAAAAGAGACAAAACGTAAAAACGTAAAAAAAAGAAAACTGTACAAAACTAAGAAAACGTAAGAACACGGACGAAAACGTATAGACCGACTAAAACGGATTAAAACGACAAGGGTTGTGTTACCGTGCGTCCAACGTATCTAACGCAACCCCAAACGTTCACATAGTGTTTTGAGTAAGACACGTGAGTTAATGATTTTATGTCATCCTGAAATGTGAAAATTAACGTGCCCACCCTTAATAACTTTAATACAGTTCATATAACCTTCACACTATAGCTATACACCTACCAAGCCGGTGCAACCCAATCATGACCGGTGATAATGGCTAGTTCACATGGTGGGTAGGGTATTACGCTATCACGGTCACATTCATTAATGAGTATTTGACATAATATGGGTCAAAAGCATTGGGTTATAGTTGCTTAGAGTGTCATGTTACAACATGATTCAATCAATAGTATATATAATATTATACTATGAAAAATCCGACCAAATGGTCAATTTGCTGGCTACCCGAGAATGAAAATCCCAATTTGGTAAAAGAAAGTCAAAACACAATATTTTCCAGAAATATGAGATATTCCTGTGTCGTTTTAAGTCCCAACGAGTGTGAATGGAAATTGCTTGGTTCGTGATCGGGTGATAAAGAATATTGAAAGATATTTGGATTTTGTGAATAAATTTATGAAACATAAACTAAAAAAAAAAAAAGAAAAAGAAAAAAGAGCAAGGTTAGATCAAGTGGTTAACACTCTTGCCTCTGGAGAAAGAGGTCAAGGGTTCGATCCTTACCCCTTGCAAGGCCGGAGGTCCTTTTCTACCTTTGGTAGTGTTGGAATCACTCCTAAACAGTATTTCAAGTATTTATATTTCATATGTAATAGGTAGCTTTATTATGGCCTTTATGTTTGTTTAAGGTCAAGCTTATGTAGAAGGCCTATAAGCTTAGGCCCAAGCCCAATAAGGAATAGGGAAGGAGAGGGAGTGTTGCCCTAGCTCCTTGCCTATATAAACTATGTAATAACCCTCACTTGAGGGTTGGTTGTTCAAGTTTTCTTTTCACACATATTCCTACGCCTAACCGTATACTATATTGTGTGTGTGTGTGTTTGATACTTGTTCAATCGCCTCATCTCCTTTCTCTATAACTTGTGTTGTAAAACTAGTGACCTAACAGTGGTATCAGAGCCAAATAGTTGGGTGTACTCGTTTGTTTTTGAAGTTTTGGTTTTGGGTCTTACGCGTAAAGATAACGCAATCTTTGGTTATCTTAAAAACTCGTTTTTTACACTTTTTAATCCAAGATTCTTGTACTTTCAATGTTTTGAGGTGTTAAAATACTTGTTTTGGCAAAAAGTTTCAAACTTTACGCGTGGATTTACGTTTTTAAGCTTGTTTTTGTTAGTGGGTGTCGTTCTACGCGTAACCCGTTTAGCAGTTTTGGTACATCAAAATTCACACTTTTGTGTTCTTTTGGTACTATTGAAGCTATTCCATAACAAAAATCGGGTTTAGAAACACATTTGGGCAAAATCAAAGTTACGAGTAATCCTACGCGTATCAAAACCCTAAAATTACGCGTAAGATTTTCCTTGGTTTGATCTTCATTTTCTGGTTTATTCCGTGTTTTCTTACTTGGATAAGTCTGAAAATACGTCGACTTTGGATATCTTTTGCAATGTGAAGTGTAAAAGATCATTTGGGCAAAAACCCTAAAATTACGCATAAGCATAAGCTTACGCGTAGAAATTCTACGCATAAGATTCACTTTACGCGTAAACTAGGTCTCACGCATAAGGTAATCCTAAGCCTAACTTTCTACGCCTAACTTTTGTCTACGCATAACTTTAGTGCTTTTATCCTACTTACGTGTAAGCTAAAACCTACGCGTAACTCCTCATTGTTACGCGTAACTTTTGGTGTTTTACGCATAAGTGCTACTTGGTTCTTGTCTTTTCTACGCCTAAGGACACTTCATCAACAAAGGTTCATTCGACTACAAAGATCCATTTTACCACACAAGTTTTTCAACATGTCACAACCACCATACTCTAACTATTTCCCTTACACTTATCCTCAACGACAACAACAACTAAGTCCACAACATCAACAATGGAATCAACAACAAGCAATTTATCAACAACAATTTAATCAACAACATACTCCACAACTTGCTGCAAATCCACAACCTCAAATGGTTCAACCACCACCAAGTCTTCAAGTTCAACCGTACACAAATGAATTCAATCAACATCCATCAAGGAACACTATGAAGGAACCCACTTGGTTTGCAAAGATGTGTGAAGCTTTAAGCACCTAACAATCAATTCATGAGGCTGGATCACTTGATAGACCTCCAATGCTCACTCCAGGAAACTACGATCAATGGGTGATAAGGTTCTTTAGGTTTTGTGATCTAAGAAGCCACATGGAAAGTTCTTAAAGAAGGTTATCTTAGAAGGTCCATTTGAGATGCCTACTATCATTGTACCCGAGATCCAAATGCCATTCCACCAAGAGATGAACAAACAAACATTGCTACAAGCAGATTTAAATCCCATGGAACTTCTACACTATGAAGCTGATGAACTTGCAATGGAATACATCCTCTTAGGATTACCAAACCCAATTCTTCGTAGTGTTGATGCTCAAAAGCACAAAAATGTGGGATCATATTCGTCTTCTTATGGAAGGATCGTACTCAATCGAGGATTTGGAATCCAAAATTTACTTGGCTTATGAACACTTCATGATTGAACACGGAGAGACACTAGAGTCTTATCATCACCGATTTTCAGACATCATCAATGATTTGGATAAACACAACATCATCATGCCAAGAATTGCAGTGAATACTAAGTTCCTAAGTAGTCTTGGTCCTGAATGGGAGAAGTATGTCATTTTTCTCCGCCAAGCGAAGAACATGCATCATTCTACCTACGGATTGTTGTACGATTACTTGAAACCTCATGAAAAGGAAGTTGATCGGGAAAGGATTCTCCGTGCTCAAATTGCTCCACCAACACATCCGAAAAATCAACAACAACTTGCCTTATATGCTCAAAACGGTTATTCTCCTCAACCAGCAACTCAACCAAATGCTTCAAACACACCTTCATAGCAACAACCTCAACAAAATCAATTGGTTCCATACAACAACAATGCTCAAGCATATGTCGCTGAAGCGACCGAGGAAATCGATCCGTCAAGCATTGCAACAAGGATTTGCTATGATTGCTAATGCCTTTGGCCGTTATACCAACAAATCCAACAATCGTATTCGTTCCTCATCTAACACACGGACTCAAGCTGTTGTGAACAATGGACGGTTGAAGTTCAATCGTGATTATGGTCGTCAAATGGGCGGTGGTCAAGGGTTTAATGTTGTGGGTAGGAATAACAATCGAGCTCAAGTGGTGGAACAGGAAATGCTCAAAATGGGTTGAATGGTCTTCGATGCTACAACTGCAATGAGAAGGGACACTGGCTAATGCATGCCCAAAGCCAAGGACTAAGGGCCGTGCTTATTTCAAAGAGGCTCTTCTTTTGGCTCTTAAGGATGAAGCTGGTGGAACTCTCACGCACAAAGAACAAGCTTTATGGCAAATGCCGACTTTGATGATGATATGGAGGACTTGCGGGCCAATGCATTGTTATGTTGATGGCTAATATGCAAGCGTTACACATGAGTGACACAGGCCCGGTGTATGACACGATGGCTTGTCTCGTGTACAACAAACCATATTTATCTCGATCTCATATCTCGCCAACATCCGAATCCGGCAAGGCTCCGAATGTTCAAAATGAGTCATCCACATCTCATTCCGACGATTTTCAACTAGACCCGTAGTTATATTTGACGATCAAGATGACCAAACGGTTTCCCTTGATAATCAAATTGACTCGGTGGTTATACTTGAGGATCTCAAATAATGATCATGTTGTGACTCACGTTGAACATGAACTTTGCCTCATCCAGATTTTGCTCGTCTAATACAAGACCAACAAACCATAGTGGAAGAATGTCGTGCAATTAATCGGGACTTGAAAAGTAAAAATGCACTGTTAACAAAGGATTTTGAATGTTTACAAAAGCAACTCAACTTTTTCAAAACTCAAGAAAACGTGAAAACGGTTTTGAAGCAACCTTTGCCAAATCTTATCAAAATGAAAAATATTTAGAAAGACAGATGTGATCTAGCAGCGAAGAATGCTTTGTTTTCTGAAATAGAACAACTCAAACATGAACATAAAAAGCAAATTAACGCTCTCACCTTGGAAAATCAAAAAGCTAAGGTTGAGTTGTTAACTTGTCAAAAACAGTTCTCTGCATACAAAAAGCATTCAACGAAACGAATAGATGATCATCTTGAAGAAATCATCGGCTTGCAAAACAAACTTAAAGAGTTTAAAACTGTTGTTTACAAACATGGCGAGTCGGTCACGACCATTGAAAAGTTTACTTTAAAACCAAATCCAAATGGATATGGACCGAATCTTGCGGATTACAAACCTAAGCTTTCAACCAAAACATTCAAACCAAATCCGAAGTTTCGGTCAGCGAATATAAAATTGATAATTATATTATGAATGTTGTTGAATATCATCGTCAAGAGGAATTAGATGCAGAAGACGAGAGTCGATCAAAATTAAAACTGTTGTTTACAACAAACCTTTTAATTATTCAAAACCGGTCACTTTCGTCACACCAACGGATTCTTCTAACACACCAAGAGTTATCATCAAACACACGAGTCTTCTATTGTTATCCCAAAACAGACTTTGCACAAACTTATGGTCCTTTACCTTCCATTAGTGAAGTAAACTCACAACCGGAAAATCGAAAAATTCTTCGATATTTTGACATTTTCATGGCTGACCTCAAAATTTTACAACATGAGATAGAATATCGACCTGAAATCAAAGTTGAACATTTTCAATCGCCTCTGGGGCGAGAACAAAGAGACATTTTTCAGAAAAATCTTTTACCTAATGTTAAAACCTTGAAAAGTTGTGCAATTGCCTGGGAAAAGGATTTTCATAAGGAACTTGGGGTCATGAAAAACGTTTTCGAGAAAACGGAAACATCTATTTCAAACACTAAACGTAAAAAGAAAATGTTGAGAAAAGATGTTGATCGACTCTTGGAAGATGTCATCGTGCGATGTTCAAAATGTTGTGTTATTGAATTCTTTGTCATATGCATTTGATAATATCTCTGCGATATCGTTGTTTCGTGGTAAATGTTGAGAACACCGATAATGTGCTTCAGGTCGAGTCCTTAATGTTGAAAACAAACGATTTTCAAACGAACTTTCAAATGCAATACGTCGTCTTAATTGGTGTCAAAAAGATATTCACGATCAACAACTTGCTTTTCAACACAAAATCAACCAGCCATTCGTGCAAAACCTTCTGATACTAAAATTGAGCAACTGGATGATCAAAACGTGTCTTTTAAGTGTCAAATCTCAAAATATGAACAAGAACTTGTAAAAGTTAAAAGGAATATGGTGTCATATTTGATTTACTCAAAAAGACTCGTGATGAAGCATCAAATGAACTTGATCATTATCTTGCACACACTAAAGAAGTTATGCATTTTCTTTGGAAATGTTCGGTCGAAAATCAAGATCGATTCACACTATCATTAAGTTAAGAGGAATGTTAGGAAAGTATGAACAACTTCCGCCAACAATCATTAAGAGATTAGCCCCCGTAACACTTAGTACTCATGCACCTAGAATCTCTACTGCCAAATCACAAGTAGCTAACGTGCTTCCTTCTATGAAACAGAATAGTTGAGCCTTTTCCAAACGTCCGCACTTCACAGCCTAAGAGCACTCAATCGAAGAATAGGAAGTTGCGACCTAAGAAAAGATCAATCAAGAATGCTAAAGTAGAAGAACACCCTAGGACTATGAATAAGACTCACGTTGCCTCCACTATAGATATTGCGCCTGGCAAATGTAATAGAAATAGTGATGTAACGAATGCTAAACCGTTAAGTACTTTTGATATTCACCGATGCACCTTGTGTTTTTTGTGGTAAAAGTATGAATTCTGATTGCCATGATAAATGTGTTGCTAAAGCTATAATCTCTCGCTTAAGGAATCCTAAGAACCGGAATACCTCTAGGCCAACTAATCTTTCTAAGTTTGTGCTTGGTAGACCGCCATCTTTAGATTCTAAGAAACGCATTGCTGTCCCTGTAGCTCCAGGTTCACCTCCTAGGAATGTAGTACCACCTAGTGCATTCACTAAGACTAAAGCAAAGAGTAGTTATAGATGGCGGAAATGGATATATAACACACTAGGATTTAAGTGGATACCTAAAGCTATTGATGTGTGTATATCTACTATAATTGCTATGGAACCCTCTAACATTTCGGGTTCCACATCTACTTCTATTCCATCCGTGTCGCCTGTGTGTAATGCGTGATACTGATCATTCTCTGGATTGTTGATAGCGGATGTTCCCGACACATGACAGGCAATCTTAAACTGTTATCAAACTTTATTGCAAAGTTCATTGGCACTGTCGGGTTCGGGAATGATCACTTCGCAGCTATCATGGGCTACGGAGACTATGTCAATGGGAACATCGAAATTAGCAGGGTTTACTATGTGGAAGGCCTCGGTCACAATCTGCTTTCGATGGTCAATTTTGTGATGGAGATTTGGAGGTTGCTTTTCGGGAGAAAACTTGTTTCATTCGTGATCTACAAGGAAATGACCTTATGTCCGACTCGCGTAATTCTAGTCTCTACACTATCTCTATGCAAGACATGGTTGCTTCCTCTCCCATTTGCTTACTTTCTAAGGCAACATCAACAAAATCGTGGCTATGGCACCGTCGTCTCTCACATCTAAACTTTCAAACCATCACCAACCTTGCTCGACACAAACTAGTTGAAGGACTCCCACGATTCAGGTATTCAAAAGATCACCTTTGCTCAGCTTGTGAACAAGGGAAAAGCACTCGTGCTCATTTTCCTTCAAAGGTGGAACACGGCTCTCAGCATGTGCTTCATCTTCTTCACATGGATTTGTGTGGCCCGATCCGCGTGCAAACGATCAATGGCAAACGCTACATCTTAGTAATTGTTGATGACTACTCACGATGGACTTGGGTCTACTTTCTTCGTAGCAAAGACCAAGCTCCACAAATGATCATCACCTTTCTCACAAAATACAGTTCAGCTCCAAACACCGTCCGTAATCATCGAACGCATAAAGGAACTGAATTTGTTAACAAAACCCTTCGTGAATTCTATGAGAAAGTGGGAATTCAAAGATCAAACATCTATTGCACGCATAACAAAACGGAGTTGTCGAAAGACGAAACCGAACGTTAGTGGAAGCCGCAAGAACAATGTTAATCAATGCTAAACTTCCAGATTACTTATGGGCGTAAGTCGTATCTGCATGCTATACTCACAACCGTTCTATGATCACAAAACGCCACAACAAAACACCTTTCGAGCTTGTCCACAACTATAAACCGAATCTCAAACACTTTCATGTATTTGGATCTCTTTGCTATCCGAATAATGATCGTGATGATTTTGGAAAGCTCAAAGCCAAAGTTGACATTGGAGTCTTTATTGGATACCGTGATAATTCTAAAGGTTTCCGAATCTGGAATCGTCGAACAAAGGAGGTGATGGAAACGATTCATGCTCATTTTGATGAACTTACGGAAATGGCTTCGAGTATAATGCTTAGAACCCGGTCACAACCGCTTAAACTTCCCTCAACCCCCATCATCACCAAGAAAGCCCTCACTAACTCGTCAACAAATGGAAAGGTTATTTGCTCCTGCTCGTGGACGATATTGATGAACGCGTGCTCGTGTGTATCCGCCGTTTCACGACACCCGATAATATTCTCTATACCGATACACTGCTACAACAACTACTATTGAAGATGCACCTACACCAGTTGACTCCAACACAACAGTTGAACACACCGCTTCCAACAATGATGAACCACCTGATGATATTCGAATGAAGTACCCCACCGCAGATTTTGATCCAAATGCGTTCTTCAACCCGCTTGCTAATGAGATCGCTGCACCGGATGTCGCGGAATCTTCAACAAGCCATTTGAATCCTCGAAATCTGCACAATGTATACCAACATCAACCCTCCACACATAGATGGACGAAAGACCATCCTCCGGAAAACATTATTGGCAACCCGAATCAACCCGTTACGAGACAACGCTTCACACTGACGGTGAACATTGCATTTATGCACTCACCGCCGCCAATCAACCTAAAAACATCAAAGACGCAATGACAAAAGACAGCTGGATTGAATCCATGCAAGAAGAACTCAACCAATTCAAACGTCTTGAAGTATGGGAACGGGTTGAAAGACCAACAGGAGTCTACGTCATTGGTCTCAAATGGATTTGGAAAAACAAATTGGATCTCGAAGGAACGTCATCGAAACAAGTCACGCCTAGTGCTAAGGGTTATCGTCAAGAAGAGGGAATAGACTTTGAAGAATCTTTTGCTCCGGTTGCTCGTCTTGAGGTTGTTCGGATATTTCTCGCGTTCGCAGCTCATATGAATATGACGGTCTATCGGATGGATGTCAAAACGGCGTTTCTCAATGGACAACTTAAAAGCGGTTTATGTCACCAACCGGATGGATTCGTTGATCCCGAAGTTCCGAACCATGTTTACAAATTGAACAAAGCTCTTTATGGTCTCAAACAAGCCCCTCGGGCATGGTACGATAAGCTATCATCTTTCCTCATTGCCAATAATTTCACCAAAGGCTCGGTTGACCCAACTCTTTTTATACAATATCACGGGCCACACATCTTAATTGTTCAAATTTACGTGGATGACATCATTTTTGGGTCTACACATAAAAGTTTTCAATCGCTTTTGCAAAACTAATGAAGAAAAATTTTGAAATGTCCATGATGGGTGAACTTACGTTCTTTCTAGGACTACAAGTTCATCAATCACCCGTGGTATTTTCTTGAGTCAGTCCAAATATGCCCTTGAATTGTTAAACAAATTTGGAATGAAAACTGTGACACCTATGCCACACCAATGGCTCATACCAAGAAGCTAGACGCTGATTTACATGGGAAATTGGTGGACCCTACAAAATACCGTAGTATTATTGGGTCTCTCATGTATCTAACGACTAGCGCACTGATATTGTCTTTGCCGTTTATCTATGCTCCCGTTATCGGTCGCGACCAACTGAAACCCACCTCTCAAAGGCTAAAAGAATCCTCCGATACATAAAGGGAACCATTAACTTGGGGATCCGGTATCCGAAGGATTCTGGTTTTGAACTAATCGCTTTTCGACGACCACGCGGATGCTTAGACTCACGGAAAAGCACTTCGAGCTTTACAATTTCTTGGTGATAAGCGTGTCATGGCAATCGAAGAAGCGAGGATTGTACATCGTCATCAACCGGCGAATATGTAGCCATGTATGCATGTTGTGCTCAAGTCATATGGATGAGAACACAACTCAAAGACTATGGTTACGTATTTGAGAGAATCCCGATGTATTGCGACAATCGGAGTGCCATTGCAATCTCGTGCAACTTCGGCCAAAGACTTTCGAAATCAAAGCACATCGATCTTCGATATCATTTCATCAAGGATCACGTGGAGCAGTGCTTGTTGAATTATATTTTGTGGAGTACGAATACCAATTGGCAGATTTGCTCACCAAAGCCTTGCCTCCGCTAGGTTTAATGAGTTGGTCCACCGGATTGGTATGAGGTGTTTGACTCAAGAGGAATTGGATGATCTCCTAAAGCAGTCTTAAAACTCAAACACCAAATTCTCTTTTGTAAATAATTTTTCAAAAACAAAATACAAAATTATAAAACATGATAAAAACAACAAAAATATTCTTCTAATCTAATTTTCTTTCAACATTGCAAGTACATTTCTTCCATCAACACTTTAATCTTTCAAAATTCAGTATTTTTCCGATCAAGTGTTGAGGGGAGAAAATAATCTTTTAACCGCTTCAAAACATCTGTGTACTTGCATGTTATCATATCTCGGTTGACTCTTTTACAAATGGTGGTACATTTTCTGGTTCAAAGACACTCCTCGGACTTTAATTAATAACCTTTCATTATTTTCTCAAGTCAAGGGGGAGTGTCGTCAAGTTTCTTTCCTAAAATCTTCATTTGGTAACCAAAATGGAAGTTAAATGGCTTTGGATGAAAAAGGAAAAGGTGGAGGGACCAAAACTGTCAAAAGGTTAAACTCACTTTTAATAAAACACCCTCCCACCTACTTTCACTTCTCATTTATTACAAAAACCTAAAACCATCCTACGCATAAAATTCACTCAAGAAATCCGTGTTTCTGATCTTCATTTTGTAAGTGGATTAATGTTTCTAACATGTTTTTGAACATTGGTTTTGATTTTCAAATGAATTCAACGGTCAAAACTCTTGTTATGAGTGATTTTGTGTTCTTACGCTGCGTAAGAACACATGAACATGTGTTATGTGTTTATGGTTAAAAGGAATGTGTCAAAATGTTTTAACAACATCTATGATATAATTTCTAAGCTCAAAACAAACCCGTTACCGAATTAATGATTTTTAAATATTAGGGTTTATGAGTCGAATTGGGTATTTCTAAATGTGAAGTGTTTTGGTCAAAAGGATTGTTGGGTTATGCTCTTGTGTTATTGAATTGATGATTTCCAAGGTCTATAACCACCCAGAAACACTAATTGGTTAACAATTTGAAATTAGGGTTTAAGGTTCTTGAGATTGGGTATTTTGATTCACTGCAAATTTAGTGTTAAAACTTGGTCATTATGCTCTCACAACATCTAAGATATACCAGAAAAACTTTGGTGCATATTCCATGGCTAGATCTCATACGCGTAGATTTAGGGTTTAGACTACTGCGTATGTAGTTCTACACATAACTGTGTAACATCTGTTCTTGCCATGATCTGTTGTTAAAATGAATGTTATGTGTTAATAATGATGATGTGATGGTTTTATTTCAGGCTTGTTACTTGTGAAAATCAAAATCAAGGTCATTTTCACTCTACGCATAAGGATTACCCTACGCGTAGTCATGTTACGCGTAAGAATAATCCTACGCATAACTTCTACGCGTAAGGTTCTACATTGGACTACGCAGATCCTCGTGAAGGATATGCGTAACAAGGACCTCTACGCATAATTTCAACTCTTACGAGTAGCCTTACGCGTAAGGTTAATATATGCCTACGCATAAGCTCTACGCATAAGGTCTCCTTTTCCTACGCGTAACACTTCTTACGCGTAGGTTAGGATTCTACGCGTAAGTCTACGCCTAAGCATATATCATTCACGTCTCACGCATAACTTTGCCAATACTACGCTTAACCCTGGATTGACCTTCATGATGAATTGTTACTTGTACAAACTTGTAAATAAACTAATCATATCATCACGAATCCTAAAATGTCACTAATAAACTTAAATCATTTGATATGTTGTGAACAATAAGTGATAAAATAAACTTTAAAACTTAAAGTTAACTAACTCACTAAACATTTCACGACATCATTGAACTATTGAACATACAAGTGACTTAGGACTCGTAACAATCATTGACACTGTACATTCAATAACTAGACAATAAGACCTTATGTTGACTAACATTATGTCTTTCGATATGTTGGTTCTTTTGGCTAATGTTATTTGAGATCACGACATGGCTGAACAAATGAATGTGGATGCACCTGAAGTTCTCTCCATTGCCGATATCTATCCTCATGGCTATCCAATGAAGATAGGAAAGAATAATCTCCGTGTTGACTTTGACACCCTCACTTGCTCAAAATCTTCGTGTTTAATTGCTATTGACATTCTGAGGACTCATCCGTATCATAACATGCTTTCACACTCTGCAACTGTTCACGAGATCTACATCCAACAGCTTCGGAACACTATGGAAAGGGTCAAAGGACAAAGCTGTGGACGGTGACTCAATCACAAACAAGTCACCATTACACTGCAGACTTAAGAACATTTCTCCTAATTCCCGATGTCGATCCAACCAAACTATATGCCACACCTGCTGAAGAGCTCACTCTCCAATTCTTAATCAATATCGGTTATGACGAGGCTACAGTAATAATCACCAAGCATTCTCACGTAGAGCTTAAGAGTATTCCTCAACCCGGGAGAACTCTCTACATGATCATCACCAAGTCTGCTTTCGGTCGTGGCAAATAAGCTATGAGCACCCTAAGCTCATGGGCTGCAAATATTCGGGCATTGGTCAACATGAAACACATCGCTATCGAGGCTCTGATTTGGGATGACATGATGTCATTTCTCAACAAACTTGGCTCAAAGATTCCCTACATCGGATATACTAAATTGTTGATCCAGAGAGCACTTGGACTTCATCCTGACATTCCCAAGAGGCTCAATGACCCGAACAATCACGACATGTTGACGGAACCCATTCTATCTGTCGCCGAATCAAGGAAACGCCTACAAAGAAACAAGGTCTTTGTGCTACCGATTTCCTTCTAGCAAGATGTCGAAAGCTCGAATCGCATAAAAGGTATCCGGAAGCAGTTAGACAAGGCAAAGTTGGTCATCTCGACGAAAAATCTTCTGGAACACCCGTAAGGAGAACCAAAAAGGAAGTGCTTGGAAGTGTCACAAGTACAAAAAGTCAAAGGAATGTTCCAAAGAAGAAACCTATTCCAAAGAGGAAACCTACCCCTAAGAAGAAAGTTCCTTCTCGGAAGCTCCCATCCTTTCACTTGAACCGCCAAAGAAAGCTTGTGGGGCGAGGACTCGATGCTTGACACGGATGAAGAGATTACCTACTCAAACCGCAAAGGATGAAAATCCTCCGCAAAACCTCCAAGTCCTCAAACTAATAAAGGAAAAGGAAGACTCGCACTTGTGCCACATGATGAAAGCTCAAGAAGATGAAGAGCAAGCGGATCAATCATACATGAAGAAGTTTAAATTAGTTAGACAAATTCAAAAAAGAATTTGCAAAAGATCAAATGGGTGGCCCGGAGGATCAGTGGTGCTTGTCCACTCTTCACGTGTCCCGATGCGGTTAATCAACCCGATAAGGGATCCGGTGCCACCACTCTTGTGCAACAACAAACGCTTGTGAAGGAGTCTACTGATCTTAACATTGAGGAACCGTAAAAGAATAAGAGAGAAAGAGAAAGCGATGAAGAAGCTAAGGAACAGACGGAAGAAAAGGCTAAAGCGGACATGATGGCGAAGAAGATTATGATGACTTTCTTCTCAAGTCCAACTTCGTTCCAAGGAGGATACTTCTGCACCTCCAAAGGACCCCGAATCTCCTCATGTCCCTCCTCATCAGATTCTTCATCTCACTCATCACCACCACCATCAAAAAGATCAACAAAATCATCATCCAAATCGGTGAAGAAACCACCTCGATCTTGGATTTCTCAAGCTCATAAACGGATTCACAAAGCGTCAAACAAGTCGAAAGAAAAAGCGTGCTCTACAAAAGCTAAATTTCTTTGCTAATCACATACAACATATGTATGACGAGCATGACAAGATGGAGAAAGAAAGGGAATTTGTTCAGAAGTTCATGAAGAGTCATCGTAAAGAGGCACTGAACGAAATGATCGAAGGTTACACTAACAAGTACCTTCAGGATATCGTTCCTAAAGTCCAAAAGGAACTGGAAAAGACAACAAGAGATCATACTCACAAGTTTCTTCTCGACATCGTCCCGGTGTGACTAGAGAAATATTTTCCGAACATAACTCACCCCTAACATCGTAGCATTGGTTAAAAATACAATGGCCAAAGAAGCCGATCTCTGAATGAAGTTAATCGCTAAACTTGTGATACAAATGTCAAAGCGATCCGTTTACTCGGATGAAGCTAAATGTTTCGAAAATCTACTTGATTTTCAACTCAAATCATCATGCAAGGAGTCAGCCGATCAACCCAAACGACCAAGAGATGACGATGATAAGGATAAGGATTCTCACCTAAAATCGGCGATGCGGTAAATCTACCTCTATGCCACCTCCTCCACCACGGACTTCTTCTCAACAAAGTCTCCTCCACCTCGGTCTTCTACTGATAAACCTCGGGACGATTCCGAGTTACCACCCCGACTCATAAAGCGGTGATTACTTTGAGTATACGGGTGGTGGCGATGAAGAGGTCCTTGAGCCCCGACAACAACCCACCTCACCCAAACAAGTGCGAAACCAAGGTATCATCATCAAGGCCTTCCAAAGAAGAAGAAGGCGACTCGGCGAGTCGTCTCATGGCTTGATGACGATAAAACCGAAGAGTTTGAATGGTTCTCCACACTTGTCAATCAAACTCCCTACCTGATGAAGGTCAAGAATTGGTAGACGGTTCTACATTGGAGCACGCAAAACTTTTGCAAGAAAAGTTCCATGTGAAGAAAATGACGAAATCTGAGTTGAAGCGAATCAAGAATGAAGCATTTCAACTTCTTAAAGACAGACTCGAAAGCGCCCGAGGTCGAATATCATCTTGAGAACATCGACCGAGCTATGTCTAACGACATGGATTGGCTCAATCCGGAAGCAAACATTGACTTCACACAAAGGGACAACCCTCCATACTACACCGATTGGACCAAACCCCTACCGACCATTGGCCAAACAGACGAACCACGGATTCCTTTCCGATACTTCTTTAACAGAGACCTGGATTTTCTCTTACAAGGTAGCGATGGTTCGCGAAAATACGCTACATCATTGACTCTTCCATTCCCAGTGGCTATTTACTCAAACTGCATAGCTATCGAGGAACGTGCAAATCACTTGTTTTCCGACAACGTGCAAGCATACGACCAAGATGCATTGTATGGGATTCATCATTGGCACGTCGAAGAATCTACTACGAGCTGCACGGTTGAAGTCTCAACATGCATTATATAGTTCTAAGGACATCGTGGCCATCAAACACATTGATCTCAAGTCTAAGTGGGACTACACATTCTTAAAGAATATCATAGTCAAGCGACAAGATGAACAGGACTATGGATTCTCCGAGGCTGACTTTGAGAACTTGTCCCTCAACGACATCGAAGACATGTACCTTGCCAAAGTGTGGTCGTATGAGACAATTCTCGGCTGAAGTTCAACGTGAATTTATCAAGTCAGTTCTCATCTTCATTAGACGCATCGTGATCAAAGAGCGTGTTGAAGATATCGGATGGTCGTTGAATCTTATCGAACACGTGTCAACCTCACTCCTCCAACGCTTACTCTTCCCGATCTCAATCAGCCTACCTCAATATACGCTCATCAGCTAACCTTTCGGAGTTGTTTACCGCAGTGAACTTCAAAGAAACTGCTTAATGGCGTGTAGTGATCTTCGGAAATTCGGGGATCATACTTTGAAGCTGGTTAGGGACGGATTAGCGTCTGAGTTGAAGGATATACGCGAAAGTTGGGTCTCGTAGTTACCGGAATTCTCGTGAAAGGAGGGATGTGAGAAGGATCATCACCATGATTGATGAGCGGTTGTTCGAAGGGATCGATTGAGCGATTGGAGAGCTATGTTGGTGGTCGACCGGAGAAACATCACCGCTTTCAACGCCTCTGCGCACTCACAGGAACATCAGCACTTCCGGTACCCCTTGAATTCTTTCCTTCATAATTTTGGATGTATGATTATATATGTCTATGGCTTGTGCACACATAACAGTGTACAACCCGTAATTGTCAATAAAGGACCACGTAGTACGCTTCTGCCACAATCCTTATTAAAAGGAGCGAAAGCTTCTTACTTTTGAGTAAAACCTATCAAACCTTTCATTTTTCAAGGTTTTGCTCAAAAGAACAAGTACTTCCCCTTAAGACTTTCAAAACCTCAACCGTTTATATCACTTGTTGAGGGGAGTATTTGAAACTTTGTTCACAAATTGTTCACAGTGGTCATCTTCCCACAACACTCGAAATGGTCATATTTATTCTCAAACGTTTCAAAAATAACACTTTAATATGCCATTTTGAGGGGGAGAAAATTGTGTGATAAGAAATATGTTGTACAAAATGCAAATGAATCTGTACCTCATACTTAACCAACTAATTGGCGGTACTAAACTGTTAGTAACTCGAAAAGACTTGTCCTGGGCGGGTAATAATTTCAAGCTAGTTCGCTAGTGATGTAAACGTGTCTCGCAAAGGACTTGTCGAGTAGAATGTACCATTCGAGAAACTTTTGATAGACATGAACTCAGACGGGTTTGACAACCTTCCAAGGTTTGTCTACACCTTCAAGGTAGTTATTAGAGCTAGTTGTCACCTAAAAGCGGACAATGTAACTCTTTAACTATGCAACGTAACCGTGTCTCGCGGGGATTGTCTATCTTGATGGATCAATTCAAAAAAAAAGTGCGCGCTCTTTCCTCACTGTGCATTTAACCATTAAAACTATTAAGCACATGTGGAGGGGAGTATTTATGCAAAACATCATCTCTCACAATGG
Organism: Chrysanthemum makinoi; assembly: GCA_910596185.1. NCBI lineage: Eukaryota > Viridiplantae > Streptophyta > Magnoliopsida > Asterales > Asteraceae > Chrysanthemum > Chrysanthemum makinoi. Next base: position 65,764,157 of record OU343223.1, on the reverse strand, counting down.
TTCAAACATGTTTTTCATTAACAAACCCTTTGAGAGATATTTTATCATACATTGGTTTTAATGGCAAACATAGGTTAGTCATGGAGTTATAAGGTGACTAAGGTTAGGAATAACCGTCCTATGATCCGAGAGTCGGAGGGATCTACCCAAGGACACTACCATTAGTTAGTGTTAGAAGTCCTTAGGAATGATTATAAAAAGGAGAAAATGAGAATCGGAGAAAGAAGGAGTTGAAGAATTAAAAGAAATGCAAAGAAAAGGGTGAAAAGAAATAGCCCTCCAGATTATTCAACTTAGGCGGAACACGGGTTCAATTCATAGGCTACTGGTTGTCACTTAGTGACACCGGTATTGAAGATTAAAAGTCGTCATGGACCCGGTGACGCATGCACTAAACCTTCTTATCCACTCAAGTTTCTCTCAACAGAAGCTTGTTTCATTCTCACGGGGAACCCTACGTAAACTATCGGCTTTCTCCTAGAGATTGCTGGTATTGAAGAAGGAGACCCTCTCCCTAGTCTCCGCCCAAGAAAACCAAAACGCACTATTGAGTCTAGAGCCACGAGATTCATCAAAAGATCTCTTAGGAACACTTGACATTTAATCACTTGATGATCAACTAATAAGATCATCAGTGGTTCATATCGAGTCCTTCACGGATCTTAGCAATCTGTCGAGAACATTTATGAGAGGTTCACATCTGTGATCCTCAATGATTGAATGGAAACTCCCGGGGTCAACATCAAACAACCACATCGCCAGTCACTTCGGTAACTCCCGTGGATTACGCGAGTGTGTCTCAAACGGTCTGATCGTGAGGTGATGCTTGGTGTACCACTCATCGGCTGTAGATGTACTTCGGTACATCGTGTTATCTCACTTGTGGGACTCCGGTTCAGAACGGCCTTTGTGAGAATTAGAGTTGTGTTTTCACACTATTCTGTTAACACTCTCGAAGTTCAAACTTGTAAGTGCCGGAAACCGCTTATTACTAACCGTTTGAAATGTTTTCTTCTTATGGAAGCTCGAGGCGGGATGATCGTCTTGATTCTTCTCATGCTCACGCCAACATCATCACTAATGGAAGTTCTATCTCAATGCAACACAACGGTCAGAATGATTCTTCGTCAAACCAAAGAATCTACAAAGTCAAAGACTTAAAGAACTTCATCGGTATTGATTTCCAACGTCAAAGAGCGTGTGAGCATGTTGAAGAATGACGTGGAGACACTGGAGCAAGGCGCGGAACTGAGGCGGTGATCATCGGAACAACAACATACTATCACTTTCACCACAAAGAACAATGATCAAAGAACAAAGCTAAAGATGACGTCAAAGCATAACTGTTCAAAGATAACTATCTCTACACTGGGGAGATTGTTCGAATCAAGGCAATTCTTCTCACAAGAAAGAAGAATGTCGAGAAGGCGTCCTTGCTACTATTACATCAACGCCTTCACTGTTTACATTCATATATACTTGAGGGGAGATTGTTGGAATCACTCCTAAACAATATTTCAAGTATTTATATTTCATATGTAATAGGTAGCTTTATTATGGCCTTTATGTTTGTTTAAGGTCAAGCTTATGTAGAAGGCCCATAAGCTTAGGCCCAAGCCCAATAAGGAATAGGGAAGGAGAGGGAGTGTTGCCCTAGCTCTTTGCCTATATAAACTATGTAATAACCCTCACTTGAGGGTTGGTTGTTCAAGTTTTCTTTTCACACATATTCCTACGCCTAACCGTATACTATATTGTGTGTGTGTGTGTTTGATACTTGTTCAATCGCCTCATCTCCTTTCTCTATAACTTGTGTTGTAAAACTAGTGACCTAACAGGTAGAACTGGAAGCAGCCTCTCAAGGGTTCGATCCTCACCCCTTGCAAGGCCGGAGGTCCTTTTCAACCTTTGGTAGAACCGGAAGCAGCCTCTCTACCTTAGGTAGGGGTAAGGCTGTCTATGTCTCAACCTCCCCCATACACCGTGGAAGACGGTATTGGGACCCATAACTCGTGGAAGACGGTACTGGGAGTTACTTTACTTTTTTTTTAAAACTAAAAACAACTAAATATGCAAATAAATCAACTAACAAAAGTCGAAATAACCTAAAATGCACTTAATCCTAAAAATACCAAATATTGGAAATTTAAGCATAAAATTTAAAATTATTTTTTAAAAGTCCTAAATACTTAAGCATAATTTTTTTTTAAATTGTATTTTTCTGAATTTTATTTTATTTATTATAAATTAAAAACCTTTTTAAACTAATTAAATGAAAAAAATAATTAAATCAAAAGAGAAAAAACATTTTTAAACTAATATGAAAACTTTTCCAAAATTGAAGCAAATTTAAAATTCCCCCAACAAATTAAATTTATTCCCCCAAAGTTTGCATCAAGGCCATTCCAAACTAATTGCAAAAATTAACTCCTCCTCCTCCTGTACAGCATACACCTCCCTCTCATATCACCACAAATCCCGTCACCACCACAACTCTCCCGTCATAGACCCACCAAGTCCCACCTGGTAAGTATTGTCATCTTCCTTTTGTACACATCGTTCTAACACATAAAATAACCATGTTAAGCCTATTAGCTAATTGAACATTTGTTTTGAGATATCCTCTTGTAAATTATGTCATTTTCTTGTTAAATTTAGATAGTTAATTGGTTAAAAATTTAAGAAACCCTGTTAAGCCTGTTACCACATGAACATGGAACCATAATTTAGCTAGTTAATTTTTTATTTTTCCTTGACCCAAACATCCCTTTAGGAACTGTTTCATTAGACTTTATTCAATTCTTAGCATAATTCAATACCACATTCAATCTTTGAGCTATCCTCATTACTTGGAATGTCTTTTTAAACTTTTAAGATCATCAATTGAATTTTGATGTTGTCTTGTATAATCTTCAATAACTTGGACTGTCTTTTTAACATGCACTTGAGGGGACTACATTTATAAACATTGCTGCTCGGTAAAGTGGGACACATTTATAAACATGGACAAGTCTTGGATAGGAACTAATAGGACCAACAAATCTTATGTTGATGGAGTAGCAGCGTTTATTGATTATGCGGTACACAACTGGGAAGATGGGGAACATCGATCCACGAGTTAAGAAAAATGATCTTTCAATGCCATGTCCGTGTACAGATTGTTTAAACCACATAGAGCATAAGGTGGAGAAAGTGCATTTCCATTTATTGACAATGGGTTTGATCTACGCTACCTAAACTGGACTAAACATGGAGAGAAGGATGAGTCATCAATAAGTACCGAAACACAACGCTACAACGAGTTTGTTGACGACACGGATTTTGCTTCATATATTCCAACAGATGCCCCAAATAGAGAAATGGTTAATGCTATAATAGATAATTTTGATGAGGATGATCTTGTCAAGTTTCAACAATTATTATTAGGCGTGAAGCCTCTTTACGCAGGATGTCCGACTTCACAAAGTGTCCGCAATAGTTAAACTACTCAATTTGAAGGGTAAGTACGATGTTCGATAAGTTCTTTCTTGAATTACTAGGATTGTTAAAGAAGATGCTGCATGCTGGTAACGAAATGGTGGAAAAAACTTATCAAGCCAAAAAATTTTTGAAATTGATGGGATCGGGATACAAAAAGATACATGTATGTATCAACAACGCCTTCTTTTCTTTGGAAGGATGACAAGGATTTGACTGCGTGTCGAACTTGTGGGATATCAAGATGGAAGGTGGATAATAAGACACATAAAGTGTAATGAAAACATTCGGCAAAGGTAATGTGGTACTTTCCAATTATACCAAGACGGCAACGACTATTTAAGCTAGAAAGTATTTGAGAGATTTAAGATGGCACGTGACACGGAGGATAACCGATGGTGTGTTACGTCACCCAGCAGATTCAAAGGCATGGCGTACCATAGATGAAAAATTCCCAGAAATTACTGAAGATCCAAGAAATCTACGGCTAGGAATATCGGTGATGGGGTTGACGCGTCAACTTCGGAAATAGGCATCACAGTGTATGGCGGTTTAAGCGTCATATAAAACCTTCCTCCATGGTTGTGTATGAGCGAAGAAAGTTTATCATGCTTTCGGTATTAATATCGGGATACCCGAGAAATGATATCGATGTTTTTAGAACCGTTTGTTCAAGATCTGCAAACCTTATTCGATAAAGGGGTAGATACATATGATGCATCCACAAAAGATAACTTTAATCTACGTGCCGTTGTGTTATGGACAATAAATGATTACCCTGCACTTGGTACATTATGTGGCTGCCCGCATGTGGATTCAAAGGTTGTGTAGTATGTAGGAAAGATACAAACTGTGTTAGACTTTCTGCCTCATCCAAGCAAAGTTATGTTGGTCACAGACGATATCTACCATATGACCATCCGTTCGGAAGGCAAAGGAAGGCATTTAATGGACAACAAGAATTTCTCCCAGCTCCAAATCCAATGACCGGGGAACAGATATACAACGAGGTACAACATATTGAAAATAAGTAGGGAAAAGGAAAACGAACTAACAATAATGCATCAGAAAACCAAGAAGATACGAGAGGTAGAGGTGGGAAGATTCAAAAGCATAAAAGAAACATAACAGAAGTAGAGGGTAGTTCAAGCCAAGTAAACGGACAAAACGGTGCGTATTGGAAGAAATTCAACATTTGGTATCGAAAACTTAGGTATTGGAGGCATAATTCTGTTCCACATTGTATTGATTTTATGCATGTAGAAAAGAATGTTGCTGAGAGTCTCGTCGGAACTTTGCTACATGTTCCGGGAAAGACGAAAGATGGGTGAATGCTCGATTGGATCTGGCTGAGTTGGGGTAAAACAAGAGTTGTTTGCTATGCAAGAACAAGACAAAACAACACTACCTCCGGCAGGTTACACATTAACGAATCTTTGAAAAAGATATTTTTGGTGAAACTTTACACAACATCAGGGTACCACAAGGCTATTGTTCAAATTTCTCTTGTTTGGTCAGCCTAAAGGATAGGAAGCTCATTGGCCTAAAATCACATGACTATCACATGCTAATGCAAGAGTTTCTGCCCATTGCAATATGTTCAATCATGCACCTACCCACACGATATGCTATTATCAAGTTTTGCTTTTTCTTTAAATCAATATGTTGCAAAGAAATAATATTGCAAGAAGCTGGATAATATGCAAGCAAAACTGGTAGTGACACTGTGCCTACTCGAGAAGTTCTTTCCTCCATCATTCTTTGATATTATGATACATTTGACTGTACACCTAACTAGGGAGGTAAAATTATGCGGTCCCATATGCTTTCGGTGGATGTATCCATTCGAAAGATGTATGAAGGTTATTAAAGGACATGTGCGGAACATAAATAGACCGAAGGATGCTGCTGAGGAGACTATTGCGGAAGAAACAATAGAGTTTTTCTAGCGAATATCATAAATCCATGAAAATGTTGGTATCCCACGATAAACATGAAACGGATGAAAATGAGGAAGGAAAGCCATTGTCGGCCGACAAATCAAGTGAAGTTTCACGGAACTCTTTGAAAGCACATTTGTATGTAATAAATAATCTGAGATGAAATTGTACCGTATATCGAGTAAGTCTTACTAACACATGTCTATTTCGTTATTGAAAATGATGTATCAAATATGATAATCAAACACATTGTTTCAGGCGACACAAGCAAGTTTTGAAAGCAGAAAACCGGGTAAGCGAATAGCATTTCGGAGAATGCGCACAAGCAAATCTTTTGCCAAGTTGTTACGCAAAGAAGTAATTAATCTTATGTTACTCAACATACCCTTTCTAAACCTTATTTCTCGGCTCATTTTGATCTGAAAATTGGTGTACTTATTCTTTTGAGCTAATATATACTTGTAATGAAATTCAGGTTGAGAGAGAGTTAGAAATCGACAAAGAAAGTGTATCAGAAACTGTAAGGTGGATTTCCTATGGACCACGCGCCACCGTAGTGAAATACGATGCATATCACATCAATGGGTATACTTTTCGTACGAAAGATCATGAAATCGAAGTTTACCAAAGCGAAGGGGTTAGTGTTGAGGAATTAGATATGCACATATCTAAAGAAGTTGCAACCACAAGAAAAGCATATTATTATGGGGTTTTACAAGAGATATGGGAACTAGATTACCGTTACATGCAAATTCCTCTTTTCAAATGTGGCTTGGTTAATCACAAAGTGGTGGTGTGAAAGCGATACTACTCTTGGGATACATTGGTTGACCTGAATAGTTTAGGCCACAAGGTTGATCCGTTCATATTAGCCGCAAGCACCGACAAGTATTTTATGTAAAAGACCGGTAGATAAAAATTGTTTATTGTGTTTAAGACACCTCCCAAGAATTACAAAGATAAGTATGACGAAGCCGATGAGGAATTTAGTACCGTCATTCACCAGCACAATGATAACATATTGCCACGTGTGGATCGACGTGACTTGGGTAACGAATCACGACTATTATCGAACCGACTGTAGAGGTGTTGTTATACGAAAATCCAAGTGAACCATGTTATGGTCAAGTTTTCACACTCTACCTTTATCATATTTCACTCTTTTAAAGCATATAGACATTGATTTTTGTACTTTTTTAAGGATTTATGTTTATAATACAAGACTTAATATTAGTTAAATCTGTTAGGTATATTATTTTGTTTAAGGATATGTTGAAAAGCAAGAATTCTCACAGATTGGAGATGTATGGAAGTTGTGCTAGTTGATGTGCTATAGTACAGAGTTAATTCTGGTGATGTCATTGTTAAGTGTGTTTGACCATTCTTTAGTCTGCTAGTGCAAAAATTAAAAAACGATTTTTACTGTTTAAATAGTACCGCTACCTAATTTTAGGTGGTCAGAAGTATTTATATGGATAATTTTTATTTTTAGAATTCATATTTATCCTTTAATTACTTTATCCTAATCTTTAAAAGTTTAAATCTTTTCTTTCGATTAAGTCTCCTCACCAGCACTAAACCCTAATTGCCTGCACTACCATACTTCAATTAACAAAAAAGATGGCACAATTAAAGTTTGTAGACAAGCACAATCAAGTGGGATTTCTCAAAAGCCTGCTGAAAGCACAGGCTTCGGCGATAGTGGACTTTCTTAAGGGTAGTCATATCAGGTATGCCCTTACTCATAATCCAACTATCTATGATTCCCTAGTCAAACGTTACGGCGCTCTCGCTAGAACTATTGCGATGGGACACTAGAGTTAAATGCAACTATTGATACGTTAGAGTATTCAATCAGCGAGGAATCAGTCGAAGCAAGCTTCAATTGGTGATGCCTCGGTGATTTCAATGTTGCTAAATAATGACCTCTTTCAGGGATTGGAAAATATTGGATATCCAACTGATGGAACATTACTTTTTGGAAGAGTCATTTTACGCCACAATGGCGTTTCCTTGTGCATCATATTTTACATTGTATGAGCTCTAAAAGTGGTGGATGGGATCAATTTAGAAGCAATATTGCTTACGCATTGGTCTGTCTCTCCATTGGCAGACTCTTCAATTTTTCAAAAATGATTTTTGATGCCATGGTTGCTAATGCCAAGAATAAGAAAAAGTTTTTGATGTACCCAAAATTTTTGAAAATGATCTTAAATGTTGAAGCGACAAGCAAACATCCTTACCTTGCTCTCCCTTTCACTAAAAAGATATTTGGTAATATGAAAAGGGGTTTTGAAGGGGTACACAAGCCACTTTTGTCTGCTATGTTGCCTGCTGTTGCTATTGACCACGAAGGTACATCTACATCTGTTCCATCTCCTACTGCTACATCGAAGCTCGGGCTCAACCTACATCGTACCAGAAAAAAGCGAGTTTGAACAGAGGACACCAACACCCCCACCACCTTCACCTTCAGTCCACGAGGAAGAACCACCAATGATTCCTCAACCACAACCTCCAACACCCACTACTACAGCAGAACCCAGTTCCTTATCTATGGAAGATCTACTTCAACTGGTTCCACAACTGATTTCAAGGGTTGATGAGTTGGAGAAAAAATTGAAGAAGACCAAGAAGTCACTGGGGACTACTCGCAAAAGAGTTAAGAAATTGGAGGGGAAATTCAAACAGACGGGGATAGACATTATAGACTCAGAAGGTGAGGAATCCTCTGAGGAAACTAAAATTAGTCCTCAAGGATTGGAAGCAGCTGAAATCTTGGTTAAGAATTTCAGTCACAAGAAATCCTTTAAGAAGAGACTGGATAAAGAAGCCGCAAGTTCTAGTGGAGTGGATAAGTCTGGTGACTTTACTAAAGATAAGTCTGGTGGTTCTAAAATTAAATCTGCTTTTGATGAAGATTTTAATACTCGCTTTGATGCTGAAGTTAATACTAGTATTGAACATATTAATCCTGGTAGTGATCCAGGTAGTATTGGTGAGGAGTTTGTGCATAGGGAAGGCAAAGGAATAATGCAAGAATCTTCTGAGCCAGTGAAGACCAAAAAGCAACTCACAAAAGAGGAAGCTAGCTTAGCTGAGATTGCTAGGATTCAAGCAGAGGATGAGGTGAAGAAGCTAAGCGTCTGAAGAAACATTGAATGATGAGCTGATTGCCAAAAGTCGTAGGAGGAACGAATTAACTAAAGAACAAATGAAAAGGAAAGCTGAAATTAAGGAATCTGCCAAATTCTACACTGATGAAGAATGGGATACTATAAAGGCCAGATTATTAGTAAAACAGAGATATCCTTCACGATATTGGCGGAGAAAACTATGCAAGTAAAATGGTTGAGCTAATTAATGAGAAGAAGAGGCTTCTCAGAGAGCAGAGACAAAGAGAAAGTATGAACAGACCCTTGACCAAAGCTGAGTAAAGGGATTATATGATCCACTACGTTAAAAGTCAAGGGAATCCTACCGGAAGTTGAGCGTTAAGGAAATTGAAGGCTGATGTTCTAAAAGCAGAATTTGAAAAAGTAGTGTACCAAAATAAAATTTTGATTCCAATGGATTCAGAGTTGGAAGCTTCAAAGCATAAAAGGAAGGGTTACAATCTTCAACCAAAGGATGCTAAGAAGCAAAAGATTGCAGAGACTGAAAAGGTTGCAGAAGCTGAAAAACTTGGTGATACGCCAAAAACTGTAAAGATAGAGGAGGAAGTGCGAGGTTAAGCAACCAATTGTGAATATGACAAGGAAGAAATCCACTGGAAAGAAAGGAGTGAAAAAGGATAAGAAAAATGTTAAGAAGGAAGTGGAAGAGTACATGCAGGATAAGTTTGATGAACCGTCATCAGAAGAGTTTACCATGGGCTCCATTCCTACAGGTTCAGCACTTCCTGCTAAGATTGCAAAGGTTCAGATCATCAAAAATGGGAAAAAGTTAGTTTACCTGATAGTTAGGGAAAATCACACAGACACTATATATGTGAACTTTCCTGGTTTATTGAGTGATTTGTCCAGGGATGATTTGAAGACCATGTACCAGCTGATGATGGAGAAGCATGGTGACAAGAGACCTGAAGAGAAATATGAAAGAGTCCTCTGGGGTGACTTGAAGACCATGTTTGAGACACCAGATGCTGATGATGAAAAGTATGTGTTGGCCTGTCAAGAACAAGTGATCAGATGGAGATATTTCCACACTTGTCAGATGCACTATTTGGAATTAGAAACTGCAATTCTTTATATGCTTACAGAAGTGGAGTATCTACTTCCAAACAGTATTTGCAGGGCTATGCGTGAGAAGAAGCTGTTAGGTGAAAGAAAGGATGATGCATGCTATCAGCTTTGGAGGTTAATTGAATCAAAAGCTCAACTGCAATAATACTGGAAGTATAACAGTTAATTCTGGTAGTATTCGTAGTTAGTTCTGTTTATGAAAAACAAAATAGTTTATTAGAGTTTAGGGAAGGCATATGTACGCGTAGAGATATCATAGGAAGAGATATCTATATCCTTCTACACGTTTTGTATACTAGGTTTTTCTAAGTGTATAAAGGAACCCTAAAGTATAGTGAAATGAACTTGTACTTAGACGAATAGAAATATTAATAAAAGAAGTTTATTAGTGAAATAGTATTTGTGTTCTTCTTGCTTGTTGTTAAGATTCCGCATTAACAATCAAGTACTCGTTGTTAAAGAGTTCTTCATATATATAATTAGTTTGGATTTATCCAAGTTTGGTAGATTATGGTGTTGCACAAGTGTTAATGTGTGTGCATATCAATGTGACTATAAAAGCCATCACCTACAAACCCACATTTTCATTAACAGCACAATAAATGCAACAAACTTGACCATATGGTGTTTAAAGTGAAGAAATATGTGTTTTGTGTGACTATTGATCATCCAATTGCCACATTAAATTTATGTTTGTGTGGCCTTTTCTAACATTTAGTCACACAAAGAATGTTTGTTTTGGGTATTTAGTCACATACAATTAACCATAAAGTGGCTAAAAGTGTTAATAAGTGTGACCATATGGTGTTTCAAGTGAAGAAATGTGTGTTTTGTGTGACTATTGATCATCCAATGGCCACATTAAATTTATGTTTGTGTGGCCTTTTCTAACATTTAGTCACACAAAGAATGTTTGTTTTGGGTATTTAGTCACATACAATTAATCATAAAGTGGCTAAAAGTGTTAATAAGTGTGACCATATATGGTGTTTCAAGTGAAGAAACGTGTATTTTGTGGGACTATTGATCATCCAATGGCCACATGAATTTTATGTTTGTGTGGCCTTTTCTAACATTTAGTCACACAAAGCATGTTTGTTTTGGGTATTTAGTCACATACAATTAACTATAAAGTGGCTTAAAGTGTTAATAAGTGTGACCATCTGGTGTTTAAAGTGAAGAAACGTGTATTTTCAGTGACTATTGATCATCCAATTGCCACATATTAAGTTACGTGACCATATGTACTAGATTTTGGCTACACTTAAATAATATGTGTGACAAAACGTTTAGCGTGACCATATATGGCATTTGGTCACGGTGTTAGTAGCAAATGTGACTTTATAGATTAGCTTTTGGCAAGCTAACACAAACTAAACTTTAAACACACATATTAACTTACGTGAACATAGGTACTGGATTTTGGCTACACTTAACGAATGTGTGACAAAACATTTAGTGTGACCATATATGGCTTTTGGTCACAGTGTTCAAGTGTGTGACATATATTTGTCACTGTTTATATGTATATCGTGACTAATGCTTCAACCTTACTTTTCATTTGTCACTTGTTCCAATTTCAGATGTGGCTAAAGAGTTGGCAAAACATATTAGTCACCCTTAAATAATGTGTGACAAAACTTGACTCTATGATTTAGACACACAAAAAATTACTTCATGTGACTAACGCATCAAGGTTACTTGTATTTGCCACGCGTTCCAAATTCATATGTGGCTAAATGATCTGAAACAAAATCATCAGATACCTTTAGCCACACAATGTTCAATTGTGTGGCGATACAGTTCTAATGGTCACACAATCAAAATTTTCATGTGTGACTAATTAGTAAATGTTGTCAATTTTCGTACATTCAGCCACACAAATATGCGAATGTGTGGCCGTTCCTTTTCGACCATGCGTGACCAAATCCCATTTTTGTACTAGTGTTTTCCTTGTCCTACTCCACTCCCTGAATCAGGTTTGCTAGAACAAATACCAGTCTTCCTGTATATCTTATTGCACGCACTCTTGACTTGCGAACCACCAAGATCAGTACGAGTATCTTCATTTGCTTCAAAAATATTATCATAATCTTTAAGAGCTACAAACGAATTTTGAATATATACAAAGTTAAGATTTAGCTATAGATGGTTGAGATGTAGAAACCTCCTTATGGCATTTCGCTCCTAAATTAGGAGCATCACCGTCGTCATTACCCGGTTTAGAATGAGATGTAGATGTAACCTCATTATCATTAGACGCCAATGTAGAATCAGCTCCTTTGTCATCAGCCAGTTTCGTAATGGGACGATGTTGATAGTTCACTATTGGTTTGTTAAGTCGCAAACCACTGATTTGACGCGTAATCTGATTGGCATTGGTATTTTCCCCTTTATTTTCCCGACTTGTAACCGTAATGAATCCATCTATTTGGCTATCCATATACTTACTTCCTGCTACATTATTATTACCATTTGTAGTAGCTTCCATAACACGTTTTGGACATTTGGATAAGCCATGTCCAAAATTTTTACATTCAACACAATGAGGTGGCTGCTACGCATATTCCACACATATAACTTCCTTAGTATACCCATTCCTCTGCTCATTTGGAACAACCATAACCACTTTGGTTTTTAAAACATAATCCGAGCTAATTTCAATAAGGGCATGAGCAAAACAAATTCTTTCCCATGATTCAACGCACATAGAGCTAGTAAACGAATCCAACATTAAAGGTTTACCTATTTGAGTAGCAATCAAGCTCAAACCATCTATCGAATAAGCAAGTAACGGCATACTATGCAACTTAACCCAAGTCGGTATTTTAGTAACCTCACCTTTTTTCAATGATAAACCAGTAGATCCATTATTAAGAATAGTAGGCGAATTACGAATCGTCCACGGTCCCCTTTCTAAAACTTGTTCCATTCGAGATTTAGATGTTAAACTTGAACAAGAAAACACCCTCATCATTCCTCACGATCTTTTGAAATCCAAATTTGCTCCAAGTGTTGTTAACATAGTTTTGGACAATTGGAAATTCAAGACTCTTTCCAAGAAAATAACCTAAAAGAGTGTTATCATACCTGTTTTTCACTACATCAGCCACGCCTTGTGGAAGAACATAATTGTAACTCTCCACCTTTACTTCATTAACAAGAGTTCTAAAATTGACCTTATTTATCACATTTTCAGAATGTAACATACTTGCAAATGAACCTGAAATTCTTAGAGGCGCATCCCCTAAGATCCCCGCAACATTAACACCATTAATAGTATTGCTAAGACCAACATCATCCTTGTTAACAGCCGGTACAAAACCAACTTGAGCAGCCTTAGATGTACTTACCTGTTCTCGCTTCTTAGTTCCGTGCGACTGATTGTTTCTTAGTGGTGACCCCTTATTATCTTTCTTAAGCGTTGAATCAGCAGGTGCAACGATGTTAGTATCTTGAGCACCACCAATATGAACACTTGAATCAGCAGGTACAACCACACACGTATTAGATACGTCTATACCGTCCTTCATTAAAACTTTCCATCAATGTTCTTTGCTCGCACAGTGAAGCAGAATTTTGCAAACCACTAAGTTTTACAATTCTCTTAGGTAGTGTACCTAACCGTAATAGTGTAGTATAGACAAGACACGAGAGATTGATCGTTCTCTAGGGGAATATTTTGTGAAGGCCGAAGTGTATGACAAAATAGGTCTAGAGGTTGTAGGAAGATTATTTTATGTTTTTATATTTTATTGAAATAAAGAAAATCTTTGGTGTTTGAGAGATTTGGTTTTTTTAACTAATAATTAACTAAATTAAAGTACTATGCGAGAAAATTAAATTATGGTAGCTCTTATGATAGGTAAAGGTGTCTACTAAGATTATCCTTACTCCCTAGTTATCTCTTAATGATTAGTCGAATTGTCACATCCTTGTTTTAATTGGCACATTCTATTCCTTAATATTGGTCGTAAGGAGGTGCCAAATGCCCTAACTCTATTAATGTATAAGTCTCCTTTAAGAATCTTAAGATCATAATAACTCTTACTATCAACAAGCTACAATTCATGCAATAAATACAACAAGAAAAAAAACTAGTTCACTCTAGTGTTGTGTTTAGGCGGATGTAAGTAATACATATAAGAATTAAGCTACTTTTCCTACTCCTAACGCGAGGAAACCAATTAAACAAGAGAAGAAAATCAATACTTAATAATTAGGTTTCATTAAAATCTAAGCAAACACTAAGTAATTTAGCCGAACATGTTAAAGAGAAGAGAAGAAAAACATATAATCAAACAACACATAGACTATTGAATGATTAAAGAGGAATCAGTTTTCTTCAATGAAACATATGTTTGGTGGCTGAAAAAATCCGTACAAAACATCTGAAATTCGTCCTAGGGTTTTGATGCAGGTTTTACTGACCAGGTTTTAATATTTATAAGTGTCTCGTTATACCTATGGTCAACCCTAATGCACTAACGGGCAGTATACCAGATCGTGTGTAGTGTAGTATTCGGTAAAACCGATCGTCCCAAGAGCTATGTGAGCGAATTCTAATTAAGTCTTGGTGTCACAGATTTTAATTGGTTTTAAGATTGAAATGATTAATTAACTATTAAAGCAAGAAATGCAAGAAAGCAAATAAAGGCAAGGGTTGTGATCAATAGAGGAGAACTATGCTAACCTAGTTACTCATCCTATCATGTTAAGTTCACGTTTAATTACTTCCAATTGCTTCAAGTGGGGGTTTAAGTCGCTAGGACAACATTTGGTCAGTTCGTCCTAACCTATCAGCAAAGGTTTCCATCGGAGATCAAGCTACTACCCTTGAAAGTCCAGTTGTTTTTTAGTCCCCTAAGCCAAGTCATTAAGTTCCGCTACATGCAAGATTCATAACAATGAGTGTCCGGGCGCTAGCATCTTAAACACTCATACGTAACTTCTTAAGTTCATCCAAACGGTAGGTGATCAGTTGGTCAAATTGCACAAGTGAAGAAGGGTCGTCAGTTAGTCAATTCTTACCCTTCCCACTCACTCTATCTACTTAGGGACAGTTGGTCATATCTCCTAAGCAACTAGGCACTACCGCCATTCAAAACTACCAAAACATGGGTAGCTACCAACAAACTATGCATGCATCTACTAGAAACAATTATACGGAAGCAATGTAAACGTAAACAAAATAATTAAGGAATCATAACTAGGCTAGCACAAGAGGTGCTTAGCCGATCATATTAACTGAAACAATCGATTCAATGTTTAACATTTTGAAATACATGAATTGAAAGTAAAAGAAATGATAAATCGCTAATGCTTATCGTTAGGGAGTAATTTCTCCCTTGGAGATGGCTCCGTATGCTCATCGAGATCTGCCTTCAGCCTCTTACCCACGTTCTCTGCTTTTTTGTGTGGAGTGAATGATGAGAAATGCAGAATTTTTGGCGGTATTTATAGGCCAGATCTGGTTACGGCGTAACTTAAGTTGAGAGTTACGCCATAACATCTATTTCTTCGTATTTTGCTCAGGAAAAGCTGGTTACGACGTAACATCTAGAATGAGTTACGCCGTATCTTCAATAAATCATGGTTACGCCATATTTGTGGAAAGAGTTACCACGTAGCTTGCAGCGGCATGGAACATCATTTGACCCAATTAGTTACGGCATAATCCTAAGATGGATTTATGCCGTAATCTTTAGTTTAGTTGGTTTTCTGAGTCACGCTTCTGTTACGGCGTAATGTGAGAGAAGAGTCACGTCGTAATTACTTCAAAATAGGCATACTATCATATATCTTCACTAAACTCTCCAAATCCGCGTCTCATTAGCTCCAATGCTCGTAATTTACATGAAAGTGAAATATAGAGGAAAACCAGCGTAAATCCATATAAATGATATAAAATACAAGCATTATCAGGGGAAATTGACACTTAATATTCAGGACTATTTGATGTTATCAGGTTTACCTCTCCAAGATGTTACACGAACAATGGAAACATACGAAAATATATATAGTTTTACAATTGTGACGGCATCACGTTATGGTTGTGAAGCCGTTAGCTACCCGTCATTAGGGTTTCTGGAATCGCGCCGACTTCATTGTGACGGCTTCAGGTTGTAAGTTGTGACGTCATCACCCTTCATGGATCTAGTAGTGACGCCGTTAAGAGGCCGTCATTAGAGACTGGACCGTCGCTTGATAAAATTACTCGGAATCTTCATGCCAAAATGCAAGTGACAGCGTCACGTTGTAGCTTGTGACGCCGTCAGGCTTCCTTTCCTGACGTTTTCGTGACTTGGTCATTTTATCTGTTTTCTTGTCCAAATAAGCTAGAATCATGCTCGCTTTCGTCTTTTGCTTCTAAAGGACCTAAAATGCGAAAAGAAATGATTTAGATTAATAATTGATCAAATATATACGAGTTTAGAGACTAAATGACCCCCTTAAAAAGCACGTTTTAAATCCTTATCACGCAGCCAAACCACTAAGCAAAGATCCAGTCTTATCCTTCTTCTCCAATCCACCGTTAGAAGCATTGTTAAAAAAACCCTTTATTCATAATCTCAAAACCCATAAACACAAAAACAATCACTCAGCAACTCCGGTTTGAAGCAAAGTAAAAACAACGAAACCCTAAAAAAAGTAGGGTCTCAAAACACGAATGATTATGCCCTAACCAACCTTCATTAAAGCACACGAAGTAATAATGATTATGTAATGATCAAAAACCTTTTTAGAATTAGAAAGCATTGATTTACATGGTTTTAGCCACTTCCCATCATCACCTATTAGCACAAGCTTCTCATCAAGCATTTGACGTTCCAGTTCATTAAATAGTACTTGGACTACAAGAAAATTAAGGAGAACTGCATCCTTCTAAAGGTAATAATTGAATATATATCATTTGTAAAGTTTCTAATACACATGTTACAATGATTTTTATGCATTTTTTTAGATATATATGCAATTTTGCATATTTGAAATTATATATATGCAAAAAGTTAAAGATAATAAGACAAAAAAAGCATGAAAGTATAAATAACCAAAGTTACTAGGATAATACTATAATAAAATAAAAATATATGACAACTAAATAATAATAATAGTAATAATAATAATAACTATAATAAATAAATAAATAAATAAACTTAAGGGTACTGATATGACAAAAGGAGTGGTATGCATATCCTAACACTTTGCATATGCACATATTGAAGCACTAAAGGTAAAAAGAAAAATAAAAGTAATCTCAAACACCCCTAAGACTAATAGTAATAAGACCACACCAAGACCAAACCCAACACCACCACATCAGCGTCATATCAGCTTTTTCTCTCCTACACCAAATCAAGACTAAACACTCGTAATAAGGGGACAGCACATGTGACCGAACACTTTTTCTTTGAATTAAAATTATAATAACTAAAAAACATTACATTAATAATTTAACTAAAATTAAAAACATCACATTAATAATTCAAATAAAATTAAAAACATTACAATAAAGTTAGAGTGCGTTTGTTCGTTGTCAAATATGTTCCACTAAACTGGATTTAAGATTTAGATGAGTTTGTCGGTTGTGTATTTCTTTGACAACTTGTAACTTAGATTCTGTCGATCGTATAAAATCATATTTCTCTCACAACTTTATCTTATGCACGCCAAACGCTCGTTCCACATCTTTTCTTATTGCTTTATGCGCTTGCTTATATTTTATTCACTTCGTATATTTCGAGCCTGGTTGTGAAATAGACTTAACAAGAACAAACCATTCCGGATATATTTCATTAGTAAGATAATATCCTCATCTATAATTCACGTCGTTAGCCACAAATGAAATCTCTGGTGCTTTCTCGACTTTGAGATCATTTATAAGAGGTGATTGACGTATAACGTTGATGTAATTGTTCGACCCGGAAACACCAAAGAACGCATGCTAAATCCATAAATCTTGTGAGACAACCGCTTATAATAAAATGAATAAATCTGACACGAAATCATCCCTACAAAATTGACCACACAATGAACTTAGGCATTAAGCCCATAGCCATTTCGTACAGTCAATGCTTCCTACCATCCCTGGAAACCCATGTTTCGCCTTGTGAAAATCATAGAGTATTTCGACATCGGTTTATGTAGGACTTAGCAAATACTCCTTGCCATATACCTCCATAACCCGTTACAGAAAGCAACAAGACAGTCACGCGAAGTTTTATCACCAATTTGTAGATATTCGTCTAGAGCATCTGGAACGGTGTCGTATGCTAATTGACAAATTTCCGAGGTACACTTCACCAATAGGGAAATGTCATATTATCCCATACAATCATATGCTTGTTGAAAATACAAGAAGTTATCAGTCAATTCACGAACAATGCGTATGAATAGTAGTCAACCCATTCAGAATTGCTTACGGAAAACATAGTCGTTGTATATTGGTTCTTCACCAAAGTAAGCCGCCACCATACGATCATAAGCACAGTGACAATCTCTATCAATGGGTTTCGAGGGATTTTTAGGATGCTAGAAGTGGAAGCTTCAATAAGCAAAGTGGCGTCTTTAACAAACTCGAAGATTAAACTATTAACTTACGCTTCGTCATCTGTATCATCAAAAAAGAATGATTGGAATTCATTTATTTAGTTTGAGAAGTTAAAATGTGTATGTAAAAAGGATTGGGTTAAATGTGTTTAAAAAGAAGAAATGGTAGGGTTTTTATAGAGAAAAGTAGGGTTTAAATTTTTATTTTTATTTTAACAAACACTTCCCAACGTTTAAAATTGTTGGAATCACTCCTAAACCTAATTCAAGTGTTAGTGATTCATATGTAATAGTTAGCTTAATTATGGCCTTTATGTTTGTTATTAGCTTAGACTTATGTAGAAGGCCCATAAGCCTAGGCTCAAGTCCAATAAGGAAAGGAAGGGACTAGGAGTGTTGCCCTAGATCCCTCTCCTATAAATACTATGTAATAACCCTCACTTGAGGGTTGGTTGTTCAATTCATTCTCTTTCACTATTGCATACGCATAACCTTTCTCTATATTTATACGCATAGTGTTTGTGTGTGTTGATCAACCGATCCTTCTTCACCTCATTTCTTCTATTGATGCTTGTGTTACATATACGGTGACCTAACAGTGGTATCATTCGCCAAATAGGTGGGTGAACGTATTGTTTTTGAAGTGGGTTTTGGTCCTACGCGTAAAACATACGGGTGATACTTTGGTTCGCTTAAAAACGTATTTTTTTCATTTTTTAATTCAATATTCTTGTACTTTCAACGTTTTAAGGTGATAAATAACTGTTTTTGGCAAAAAGTTTCAAACTTTACGCCTGGATCATTGTTTTTGAGCTTCATTTTTTACGTAATAGCTGTTCTACGCGTAACCGTTTTAGACGCTTTGGATCATCAAGTTTCACACTTTTGTGTTATTTTGGTGATATTGAAGCTATTTCATCACAAAAATCTGATTTAGAATCATCTTTGGGCAAAAGTCATTTTACGAGTAGTTCTACTCGTATCAAAACCCTAATACTACGCGTAACTTCTCCTTGGTTTGATCTTCAGTTTTCGTGGTTTACTCCGTGTTTTCTTGCTTGGATAAGCCTTAAAATACGTCGACTTTGGATATCTTTTGCACTGTGATAGTGTAAAAGATCATTTGGGCAAAACCCTAAAATTACGCATAAGCTTAAGTTTACGCGTAGAAATTTTTACGCCTAAGATTAATCTTACGCCTAAGCATTGTCTTACGCATAAGGTAATCCTACGCATAAGTCTTCTACGCCTAACTTTTAGTTTACGCATAACTTTAGCGTTTTATCCTTACTTACGCGTAACTCTTATTGTTACGCGTAACTTTGGTGTTTTTACGCATAAGTGGTACTTGGCTTTTCTGTGATTTCTACGCCTAAGGACTCTTCATCAACAACGGTTCATTCGACTACAAAGATCCATTTAACTACACAAGTTTTCAACATGTCACAACCACCATACTCTAGCAATTTTCCTTACACTTATAATCAACAACAACAACAACAACAACAACAACTAACTCCACAACATCAACAATTTAATCATCAACAACAGATTTATCAACAACAATTTAATCAACAACATACTCCACAACTTGCAGCAATTCCACAACCTCAAATGGTTCAACCACCACCTAGTCTTCAAGTACAACCTTACACAAACTTCTACAATCAACATCCATCCAGGATTACTATGAAGGAACCAACATGGTTTGGGAAGATGTGTGAAGCCTTAAGTAGCCAACAATCAATTCATGAAGCTGGCTCACTTGATAGACCTCCAATGCTCACTCCCGGGAATTATGATCAATTCGTGATAAGGTTCTTTAGGTTTTGTGATCTAAAGAAGCCACATGGAAAGTTTTTAAAGAAGGTCATTATGGAAAGTCCATTTCAAATGCCTACTGTTATTACACCCGCAGATCCAGCTGCCAATCCACCAAGAGATGCTGTCACCAATATTGCAACTATCTCAGACCTCACAGGTGATGAACTGCTACATTTTGAAGCTGATGAACTAGCAATGCAATACATCCTTTTAGGATTACCCAATCCGATCCTTCGAAGTGTTGATACTCAAAAGACTGCTAATGCAATGTGGGAACATATTCATCTTCTTATGGAAGGCACAACGCTCAATCAGGAAGATATGGAATCCAAAATCTACTTGGCTTATGAACACTTCTTGATTGAACCAGGAGAGACATTAGAGTCATATCATCATCGCTTTTCAGACATCATTAATGATTTGGACAAACACAATATCATCATGCCACGAATTGCTGTCAACACAAAGTTCCTTAGTAGTCTTGGTCCAGAATGGGAAAAGTATGTCATTTTTCTCCGTCAAGCAAAGAATATGCATCATGCTACCTACGGATTGTTGTACGATTATCTGAAGCCTCATCAAAAAGAAGTTGATAAGGAAAGGATTATCCGTGGCCAAACTGTTTCACCTTCACTTCCGGACAATCAACAACTTGCTTTGTCGGCTCAAACAAATATTCCTCCTCAACAAGCTCCTCAACCCGCTCCTCAACCAACTGCAACTATCACACCTTATGATCCGTCACAGAAACAACCTCAACAAAATCAATTGGTTCCATACAACAACAACACTACTCAAGCTCTTTATAGTGAAGCTGATGAGGACTCTGATGCCTTCGATGAATTGCAACAAGGATTTGTTATGATTGCTAAAGAATTTGGCCATTATACAAACAAATCCAACAATCGCATTTGTTCTTCATCTAATACAAGGAATCAGGCTATTGTGAACAATGGACGCATTGAAGTTCAAAACCGTGGTTATGGTCGTCAGATGGGAGGAGGTCAAGGGTTAAATGCTATGGGAAGGAATCACATGGGCGCTCCGCAATAGCAAAGGGCTCAAATGGTTGAACAGGGAAATGCTCAGAATGGGGTTAATGGTCTTCGATGCTATAACTGTAATGAGAAGGGTCATCTGGCTAATGCATGTCCTAAACCGAGGACAAGAGGCAGTGCTTATTTCAAAGAGGCTCTGCTCTTGGCTCTTAAGGATGAAGCTGGTGGAACTCTTACCAACAAGGAACAGAGCTTTATGGCAGATGCACGATTCGATGATGATATGAAGGACTTGCAGGCTAATGCAGCAGTGATGTTGATGGCACAAATGCAAGCTCTACACATGAGTGACACAGGCCCAGTGTATGACACGGACGGCTTGTCTCAGGTACCTGAACAAACAATTATCATTAATGAACTGATATCTCTGCCAACATCTGCATCTGACATAGATCATAGTGTTCAACATGAGCCTTCTACATCTCATTTTGATGATCATCAACTAGACCCCGTAGTTATATTTGATGATCAAGATGACCTTATGGTTACCATTGATGATCAAGTTGACTCCGTGGTTATACTTGAGGATCTAAACAATGACCATGTTGAGACTCACGTTGAACAAAATGATTCTATGGTTGATCCAGAATTAGAGCTCCGGACCCTAGTTAAAGACCAACAATCCCGAGTGGAACATTACCATGATGTCAATACAAAATTAAAAGAGAAAAATGCACTGTTAACCAGGGATAATGAATGCTTAATTCGACAAATCAACTTTTTTAAAACTCAAGAAAAACGTGAAAAGGGTTTTGAAGTCGCTTTTGCTAAATCTTATCAAAACGAAAAATCTTTAGAACGACAGATACGTGATCTAGCCGCATCGAAGAATGCTTTATTGTCTCAAATAGAACACCTGAAACATGAACATAAACAACAACTTAACGCTCTGACTTTGGAAACTCAAAAAGCCAAGGCTGAGTTGTTAACTTGTCAACAACAGTTCTCTGAGTACAAAAAGCATTCCACGAAACGAATAGATGACTATCTTGAGGAAATTGTCGACTTACAAAACAAAATCAAAGAGTTTAAAACTGTTGTTTATAAACATGGTGAATCAATCACAACGATTCAAAAGTTTTCTTTCAAACCAAATCCAAATGGATATGGATCGAATCTTGCTGATTACAAACCTAAGTTTTCACACAGAGCATTCAAACCAAATCCTGAAGTTTACAGTGCAGAACATAGAATTGATGATTCAATTATGACTGTTGTTGAATATAATCGGATGGAGGAATTAGATGCTGATGACGAGAGTCGGTCAAAAATGGAAAATGTCGTTTATAATAAACCATTTAACTATTCAAAAGCCGTAACTTTTGTCACACAACAAGATACTTCTAACAAACCTTTGGTTATCACACCAGTTTCTGAAGTCAGTCCTCAACCAAATGGTGCACAAATTAATGGTCCTTTACCTTCACTTAGTGAAGTAAAAACTAATGCCGAAAGTTGTCGCGTTATCAAATACTTTGACACTTTCTTATCTGACCTCAAAATTTTGGAACGTGAGATTGAATTTCATTCTGAAATAAAAGTTCAACATTTTCAATCGCCAATGGCGCGAGAACATAGAGATATTCTTCAGCAAAGAATTTTACCACATGTCAAAAATTTAAAAACTTGTGCACTATATTGGGAAAGGGATTTTCACAAGGAACTTGGTCTCATGAAAACAGTTTTCGAGAAAACAGAAACATCGATTTCAAATACTAAACGTAAAAAGAAACTATTGAGAAAAGATGTTGATCGACTCTTGGAAGATGTTATGTGTGCTGATATCCATAATGTTGTGTTATTGCATTCTTTGCCATATGCATCTGATTCTATATCTGCTGATACTGTTGATTCTGTTGAAATTGTTGAAAATACGGATAATGTGCTTCAGTTCGAGTCTTTAAAAATTGAAAATGAACGATTGTCAAACGAGCTTTCAACTGAAATACGTCGTCATAATTGGTGTCAAAAAGATATTCATGATCAACAACTTGTTTTTCAAAACAAAATCGCCCAGTTGCGTGCAAAAACTCCTAATCTAAAACTTGAGCAACTGGATGATCAAAACGTGTCTTTTAAGTGTCAAATCTCAAAATATGAACAAGAACTTGCAAAAGTTAAAAAGGAATATAGTGTCATATTTGATTTACTCAAACAGACTCGTGATGAAGCATCAAACGAACTTGATCATTATCTCGCATACACTAAAGAAGTCATGAATTTTTATGGAAATCTTCGTTCTGAAAATCAAGAGCTGGTGCACACTATTTTTAAGTTAAGGGAAATGTTAGGAAAGTATGAACAAGTTCAGCCTAGCATCATTAAGAGAGTTGCACCTATAACACTTAGCAATCATGTCCTTAGAATACCTACTGACAAAACACAAGTTACTAATGTGCTTCCCTCTACTGAAACAGGACTTGTTGCCTCTTTTCCAAACGTCCGCACTTCACAGCCTAGGAGCAATACAAGGAAGAATAGGAAGTTGCGACCTAAGAAAAGACAAATAAAGAATGTTGATGTAGAAGAACAACGTAGGACTTTGAATAAGACTCCAGTTGCACCCACTTTAGATATTGCGTCTGGCAAATGTAATGGAAAAAGTGTTGTAACTAATGTTGAACCTTTAAGTACTTTTGATATTCAGTCTGATGCATCTTGTGTTATTTGTCGTAAAAGTATGCGTTCTGATTGTCATGATAAATGTGTTGCTAAGGCTATCTTGTCACGTTTACGGAATCCTAAGATTCGGAATACCTCTAGGCCCACTAATGCTTCTAAGTCTATACTTGGTAAACCGCCTTCTTTAGATTCTAAGAAACGAATTGATGTCCCTGTAGTTCCAATATCACCTCCAAGGATTGTTGTACCACCTAGCACATTCACTAAGACTAAAGCTAAGACTAGTTGGAGATGGAAGAAATGGATACACAATACACTAGGATTTAAATGGATGCCTAAAATCATTGATGTGTGTATTTATACTATAACTGCTTCGGAACCCTCTAACACTTCGGGTTCCACATCTACTTCTATTCCATCTGTGTCGTCTGTGTCTAATGCAGGTGATACAGATCATCCTTTGGATTGTTGATAGTGGATGTTCCCGACATATGACAGGCAACCTTAAACTGTTATCAAACTTTGTTTCAAAGTTCATTGGCACTGTCAGATTCGGGAATGATCACTTCGCAGCTATCATGGGCTACGGAGATTACATTAATGGAAACATCGAAATTAGCAGGTTTTATTATGTGGAAGGCCTCGGTCACAATCTATTCTTAGTTGGTCAATTTTGTGATGGAGACTTGGAAGTTGCTTTCAGGGAGAAAACTTGTTTCATTCGTGATCTACAAGGAAATGATCTTATGTCTGGCCAACGCTCATCCAGTCTCTACACTATCTCCATGCAAGACATGATCGCTTCATCTCCCATTTGTTTACTCTCAAAGGCTACATCTACAAAATCTTGGCTATGGCACCGTCGTCTATCACATCTAAACTTTCAAACCATCACCAATCTTGCACGACACAAACTTGTTGAAGGTCTCCCGCGATTCCGGTATTCTAAAGATCACCTATGCTCAGCTTGTGAACAAGGGAAAAGCACTCGTGCTCATTTTCCTTCAAAGGTGGAACACATCTCTCAGCATGTGCTTCATCTTCTTCACATGGATTTGTGTGGCCCAATGCGCGTGCAGACGATTAATGGCAAACGCTACATCTTGGTAATTGTTGATGACTACTCAAGATGGACTTGGGTTTATTTTCTTCGAAGTAAAGACCAAGCTCCACAGATGATCATCACCTTTCTCACGAAAATTCAAATTCAGCTCCGGAACACCGTTAGACAAATTCGAACATACAAAGGAACTGAATTTGTAAATCAAACTCTTCTGGAATATTATGATAAAATGGGAATTGTGCATCAAACATCTATTGCCCGCACACCAGAACAAAACGGAGTTGTTGAAAGATGAAACCGTACGTTAGTGGAAGCTGCCAGAACGATGTTAATCAATGCTAAACTTCCAGATTACTTGTGGGCTGAAGCTGTCTCAACTGCATGCTACACTCAGAATCGCTCAATGATTACAAAACGCCACAACAAAACACCATTTGAGCTTCTCCACAACCGGAAACCGAATCTTAAACACTTTCATGTATTTGGATCTCTTTGCTATCCGAATAATGATCGTGATGACTTTGGAAAGCTCAAAGCCAAAGCTGACATTGGAGTCTTCATTGGATACTGTGATAATTCTAAAGGTTACCGGATCTGGAATCGTCGTACAAAGCAGGTTATGGAAACGATTCATGCTAATTTTGATGAGCTTACTGATATGGCTTCTGAGCATAACAGCTTGGAACCCGGTCACAACCGCTTAAACTTTCCCCAAACCCCATCATCAACTGACTCAAGCCCTCAGCTTACTCGTCAACAAATGGAAAGACTATTTGCTCCTCTGTTCAGTGACGATATTGATGATCGTGCTCCAGGTGTATCCGATGGTTCCGCTGCTTAACCTGATAACACTCCTATACTTGATACACCTGCTACAACAACTACTGTTGAAGAAGCACCACCAGTTGACTCTACAACAACAGTTGAACAAACTGCATCCAACGACGCAGAACCAGCTGATGGTGTTCTGAATAATGTACCCCCACCCGCAGATTTTGATCCAAATGCATTCTTTAACCCGTTTGCTAATGAGACTGCTGCACCTGATGTCGCGGAATTATCTACAAGCCATTTGAATCCTCAGAATCTGCATAATGTATATCAACATCAACCTTCCATACATCGTTGGACGAAAGACCATCCCCTTGAGAATATTATTGGTAACCCGAATCAACAGTCGTAACGAGACAACGTCTTCACACAGATGGTGAACATTGCATTTATGCACTCACTGTCTGCCAATCTGAGCCTAAAAACATTAAAGACGCAATGACAAAGGACAACTGGATTGAATCCATGCAGGAAGAACTCAACCAATTCAAACGTCTTGAAGTATGGGAACTGGTTGAAAGACCAACAGGGGTCTTCGTCATTGGTCTAAAATGGATTTGGAAGAACAAATTGGATCTTTGAAGGAACCGTATTTAGAAACAAGTCACGTCTGGTGGCTAAGGGTTATAGACAGGAAGAGGGTATTGACTTTAAAGAATCATTTGCTCCAGTTGCTCGTCTTGAGGCTGTTCGGATTTTTCTGGCATTTGCGGCTCACATGAACATCATGGTCTTTCAAATGGATGTCAAAACTGCTTTTCTCAATGGACAACTGAAAAAACGGTCTATGTAAGCCAGCCAAAAGGATTTGTTGATCCAGAGTTCCCTAATCATGTCTACAAACTGAAGAAAGCTCTCTACGGTCTCAAACAAGCCCCTCGGGCGTGGTACGATAAGTTATCATCCTTCCTTATTGCCAATAAGTTTACCAAAGGTTCGATCGACCCTACACTCTTTATACAATATCACGGGGCTCACATCTTAATCGTTCAAATCTATGTGGATAACATCATTTTTGGGTCGACACATTTAAAATACTCAAATGCTTTTGCAAAACTTATGACAAAACATTTTGAAATGTCAATGATGGGTGAACTCACATTCTTCCTTGGAATACAAGTTCATCAATCACCCCGTGGTATTTTCTTGAGTCAGTCCAAATATGCCCTTGAATTGTTAAACAAATTTGGAATGCAAAACTGTGACACCTATGCCACCCCAATGGCTCATACCAAGAAGCTAGACGCTGATTTACATGGGAAATTAGTGGACCCTACCAAATACCGTAGTATCATTGGGTCTCTCATGTATCTAACAGCTAGTAGACCTGATATTGTTTTTGCCGTCTATCTTTGCTCCCGCTATCAGTCGAGACCAACTGAAACCCACCTCTCTGAGGCAAAAGGAATCATCCGATACATCAAGGGAACCATTAATTTGGGAATCTGGTATCCGAAGGATTCTGGTTTTGAACTAATCGCTTTTTCAGACGCTGATCACGCAGGATGCTTAGATTCACGTAAAAGTACTTCAGGAGCTTTACAATTTCTTGGTGATAAACTGGTGTCATGGAAATCGAAGAAGCAGGATTGTACATCACTGTCCTCAACCGAAGCAGAATATGTAGCCATGTCGGCGGGTTGTGCTCAAGTCATTTGGATGAGAACACAACTCAAGGACTATGGTTACGTATTTAACAGAATCCCGATGTACTGCGACAATCGGAGTGCTATTGCGATCTCGTGCAATTCAATTCAACATTAGAAATCAAAGCACATCGATCTTCGATAATATTTCATCAAGGACCACGTGGAACAGGGTACTGTTGAATTATACTTTGTGGGTAATGAATATCAACTGGCAGATCTTCTCACAAAAGTGTTAGCTACTGCTAGGTTTAATGAGTTGGTCCACCGGATTGGTATGCGGTGTTTGACTCAAGAGGAACTGGATGAACACTTAAAACATTCTTAAAAACCAGTCAAACACCAAAACCTCTTTTGTAAATATTTTCAAAAACAAAATACAAAATTAAAAAATCAGAAAATCTCAAAAATATTCTTCTATCTAAATTCTTTCAACAAATCTTCAGTCAACACTTTGTTCTATCAAATCTTTCACTAATTTTCCCGAACAAGTGTTGAGGGGGAGAAAGTAAATATTTTTCAGTTTCATAAAACTTTGTAGTTCCATGTTTTCAAAAATATGTTGTTTCTTCCAAAATGGTGGATACTTTTCTTGTCAAATACTCTCCTCGAACTCAAATGTCTTCAAAATTCATTATTTCAAAAGTCGAGGGGGAGTATCGTTAAGTTTCTTGCCTTACATGTGTTTTGTCTAACCTAAACGGAAGTTTAAGGATCTTGGTTGGAACCTCTTTAAGGTTGAGGGACTAAATGTGTCAACTTGGCAAATTAATTTTACAAAATCATTTACTCCTAAACCACCAAGATCAAACGGCCCAAATCAAATCTTCTAAATCCGTTCAAGCTGTTCATAATCTGTAAGTTCTAAATTGTTTTGATCAAGATTCTAAACAAGGATTTCAAAAATCTTTCAAATCCAACGGTTAAAACTCTTTAAACTGATTTTGGAAAATTATCCAATCGAACGAATTGGGTGTTTATGCATAAAAGTGTTTTGATTGAAATGAGTTGTGTTAAAACCTTTCTTAGTGTCTATTAAACTTGTTTCAATCGTCCAAAACCATCCTGAATCTTAAATTTCATTAATTTGAATTCTAGGGTTCTTGCGCTCATCTAGGGTTTTTCTATGCTGTGACATGTTATTAGGTAGTCAAGAAAGTGTTAGAATAAGTTTATATGCATGTTTTTTGAACCTTTAAATTAGCCCAGAAACATCTAAACTGTAAGAATTTAAGTTTTAGGTTTTTAGGGTTCATATCCCATGAATCTTCTGATTATGTGGTGGAAATATGTTATATCTTGTTCCTTTGCACTCATATGACATCTAGGACACTCCAGAAACATTCTTGTTTGATTTGGGTAGCTATATCTCTTACGCGTAAATTAAGGGTTTAGGGTTTAAGTAATTTTACGCCTAAGTCTTTCTGTGTGTATCTGATATGTTCTTATGCTTATTTTGTGATCTAAAAGATGTTTGGAGTTAACTGCAATCAAGTCTTCATGTTTATATTTAACAGGTTAATTATTCGTAATGTCAGAATCTTTAGGTGTTCAAACCGTTACGCTTAAGGAATACTTTATGCGTAAAGGTTATGCCTAAGAGAAATCTTACGCGTAGCTCTTACGCATAAGGGGTCTATAGTGGATTACGTGTATCCTGGAAAGATATTCGTAAACAAGGCTTGTTACGCATAAGTTTTACTCTTACGAGTAAACTGTACGCGTAACATCTAGCTTATCCCTACGCGTAAGCTTAAAGCCTTTGAACTTGTCTTACGTGTAAGAAACTCTTACGCCTTAGCTTGATCTTACGCTTTAGTTTATTCCTACGCATAAGCCCCTTTCTTACGCATAAGGATCCTTGTTACACATAACCCACTGTTCACTACATTTTGGCCCGTTACGCATATGTTACTTGTTAAATGTTACGCATAAGTCACAAATATTTGATGTTTCATATAAGCTTA
Source organism: Chrysanthemum makinoi (assembly GCA_910596185.1). NCBI lineage: Eukaryota > Viridiplantae > Streptophyta > Magnoliopsida > Asterales > Asteraceae > Chrysanthemum > Chrysanthemum makinoi. The sequence continues at coordinate 65,734,935 of OU343223.1, read as the reverse complement.
CAAAAGTTAATATGTTGTGTGTTAAGTGAATTATTGGTCTTTGAAATTTCAAAATTAACATGTTCACGTAACTTTTCACATCAACTTCAAACAATTGGACAAATGTGACTTAGGACTTGTAACTAATATAAACATGTTACCATCATACAAGTAATTAGATAATAAATCAGACTAAAACAAACACATTATGTTTCCATATGTCTGTCTCTTTGTCTAATGACTTTCAGATCATGAAATGGCTGCAAATGAAGCAAACATCAATGCCCCAGATAAGCTCTCAATGGCAAACACATTCCAAGTTGGATACGACAAAATAATTGGCAAGAACAATCTTCGTGTCATCTTCAACAACTTCATATGCTAATAATCATCTTGCAGAATTGCTGTGGACATCCTTCTGCAACATCCATTCAAATTCATGCTCACAAAGTCATCCTGATGATGAGTATGATTCAATGGAAGAGGAAATAAAATTTCATAAGACATTAAAGCAGAAAAGGATGGAACACCATGCTTCAACCTTTCCGGTTAATCAACTCGGTGGGGCAGGAAGGTCAAGTAGTAGTCCTCCACTTATGGAAGATCCATTGGAAACATCTCTTACCCCATCCGATCTGGTTAATCAACCCGGTAAGGATCAGGGTGTCACTGTCACCACAACTGTTGAAATGAAGCAACAACAACAACAACTAAAACATCCGCAAGAAGAAAATCATGGTGAAGATGTGGAAATATATGACGAAGGAGATTACTATCATGATAAGGATGAAAGAGTCCCTGATGATGATAATTTGGCGTCTGAAGAGGAAATGATTCGAAAAGAGGAAAAAGAAGCTGCTAGAGCTGAGAAGGAAAAGTTTAAGAAGGAATTAGACAACTACATAGTTGACAATCCAACACACAAACTCAAAAGTCTTCTGAAACACCTCTTGACACTTCCACCAAACCTAAATCATCATCTCAATCATCACCTCCATCAACATAAGAAACACCTATGTCAACAACAAAATCTCTTAAGAATGCAACTCCATCCAATGATTCGACAAATGGTTAAGCAGGTTATCACCACTACACAACAAGACACAACCACCACCATCTGATCAATCAAGGGATTCAAAAACCACGTCACCAATGGAGAAAACCGTTGATCACTTTACATACACTGGTGGTGAGGATCACGACATACCTGAGCCCCAACCAGAACCTCAACCGAAATTTACATCAAGTACATTACTGCACTCCTTGTTTTCATACACATCAAATCAAAGAGCGTGTTGAAGTTCTCCACCTCGGGGTCGAATCTTACCTAAATTCTACACTTCATCGGAATCAATCAAGAACCTCAGTACAAAATCGTTCATAAACAAAAGTTTGGGTTTGTCTACCAAAGTGAAAATCATCATACTTGCTTCATGGCTTTCGATGAAATTCACTAAGTTCTATGACGCCACCCTGGAGATGGTTCGAGATGGATTGTCATATCGATTGAAGGACATTGAGTTGGGTATAATTCAGACGAAGAGATGGAATTCAAAGGATCGCAAGGATGTTCGTTGATTTATCACTAGGATTGATGAATGTTTGATTCATTGGGATCAGATGCAACGGTTGGAGAGCTATGTGGGAGGATGACCAAACTTTCCGATTCTGACTTTCCAACGTCCTCAGAAAGTAGTTGATCGTCTGTAATCATTGGGTACTCTCTTGACTGTGATTTTGTTTGTTTGACATATTCATAATGTATCTCTTTAACTATGAAACGTAATCGTGTCTCGCAAGGAATTGTCTATCTTGAGTCGATCAATTCAAAAAGTGCGCGCTCTTTCCTCACTGTGCAGATTTCAGTCAAAACTCTTAAGCACATGTGGAGGGGGAGTATTTCTGAAAATCTAAAACTCTTGAAGTGTTCAAACATGTTTTTCATTCACAAACACTTCGAGAGATTTTCATGAAAATGGTTTTATGGCAATGGAGTTATAAGGTGATTAAGGTTAGGAATAACCGTCCTATGATCCGCCAGAGCCGGAGGGATCTACCCAAGGACACTACCAATAGTTAGAATTAGAAGTCCTTAGGTATGATTATAAAAAGGAGAAAATGAGAATTGGAGAAAGAAGGAGTTGAAGAATTAAAAAGAAATGCAAAGAAAAGGGTGAAAAGAAATAGCCCTCCAGATTATTCAACTTAGGGCAGACACCGGGTTCAATTCATATGCTACTGGTTGTCACTAGATGACACCGGTATTCAAGATTAAAAGTCGTCATCGACCCAGTGACGCATGCACTAAACCTTCTATGCCACTCAAGTTTCTCTCAACAGAAGCTTGTTTCATTCTCACAGGGAACCCTACATAATCTATCGGCTTTCTCTTAGAGATTGCTGATATTGAAGAAGGAGACCCTCTCCCTAGTCTCCACTCAGGAAAACCAAAACGCACTATTGAGTCTAGAGCCACGAGATTCATCAAAAGATCTCTTAGGTACACTTGACATTTCATCACTCGTTGTTCAAGAATAAGAACATCAGTGGTACGTTATCGAGTCCTTCACAGATCTTAACAATCTGTCGAGAACATTTATGAGAGGTTCACAATTGTGATCCTCAGTGATTGAATGGAAACTCCTGCCAGGGTCAACATCAAACAGCCCTGACAGCAGGTCACTTCGGTAACTCCCCGCGGATTACGCTTAGTGTGTCTCAAATGGTCTACAGTCATGAGGTGATGCTTCGGTGTACCTCAGCGACTCATCTGAACTGTAGGTGTACTTCGGTACATCGCGTTATCTCACTTGTGGGACTCCAGTTCAGGAACGGCCTTTGTGAGAATTAGAGTTGTGTTTTCACACTATGCTGTTAACCCTCTCGAAGTTCAAACTTGTAAGTGCCAAAATCAGCTTATTACTAACCTTTCTTATGTTTACTTCTTATGGAAGCTCTAGAGCGGACTGATCGTGCAGATTCTTCACATGCTCATACCAACAACATCACTAATGGAAGTTCACTCAAAAGGCAACACAAAGTCAGAATGATTCTTCGTCAAAGTCAAAGAATCTACAAAGTTTAAAGACTAAGAGAACTTCCTCAGTACTGAAATCCAACGTCAAAGAGTGTGTGAGCATGTTGAAGAAATACGTGGAGACACTAGAGCAACGAAGCTGACCTGATGCAGACAACAACAACATACTATCACTTTCAAAGAACAAAGAAAATGATGACGTCAAAGCAGAACTGTTTAAAGAAAACAATTTCTCTACACTGGGGAGATTGTTCAAATCAAGGCATTTCTTCTCACAAGAAAGAAGAATGTCAGAAGACGTCAAAGCTACTATTACACCAGCACCTTCACCGTCTGCATTCATTCATCACTAACACTTAGGGGGAGATTGTTGGAATCACTCCTAAACCTAATTCAAGTGTTAGTGATTCATATGTAATAGTTAGCTTAATTATGGCCTTTATGTTTGTTATTAGCTTAGGCTTATGTAGAAGGCCTATAAGCCTAGGCCCAAGTCCAATAAGGAAAGGAAGGGACTAGGAGTGTTGCCCTAGCTCCCTCTCCTATAAATACTATGTAATAACCCTCACTTGAGGGTTGGTTGTTCAATTCATTCTCTTTCACTATTGCATACGCATAACCTTTCTCTATATTTATATGCATAGTGTTTGTGTGTGTTGATCAACCGATCCTTCTTCACCTCATTTCTTCTATTGATGCTTGTGTTAATTATATGGTGACCTAACAAAAATTGGTACAACGGTACACACATATTCTTTCCATTTCATTCGGTCCAAGGCCAGACCAAATGAATAAAAAAAAAGGGGGGCGGGGGGCGTCTATATTTGGTTGGGGTAGTAGGGGAGATCGAATGAGACCGAACACTTTTGGGTAAAAATTTTAGTCATAAAGATTAGGGGGAATTGCATCTTTCTAAAGGTGAATAATTGCACATATATCATTTATACAAGTTTCTGATGCGCATGTTTTACGCATATTTTAGATATATATGCAATTTTGCATATTTAAAATGATATACATGCAAAAAATTAAAGATAGTAAAACAAAAAATTATATAGGTATAAATAACCAAAGTTACTAAGATAATACTATAATAAAATAAAAATGTATGACACTAAATAAAAATATAATAAATAATAAATAAATAACAAATAAATTTTGGGGTACTGATATAAGAAAAGGAGTGTATGTATATCCTAACACTTTGCATATGTACATATTTAAGCAGTAAAGGTAAAAATAAAAAGAAAAGTAATCCCAAACACCCTAGTGACACTTACTGTGATGCAGTCAGTTGTTTTCTTTCAATATAAAAAACTTGTCTGATCCCATTCTAACTGAGACATTCTACAATTATCATAAATTTGAAGATTAATGCATCTCTTCCAAATATGGTATAGAAAAAGTACCCATCTTCACGAGAATCGTATAATGGTGGTTTATAGACTAGTATTTGAAAGTGTTCCAAAAATAAATAGATACATGTGAATAAAGACTAAAGTGCAATCACATCTTTCTTTTAATATTGTTAGTTGCGACCATTCTAACATGGGACGAATAAATTCTTGGAGACTTGGAGTCATTACTTGGACAAACATCAAAAAGGCTGAAATATTCTTTAGACTTAAATGAACACACCAAAATCTAAGTGATGACATCTTGAATTTATTATCGAATTCTGGTTTATTTTTTTGCAGATTTGTAAGAACACAAAGAAAGAATGAAAGAAAGAAAGAAAAAAGTACTTAAGCATTAATTAGATAAAAAGACTTGCTCAAATATCTCTGTATCGAGTGTTTTGTGGCGGTTGAACTTTGAATTTTCGTAGATGTGGTTTTGGTGAGACCTATTGCATGGCATGCCATTAAAACTTCGATTCACTGAATCACTGTGATCAATAAAATAATTTCATCTTTTGCAATGTTTTTGATAAAATTTCTATTGTAGATGCGTTACCGTTGAAGTTTTTTTGTCTTTCATATTCCTACGAAGTACTTTCCAAGCCTAATTCCCATGGAGAAATACAGGGCCGGTCCTGAGTTTTCGGATGCCCTGGGCAAGCCGATAAAAAAATGCCCTTTTGTAAACGAACAAGATAGTATATGTTAAGGATTTTGAACCTAGTCAAGCAATGCGGCTCATCAACAAACCTACTTTTATTTGATAAACAATATGTTACGATATAAGTACATAAACTTCTAATTACAAGTCTAAAAAAATGAGGAATGATATACTATAGACGGCAATAATATTGAAATTTTTTGTACAACTAAAAAAGCAAAGAGTTGATCTATTGAAAAAGTTAAAGGTACAAATTACAGTAAAACCTGTATAAATTAATACTTGATAAATTAATAATCTCGATAAAATTAATAGTTTGTCCAGTTCCAATTTAAGACCAGTACAAATTTAGACCGATAAAATAATAAAATAATAATTTTTTTGAAACTCATTTTATATATATTGGTCTCAACGAAACTATAAATTAATAATTACTAAAAAGAGTCATCTATATATATAAAGCCATACGTAATTGTAACTTGTACAAATTCAATTAATTCATTTAACGCTTATTGTTGGGTAATGAGATTTGTTTTAAGTTCCTATACACTTTGTTAATAGAAATAAAGCATATCTTCGTGCATATTAATGCAACTTTTGTTTACTCAAACATAAAACTTCGTTATGACAGTATCAAGAAACAAACTTTAAATGTTTGAATTATCTTCTACTTTGCTAAGAATATGATACTTACTTCAATTTACTTGTAAAAATGCTTTAAATATTATAAATATAAGATCACACATGTTAAAAAGTGAACCATGCTAATACTACTAAAAAAGTTAAATAAACTGAGAAATAAATCATTATTAAACAAATAATCAACTGAGATAAGCAAAATTTACTTTCTTTCACGTGGGTCTTACACAATACTTTTAAATATTAATTTTATTTTGTTCTCTTTCTTCCAAAATATCATCTTCTACCTCATGTGTCTTCTTTTATTTTCAGATCTAATTCTTCATTCTTCATGTTTATCTTTCTATCTTAATATAACATGAATATAAAATATGATGCCCCCAGTTTTTTGGATGTCCTGGACCGTCGCCCAGCTCGCCCGGTACCAGGTCCGGCCCTGGAGAAATATGTTATACAAAGAATAGAGTAATGTAAAAACAGTTTTAAAGGGCTGCTTTAGGCTAAGCACAATCAATCGGTTATGGACATAAGTCGACCGGACCGACTTTAATATCGGTCGAGCCCATTGTGGCAAGGTCAATAATATCGATCGGTCGAGCAAGTTTTGAAAATATGGGTCACCATTTTGACCGATTAAGCACTAACATAAAATCCAAAAAAAGTTACCATTTCACATTAAAAAAAAAAAAAAAAAAAAAAAATCCTTTATTACTTTACAATCTTATAAATACCAACTTCAAACACACTTCTAAACATACAATTTCAAACACAATTCAAACGACTTCTCATCCATATTCATTATTTCAAAAAAAAAAAAAAAAAAAAAAAAACTCCCACATCAAAATACCGACGATCCCGACTACCCCAAAATGCACTGAATTTGAATTTCTCGTCGGATTCAAATTTCGAATTAATCAGCATAACACCACCACAAAATCGGGATCTTCGATTTCGTGCTCCAACTTTTGAATATCCAACACGACTACTACAACCGAATTAAAGTCAAAACCCATTTTACATTAATCGTCAGTTTATCCCACCGCATCGTCCTAATATGGACTATCACCAAGAACCAAGTGGGTCGTCGTGTTATCCTAACATGGATTTCTCGCTGTCTTGCCAACCGTATCAAGATTATTCCCCGAGTCGTAGTGCTAATCTGGATATGAATTTGGAGGATTAGATGGCAAACTATCTGACTCAAAAATACTCGACTCAAAACTATCTGAGTCAAGATGCTTCGATGGGGCAAGGTCCGGGTCACGGTTCGTACCACGGTTCCATGTCTGTTGAAGACGATGAGGATGTCGAAGAGACGTCACCCGTGAAACCAAAGAAGCCTTCGAGACGTACTACAAAGGCTAAAGAGACAAAAGCAAAAAGGCCGAACCAACCAAAAAGAACGAACTATGGACAAAGGCGGAAGAGATCGCGGTTTTAGAGCTCGGGTTTATGTGTCGAAAAATTCTGAGAGAGGAAACGCTATCAACATGAATATGTTTGGGGAGGAGGTGATAGAGTACTTTGAAAAGGAAACTGGTTCACAAAGAACATACGACTCGATCATGACCAAATGGAAGAATAGGATTCGTAGTAGGGTTGGGAATCGTTGGGAAATTCATGATTACAGTTAGTACTCTTAGTCTTGGAAGTTTGTACTGATAGTTATAATCCAAGAGTATTAACTAGTTAGTACTGATAGTGTTAGAGTTAGTACTGATAGTCTATAGTTAGTACTGTTCTAAATATAGTATGCCGTGTATGTTTTGTAATAGCATATCTTCTATTCATATAGAAAATATGATACGTTTAATGCATAGTTATCTCTGTAAAGGACTCCTTGATGTATAAAAGGAGATCCTAGCTAGGACAGAACAAATATCACATCCACATTAGCATTTACCTTAACCCTAGTCATTTTAAGTAAAGCTTCAAGGTGTAACCCTGATACTTTGAGAGTATCCATATTATTGATTAATAATATTGAAGCATTGGTTGTTACATTCTGTGTTTATTTGTTTACTTTAATCTTCTAAGTATACTCAAGTAGATTCCGCATACTTGTGTGTATTCATATGAAGTTTCTCTTTTTTGTTTTGGAACTATCCAAGGAAACTACTCAATACAAGCTAAGTGTTCTAGATCCAAGGTTCGAGACTCCACAAGTGGTATCAGAGCTTGTGTCCTGAAAGCTTTGTTTTAGAAGATCCTGTGTCACAGAGAAGAGGAAATGGACTTTGATTCAAGCAAATCCAGTGATGTTTCCAGAGTTCTTAAGTTGCTGTCAAATGAATATGATCTTTGGAGGATGCGCATAGAACAGTACTTCTTGGTACTGGACTATAAGCTATGAAAAATTGTGCTAAATGGAGACTCCTAAAAATCTAGTATTTCTGAAGAAGTCAATGGAAAAACTATCATTAAAGATAAAGGTGAACCTGTCATTACTGAAGAAATTACTCAAGGAGGCAATGATCTCAAGGCCAGAAGTCTTCTACTTATGGCATTACCAGATGATCATCAACTCAACTTTAGCAAGCACAAGGATGCTCAGTCCTTGTTCAAAGCCATCGAGACCAGATTTGGTGGGAACTCTGCCACCAAGAAAACTCTTTTGAAGCAAGAATTCGAGAACTTCATTGCTGGTGTTACTGAGTCTATTGACTCAGTTTACAATAGGCTTCAAAAGCTTGTCAGTCAATTGGCAGTGTTGGGTGTTGATATCTCTCATGAAGATGTCGATCTAAAGTTTGTTAGAAGTCTTCCATCACCAAAGTGGAAACACATGTCATTGTATGGAAGCATACGGCAGAGTTTGAAACTATGGGGTTAGATGATCTGTTCAATAACTTTAAAGTCATTTAACAAGACATGAAGAGATCTACAGCGGCGTCTTCCAGTTCTGGGTCACAAAACCTAGCTTTTGTGGCTCAGTCAGTCACTAGTAATAAAAAAGACAATTTTAATGTTAGTACTCCTATTACTAATGTTAATACTGATGTCTCAACTATCACAGCAACAAGCATCAATGACACTACCATTTATGCCTTTATCTCTGAGCAGTCAAAAGGCTCACAGGTCACTCATGATGACCTGAAACAGATCCATGAAGATGACCTTGAAGAAATGGACATCAAGTGGAATATTGCTTTGATAAGTATGAGGGCAAAAAGGTTCATGAAGAGAACTGGGAGGCAAATAAAGACTAATGATGAGGATACTGTTGGATTTGACAAGGAAAAGGTGGAGTGCTACGACTGTGGCAAGCTTGGGCATTTTGCTAGGGAATGCAGAAGCCCTAGAAACAAAGGAAGAAATGCTGGAGCTGATGATTCTTCTTCCAAAGCTATGGTGGCAATTGATGGTGTTGGATATGATTGGAGCTTCATGGCTGATGAAGAAGAAAGTCCAATCAACATGGGTTTGGTATCTGAGGTACTTACTGAAACAAATTACTCAGATAAATGTGTCCCATTAAGCAAGTATGAGTCTCTAGAAACTAAATTTGAAAATGTGTCTGAAGAGCTTGCTAAAACTAGTTATAGCTTGACAAACCATTAGAGAGGCTTAGCAGTTTTGGAAAATCAAATTGTGCACTACAAGGAAAATGAATCAAAATTTTCTTAAACAATAGCATTGCTTAATAGGTATCTCTCTCTTAAAGATACAACCATAAGTATGCTAAAAGAAGAACTAGAGAAAATTACAAAAGCTAAGGACAACATAGAACTCAGTGTTGATACTCTTAAAAACACACAACACTTTAACACTGAGAAAGTTGATAAAATGATTGAAAGCTCTCTAGTTGGTAAAGCCAAATCAGGCCTAAGATATAAAAGAGCACCACCACCATTCAGAGGTGTTCCCTCACCTCCTGGAATAGACCTTGAACACATTGGCCTAGAGGAGTTTAAGGTACCCACATTTGTCTATGGCTCTAAGGTCAAGGAGACCAAAATTAAAAAGGCTGATGAAGCCTTTGAAAGTGCCAGTGACACTTATTTGCCTGAGGTGTATGTGTTTGAAAACAAAAACATTAAAAGAAGTGTAGAATCTAATGGAACAAAGCAAGAGACAATTTCTGAACCTATAAAACCTAATGAAAAACCTATTAGGAAGACTGTAAAATATGCTAAGATGTATAGAAACAGGTCATCCAGTCCTAGAGGTAATCAGAGGAACAGGAACAATCTTAAATCTGAGCAATTAGGGGATGAGTTTGTCATGTTTAACAAATCTTGCTTTGTGTGTGGAAGTTTCACTCATCTGCAGGCTCAATGCATACACCATCTAATGTGAAAGATGCCTTCTAGACCTCAACCCACTATGACCCCAAGAGCAGTACTTCTTAAGACTGGCATAAAACCTTTGAATGCTTCAAGCCTAGTTAATACTTCTAGACCACAACCCAAAGTATTTGGTGAAAAGCCCAAACAGAACCTTTCAAAATACTCACCATCTACTTCACAAAGACCCTTTTATGGTAAAGCAACACCAAACTTTAAGTCCTTTAATGAACAAATCAAGTTTTACAAGAAAAAGGTTAATACTATTGAATCAAGATTTAATACTGATAGGCCAAAAGTTAATACCTTTAAGCCTAAAACTAATATTGTTGGTTCAAAAGTCAGTGCTGCTAGGGGAATCAAGGGCAATGCTGTTAAGCCCTCAGCTTGTTGGGTTAGAAAGACCACTCAAACCAATAGTTCATCAGTTACTCTTAAGAAATATGATTACATTGATTCACGAGGCAGATCCAAGTCAGTAATGGCTTGGATCCCCAAAAGGAACTAATTTCCTTTATCTTGTGTGCAGGGATATTCTAACAATAATGTTGATCAAGGCTATTCAGATAGTGGATGTTCCAGGCACATGACTGGAAATCTATCCTACCTTTTAGACTTTACTAATATGAATGGAGGATATGTTTCCTTTGGTGGAGGTGTAGGTGGAAGGATTACTGGTAAAGGCACAATCAAGACTGGTAATCTTGATTTTGAAAATGTGTATTATGTGAAAGAACTCAAATATAATTTGTTCAGTGTGTCACAAATGTATGACAAGAAGTACTTTGTTCTGTTCACAGACACTGATTGCTTGGTTTTGTCCCCTAACTTTAAGTTTCCTAGTGAGGATGAGGTACTACTTAGATTTCCTAGGAAAAGCAATCTGTACAATGTGAGTATGAAAAACATAGTGCCCAAAGAAAATCTTACTTGTTTAGTTGCTGCAGCTACTTTGGATGAGTCTATGTTATGGAATAGAAGGCTAGGCCATGTGAACTTTAAGGTAATAAATCTTTTAGCTAAAAATAACCTTGTAAGAGGTTTACGTTTAAAAAGATTTGAAAATAAACAGACCTGTATTGCATGCCTAAAAGGGAAGCAGCATAAAGCCTATTGTAAGCCCAAGGTTTTTAACTCTATCACCCAACCACTACATGTGTTGCATATGGATTTATTTGGCCCTACCTCTATTAGCAGCTTAAATAATAAGAAATATTATTTGGTTGTAACTGATGATTTTAGCAGATTTACTTGGGTTTTCTTCATGAATACTAAGGATGAAACTAGTGAAATCCTTAAGTCATACGTAACTGCAGTAGAAAACCTTGCTGATAAGAAAGTTAAGATCATTAGGTGTGATAATGGGACTGAGTTTAAAAACCAAGTGATGAATGATTTCTGTCAACTTAAGGGTATTAAAAGAGAACATAGTGTAGCTAGGACTCCTCAGTAAAATGAGGTTGCTGAAAGGAGAAATAGGACATTGATAGAGGATGCTAGGACCATGTTAGCAGATTCCAAATTACCCACAACATTTTGGGCAGAGGCAGTTAATACTGCTTGTTATGATTAGAATAGGGTACTGGTAGTAAAGCCTCATGGCAAGACTCCTTATGAGTTATTCTTAGGTAGGACTCTTACCCTAGATTTTTTTAGCACTTTTGAGTGTTATGTCACTATTCTCAATACCATTGACAACTTAGGAAAATTTGATGGAAAGTCTGATGAGGGATATCTGGTAGGCTACTCTTTGAATAGTAAGGCTATTAGGGTTTACAACTCTAGAACCAGAAGGATTGAGGAGAATCTGCAAATAGAATTTCTTGAGGATAAACCAAGTGTAGAGGGGCAAGGACCAAAGTGGCTTTTTGATATTGATATGCTAACTGAATCCATGAATTATGTGCCTGTTTCTGTGGATTCTAACAATGTTGCAGGAGAAAAGCAAGGTCCTAATGCAGATTCTAATGATGATGATGATTGTATCATATTACCCCTTTGGAATAACAGCTCACTTGAAAGCACTTCTTCTGGGGAGGCAACCAAAGCTGGTGATCAACCTCCAAAGACCATTGATACAGATGTTGAAGGAGTGGTGAGCAAATAAGGTGATGCAGCAGTTGAAACTGGTGCTAAAACTACTAACAGTACTAATGTGGTTAATACTGATGGGCCACAGTTTAGTAGTGATGGGCCAGATGTTAATACTGATGGATCTCACACCATTCCATCAGTCAATACAGATGTTTCTGATTCCTGTGATCCAAATGATGAAGCAGATGAGATTGATCTTACAAATATTGCTTCATCCTATACTGTTCATGTTACACCACACAAAAAAATCAATCAGGATCATCCCTTGGAGAATGTAATTGGGGTGTTCATGCTGAAAGAATAACAAGATCTCAGGTTCAGCATAGTAAGACTGGCTTCTTTAGTGCCATATATGAAGAGAGGGTTCATAGTGAAACACAAAAGTGTCTGTTTGCTTGTTTTGTTTCACAGGCAGAACCAAAGAAGGTTTACAAAGCCTTTGAAGATGAATCATGGGTAGAAGCAATGCAAGAAGAGCTTCTCCAGTTCAAACTTCAAAATGTATGGGTTCTGGTAGATCTTCCTGAAAGCAAGAGAGCTATTGGTACTAAATGGGTTTTCAGAAACAAGAAGGATGAAAGAGGTGTAGGTATAAGGAATAAAGCTAGACTGGTGGCTCAAGGGTATACACAGCATGAAGGTATTGATTATGAAGAAGTCTTTGCTACAGTGGCAAGGATTGAAGCTATAAGGCTGTTTTTGGCTTATGCATCATACAGAGACTTCACAGTATACCAGATGGATGTGAAGAATGCTTTCCTCTATGGACAGATTGAGGAGGAGGTATATGTCTGTCAACCTACAAGCTTTAAAGACCCCAACTTTCCTGACAAAGTGTACAAAGTTGAAAAGGCACTCTATGGTCTGCATCAGGCACCAAGAGCTTGGTATGAAACATTGGCCAAGTATCCATTGGGAAATGGCTTTAGAAGAGGAAAGATTGATCAGACCTTGTTCATAAAAAATGTGAATAATAATATCCTCTTGGTTCATATCTATGTTGATGACATCATTTTTGGCTCAACCAAGCATGATTTGTGTAAAGAGTTTGAGAAGCTGATGCAAGATAGGTTTCAGATGAGTTCTATGGGAGAACTCACCTTCTTTCTTGGGCTGCAGGTCAAGAAAAAGACAGATGATATATTTATCAGCCAAGATAAATATGTCAAGGAGATTCTGAAGAAGTTTGGCTATGATAATACAAAGATTGCAAGCACTCCTATAGAGCATAATAAGCCATTACTTCCAGATGTTGATGGTGAAGAGGTTGATCAGTACCTCTATAGTTCAAGGATTGGTTCATTGATGTAATTGACTGCCTCCAAACCAGATACTATGTTTGTAGTGTGTGCCTATGCAAGATTTCAACTCTCTCCAAAGGTCTCTCACATGCATGAAGTTAAAAGGATCTTTAGATACCTGAAAGGCCATGCTCACCAAGGTCTTTAGTATCCTAAAGACTCTCCTTTTGATCTGGTAGCTTACTCTGACAGTGACTATGCTTGGGCAAGTCTTGATAGGAAGTCAACCACAGGAGAATGTTAGTTTCATGGTGATAGGTTGATTTCATGGCAGTGCAAGAAACAAAGCATTGTGGAAAATTCTACAACTGAGGCTGAATATGTAGCTGCTGCAAGTTGCTGTGGTCAAGTTCTCTGGATTCAGAATCAGATGCTTGATTATGGGTATAATTTTATGGGCACTGTCATTTACATTGATAACAACAATACTTTATTCATTATTAAAAATCGAGTTGCACATTCTAAAACTAAGCATATAGAGAAAAGACGTCATTTTATAAGAGACTGTAATGAAAAGAAGCTCATCCAGGTTGATAGGATTAATACTGAGCTTAATGTTGCAGATATTTTGAAAAAAGCTTTTGAATTAGGAAGGTTTCAGTACTTGGTCACAAGTATTGGAATGCTTCATCCATAATATGTCTTAATCTCTCACTAATTTGTAAAGTTTTGTAAACTGGTTAGTATTGTTAGTTATCTGGTTAATACTACTAGTGTAAAGTTAATACTGATTGACAAGAAAATAGCTTGGATTGTGTTTTCTTGGTTTTAAACTAACTTTGCAGGCCTAACACAAGCACTATGGATGTGTTTTGGTAATTGAATGATTCAACTAATGTGGTTTCACTCCTCTTAAACATACTGATGCAACCATATGATGGAAATTGCTGCACAATTGAACTTTGTGATGCCAAGGCATAATGTGGCATCTGGTGGTATAATGAACATCAATTGATGGTTTTAGTTAGTCAGATTTATTCTGCACTAACTCACTCTTTGCCATTATATCTGTTCTCAGATAGTGTGATTAGCCGAAAGGCATCTGGCATAGAGAACAATGAGTAACAATGAATCTAACACTTGTGTTGGAGGCAACATCTGCCACGAGTTGGAAATCCTGTCAGGAAGGCCCTTTGAATGGGTCTATCCATCACAGGCAGTGCTTAGCACTGAAACAATTGGTTTTCACCAAACCAGAGGCCATATGAGGCCGAGCCTTGATTAAGTGTCTGTCTTTACACTTAATCCCTTCAAAATTGGGGTTGCAGTGTTATGATTTTAAAATATAAGATAATAATGCTGGGAAAACTTAATACTGATGGTTATAAGTTAGTACTGATAGACTTATTTAGTACTGATGACTAGTCGTTAGTACTTTTGCTAAAAGTCTGTTACGCATTAATTGCCTATGTAAATTGGGTTGTTACCGCCGGTTTCTTTATATAAAGGTTTCCTTTTTGGATAATATTTACTTTTTAATAAAAATATATTCACGGCGGTTCAATAAAATTCAAGGATTCATCCTTTATAAACATAACTTCTCAATTGCAGTTAACCACAATTCACTAAAGACTTTTGCGAACAAAACCCACATTCATAACCCTAACTCTTATTGCTCATGGCTCCTATCGATTTTGTTGATAAGCACAACATGGTGGCGTGCTTGGACTTACCAAAAGGCAATACAGAGGTTTCAGAGATAGTAACTTTTCTAAACAGAAGCCTCATAAGGTTTGCTCTACTTTTTAACCCTACTATCTTATGTACTCCTGTTAGAAAGTTTTGGCAAACTGCTATTGTCACAACATCTAATGAAGGGGTCCAACAACTAACTAGTACTGTGGATGGCATTCCCATTGTTATTACTGCAACATCGCTAAGGGAACATCTTCATCTTAGAGATGCTCAAGCTATTAACACTTTGCCAACCTCTGAAATTCTTGACCAACTTTCATTGATGGGGTACAGGCATGATAATACTTTCAATTTTAAGAAAAACTAGTTTTCCCCACAATAGAGGTTTCTCATTCATACCCTCTTGCATTCTTTGAGTTACAAAAGGACTGGCTGGGATGCTTACCCTACTAACATAGCCACAACCTTGTTCTGCCTTACAAGAGGCAGGGTATTCAATTTTTCTAACTATATTTTTGAGGGTATGATTAAAAATGCTGGTAATGAAAATAAGTTTTTGATGTATCCCAAGTTTATTTAATTATTTTTGGATCTTCAATAACAAAACTTGCAGTCTCATAAAAACATTTACCCACCCAAAATCCTCACATCAAAAGTTTTCTCTAATATGTCAAGGGACGTGAAGGGGTACAGTGAGACTGTAGTGCCTTTGTTTTCTTCTATGTTACTTGCATAGGGTAAAGGACCATCAAGCACAGATGGATCCCAATACACACTCACAGATGGAGATCAATCAGACACAAACCAACCTTCATCAACAAGTAGGCATACCAGACAGGGGAGTGGGCAGGCTCAGACCAATTCTCCTACTCATCCTGAACCAGATGAGCCAACACCTAGTGAGCTTGCCTCACAGGGTGGACCCAAGCACCGGCTTCTGTTTAGGCTAGGCCTGGCAAAGCAAGTCAATTGCCCATAACCCACCTCTCTCAGCCGGTATCACAGCTGGAAGTGGTGAGGGTAGATTGACACTTAAGGATTTGACGGATTTGTACAGACTTCTCTCTCAGAAGGTAAAATAGCTGAAAAGTGATTTGGAGGAGACCAAGAAGAATGCCTCCAAAGTCAATACCAAGATGCTTCTCAAGATGAAAAAGTTGGAGCATCAAGTCAAAATTCTTTCACAGCCTTCGGTTCCACCTACTGCAGAGACCACTCCTGCTAACAGCACTGCATCAAAGAAAAGAAAGACCAAGTTTATGGTGTCCAGTACTTCAAGTGAGGATTCTCCCAAACAGGGGAGGAACTAAGATATTCAAGGAAGACATGAATTTAGTGATTGGCAAGAAGGAGGAGCACATGAAAGTCCTTTCTATCATGAAGAAGATCAGGAAACGGAAGTTCTAGTTGATGCAGAGGCTAAGAAAAATGATGAAGAAGTACTTGGTACTCCTTCAAGCACTATCAATACTATCCCAATTAGTAATGTTAGTGTTGTAGTTAGTACTGATAGTACTATGGTTAGTACTCCTGAGGCTCAAGTATCAGTTTTAACTCCTCTATTTCAAGTAGCTGCAGAATTACAAGAAATGATCACTATAGAAGCTATAACCACCACTACCACACCACATGATGATACAGAGGATATTGATAATGAAGAAAAGAAAAAGCATGCTGTTTTGGGGCTACAAAGTTTAAAGAGATCAGTTCTATACTTGAGGAAGAAGTCAAAGTCAACAACAAAGCCAAAATAAAAAGGTGTTGTAATCAAAGAAGGAGCTATCCCAGAACCAACTAGTTCAATGTTGATACAAAAGTTGGGCGTTCCTTGTTTGGACTCCGGTTCCCGTATCAATTGGTTCTTAATGCTTGAGACCTGCGCACTAAGAAAACAGAAAACACCGTTAGGCTTACCGTGGGATTATCTCCCACGATTATCCTCCGGCGTGAGAGTAAGTAATCGGTTTTAGGGTTTAGTTGAGAGTTAGGGTTGTAGATTGTACCTTTAATGAGGGCTTGAATCCCCTTTATATATACACGAAACCCTTATTGATTTCGTGTTCCTCAAGCTTCGGCGTATCCCGCCTAAGTCGGTTATCAGATGCTTATCTCCCAAGATAGGAGATATCCGATATCGTTATCCATAAATAACTTTGGGTTTGGGCCTTCGTGAGCCCAAACCGTTATCGGGTTAGCCCAATCGTGTTGGGCTTGTTAGTAGTAGTCATTGGTCGGGTTCGTAACCCGAATGCGGACTATACGTCATCATGTCCCCCAGTCTAGTATGCGCGGGGAGAACCTGCGGATGCTAGACTAATAACTGTAGCACCTAAATCTTCGAAGCGTAGCGGAGAAGCTAAAGAAGTTTCCCGCCTTGAAGAATACTCGGTGAATCTAGTCAAAATATTTCAAATGAAAGCCTCATAAAACGGGGGAAAGTAACTGTAACTGTGTCACGTCAACAGATCCTATCCACTCATTTAGAGATAGTGGGATCCACGTGGCGTTCATCGTGTGGATGAAAAAACCTATATAGCCTTCCGCCTCCTCATTACTGTGATTATCACAGTAAAAATCATTTCCGCCATTGCTAAAAAAGCTCTAATCCTTCAACCAAGAAACCCTTAATATTCCAAAGGTAACCGCGCGTGCGCTTTTTTAAAAAACTGTATCATGGTCCGTATTTTATCTGACTTTACCTCCGACCTAACTGAGGATGAACTTCGTCAGTTCTCCTCGGATTATTATATCCCACTCGCGCTGCATCCGGAAGTTCCGGCAGCGCAGGCGTCGATAGCGGATTTCCCCGCAGAGAAGGTAGGGGTATACACACGTTTTTTCGAATTTGCGAATCAACGTGTGCCCCTATCCTTATTCTTGTGCGACGTATTAAACTACTATCGTCTACACATATCCCAGCTGCACTGTATAGGTGCGGCAAAAATAGCAAACTTCGAGGTTAATTGCCTGCTATTGGCGATTAACCCGACTATCTACCTATTCCGCGCGTTTTACCACACAACGTGGTCAAACGGGTGGGTCTCGTTCGCTAAGCGCGTCGGGGGGCCGCAATGTTACACTGATAAATTGGACGCGCTTAGGGACTGGAGGGAAAACTTTTTCTGGGTTGATGAAGCGGTGTTCCCGTGGCGCTTCGACTTCTACACCCAGAGTTCGCTGCCAAAGGATGAGCGCCCCCTCCCTGGATCATACAGCGCTGATGATGCAAATACAATAAACGCCAATCGTATTCCCATCAGTTCCTACCCCGAGGAATTTTTGGTGCATGTGGGCATCAGTCGCAATTATTTTGGCAGACCTGACGAGGTGCCAATCTTCTTAGACGCGGATGGCCAGGGTGGGTGCTCGTCCTTTCGCATTCCTTTACTTTATTTATGTAAGCCTTTCTGTTCACCTTTGTACTTTTTTGTAACCTGTTTGTTGTTGTCTTATGTTGCACAGAGATGGATCTATTCGCAGTTGTACAGTTGGCGAAGCCACGCCAGGTGAATGTAGGAGCACGACCGCTGAGGGAGGGGGAAGAGCCCATTCTGGAAGCTACCGCGGGGCGTACCCTAGAAATGCAGTTGGGAGAAACGGGGGGTAGTTCTTTCGTCGAGCTGGAGGCGACTCCTCTACAAGGCGTGCCTAGCCCCAGGGTTCCTTCCCCGTTAGTGAAGCCGTCGTACGTAAATGTGGCTGAAAGCATTGAAGAAGAGGAGGAGGAGGAGGGCCATGGATTGAAGCGCAAGAGAGCGCTTGGTGGCGATGGCGCAAGCTCCTCCAGGAAGAAGCGTCCTGTCATTGTTGACGTGGAGTCGTCATCAAGTGATGTCGCATCCCCGCGCTCCAAGGAGACTACTCCACCCAAGTAAGTACTCTTTTTTGCGTGATGTCGCATTCCCTGTATGTTATGAAACAATCACTAATTCTCTTATTTTGCGTGCAGTATTGAACACTCTATGGAGTCGCCCCCTAAAGCTAGCCCTGTTCGCATTGGATCTTCTGAACCAAAGAGCCAGAGCGCTGAGCCATTGACATCTGAGAGCGCGCCAATGGATCAGCTTATTGAGGATCTGGTGTCGGTTGCTGCGCACCAAGCCACGTTGGCTGCGCAGCTAAAGGCAAGGAATTCTGCAGAAGGTAGCTCTCTTGCGCACAAGGACCAACAGATTGCATTGCTGGAGGCACGTTTGGCCAGTGCCCAGGTTGAAGCAGAGGCAATGAGCTCAAATGCCCAAAGACTTGCAGAAGAAAAGATGCTACTGCTGAGCCAAATAAGTCAGGAGCGCACTTCATCAGCGGGCTACAAGGCTTCATGTCGCTGGGCGTTGAAACATCTGGAGAAAGGGAAGGACGAGTTGTTCTCGCAGTTAGAGGATTTTGGTGCAACTGTGGAAAGCTCGCTGGAAGAGCAGGAGATGAAGTTGCGCAAGCTCAGCATCGAGTATGATGAGGAGCTATATCCCCATCTTGTGTCTTCCATCGCTGAGCGCAGGTGGCTAATCAGCCACGGATTGCGCCTTTCCGCCCTTGGTGTATTATAATCTCGAGAGGTGGTTGACAAGTTTAGGACTGTGGTGCGGTGCACACTTGCGCTTGGTAAAGCTGAGCCTGTAGAGGAGCTTCACGAGGCCGACCTTTTGAAAGTGGCTGTTGATCAGGTGCCTGGGTACAATAATCACGCATATGAGGAGCTTGTTGCCGCTATTGGGCAAATGAAAATATTGGAGCTCCCTCATATTGCTCAGATGGAGCGCGACCAAGATTACCCTATAAATGTGATTATGGAAGGGTTAACTTTGGCCCGCCACCGTGCTGATGGGGCAGAGGTACAGCCGGACTTTTTCCTGAAGCCTGACGAGTCACAACTGCAGGTGCCTATTTTTGCTCGCCCCCGCGACCTTTTGAACCCGTTCACGCTAGAAAAGGAAATTCCCTTGAAGGAATCCTTAGAGGCCCATGCTATGAGGGTTGCGAAGAAGAAGGGCGTGAAGGGAAAAGCCATTCTTTGTGGTGTTGGCGCAGCGCACCTTCCCAGATGTAACAGGGTGCCTGTGAGTGTAGCCACAGTGTCGCAACAGGATTCTGACTTGTTGAAGCGACTGAAGGAGGCTGGGACTGCTGCAAGCCAAGTGGAAAGCTCTTCTCTTAGGCGTAGCAATAGTTGGTAGTTTATAGTTGTTATATAGATATCTTTCTGTAAGAACGCGTGATCCTTAATAAAATATCCCTTTTGTTGAATACGTGTTGATATTGTTGTGACTTATAATGTTTGTACTGTCTTTGCGGGAAAAACGCACTTGTTGTATAAGATTCAAATTGTCTCATAAGTGCGAAGAATATATGAAGTCCATAATCATGTATGAAAGTCATCACCTATCATACTTAGGATATAATGTTCTAAGTATTTGTATCATAATCGTGTATGGTCCGATATGAAGCGTACTGTAAATATCATATTAAGGAATCAAGAGTCTTGATCCCTAGTTTGTTAAACGCGCATAGTATGCATTGTCGCGCATCCATCGTGGAACGCGCAATAAACTTATTCCAACGTCTTGAAAATAAGGTGTTTAACAAGGATGCGTGATCCGATGTTGATGGATTTGCAACCCTCTTACTCAACGAGTTATTTAGTAGGTTTACTCATCCTTTTACCATCGTGGGTTTATTAAGTGCATGCATGACATGTAGGCAAAAAGGTAATATGAAAATAGTGTATAAAGATTATATAAATAACCAATTGAAATGTGTCGCAGAGTTAGCTAGAAACCACGACGTTTTATTAATACTTGCAAGTTTGAAAAAGAAAAAAGACATTTGCCTAATTGAGACTGAAATGTAAATACACGGATGTTTATTGAGCACTATACTAAAGTGCGGGAGTGTCCGT
Organism: Chrysanthemum makinoi; assembly: GCA_910596185.1. NCBI lineage: Eukaryota > Viridiplantae > Streptophyta > Magnoliopsida > Asterales > Asteraceae > Chrysanthemum > Chrysanthemum makinoi. The sequence goes on along the minus strand of OU343223.1, from coordinate 65,714,007 downwards.
GCATTGGGCCATAGCCTATCCTAGAGATAGCATCATTTGAGATTGCAGATGTTCCATGTGCGTGGTAGCTCACGGCCATCCATGTCACGCAGCTTGTACGCGCCTTTTCCTAATGCTTCAATGACCTCATAAGGTCCTTCCCACTTCGGTCCAAGTTTTCCTGTATCTTCTGCGTGGCTTGCATCATTGGCGCGATATACGAAGTCGCCTGGTCTGAATGAAACACTGCGCACTTTGGCATCGTAGTATCCCTTCATTTTTGACTTAGCTCTTGCTTCACATATAGCTGCGCGTTCACGCCTTTCTTCCAACAGGTCCAAGTCGATACTCCGTTCATCGTCATTGGTTGCAACGTTAACTTCGGCAGTGCAAATAGTTGGCATCCTAATTTCCGCTGGTATGAAGACTTCTGTCCCATAGACGAGGGAAAAGGGAGTGTCTTCCGTGCTAGTTTTGATTGAAGTGAGGTGCGCCCACAAGACATGCGATAATTCTTCCACCCACCTTCCTTTGTGTTTGTCTAAGCGTGCTTTAATTCCTTCACCTAGACTACGGTTTGCACGTTCGACCAAACCATTGGTTTGTGGGTGTTTAACTGACGCGAAGTGTTGTACAATATTCAGTTTCTCGCACCATTCCATGAAAGGGTTGTCACAGGATTGTTTTCCGTTGTCTCAAATGATTTCCCCAGGTAACCCGAAACATCATACAATATTTTCCCAAACAAACCGTTTTACCTGATTTCCTATGATTGTCACGACTGCCTTTGCTTCAATCCACTTGGTGAAATAGTCTATAGCTACAATGAGGAATTTCAATCCTCCTGCTGCAGTAGGGAAGGGTCCTGCTATGTCGATACCCCATTTATAGAATGGCCATGGCGACGTAATAGGTGTTAGCTCCTGTTGTGGTTGGCGTGCAATAGGTCTGTGAACCTAGCAATCGCCACACTTTCTTATTAAGTCTCGTGCATCCCGGTGCATTGTAGGCCAGTAATATCCTAATCGTAAAGCGCGCGCCACAACGGACCGTGGTCCGGAGTGCATACTACATGAACTAGCATGGATTTCTCAGAGTACGTAATCTGCTTGAAGAGGTCCTACACATCGAAGCCATGGTTGTAGGAATGAACGCCGATATAGTATACCGTCTCGAAGTTCAAACTTCTGTGATGTGCGCCATATCCTTCGGGCGTCCTTTTGCTCTTGGGGTAATACGCCCTTGCTTATGAACTCGACTATTGGGGTCATCCATGTAGGACCTTGTTCTTCTATCACCGTGGATATCTCCATCTCCATGATGGACTTGCTCTTCAGGGTTTTCACCAATACTTGTTTTGACAGGTGCGCAAAGCTTGTGGATGCAATCTTGCTTAGTGCATCTGCCTTCCTGTTCTCCCCTCTGGGAACTTGTTTGATGGTAAACCTGTCGAAGTCTTGGATTAGGGACTTGGTCTTGTCAAGATATTGAACCATGTTTTCCTCCTTAGCCACATGCTCGCCTAACACGTGGTTGGCTACTAATTGGGAATCCACATTTGCTTCTAGGTTACGTATGCCCATTCGAGCTGCAATGCGTAGTCCTGCAATCAAGGCTTCATACTCTGCCTTGTTGTTTGTTGCTGTGAACTCAAAACGCAGTGCGTAAGTGAATTCCGTTCCATCCGGACTCGTGAGAATAAGGCCTGCGCCTGACCCGTCCACACATGAGGATCCATCCGTGAATAAGATCCATGGTTCTTGTAATTCCACCTTGTTTTGGGAGGGTGTGTCATCAGTGTCCGGTTTTTTGATGATGAAGTCTGCTAGTATCTGCCCCTTAACTGCGGTACGTGGTCTGTAGGAAATGTTGTGCTCACCTAGCAACGCACTCCACTTCTGTATACGTCCTGATGCGTTAGGTTTGGAGATGATTTGCTTGATAGGTTGGTCCGTGATCACCGCTATTGGGTGCGCCTGGAAGTACCTGCGTAGCCATTTAGCAGCGAATACTAGTGCCAAGACCAACTTCTCCATTGCACCATAGTTAACCTCCATTTTCTTGAGCGCTTTGCTTACAAAGTATACCGGTGTTTGTACTGAATTAGTAGGACCGCGCTAACTGCTCCATGAGTAGCGGATAGGCACATAATTAGTTCCTCCCCTGGGTGTGGCGCGACTAACGTGGGGAGCGCTGCTAAGTGTTGTTTAAGCTGTATAAAAGCTTCTTCTGCCTCCGCTGTCAGTGGGAATCCCCTTTTTTGGTACACTTCTTGAGCGTTTTGAAGAGAGGTAGTGACTTGTCTGCTGATTTGGATAAGAATCTGTTTAAGCCGGCTAGTTTTCCATTCAAGGACTGGACTTCCTTCAACGTGCGCGGTGAGGGAAGTTGAATAACAGCCTTCGTTTTTTCTGGACACGGTTTAATGCCATTGGGCTCTATCAAGTATCCTAGGAACATGCCCTCTGTAGCGCCAAAGGTGCATTTCTTAGGATTTAACTTCATGTTGATCTCTCGTAGTGTTTTAAATGTCTCCTCAATGTCACGCACCAATTCATCCTCCGTATGGCTTTTTATGACAAGATCATCAACATAAACCTCTAGGTTGCGGCCCACCTGCTTTTCAAATGCGTTATCCACCAGTCGCTGGTAGGTAGCGCCTGCGTTCTTTAAGCCAAAGGGCATCTTAGCGTAACAATAAACGCCTTGGCTTGTATGGAAGGCCGTTTTTTCCTCATCTTCCTTTGCGATCTGAATTTGTTGGTATCCTTTGTATGCGTCTAGAAAGCATTTAAGTGGGTATCCACACAAAGATTCTACCTTTCAGTCTATCTCTGGTAGCGGGTAGCAGTCTTGTGGACATGCCTTGTTGAGATCTGTGAAGTCCACGCACATCCTCCAACTACCATCGCTCTTCTTGACCATCACTGGGTTGGAAAGCCAGTCATGGTAGTAGACTTCTCTCATGATACCTGCATCCACAAGTTTATGTACTTCTGCCAGGATTGCTTGTGCGCGCTCTGGAGCCTGGCCGCGCTTCTTCTGTCGTATTGGGGGGTATCCTTGTCGGATTCGCAACTTGTATTCTGTAATTGAGCGTGGTACACCAGTCATGTGTTTTTGTTTCCATGCAAAGCTATCCAGGTTCTTTTGCAAGAGTGCGCACACGGCTTCCCTGCCATTATTAGACATCGATCCTCCAATAAATACCTCTTGTTCTAGGTACTCAGGATGAATTGAAACCCTCAGGTTTGATACCTTAGGTGCGCGCTATTCTGGAATGTACGCCGTTTCACATGTAACCGTGTTACATTCTCTAGACGGTACGGTGGTATTGTAGAGAGTAACAATGCCTCCTTCTACCGGGAATTTGACCATTCCATGCGCTGTAGATGGTACCGCGCGTATGGCTGAAATCCCTGGTCTTCCAATGATGCCATTGTATGGCGAAGGGGATTTAATTACCATAAAATCCATCCAAGTTGTCGAGGAGTGCTCCTGATTGCCAACATTAACTAGAACGCGTATTTGCCCCATGGGCCATATTTTTTCTCCTGTAAAACCGGTTAGCGATTTCTTGGCCGGGATCAATTGTCTTCGTATCTCAGGTCGCAGTCATTTGAAACAGTGTTCATAAATGATATCTGCGGATGCTCCTCCATCAACATACATGCGGTGGATGTCGTGACTCCCTGCGTTAATTTCAATGGTGAGCGGTTCTACCACTGCGTTGTCTATAGCCAAGGTAGGGAAGGAGATTCCGCTTCCATGGGAAAAATTTTGGCTGATCTTCTGTCTAGTCATTCGCTGCCATGATTGTATCATGTAGATGGTATCAGCCTTTTCTTTGGGTACTTCTTTCTTGTTCCCAGTCTTTTGTTTATCCTTCCCCTCCTTGATGTTTTTAACCAAATGGTCCAACCGGCCTTCTTTTACCAGCTTATCAATTAGCTGTCGCAATCGGACACACTCATCGGTGGTGTGACCCTTCTGTACATGGTATTCGCAGCATCCGTTCCCCACGCGCTTATCTTCTGGGGTGCGCATTGGTGGAGGCCTTAGGAAGTTCGCGCCTTCTGTCGCGAATATCTCCTTTGGAGTCTTGGTTAACGGGATATACTTGTCATTATCTCGTCCGCTCCCTTGGCCGCGGTAATTCTTGTTTCGGTTGCTACCCTGGTCAGTGGATTGTCTCCGGGGCTGTTCTTGTGACCTATAGTTTGAGTAGCCTTTCCTGATGTCCGCTGCAGCTGCTTCTCCTTGGATAAAGGACCTTGTCCGTTTCATAAGTTCATCAAAGGTATGTGGGATCTTGTCATTCAGCCTTTTGATGAGTTCTGGGTTATTGATCCCATTCATAAACCCTGAGATCTTCAGTACTTCCGGGAATGCCTTAACCTGTATGCACTCATCTTTGAAGCGCTCCACATAAGCGCTTGTAGATTCCCCCTGGCGCTGTTTTACCCTGGCGAGTTCGACAGGGTTTTTGGCGCACTTTTTCCTTTAAGTAAAGTTCAGACGAAACGCCTTTCACAATTCTTCAAAGCCATCAATGCTTCTGCGTGGAAGCTTACTGAACTAGTTTCGCGCATTACCCACTAATGTGGAATTGAACATGTGGCACCACACATGCTGTGGCCAATTTTTGATGGTAGCAGCTGATTTGAAAATTTTTAGGTGATCGTCTGGGTCACCTGTTCCGTCATAGGTTTTCACATTGGCGGGTATGTGCCTTATTTTATTTTCTGAGAAATCACTAATGCGCCGAGTGAACGCATCCAGCTTTTGGCGGCGCCATGGAAGAGACATATCTTCCTCCTCCTGGTCGCGATATCTTCCCCTGTATTTCCAGTTCGCTGTCCTCGTTGTCCGAGGAATCACCAGAGGACGTGTTTTCCCTTTGTCGGCGCTTGCGCCGACCGTCTGAGGAGTCTCTAGAGGATGAACTTCTTCTCCTTCAGCGCTTGCGTCGACTGTCCTCAGAATCTGAAATTGAAGGGCTTCCACTTGGGGAGCGTCGTCGTCCAAGTCTGTCATGGACCTTGCGGCTTCCAAGCCTATCGTGGACATTGGTACGCCGTCCATCCTCTTCATGTTCTTCCAGATACTGCAGTTTATCTGCTTCATCGTTCTCCACTCTCCTCCCAATCCTGGTAAACACTATGGTCGACGACTATTTTTTCCCGCGCTTATCCCTCTGATGGCGCGATGGGGATGCCTCAGTATCGAAGTTTATCCAGGTTTTAAGACTCTGGCTCGACCTCTTTTTCGCCTCCTCTTTCATGAGGGTAGCCACGGTTTTGTAGTTCTGAGACACGAAGTCGCTGGTCGCTTGGTGCTAATTCAGGCGCGACTCCTTCTAGTGCAAGAATATCTGTTTCGGAGAGGTGCGCCTGGCGTTTTTGTGAGGTCCTTTTCTAGTAGGGGAGTGGTAAAAAGGTTACGCAGTGGATCTTCTACGTTGGTTGTTGTCGTGGCGGCATAGGTTGTTCCCGTGCGCGGTTCCACTGTCAGGAAGACCAGATCTGATCCTGGCCCTTGATTTTTAGCCGCGCTGGTTGTTCTAGAGGCTTGCTTGAGGGCTGATCCGCTTTGCTGTTTCTTCCTTTGAAGGTCACCATGCGATCGCTGATTTTGGTTTCCTTGCTTTGTCATTCTAGTTCTTAGTGATTGGTCCCATGGATGGCGCCACTTGTTGATACAAAAGTTGGACGTTCCTTGTTTGGACTCCGGTTCCCGTATCAATTGGTTCTTAACGCTTGAGACCTGCGCACTAAGAAAACAGAAAACACCGTTAGGCTTACCGTGGGATTGTGTCCCACGATTATCCTCCGGCGTGAGAGTAAGTAATCGGTTTTAGGGTTTAGTTGAGAGTTAGGGTTGTAGATTGTACCTTTAATGAGGGCTTGGATCCCCTTTATATATACACGAAACCCTTATTGATTTCGTGTTCCTCAAGCTTCGGCGTATCCCGCCTAAGTCGGTTATCAGATGCTTATCTCCCAAGATAGGAGATATCCGATATCGTTATCCATAAATAACTTTGGGTTTGGGCCTTCGTGAGCCCAAACAGTTATCGGGTTAGCCCAATCATGTTGGGCTTGTTAGTAGTAGTCATAGGTCGGGTTCGTAACCCGAATGCGGACTATACGTCATCATTCAGTTCCAACAATTGATCCTAAAGACAAAGGCAAGGGCATTTTACAAGATGAACCAAAGAAAAAGAAATTGTCTAGATCAGAGTTGGAAAGAATTAATGAAGATGCTGCTAAGAAACTTCTAGAGAAGTGGGCTGAGGAGGATAGACAGAAAGGAGCTGCAGCTAAGGAAAAATTGAAGGTTGCTAAGCTTGAAGAGGATTGGCCGACATGGGATGAAATGAGAGCAAAAATAGATGATGCAAAAGAAGTACAACAGAAGCTGCATCAAGATGAAGGAAAAAGTATCAATGAAGCAGCTCTACTGTTTAGTGAAACACGTGCAAGGAGACAAAGCCAATTCAGACAGCAAAAGGATCTTCAAGAGCAGCACATACCTCCTAACAAGAGTCAGCAAAATATGTATATGGTCAAGTACATTAAGCATTAGGGGGAAGATAGGAGGACATTGAAGCAGCTGAATCAACTATCTTGGGAGACTCTTCAAAGAACTTTTGATAAAATCATGAGAAGAATTCTTGGATTCATTCCCATGCAACCAGATGATACAATTGAAAGGTCACAACCTATAGGAAGCTACAAAAGGCCAGCTGAAGAAGGTACTTCCTTAACTGTTACCAAAAGGCTAAAGTCCACCGATTTAGATGAAGGTGGATTGACTAAAGAAGATCTCAATAGGATGATGTTGATTAAAGCTCTTGAAGATGCAATGTACTCAGAACCCATCAACACTAGGTATCCAATCATCAATTGGGATATCTATACTGAGGAGGGTAAAAGGTATTGGAGGATTTACAAAACTGGAGGAAGAACAAGTGCATATCTCTACTTGGTAGATCTGTTTGCAGCTATTGACAGGGAAGATTTGCTCAAGCTTTGGGAGTTGGTCAAAAACTGGTTCAAGAACAAGGATCCTAACAATGAAAAGGATGTGGAGCTGCTGTATGAGCTTCAGAATATCTTTGAACCTGATGTAAATGGAGAACAATGGAGATTTCAGACTGGTGATGAAGAACTTAGTTGGAAACTACTGGATTCTTGGGGCTTGCATCTTGTGACTACCTGCAATGGGACAAATATTTACATGCTTGTTGAGAGAGTGTATCCACTTGCTCTTGGAACACTCTTACAACTGTTAGATGCAGGATTGAGAATGGGTAATGCAGTGGAAATGGCAAAGGAGTTGCTGCTAAAGATATTCAACCAAGTTGGAAGACCTAACAGACAATAGTCATGTTTAGAAGAATCCTCTCATCATGAAGAAACTTGTGATTTAGAAACCCAATCACATGTTTAGGGGAGGATTGTTGGGAAATTCATGATTACAGTTAATACTATTAGTCTTGGAAGTTTGTACTGATAGTTATAATCCAAGAGTATTAACTAGTTAGTACTAATAGTGTTAGAGTTAGTACTGATAGTATATAGTTATTACTGTTCTAAGTATAGTATTGATAACATCAAATTAGCCTGATCTTTTATATATCAAATTCCCGTGTTTATGGCCTCATTGGTATTAATATGGTACTTAATTCGTTCATATTCGTTCATAATTGCATTTCAGGATAAATGAGGCGTTGGAGCTGAAAAGATGTGATATTAGGCCAAATATTTGTTCTGAAGATTGATTTACGTGGCTTATGAATTATTTGTGTAGGTTACGCCGTAACTTATTAATGGTGTTACGGCGTAAATATGAGCTTTGAAGGATACGGCGTAACCATTTCTTAAGGTTACGTCGTAATTATTTTTATGAAGGTTACGGTGTAACATGGAATTAGTTACGCCGTAGAGAATATTTCGGATCGGATATATATGAGATGACAAAGGATTACGGCGTAACTGGGATAATTAGTTACGCCGTAACTAATTACTCGGGCGCAAAGTTTCGAGGTCCAGGGATTAAAAGCGGCAAGTTGGCACTAAGTTTATTTATAATTTGGACCGAAGGAAATAATATAATGAACGATGGTGGGTCAGAAGTGTTAAAATGGTACCAAAACACACGATTACTAATCACCCAACCAACCACCCATTGGTGATACTTTTATTATAACAATAAACACTGAAGATAAGTCCCCAATTGGATGCTTACCAAGTACAATACAACCACAAATCTGTTATCCCTATACAAGGTGTAACAGCAATACAAACTCACTCACTAAACCAACAAACCAAACTTAATACAAGATCAAGACGATCTAAACCAGAAACCAAAGAAACTGTAACAACTTTTTAGGTGAAAACTTGAGAGAGAAAACGTTATGAAAACCCTAGCTCTTTCTTTTCTTTATATAGTCAGCATATTTTACTTTTAAACCCTGCACAATAAAGAACTAACAAAACCAAAACAAATATTAGTTGTTAGAAAATATAACTAATAATATTTATCAAAAGACCCTTGAAGCTTCATAAGTTTGACAAATACATTTTTATGTTTTCCAACATCCCCCCTCAAACTGATGAAGCAAACAAATTTTCCATTCCAAGTTTCTTAACCATTACTGCATGTTGAGCAGTTCCAAGAGCTTTGGTAAGCACATCAGCAGTTTGACTTTTAGAATCAACCTTTACAGTTTGAATCAAACCAGATGCAACCTTTTCTCTTATAAGATGCACATCTATATCAAAATGTTTAGTTTTTTCATGCATAACAGGGTTTGCAGCAATCTGCATAGCTGCTTTGTTATCACAACACAACATAACAGGCAACAAATTTTCTGTGACTTCAAGGTCTTTTAAGATTTTAAGCACCCACATGATCTCACAAGTAACAGATGCCATAGATCTATATTCAGCTTCAGCTGAAGATCTGGACAAAGTAGTTTGTTTTTTACTCTTCCATGAAACAATGTTACCATTAACAAAAACACAATACCCAGAAACAGATTTTCTAGTAACAGGACACTTAGCCCAATCAGCATCAGAAAAAGCCACAATATTAAACTTGTCACTCTTCTTAAAACTTATTCCATGACCTGGAGCAAGCTTAAGATATCTTAAAACTCTTAACCCAATATTAAAATGAGACTGTAATGGAGCATGCATAAACTGACTCAAGCAATGAACAGCATAAGCAATATCAGGTCTAGTCATAGTGAGATATATAAGCTTTCCCACAAGTTTCTGATAACTGGTAATATTTTTTAGCAACTTATCACCTTCTGGCTCCTTAAAATTCAACACAACATTCTCAGGTAGAGGAGTCATAACATGTCTACAAGCAAGTAACCCATACTCATGTAAAAGTTCTAAACAATACTTTCTTTGATTTAAGCACAAACCAGTTTTAGTTTTTAAAACTTCAATACCCAAGAAATATTTTAACTCACCAAGATCTTTAATCTTGAATTTATTGTTAAAAAATTTCTTAAACCTTTAATTCTCAACTTCACTATTTCCACAAATGACCATATCATCAACATATACAAGAAGAAACATTACTGTATCCCCTTTTTTCTTTATAAACAAAGAATGATCATTTTTAGATTGTTCAAAACCATCTTCAAACAATGCTTCTGACAGTTTATGATTCCACTGTCTAGGAGCTTGTTTTAAACCATATAAAGATTTTTTCAACTTGCACACTTTAGTATTACCTTCTTTATAATAACCTGGAGGAGGAAGCATATACACATCCTCATGCAGATCACCATAAAGAAAGGCATTGTTAACATCTAACTGAAACAACTTCCAATCATACTGAACAGCAAGACTTATAAGACATCTAACAGTACTCATCTTAACAACAGGACTGAAAGTCTCATCATAATCAAGACCTTCCTTTTGAGTACAACCTTTGGCTACTAACCTAGCTTTATATCTATCAATTTCACCATCAGCTTTATATTTAATCTTAAAAACCCATTTAGAAGCAATAGGAGTTCTTCCAACAGGAAGATCAACTTCAGACCAAGTATCATTCTCATATAAAGCATGCATTTCATCATTCATAGCACCTACCCAATTAACATCTTTAGAAGCCTCATAATAAGAAGAAGGCTCACCAGATTTGTTCAGATTAGACACAAAACAGTAGTTATCAGAACTAAGCAAACAGTGATTAGCATATTTGCCTATACCATATTTGACTTTATCATCAAGAACATAATCATTCAATCTAGCAGGTAACTTAGAGGCTCTAGAAGACCTTCTACTGGTACCTTCCTCTGTTAAATTTTGAAAAACATTTTGGGACCTAGACTCATCTGTATTCTGGAAACAGTTTCCCTCAGACTCAATATTATCATCTAAAGGAGTTGCAGTCACTTCCAGATTTGGTTGCTATGAACTAACAGGACTGTATATCTGTTCTGAACTTCTATTCTGTTCATTGTTCACAACCATACCAAGTCTAGAAGGACTACCTTCTCTACCAACAGATGCATACTCTCTATTTACATTTTCTAAATTTGCATCATTGGGAATGGGACTAGGAGTTTTGGTTTTTGACTCAGACTCATTACTATCAAAAAAGTTTAAGTGTGTAATCTCAGAAACAGATTCTGAAGTCACACTCTGACTCATCCTCAAAGGAAAAATAGTCTCATAAAATTTTACATTTCTTGAATAAAGAATAGACCTGTTTTCAAGACTCAAAAGTTTATAAGCTTTTTTACCACTAGCATAACCAATTAAAACACATTTTTCAGATTTTTCATTAAACTTATCAGACTCTTTTAAAATAGAAGCAAAACACAGACACCCAAAACTCCTAAGATGAGACAGACTAGGTTCCCTACCATACACAAGAGAAAAAGGAGATTTCCCATTTAACACAGAGGAAGGCAACCTGTTAATCAAATAAGTAGCAGTTAAAACACACTCAGACCAAAACACAAGAGGAATTCCTCCCTGAAACATAAGACTTCTAGCAACATTTAATAGATGTCTATGTTTCCTTTCAGCAATACCATTCTGTTGTGGTGTATAAGCACAACTAGTTTGATGAAGAATACCTTTATTATTAAAAAACTCATTCATTTTATTATTAACAAATTCAGTGCCATTATCAGACCTAACAACCTTAATTCTTTTTTCAAACTGAGTAAAAACCATATTATAAAAAGAAACAAACATGTCAAAAACTTCATCCTTTCTCTTCAACATATACACCCAAACAGATCTAGTAAATTCATCTACAACAGTTAAAAAATACTTATACCCATCCCTGCTAACCACTTTGTAAGGACCCCAAACATCCAAATGAATGAGTTCCCCAAAAACAACAGATTTATGTTCACTTATAGGAAAAGGATCTCTTGTTTGTTTTGCCTTATGACAAACCTCACAAGGACCATTATGATCAATATTAGACAATTTCAAAGATCCTTTAAGTAATTTCAAAACCTGGCTAGCAGGATGACCCAACATATTATGCCAAACTTCTTTAGTAACAAAACAAGACAAAAAATCACTATTAACAACATGAGAAGACACATCAGCAGGCTTATCAAACAAATATAAACCACCATATTCACTACCAGTCCCCAGCACATTCTGCTGATTCAAATCCTGAATGTAACACTTAGTTTCATCAAAACCAACTCTAAGTTTACTATCTTTAATAAGCTTATTAACAGACATCAAACTAACACAATACTCAGGCACAACCAATACATCAAACAAAACAACACTGTTATTCAATTTCAAATTCCCAACATGAGTAACTTTAGCTAAGGTGCCATTTGGGTGACCAACAGTAATTTTTAAATCAGAAATATCAATCACATTAAACATATTTTTAGCAGAATTAGTTAAGTGTTGATTTGCTCCAGAATCAATGATCCAACCTAGATGATAACTGACACCATTAACTTTTAAGTTGGCACAAAAAAACTTATAGAAATGATCATTAAAAATACATTTCCATTAAAAAAAAAGAACATGAGGCACTACCTGCCATGTTGGACTGAGCAGATATTCCATATTTTTCATTTATAAGACTCATAAGCTTCACAACCTGTTCATTACTTAAAGACAAATTTCCAACAGCAGACTTAGCCATATTATTCACATTAGAAGTGCCTTTAAGATCATTGTTTCTGTTAAAACTGTTTGCAGGTTTAAGATTAGGATTCTTTTTAAAACCAGGGGGATACCCAATGATCTCAAAGCACCTCTCAACAGTATGCCCTTTCAACCCACAATGTGTGCACAACAAATTATCATAATTTCCTCTGTTATTATTACTACTGTTATTATTACCACTGTTTCTTTTCCAATTAGCATTTTTATTATCAAAAGTTCTAGAAACAAAAGCAGAAACCTGAGCCTTCTCAGATTTCACAGTAGTAGTAGGAATCCCTCTATGGGACTCCTCTCTAGAAATAATAACAAAAGCATCCTTAACCTCAGGTAAAATTTCTCTAGTTAACAGACTACTTCTTATAGGCTGATAAATGTCATCAAGACCCATAAGAAACTGCATTAACTTCAACAACTTGCTATGATCAGTTAATTCTTGTCTAGCCTCACAGATACAATCAGGCAACTTAGTCAGAATATCAAATTCTCTCCATAGAGAATTCAGCTTATGATAATACTCAGATACAGGCAAACCACCCTGCTTAAAGCTATTAATCTTTTGAAGCAAGTTAAACACAACAGACCCATCAATCCTATCATAAGTATCTTTTAAATCTTTCCAAACAACAGAAGCATTATCAGAAAAAACATGACCAAGATAAACATCTTGAGACAAAGATGTTAACAACCAATTTAACACCACATCATTACATCTATCCCATTGGGCTTCCAATAGAGGACTAGCAGCATAAGCAACCCTAGTGCATGAACCATCCAAAAAACCCATTTTATTTTTAATCTGAATAGCCAACTTTATAGAACTAGCCCATATTCGATAATTTTCAACTCCAGTTAGTTTAAGAGTAACAATAGAAGCACAATTAGAGTCATTAGGATGGAGATGCAGAGGGTTGCTCTGATCTAAACTACTGATCATAATAGCCATAATAACAATACAAAGAAAAAACCAGAACCAACAGTCAAACAACAAAAAACAGACTAAACAAACCAAACAAACAACAGATAACAACTAACAATCAAACCAAACAAACTCAACTTCCAAGACTGCCCAAATCCTATCCACCAGCGACTTAGACACAACAAAAATAAAACTAAAAACCCTAAAACTATAAACTCACACCCAAGACTAACTTGGATAAAACCCAGAGGACTAAGGTTGGCCAGAGCAGGTATTCGTACCACTCACGGTGGCAGATCAAGAAGTTAACCAACCTGTTTGCACCCCCTAGACTCTAAACCAGTTAATCTTTAGAGAAAAAGGTTTACTTACAGTGCTAATAAGAATACGCAGCGGAATTAACCAAGAACCAGGCCAAGAACACCCCAGATCACAAGAGCTCCAAGAATCCCCAAACCAAAAAATTTAGGGTTTCAAGAAAAAATCAACCAAGAATCACAAATTAGCACCAGAATAACCCTCCAAACAACTTTAATTTCTCAAAAACAAACCAGAATCAAAACACCCAAATTCTAGGGTTTCAAGAAAAAACCCTAAAATTCAATCAACCCAAGAATCACCAATTGAATCGTCAAGAACCACAAGAAAACTAATCGAAACAACAGATCAGAACCTGGCTCTGATACCATGTTAAAATGGTACCAAAACACACGATTACTAATCACCCAACCAACCACCCCTTGGTGATACTTTTATTATAACAATAAACACTGAAGATAAGTCCCCAATTGGATGCTTACCAAGTACAATACAACCACAAATTTGTTATCCCTCTACAAGGTGTAACAGCAATACAAACTCACTCACTAAACCAACAAACCAAACTTAATACAAGATCAAGACGATCTAAACCAGAAACCAAAGAAACTGTAACAACTTTTTAGGTGAAAACTTGAGAGAGAAAACGTTATGAAAACCCTAGCTCTTTCTTTTCTTTATATAGCCAGCATATTTTACTTTTAAACCCTGCACAATAAAGAACTAACAAAACCAGAACAAATATTAGTTGTTAGAAAATATAACTAATAATATTTATCAAAAGACCCCTGAAGCTTCATAAGTTTGACAAATAAATTTTTATGTTTTCCAACAAGAAGCGTACAAGATAATAACACATTTTATGTGTTATTTATTAAATAAATACCACAAGGACTTATGGTGAAATTTGGCAAAAGAACAAGGACTAAAAGAGCATTTTGCTAAAGTAATTATATTATATATAGTTGGTACTTCACATGTACAGAGATATCAATTGGTGGTTGCTGTTGTTGATTCGTACGAACAGAAAGAAAAAGAAAGGAGTAGTCGTGGCTTTTTAAGAAGGGTTTGCCTCGGTACTCAACTAGGGGATCGATAGCTTTATCGTTAGCACGATATGTAATTATTTTCTGACTCATAATATTATTTTGGTTTGATTATTATTTATTATAATCTTGATTATCAATATAATTGTTGGCGATTTAATTCTTATTGTGTGATATTTAATTGATTATTAATTTATTATTAGTCAATTAATTATTTGATGTTATGTCTTTGTTTATTTATTGTTTTACAAGGTAATTATATTTGTCATCCCACTAGGGTATTTTAGAGATATGGAAATTAGGTCTTGGCCTAGTTTTGATTCTTTTTATTATTAATGCTTTTGCGTTATTAATTGTTTCTAGTGTATGCATGCATAGTTTATTGGTAGCTACCCTTGTTTCGGTAGTTTTGAATGGCGGTAGAGGCTAGTTGCTTAGGAGATATGATCAACTGACCCTAAGTGAGTAGACTGAGACGGGAAGGGTAAGATATGACCAACTGACGACCCTTTCTACTTGTGCGATTTGACCAACTGATCACCTACCGTTTGGATGAACTTAAGAATTAGGGGTGAGTGTCTAAGTTCCTAACGTCCGGACACTCACTATTATAAGTCTAGCATGTAGCGGTACTTAATGACTTGGCTTAGGGGACCAGGAACAACAGGACTTATGACGGTGCGCCTGATTTCTCCTGTGAGGGCATCTTTGCTGATAGGTTAGGGCGAATTGATCAAATGATGTCCTCTCGACTTTAACCCCACTTGAGGCAAGAATCTAGTGACTTTTAGAACCCATGTATTGCGATAGTAAACCCCGGCTCTTAATGATTGCTATTAGATTTCCGAATGATCCCGGGTGACCTGTTCATCTTGGTGAGGATTCTAAGAACTATAGGGTAGGCGAATTGACCAAAGGAGTCTATCGACTGTTGCCACTTGTGGAAAAACTCGGTTTAAGAATTGCATCATTATCATTCCCATTGGCTTGTTTATCAAAGAACCAGCTCAATTGATCACGTGACACCTTAAATATTATCAATCCTTACATTAAAACTTATCTATTTGACTAATTTAATTAATTAGACAGTTAGGAATCAACCGTTCTTGGGACGACCTCGGTCTTACCATTCCCTCACTACATGCGACCGGGTACACTGCCCGTTAGTGCATTAGGTAGGCCATAGGTAGACGAGTTACTATAAATGTAAAACCTGGTCAGTAAAACCTGCATCAAGTTTTTGGCGCCGCTACCGGGGAACGGTCTTCGTATTTTTGGCTGTTTGATTGATATTATTCTACAATTATGTCTTCTGTCTTGAGATTACGGCGTAACCTTGGCCATGGTTACGGCGTAATCTATTCATATATTATATCAGGTTTCTTTTAGACTGAAGTTACCGTAGTTAGTAATTGGACTTACGCCGTAACCAAGTCTACGATATCTTAAAATTATTAATGATTTGTTATATCTCACTTGTTGCTCATGTTTATTATTTTTACACATTTAATGCACGAGGTTGTGATAGTGTGCAGGTTGAGTAGGAAGAACAAGTGGAGATGGACGTTGGCATGCCACGTTGAGGAGAGCAATTGACATGATTGGAGACGTCCGATTGATGGTTGTTGCAGGAGTATAACTTAACGACTCAAGGAAGTTAAAGAAAAGTGCTCGTCGGGAGACTACCCGTCCCTATCCTAGATTTAGTTTTTGATTTTTATTCTTAGACCTTTTTGGATATTTTTGGTAGTTTTTAGATTTTGTGTTGGTTTGGTATGTTTTGTTTATCTTGTTTGCAGGTTTAAAGACCAAGGATAGATGACAGAAGTTCCGTTAACTCCTCTTGAAACGTAGGTAGAAGTTGACACTTTGGGCACAACAACATCAAAGAGTAATTACGGCGTAATGGACCGATCCATTTACGCCGTAACTGGCTATCAGTAAGGCCATCTGCCCACTTCATTCTAACTACGCCGTAACTAGGCCGATCTAGTTACGCCGTAACATCCATGTTCCAGGTATTTTCTTTCTCGGGCTTTCTTGTTACGCCGTAACTGGGCCGATCCAGTTACGCCGTAACCCCTTCCTGGTACACATTTTATTAAGTCAACTCACCTACGCCGTAACTGGGCCGATCCAGTTACGCCGTAACCCCTTCCTGGTACACATTTTATTAAGTCAACTCACCTACGCCGTAACTGGGCCGATCCAGTTACGCCGTAACTATCCTCTGATATGAAATTTTTAATAAAAACAGTTTCAAAACATTGTCATAACCTGGCATTAGTAATTAAATGAACTTTGTGGGTGTATTCCCTGTAAACCCTCACAAGACTTCACTCATCCACTCGAGACATCGAGGGGTTTAAAAGGCTTGTTGCATATGCTAAATGCAACCGTGATTCCTACGAAAGTGAGTTAGGTTTTATTTTGTTTTTGTTTTGACATTTCGTGTTTTACTGTTTATCCGGAATTATGCTTTTTGGTATTAGTTTTTCTTGCAGTAATACAGGGTGAAGAATTATGGAGCTATGATTGGCTGCAAGAGAACACTTTTTATCTGTCCTAGTTGAGTGACATGGTGTTGGAAAGTTGATGAGAAGTTGGATGTTGCTCGAGGAGGCGTATTTGGAGCATGTTACGAGAAGTGACATTTATTGATCATGCCGAGCAAATCCAGGGGAGTTTTTCGTTCCATCTCTAACCCTTCTTATCTTTCAGTTATATGCTTAGTTTGACCCAAGTGGGGGGAAGGGATTAGACATAGACACCCATTTGATTTTACTTGCCCTTATTTTTCTAGTTTTTGATGAAAAATGTTTCATTAATAAAATTTTGACATGTTTTTCATTACTTAACTGGATTAATCTAGACTGATCACACCTACCCTAAATTTCCATTGTGTGAGGATAAGCCTTTCCGTTTTCCCCTTATACATAATACAATAAAATTGAGTGTGCCGGTGGCTGTAGTAGACTTTAGAACTTGGCTTTGCATATCTTTTCGAGACCATTATCATGAGCATTACATTGAGGTAACTTGGTGTGATCGGTGCATCTAGGATTTAAGGCAATTTTAGGATTAAACCCAAATAGCCCATATATGTATTGTGTATATGGACTTTTCTCATCGATTAGTCAATCCCCTGTTAAACCCTTTTTGTTTGCACTCACCATTAGTGCAAGATACCCCTAGATACACACTTCAGAGCCTTTCCTTTCATTTTGTTCACCCAATATATGTTGTTTTGTTACACCTATCGCCTAGCCTACCTTGTAGTTTCCTTATGTCCATGGTCTGGGCGCTGTTGGTTAATTTTGGTTCAATTGGTGAAAGTCGCGGGTTTTGAATAAAGGGTTTTGGAAGAAAATCGGGTTTAGATGATTGTTGATCTCAAGTGTGGGGATGCTTTATATGTTTGTATTGTTTTTATTTTGATTCATGTATACCTTGTCTTGCATCAAAAAAAAATATTAAAAAAAAATTGAAAAAAAAAGAGAGAGAAAAAAAAAAGAAAAAGAATGCAAGCAAGAGTTTGTTTATTAGTAGCTGATCGTAAATCAGCTTATGTGTCGTATTGTTTTGAGTATTCTCGCCTTGTTTTAATTGGTGCTATTTTTACATATCCGTTGTGTTCTTACGGATAAAATTTGAAACCCGTACATTTCTATCTCGCCTTTCAAATTTTAATCAATATTCGTATAATGGGGACATTGTACATTTCAAGTGGAGGGATGGGAGATAGAAATGGTTGATTTTAGTAAAAATATGTGCTAAAAGTACCCTAATTTTAATTTTTTTTATAGCACATACTTCTTTTCATTGATGATGAAGGCCGAGTTAATGCATCTTATTTGCCTAAGTTTATGAAGATTATGAGGCACTACGTTATATTTTATATGCATTGACTCGTGTATTGAAGACCCCTTGACTCTTGACCCTCGGTTTTTGCTATGGAATTGAATGCGACTAGTGGTGGGGCGACTGTAGACTTAGGAATCTATTTGTTTCGTGTCTTTTTGTATACACCCATAAAATGTTTTCCCATGTCTTATCCTACCCTTAGTCATGAATCGAGTTTAGGTGAGGAAGCGAGAAATCATTGGTGTCTTGGCCATGGATTTGGTCATGTATCATTAATTTTGACCCCTTCGTCGTAGCTCATTAGTAATGACAAAAATAACCCCATAAGCCTATGTTGTGTCAACCCATTGCCTTTTAGAATAGCTGCATCTATAGACTCTAGTGGTGGAGATTAGTATCATTGCCAAGCTTATGATAGAATACTCGCCATGACTGAGCAGTTGAGTGATCACCCAAAAATAAACACGTGAATTATGAGAGAGTGTGTGATTTCAATTCTCTTTTCGTGAGGTGCTCGGTTTGGAATTTTCTAGCTTAGGTGATTTTTAGACTCATATCTTCTAATTAATCCTGGGAGATATCTTTTTAAGAATTATTTAAAGGGTCTACTTGAGGACAAGTAGGATTCAAGTGGGGGGATATTTAAATTAGCCTGATCTTTTATATATCAAATTCCCGTGTTTATGGCCTCATTTGTATTAATATGTTACTTAATTCGTTCATATTCGTTCATAATTGCATTTAAGGATAAATGAGGCGTTGGAGCGGAAAAGATGTGATATTAGGCCAAATATGTGTTCAAAAGATTGATTTATGTGGCCTATGAATTATTGGTGAAGGTTACGCCGTAACTTATTAATGGTGTTACGGCGTAAATATGAGCTTTGAAGGATACGGCGTAACCATTTCTTAAGGTTACGTCGTAATTATTTTTATGAAGGTTACGGCGTAACATGGAATTAGTTACGCCGTAGAGAATATTTCGGATCGGATATATATGAGATGACAAAGGATTACGGCGTAACGGGGATAATTAGTTACGCCGTAACTAATTACTTGGGCGCAAAGTTACGAGGTCCAGGGATTAAAAGCGGCAAGTTGGCACTATGTTTATTTATAATTTGGACCGAAGGAAATAATATAATGAACGACGGAGGGTCAGAAGCATACAAGATAATAACACATTTTATGTGTTATTTATTAAATAAATACCACAAGGACTTATGGTGAAATTTGGCAAAAGAACAAGGACTAAAAGGGCATTTTGCTAAAGTAATTATATCTATATATATAATAAAAAAAGCTTTTTTTGAAAATTTTATAACACCTCATAAAAGCCACGTGGCAGTGCCCATGTGAATAAATCCAGCTCATCAAAGCCACGTCATTTATATAACTTCTGCTTTAATCAATTAGTCAACATCTCAGCTTTAGTCAACATCTCATAACATAAAACACAATATTCGCATATCATAAATTATATCCATCTGATACAAAACATAAAACATAACCTTTTTGGTCAACATGTAATCGCATATTCAACAACACCAGTAATATGTCAAATCTGTTCAAGGTCTTAAAACCACACTATTCTAATCGAGATTCTCAAAGGTTTTCAAGGTCTGTAAAAGGTTTCATTCAATTCAATGGTTTTGGTTTTTGGGTTATTCAAGGTCTGTAAAAGGTATGATTCAATACAATGGTTTTGGTTTTTGGGTTATTCAAGCTTCTCAATTCATAACTGGTAAGACACTTTTATGTCCATATCCACATCATTATTATTCATCTCCTTTGTGTATGTTTACATAATAATCGATTGGTTTGTGGGTTTTTGGGTACAACTAATTTTTAATTTTAACCAATTATAATTGAATGATTTTCAACACCGGTTATAATTGAATTGAATGATTTTCTCATTGATTTTTATTTACTGAATTGTTGCCTAAATTATTTTCTTCATAAATCGGTTATAATATTCTTCAATTGTTTCCTAAATATTTTATGCATATCTTTTGATTTTATCATAACAACCTCCTAACTATTTTTAGTTTGGATATTTGTAATTATGTTTCAATTATTTTTTTTAAATACATGATTTTATCATATCTTCACCCATCGTGCATTAACCCTATAAATTCATACATATAAGGTGCGAAACTTTCACAATACTCATTCCAACAACTACCATTCGAAAATGTCCCAAATGGTTCCCAAAACTAACATGATCAAGGAGTTAACACCATTGAAAGATGATTGGTGTATCAAGGTCATGATTATACGCCTATGGAAGTTAACTGTGTTTAAAAATCCATTGGAAACTTGGAAGATTGAGATGGTTCTACAAGACGAGGAGGTATTACATATACATTTTCTGTACTTTCTGTTGTATAATTATTTTTAGGGTTGTAATACTTTGATTATGCATTTAATTTTTAGGAAAACAACATTGTTGCTACTGTGAAGCAGTCTTTTTGTCCTAAGTTTGAAAAGTGTCTACAAGAAGGGAAATGCGTCTATATTTCTACTTTCGGAGTTGGATATAGGCAAGGACGTCCCTATATAGTCGATAATGCTTATAAAATTAACTTTTATAAGTCGACCGTAGTCACTCCATCTGACACGTATAGTGGATCAATGTATGGGTTCAGGTTTAAAAGTTTTTCCACCCTTCTCCAAGAGGAAAAACCATCTAATGTATCTTACAGTATCAAAATATCCACTTCAACTTGAAATATATATCAATCATATTAAACCTTTTCGTTATTCATGGATGTTTTCTTTTGCTTATGTATGTATACAGATCTCATAGGAGACCTAATCTCTTGTGGTACGATCGACCATCCTATGGTTGAGGGGAATAAGCCTCCGTTCATCCGTTTAGAGTTGGAGGATGTATCGTAAGTCATTTTCTGGTACTTGGTTATTTATTTTATTTTTCCCATATTATTTGTTTAAAAATTGTCAATTTACTTGTGCCGATTGTAATTTGTAGTGGGAATAGGCTTAGGAATATTACTTTGTGGAGTGACTATGCCCACCAATTGAACAACGCGTTAGGTGACCGACAAAACTTGGGCCATGTTGTTATCATCCTACAGTTCATGAAACACAAGATTTATAAACGTGAGTGTTCTTGCTGAAAGTAATGTATATTAGTCATGTTTCACTTTTACCTATTTATGATAAATAATTTACGCTCTAAATAACAACACTCCATGTATCTTGAACAGGTAAACCTGCTATCTCAAGCATGTTTGGTGCTACAAAACTCTTTATAAATGACGACATTCCTGATATACAAAAGTTTAAGAAGCTGTGAGTTGTTAACACACCATTCCTGATACCATTTTTCTTTACCCAACTTTGTATACACATTTTTAACCGATCTTATTTCTTTTCACAGCTTGATTGAAAACCGTGGTTCGGAGGGAGATGATCACCAACTTAGTCATTTGACAACGTTTTCAAGTTACTCTATTAAGCATGACTTTCTGAACAACTTGCAAAAAATTACTCTTAATGACATCCGTGACATAGGAAAGGTATAAGATGAATATTTTCAAATCTTTAATTGCCTGACTTTTTTTTTGCTTTATCAGAGCATATACTTCATTTACTATACGTGCTTTTAGGTTATGTCATGTGTTGTCGTAGCAACTGTTAAGAAGATTGAGCGTGAGTCTGATTGGTGGTATCTTGCATGTGTGAAATGTAACCATTCTGCCAAACAACAAAGTGTTTCTGAAAAAGATGAATATGGTGTGGTTGTTAAAAAAAGGTATGTCTTCAAGTGTACCAGCAAGCAATGTGGTGAAGATACTGACGTTGAGTATAAGTAAGTTATCACCAATATCTAGATTACACATACATATTAACACCTTACTTATACGTTTATCGTTTAATGGCAGGTACAAAATTCCATTGCGAGTGATGGACTCGACTGGATCAGTTTCACTCACTTTGTTTGACAGACAGGCACACCCAATACTTGACAGGAGTGCAGCTGAACTTCTGCAGGAAATGAGAAAGGTATTACATAAACCCGTTCAGTTGACTTTCGTGTTTTGTTACTTTAATATATACCTATACATACTAAAGAAACAACTTCTGAATTGCTAGAAGGGAGACATGGACATTCTACCCAAGGACTTTGACAAACTCCTTGAAAATACCTATGCATTCAAAGTTGATATCACATATTTCAACATTCACAACAACAAGCATGTATACGGTATCTCTCAGTTGACTAATGATACTGACATAATAAAGGAGCTGATTAAGAAAGAATCTGATGATCAGGTAACACTGTTTAAATGACTTTATACATAAAGCGTCCACAAATTTATTTACTGGTAACGTTTGTGTAAACAGGAAATACAATCCAAGTCTCACAGAACTGCTCTTGAATTGATGTCACAGCCTTCGAGCTCATTCATGTCCCCTCCCTCAGGAAGCAAACAAGCCAAGGTACATATATTAGACGTGATTTTTGTTGTCTTTCTCTCTTTCTTGATATAATAAAGGAGTTGACATAATAAAGTATGTGATACAAAACTTTCGTTTTCAAGATATAAAACTGAACCAATTATAGGATTCTCAGTTGTTGCATTAGTCTAACCTAAACATGAGTCTAAAACTTTTAACATAAACACTTTGAAAGAATATAAAAGTTAATAACTTCATGATATCAAAAGCTGTCAAGTTCACATGGGTAATTCTATTATGCACAACCTTAAATTATGTTTCATTGTATTAGGGATCTGATTTAATGTTGGACAACTAAGACCACTAGGAATTAATAAATTTGGTGTAACAAGCGCCATAAGTGGCTGATGTTTTTGCAGATTATATAATCCAACAAAATTGTGATCTTAGTCTCTTTTCAAATTGTTTGTTTAAATCACTCAGCAAGTAATAATGGTACAAGATTATCAGTTTTACGGTAGTTTGAACTAATATATGCATCCACATATACTATCCACAAAATGTAACTTTATTAAAAACAATGGTAATAATGTAATAATGGTACCAGATTACCAGTTTTACAGAGTTATTGCTCAAATATACATCCTGTCTAAAACTTTTAATGTAAAATTTATTAAAAACAAATTGATCAGTTTGTAGTTACTAACTTATTATGCTTTTTTAATAACAGGACATATTATCTGTTACCGGGGATAATATTGCGTCACGTGAAGATGAATAGAGTACAACCACTAGCCCTGGAAAACCAAAGTTGCGACAAGTGATTGATGTCGACAATGATCCTGTCTTCTCTTCTACAAAAAAATAGTTGCTTTCTCCAAAGAAGGAAAAGGAAGATGAATGATGATAGGCAGCAACTTCCAAATAATTAATCTTTATTTTTGTTTTTAATTCGAGTCTTTTGGACCTTTGTTGGTGTTTACGATTGGATTTTTCAGATTTTGTTCTATCAATTGCGTTTGATACGCAACCAGCTACTTTGTTATTTAATAATTTATTTGGAATGTTAATTGAACGATTATTATGATGTTGGTTGTTTTCATTACTTTATGCACATTATACTTATGATCCAATACAGGTCCTTTTTATTTTTGAAAATAAAGATTCACATCTTTATCAAGTATTTTGGAACTATTCTAAGGTACGTCTTTGAACTTTTATTGTTGTTCCTGAATTGAACACCTAACTTACGTCATTCCTTCCAATGTATTTACAGGTCACTCGAATGGCCATGATTATGCCTTCTTCATACAGGTTTCTGCACAAGTTCAGATATGGAATACATTCATTTGTCCTCATGTAACTTGAAAAGAGCAGGCATGACAATCATAGTATTCATGAGCTTTCTTTATTTACTTATCTAGAAAGATCAATAACTCAAAATTGATGTTTGGATTTTCCCATTATCTTTGTCAATCAGATAGTGGTACTATAGTCATATTTGTATTCAAAAACGTTTTGTAACACTAAGGTATTAAACCATGTGAATAAAAAAAACTTGCAAATCACCAATCTTGATTATTGATCTTTTAGTCGGATGTGACTTCGTCTCTTAAATTTATTTTGTTGTTGTTATTGAGCATTTTCTACGCATAATTTGAAAAGTTATGTAACAACCAGGTATTAAACTACGTGATTTGATGTTTCCATCATGTTTTGCCTATAAAGTAACAAACATCTTTCATCTTTCAAAATAACTATTCTTATTCATATACTGATTTTTTTTTGTCAATTATTGCCAAATATATTTCCTAACATACTTCTATAAATCAAGTTTTCTAATTTATTTATATTATAGGAAAGTAGTCAATGGAATTTATATTGCTAATAAATTTATTTAATACTTTCCTATTATGAGTTATTAATCACATATGCCATTATACAAATTTTTAAACAAAAACTAATCTCTCCTATCAGATGTTAGTATCATTGTGACAAGGAATGGAACAACATGGTGTAACTACTACACCAAAGGCCAAAGGCTCATGTTCATCAGCAAACATACCCGACACATCATTGGTTCGTAGACCTAGAGGGAGACCCATGAAAGAGATACCAAACGGTATGATACTTGGCTATTATTTTTTAAATGTTCACTAAATAGGATGTAAAATGTGTTGTTGATAGAAACTCAAATGTTACTGATACAATCGAAGAGATACCTCTACGATGGTTGTCATAATCATGACTAACCCATGCTTCTGAATTTAATTGATTGTCACTTAAATCATGTTTCTTTTATGATATGTAGTGTCACGACATTCTCCTGTTGTCATTACAAATCCTAATGAAGCAAATACAAACATTCTTGAGAGCCACATGGCCAACCCCCCTGTTAATGTCAAACGACCTCAACATCAGCACTCCTGTGTTTTGCCTACAGAGTTGCTCCCTAGACGCAGAGGCAGACCGCCACTAACTGACATCTCCAATGGTAAGTAAATATATCATAAATCTGATATCATGAACTTATATAATCTAATGCAGCCTCAATATTTTTCGGTTTTATCTACAAATATAGATACTGATCGTCTATCATACTTTGAATATGCTTGCAGTTAGATTAACAAATTTATCTCAGTTATCCAAACAAAACTCAAACGAAAGTATTGGCACTCCTATCTTTGCTAAAAAAAATGCACCATTTCCTACCGAAGGTATATTTTCATTCACATTTAATTACTATACAAGTTTTACATAAATGCTTGACTAATATTACCTGACACACATATTTGTCATTGCATTTCAATACAGATTCACTTACTCGACGTAGCGGGACGCCGCCCATAAGTAACATTTCAAATGGTGTACCCTGCTATCTAAATAATTATCAGATTTTGTTATTTTTCCAGTTACTATATTACATTTACTCCACCACAAATATGTGACATATCCTTTTGGTTACAGATTTTTACCCTAGACGCAGAGGCAGGCCACCACTAAGTGACATCTCCATCGGTAAGAAACGTAGTGATTTCAATAATTTGTTGGTTTTTTCCACGATCGTACATAGTTGGATTCTAACATATATTCAATATGCTTCCAGCTAAATTATCAAATGCATCTCAGTCTTCTAACGAAAACGAAAACGCAAATATTGTGACTCCTATATTTGGAAAGACAAACATTCCAGTCGGTGTTAAAGGTATAATTTGTTTCACGTATATTATCCCCGGTAACAGATAATACTATCGGATCTGTACTCTTTTCACAAACATTCCAGGACGCAAATATTGTTTCACAAACATTCCATTAGCTGTTTCCATCGTGGTTAACTAACACACAAGTTTTTCACTTACTTTTTGGTGCAGATACACCTCCTCGACGTAGGGGAAGGCCGCCTATAAAAGACATTTCAAATGGTATAATGGTTAACTTTATACTAAGGATGATATTACTATTTTTTTGTACCTTATTATTGATTCCCGTTATTATTTTTTACCATTAGAAATGTCTGCTGTATCACAAGTTCTTCAAAAAAACAAAAGAAGTCACGTGGATCAAATGTCTCATCAATTTGATCGTTATACGACGCCAGGTTTAACTCTTTTTTATTATACTAAGTTAAAAGATTAAAATTTGTTTTGACATATTCACTGAGTTTACATTTATATTGCTACATGAATGCAGGTTCCAGCAATGTCATTCAAGGTTTGCACCATTCTACTACCAATTCAAATGAACCTCAAACCAACATTGCGAGTACATCTAGAGAACATCCACGTAAGAGACAAAGGAAAGTAATATATGAGATTCCTAGACTAAATTTTGATATTGACGAGGATGAAGATTTTACTGGCTCAAATGACCAAGACAAGTTTTATAGAATCAGTTCAGGTGATAGTAACTTCAACAATATACTTATTCACCATTTTAACTTTGCACATGGAGAAACCTTATTTTAAGTTTCACATTTTGTTTACAGAATATGTTGACCATGGAGATCCAACCAATATATGTGGTGCATGTAATGCTGTCTTGTGGGACTTTGAGGCGAGGCTGAAAAGGCATTTTCAAGATTAGTGGAGTTACTCTACATGTTGCCTGTATGGAAAAGTAAAGGTTGCAAAACTAAAAGAGCCCCCTAAACATTTGTCAGACCTATTTCACAATGATGATGCGACATTGAGAAATTTTCTAAAAAATATTCGTACGTACAATATGATGTTTGCCTTCACCTCAATGGGCGGAAAAGTTGATCATTCCGTCAACAGGGGTAAGGGTCCTTATTGTTTTAGGCTTCATGGTCAAAACTATCATAGTCATGGTAGTCTTTTACCAAAAGAAGGGTCCAGCGCGAAATTCTCGCAACTGTATATATATGATACAGAAAATGAGGTGAAGAACAGGATTGACGCACTCCGGTATGGAAAAAATTTTAACTTCTTTCTTTTTACATATATATATATATATATATATATATATATATATATATATATATATATATATATATATATATATATATATATATATATATATATATATATATATATATATATATATATATAGGCTCCGGTTCCATTGAGAAGGTTTTTATTTTGAGAAGATTGAGAAATCTTCGTTTGAGCAAATTGGTTCATGTTTTTTATTTGATTCACAAGTAAACATCATTTTATGGTGAATCGAATCTATAAATCACAAATTTGATTCACAAATCATGGTTAAAATCGAGTTATGATGATGATTCATTAAATTTGTATAGATGATTCAGTATTCTACATTTATCGCAAAATCGAGAGATTTTTAACATTGATTCAAATTTTTTTTACACATTTTGAATTTTAATCACATTAAAATGAGTTTTACGCTTGAAAAACATGGATCAAAGTTATAAATCTATCGTTTTTGAAAACCTTCTCAATCTTCTCAAAATAAAAAACTTCTCAATCGATCCAGATTTTATATATATATATATATATATATATATATATATATATATATATATATATATATATAGATTATATGATCAAATGGAAAAAAGATTTCTCATGTATTATATATTCAATTTCGAATTGTTTTTATGTTGCGGTTTTATAGATATATGTATTCTTTTAACTTATCATATATAGATTACTATGTTGTTTATCTTATTGCAGATCTGGATCGAAAAATGAATCGAAACAATCTGACTCACTTGATCCACAAATAATTGAAGGTTTAAGGAACACTTTAGATGCAGAAAATGAATTGGTCAAGTCCTATAGAATGGTCAGAGATCGCTATAAAGCTCATGAACTAGACAACGTACAGTTGAAATTACTTGGTAATAGGGCATCTGACGGAAGGACTTACAATCTTCCTACAGCCTCAGAGGTAGCTGCTTTAATTGTGGGAGACATCGAGGATTCTCTTGATAAAAGAGATATTCTGATTGAAACACAAACCGGTGAACTTAAACATATTAATGTTTTGCACCCTTCATTTCTGTCACTACAATATCCTCTTTTGTTTCCGTATGGTGAAGATGGATGCAGAACCGATATTCTTCATAGAGACGTTGTTCAGCCAGACCCAAAAAAAGGCGATAGGTTAACAATGAGAGAAGATTTTTCTTACAGCATTCAAGAAAGGAAAGACAGATTCTCACTGCATCGCAACTCTTGAAGACTTTTTCAACAATTTTTGGTTGATGCTTTTACCATTGTTGAAACATAAAGGTTATATTTTCATCGCAAGCAACAAAAAATCCTACTCGTTGAATCATATCAACAGCTATCACGTCATGCAGATAATGGCAATACAGATGCATCTACCACTGGCAAGCGTATAGTACTACCATTGTCTTTTACCGGAGGTGCACGATATATGCGTCAATATTATTTAGATGCAATGTCACTGTGCAAAGTATATGGCCATCCAGATTTTTTCATCACTTTCACATGCAATCCGAAATGGCCAGAGATTACAAGGTTCTTTAATGGAACTGGACTTCGTCCCGAAGATAGGCCAGATATTATATGCAAGACCTTCAAGACAAAGCTTGATCATTTAATAAAGAATTTGAGGGAGTCAAAGATTTTTGGACGCGTCAATGCAGGTAACTTTTGAAAAATTTTAGTACACTTTCTGTTGTTTTTTGATATATTGATAACTGTTTGTTATTGTTCTTTTATATGTTACAGTTGTATATCCGGTCGAGTTTCAGAAGAGAGGATTTCCGCACGCCCACATATGTATTTTTTTACACCCGGATGATAAGTTGGTTAATCATGAAAAGATTGATGATTTCATTTCAACCGAGATACCAGACAAAGATACTGACCCGGATCTTTATCGCCTTGTAAGTGACCATATGATGCATGGCCCGTGTGGAGTTGATAATCCAAGTTGCCCCTGTACGACTAAAGGGAAATGCACGAAAAATTTTCTGAAGAAATTTTCAGCTCGCACTATGACAGACTCTAATGGTTTCCCTGTTTACAAAAGGCCTGATAATGGAATGTTTATTAAAAAAGGCGGGGTGGACCTACACAATGGTTTTGTTGTCGGTTATAATAAAGTTCTGTTAAAAACTTACCAGGCGCACATAAATGTGGAGTGGTGCAATCAGGCCGGTTCTATCAAATATTTGTTTAAATACATAAACAAGGGACCAGATCATGTTACTGCTACCGTTTGTGTTGACAACAATGAGAATCAATAAAGCACCAACGCAGAAGTGAAGGATGAAATCAAAGAATATTATGATTGTAGGTATCTTTCAGCGTGTGAAGCTACTTGGAGAATTCTAGGTTGCGAAGTTCACTACCGTTACCCGCCTGTTGAGAGGTTACCATTTCATATACAGGGACAACAACAGGTCGTGTATGACGCTGATGCCGATATTAATGATGTCCTAAACAAACCTTCAGTTGCCTCTACCAAATTTTTGGCATGGATGGAATGTAATAAAATCGATGCTCTTGCCAGAACTTTGACGTACGCTGAATTCCCAACTAAGTTCGTTTGGAAGCCTGAAAATAAGATATGGCAGCGTAGGAAGCAGGGATTTGTTGTAGGACGGATTCATTATGTTCCTCCTTCTCTTGGAGAAGCATACTATATGAGGGTTCTTTTGAATAAGGTTAAAGGACCGACATCATGGGAAGATATTCGCACGGTTAGTGATAGATTCTATGATTATCAAGGTAAAGATGACAAAATATATGATTCATATAGGGACACATGTTTTGCACTCGGATTGTTAGACGATGACAAAGAGTACATCGAGGCAATTAAAGAAGGACATCGTATTGATTTTGCTGATTCTGTTCGTCGTTTATTTGTGATGTTGCTTACGTCAAATAGTATTGTCAGACCCGATCATGTATGGAATGAGACATGGGAATATATGTCTGATGATTTTGAACATCAGCAACGTATACTTTTTAATAATCCAGGTAACATTGTTTCCGCTCATTTAAACTTAAATTGACTATTTTAAAATTTAAATTAAACTATTCTATTATCAAGCAGATTTGGAGATCCGTGAACGTCATCGTAAAAATCTATGCCTGCAATATATAGACAATATTCTTCGTAAGAATGGAAGTAGCTTAAGTTCTATAAACGGAATGCCTTTACCAGATCTGGAGTTTCTGGAAAACCACACAAACTCTTTGATCCATGACGAAATTTGCTATGACACCGACTTACTAAAAGCTGAACATGACAGGCTCTTTCCAAGTCTAACAGGGGAACAAAAATTAGTATATCAACGAGTTATCTCAGCTGTTGAAAATAAAAAAGGCGGTGTTTTCTTCCTTTACGGATATGGTGGTACGGGAAAGACATATATATGGAAAACATTATCCGCTGCTATACGGTCTAAACGAGATATTGTTTTGAATGTGGCATCGAGTGGTATTGCTTCTTTGCTTCTAACAGGTTTGTACCTATCTGATCTAATGTAATAGTAAATTTTTATTGGTATGACCATGTTTTATTCTCAGAATGACCATATTTTATTTTTTTTCCTTCTCCACTTTTAACTGAAAAATTCAGTGCATAATAGTTTGCTAGAGTTCTGCACAAACACAAAATGAAAGTGTCTTTTGGGTTGTATTCGTGATATCGTCGGTCCATTTGTGCACAATGAGTGCTATGTTTAGGGCAGGTGTTGGTCACATTTTGTTATCTAAGCTGAAGGCACCAGCTGGTATTCACATCAATTTTTGTTTCTCAACATATACAAAATACTTCACTGCGTATATTCTGATAACAGGGAGATATGCAGATACGGTCTGAATTTAGTTTACCTTTTGGTATATTCAGTAAACTTTTAAACTCGGATCTGTCAAAAAATACTAAACAGAAAAATGTGATAATTTTATTATCTTAAGTATTCTTATATCTGATCTAATGTAATAATAAGTTTTTATTGTTGTATCCAAAAATATATATTCATTGTCTAACGTACCTTCAATATTGCTTCTTTCCTTCTGACAGGTGGTCGTACGGCTCATTCTCGATTTGGTATACCTATTAACCTAAACGAGGACTCCTTTTGTTCAATAACCCCTGGTACAGATCTTGCTGCTTTATTGATCAAGACAAGTTTAATAATATGGGATGAGGCCCCGATGTTGCACAAACATTGTTTCGAAGCTTTAGATCGATCTTTAAGAGATGTTATAGGAACCACTGACCCAAATGCAAAAGATATGCCGTTTGGTGGTAAGGTTATTGTCTTTGGAGGAGATTTTAGGCCGATTTTGCCAGTTATACCAGGTGGAACAAGGCAGGACATTGTACACACATCTCTAAATTCGTCTTATATATTGGATGATTGTACAGTACTTGAGTTAACGACAAACATGAGATTGAGAGAAGGTTCTGATAAGTGTAATATTGAATAAATCAAGGAATTTGGAGACTGGATATTAAAGATGGGAGATGGTCGTTTAGGTGGAGCTAACGATGGTGAGGCAACTGTTGATATTCCAGATGATTTACTCATAACAGATAATGTTAATCCTATTCCCTCACTGGTCGAATTTGTTTATCCATCATTTCTCAACAACTTACAGGATTCTTCTTTCTTTCAAGAGAGGGCAATTCTTGCTCCCACTCACGAAGTTGTTGAAGTTATAAACGAGCATTTGCTATCTCAAATTCCAGGTGACGAGGTTGTTTACTACAGCTCAGATAGCATATGTGAATCCGAAGGTCTTGACAATGATTACACCGAATCTTTGTACTCTCCTGAAGTGTTGAATGGTCCAAGTTTTCTTGAATACCCAACCACAAATTAGCTCTAAAAGTTGGTGAACCGGTCATGCTTCTTCGAAACATTGATCAAACTGCTGGGTTATGTAATGGGACAAGACTAAGGATTCTACAACTTGGTGAACATGTTATTGTGGCACAAATATTAACGGGAACAAATGTCGGCCACACTACTATCATCCCAAGGTTGAAACTCAGTCCTTCAGATAAGAGGCTTCCGCTGAAGATTAATCGACCCCAGTTCCCGTTAGCTGTATGTTTCGCCATGACCATCAACAAAAGTCAAGGCCAGTCTTTATCAAAAGTTGGAATTTTTTTGCCTAAGCCAGTCTTCACACATGGTCAGCTTTACGTCGCTGTGTCTAGAGTCAAAAGTAGGAAAGGATTGAAGGTTTTGATATACGACAAGGATGGTAAAGTTTCAAAGAGTACTTTGAATGTTGTTTACCACGAAGTGATACAAAAGATTTTATACACCGTATGGTTGTTTTTCTTTTGTTATTTTCAAGATGTATTCATTGTTCACTTTATATGATTTTATATTATGGAAATGAACACTATTGTTTGAGAGCTAATATTAGTTGGTTTTCTTCTTTAAAATTTTTTAAGTTTATATTTTTTAACTTTTTATATATTGTCAGTGATTTATCACGGGTTTATAGGCTAGTTATATATAGTTGGTACTTCACATGTACAAAGATATCAATTGGTGGTTGTTGTTGTTGATTCGTACGAACAGAAAGAAAAAGAAAGGAGCATTCGTGGCTTTTTATGGGGCAAACCCTTCGGGGTTTTGCCCCGGTACTCAACTAGAGGATCGATAGCTTTATCCTTGGCACGATATGTAATTATTTTCTGACTCATAAGATTATTTTGGTTTCATTATTATTTATTATAATCTTGATTATCAATATAATTGTTGTCGATTTAATTCTTATTGTGTTCTATTTAATTGATTATTAATTTATTATTAATCAATTAATTATTTGATGTTATGTCTTTGTTTATTTATTGTTTTACATGGTAATTATATTTGTCAGCCCACTAGGGTATTTTAGAGATGTGGAAATTAGGTCTTGGCCTAGTTTTGATTCTTTTTATTATTAATGCTTTTGCGTTATTAATTGTTTCTAGTGTATGAATGCATAGTTTATTGGTAGCTACCCTTGTTTCGGTAGTTTTGAATGGCGGTAGAGGCTAGTTGCTTAGGAGATATGACCAACTGACCCAAAGTGAGTAGACTGAGACGGGAAGGGTAAGATATGACCAACTGACGACCCTTTCTACTTATGCGATTTGACCAACTGATCACCTACCGTTTGGATGAACTTAAGAATTAGGGGGTGAGTGTCTAAGTTCCTAACGTCCGGGCACTCACTATTATAAGTCTAGCATGTAGC
Source organism: Chrysanthemum makinoi (assembly GCA_910596185.1). Classification (NCBI taxonomy): domain Eukaryota; kingdom Viridiplantae; phylum Streptophyta; class Magnoliopsida; order Asterales; family Asteraceae; genus Chrysanthemum; species Chrysanthemum makinoi. The sequence continues at coordinate 65,680,604 of OU343223.1, read as the reverse complement.
GGTACTTAATGACTTGGCTTAGGGGACCAGGAACAACAGGACTTATGACAGTGCACCTGATTTCTCCTGTGGTGGCATCTTTGCTGATAGGTTAGGGCGAATTGACCAAATGTTGTCCTCTCGACTTTAACCCCAATTGAAGCAAGAATCTAGTGACTTGTAGAACCCATGTATTGCGATAGTTGACTGCTATTAGATTGTCGAATGATCTCGGGTGACCTGTTCATCTTGGTGAGGATTCTAAGAACCATAGGGTAGGCGAATTGACCAAAGGATTCTATCGACTGTTGCCACTTGTGGAAAAACTCGGTTTAAGAATTGCATTACTATCATTCCCATTAGCTTGTTTACTAGAGAACCAACCCAATTGATCACGTGACACCTTAAATATTATCAATCCTTACATTAAAACTTATCTATTTGACTAATTTAATTAATTAGACAGTTAGGAATCAACCGTTCTTGGGACGACCTCGGTCTTACCATTCCCTCACTACATGCGACCGGGTACACTGCCCGTTAGTGCATTAGGTAGGCCATAGGTGGACGAGTTACTATAAATGTAAAACCCGGTCAAGAAAACCGCATCAAGTATGCCGTGTATGTTTTGTAAGTTATCTCTGTAAAGGACTCCTTGATGTATAAAAAGATATCCTAGCTAGGTCAGAACAAATATCACATCCACATTAGCATTTACCTTAACCCTAGCCGTTCTAAGTAAAGCTTCAAGGTGTAACCCTGATACTTTGAGAGTATCTGTATTATTGATTAATAATATTGAAGCATTGGCTGTTACATGTTGTGTTCATTTGTTTACTTTAATCTTCTAAGTATACTCAAGTAGATTCCGCATACTTGTGTGTAATCATACAAAGTTTCTCTTTGTTGTTTTGGAACTATCCAAGGCAACTACTTAATACAAGCTAAGTGTTCTAGATCCAAAGTTCAGGACTCCACAAGAATTTTTGTATTATTCGTTGTTATAGATTATTTTAATTTAATATTAAATTTTAAAATTTTGTCTTCATTTAGTTTGATATCCACATAAAACATAGTTTGGTAATTTCAATATGCTAAATTTTTAACAAGGCAACATGAAATTCATGCTTAATTTATATGGAATACAGATTATTATTATTATTGTTGTTGTTGTTTTCTGTTGTTAAGTTTGGTTTATACATTTTTAAAGTTCACATTTCGCAAGCATAAAAACTATACACATATGTTACTAGCAGGACTTGAATCTAGGACTTTGAATTCCCTACATAGTGTTAAGCAAAAAATTCATTGGTTTAGTCCTAATTTTGATGGCTGATGTTTTATGCCCCTCATTGGTCTAATCCTCATCTTGATGGCCAGTGTTGATGGTTAGTGCTTACAGGAGAAACATAAGAGAATGCGCATGCATTTTAATTTCAAGGTGTAAATGAACCAATTGACCAAGAGCGGGCCCTTTCAAAGATAATATTTCATTTATTTAGAATTTGGGTACGTTGGCTAGTGAAAGACCATGGCAATAGTCGATCTTAGGGTTAGTTGAATTTGCATTAAGGGATTATGTTTTTCGTTGGGGAAAAATTAGTTTAAGATGAGTCGAAGAAAATTTTATTTCTGTAGTTCCCGATGGTCCACACTGTTGTTTGAATAGCGGTAGTGAAGCACTCTTATAGGGAGCTAGAAAAATTTACCGTGTCAGCCCATTTGATTAAGTTACCCACATTCATAGGGTGATCAATGAACCCCCACCATCTTGTAACCATGGACCACAACGATTTAGAAATGGTGCAGTCAACAAACAAATGCTGAGTTGTTTCGATTGCACCATCTTACTGAGTCTAAGTAGATTGAATCTTGTAGGAAGACGGTCTAATGCCAAACGCCATGCAAAAATATTAACTTTAATAGGTAATGAATTATTCCATTTAGTCTCAAGAGTAGTTGATCCCAGAGTTGATTAATAGCTAGAAGCTTGATATTAAAATGCATAAAGTGATTACAAGAGAGCTACACAAAGAGCTTTTACATGCATTTATAGATTGGAGATTCAATCAAGCAAGAATGGGCGCAAGAAAATAAAAGCTAGCTATGAACGATCTAAAAGTAAGATAGTGTTTTGATTTCACCCTTTATGTGCTTCCTAAGTGGTTCACTGGTTTGTACAAAGCTAAAATTTTCAATTATCTCTTTTATCTAAGAGTGATTAAGGTCAACACCTTAATTAAATCAATAAATGAAATATGAAGATACATTGCCAATACGTTAACAGTTATCAATATATATGTTATAAAGAATCTTGACCCTTCAATATCGATCGTATCACAATTATCAATATATATGTTAGTACTTGGCCATCATGTGAAGTCTTGTCTATCGGTATCATGAATACTGTCGTTCATACTATAACATTTCCCGATCATTAAGAACTAGGGACTTATTAGTATAGTACCTCTGGTGCTCATGCAAGTATACCATCAAAACTATCATGGTACTTCATCTTTCTGATTACAAATTATTGTAAATGATCATTTGTAAATGAAGCAAACATAATTAAGGGGAACAACTTTTGATTTTGTGTAAATCATTGGTATAGGGGATCAAAACACTATTCAAAAAAGACAAAAGAAAATGTATTATTAGTGTACACTGACTAACTGTCACTCACTTTGCCAAAATCAAAGAAGCTATCAATGTAGGGGGTAAGGGGTTACCTCTCAAATTTAGGGCAAGAACCAATGACTTGATGACAAACAGACATACAATATCATCACTACTAAATGAAGACAAAATTGAGTTAGTGAGACAGCTAAAGTTAACCAAATCTACAGCTCTATTTATACTCCTACAGTCCTACGTACCAAATCTACAGCTATCTTGACAACTTCTTTGGTGATTAACCCAGTTAGTTACATTTGTCTGGTATTGAATTGACTAGGTGCTATGACCATTGAATCAAAGATTGAAAATTTGTTTTGGCCATATAAAAAACAAGCTTTACATGGCTCGATAGACGACTTTTACTACAAGTATGCGATAGTGGCAAAAATAATCCCTACGTAGTTTAATACTAGCATAGTACCCGCGCGTTGCAGCGGCGGGTATTTTGAAATAAAATTTTTCGATGAATAATGTATTTTAGTTTATATGTTCTTTTTAACAATAAATTTACGGATATCAAGAATTTCAGATAGCCGTGCCGTTCGGCTCGAACCCGTGGGTCTCAGCCGGGCTCGAGCCCGCTTGGTCCGCGCCGTTCGGCTCAAGCCCATTTCGCCCGTCTGCCCGGCTTGAATATTTGTATAATGTGCTTTATTATTTGCAGTAATGAAATTGCAGAAATTGTGTTTAATTTGGTTGTACAATATGCTTGATAATTTGTACGGAGTATTTCTTATGTAAGGGGTGTTTTAATAACTGTATTAATTGTATTTATTGACCAGTTAAATAATTGACTACATTAAATAACATTAATGTAGTGTTTTGTTGTACACTATGCTTCTTGTCTTGTACGTCTGAAAATTATGTGCATTAAAGTGTTGTACACTCTGTTTCTTTTCTTGTAAGTAATAGTCATTATAGTCATTAATAACATTGACCACTTTAATAGCATTAATGTTGTAAGTCCGAAAATAAATCAAAATTACATCATGCTTATTTTGTTGTACACTATGCTTATTTTATTGTAAATCAAAATTGGTTGCAAACTATTGTACATTGTGCTTAAATGGTTGTAATTTTTTGTGAATGGGTGTTTTTAATAGCATTAATGTTGTTTGATTGAATTTTGATCTTAAAATGACATCACGCTTTATTTTGTTGTACAATATGCTTACTTTGTTGTAATTCTGAAAATTTGGTGCATTAAAGTGTTGTAAACCATGTTTAATTTCTTGTACGTATTAAAATTAAGAGTGAGATGCCTTCGTGCATTATAAGTAGTATAGATATATATATAGTATAGATGAATCCTCAACTCACTCTATTAGATCTTATGGAACCGAAATGAGATGCCTAAAATATATATGTAGAACAACTTTGTTGCTTCTCTTGTTCTTGTAGACGATCTCATTCCTTTTTTGCTATAGAAGTGGAGTTAGCACGATCCGCCAATGTGATAACTTCTACAAGGTTTGAGGATTGCAAATTGTAAATGTTCCACCATTAAGAATGTCGATCAAGTTTGCTTTGAAAAGGTACAATGGACGAAAATGTGTTCTTCCGCTTCAAGATCTTCGTGAGTGAAGATCAATACCCCGTCTATCAAGATTTACTCTCGTAGGGATCCTTTCATTTGCCACCCTTCAAGAAGCAATAGTTATCTTGATTTGAACGAGCTTGTTCCATATTGTTTGAGTTTGATCCTATGGTGGAGTGCAGGTTTGTTGGTGTGTAACTCCCTGCAACGTGGTAAGATAATCAACTTCAGCAGAAACAACAACTATTCAACAGAAACAAATACCACTAAGTGGTTACCGGATATCACTTGGAATCGTGTGATCACTTTCCAAAGTAAACTATTCGACCCTAATGTATGGGTTACACGAATATCTACTTGGGATAATACCAAATGCAGTTATGGAATTAGGCACAATTTAATAACCTTGCGCTTATAAGTGTTTTGTGTTTTCTGTGTGTTCTTCATGCATAATCAGATATCCTATTTATAGGATAATACTCTTGGCTAATTCAATGGGATTATGAGTATTAATCGGCCCATTAATAGCCTCATAATTATCCCCATTATAGCCGTTAGTGGTTACATGACCAATTAAACGTGGTCATTAAGTAGTTGAAACTGCCACTTGAATAGGTCAAAACCGTTACAAGCAGTACTTTCATTAGTACTTTCATAGTGCTATCGTGGTTACACCGCTTCGTGTAAACACTACTTCAAGAAACACCACTTCATGAAAACACCACTTCGCTGGAAACACCGATCCAAAGTGGAAGTACTGCTTCGCTGGAAACACCGATAATCGGTAACCACAACGACTTTCACCAAGCACTTCCAATACAAACCACTACAAGAGTCAGGGTGTTCATGGACCTTATGGGTGTACACTCCGTACCTCCTAACCCATTACAAGGTGTAAACTATTCCCACAAGTGCACTAAATTTTCCAACAATCCTCCCCAAATTTAGTTCACTTCATTTGCATGAAAATTAAACATCAAGCAAAACATGTGCATAAATGAAAATGTCCTGAGGATTGAATTTCCATCTTAGTAAATTACACATTTCAAATATTCGAGAATCAGGGTGTTCTAAGAATTAAACCCTTCAACCCATTTGAATACCAGAAGATAAAATACACACAAGTTTTCAAACACTTAAAAGCTCTTGACACTATACAAGCCATGTGTCCATATCCAAATTCATAAATGTTGTAAAAGCTAAAAGTCCAAAGCTTCCGGAAGCGGCAAAACTTCAACATTTACATAGGTGGTTCCTCTTTATTCATGCTCTTGCCAAGCACTTTTTCAAAGAAAATTAACCATTAAGAAGTAAAGACTTCATCCTCCTTTCAGCAGGTTCTGAGCACAACCTTGGGATGTAAAATAAAACATGTGCTCCAGTCCATGAATGTTCACTTTCCACATTGAACTAAGCTCCCAAGTTTCCTTAGGAGGGAGTTGGGTGTCCTAGCATTCAGTGACTAAGTTGGACTTAAACCCATCCCTTTGGCAGACTTTATAACCAAGTCTCTAGCCAGACCCTTCGTCAAGTGATCAACTAAGTTCTGTTGAGATCTCACAAACTCTATAGATACCACCCCATTCATGATAAGCTCACGAATCATGCTATGTCCGACACCTAAGTGTCTAGACTTACCATTGTACATCCGGCTATAAGCCTTAGCCAATGTAGCTGCACTATCACAACGGATAGAAATAGGTGCTATAGGTTTAGGCCACAATGAAATCTCAAGAAGCAAGTTTTTCAACCATTCACTTCTTTACCAGCCAATGCTAAAGCCACAAATTCATATTCCATTGTTGAACTGGTAATGCAAGTTTGTTTCTTGGATGCCCAAGAAATTTCACCTCCACCAAGTAGGAATACCCACCATCGGTAGACGAATTGTCTTGTTATTTGATCCAACTTGCATCGTGTATCCTTCCAACACGATGGGTAACCAAGATATGAGAGACTATAATCCATAGTTCTCTTCAAATACTTCAGTACCCTTTGAACCGCTTGCCAGTGATGAGCACTAGGATTACTAGTATACCTGCTCAATTTTCCCACTGCAAAACCAATATCGGGTCTTGTACAAGTCATGGCATACATCAGCTGCACCAATTACCCTAGAGTACTCAAGTTGAGATACAGCCTTGCCATGATTAGGCATCAGCTTCTCACAAGTATCCATAGGTGTACTCACTGGAGTACAATCAAAGTAATTGAATTTCCTCAGCACCTTCTCAATATAATGAGACCGAGAGATAGAAATTCTATTACTTTCATGTTTAATCCTTATACCAAGGATAACATCAGCCTCCCCCATGTCTTTCATGGAGAACCTTGATGACAAAAATTCCTTTGTCAGGTCAACCTGATTTTGGTCAGTGCCAAAAATTAACATGTCATCAACATATAGACAAATGATGACTCCGTTACCAGAATCATCAAATTTGCTATATACACATTTGTCAGCTTGGTTAAGAACATAACAACTAGACAAAACCACTTAATCAAATTTTTGATGCCATTGCTTAGGTGCCTACTTAAGTCCATAGAGAGACTTAATAAATTTACACACCTTGTTTTCATTGCCAGGGCAAAATTTGATCTGTGCCAAACAGTCAAGTCAAATCACACAAGCTAGCCACTTGTGAATGGCTAACCGTAACAGACTTAAAACTGCCTAAAACACAAATGCAATTAAGATCAGAGGAATATAGTGTATTCCTGGGTCGTTAAGTCCCACGGAGGATGAATTGGTGTACAAACACTTCAGATGATAGAATGATCAATAAGGATAGTGATCAGTAAGGTTTTGGATGGATAATTACCTAAAGAAAAGATCTACAATTTAAAGCGACTTAAATGCAAATTAAAAGAAATTAAAAAGTTAAAATATATTAAATAAACGCTATCACTATTTTTACAATGATTTTTTTGTGATTTTATAAAATAAAATAACTTAAATAAACTATTTTAACTAAAACGTAAACTTAAAATATCTAAAAACGTGGTCTAAAACAAAAACGTACGTTAAGTCTAAAAATTACGTGAGAGCGCAAGCAAAAACGTAAAATTTATGAAATAAAAGGCCTACAAATGTAAAACTAATTTTCTTACGTACTATATGATAAAAGAAAATTTTAGAAAAAAGATTTATATTTTTTAGATTATTATTTTATTTATTATGATTTAAATACTATAAAACACTAATTAAATGTTTAAAAATAGTAAAACTAATGAGAAAAATCCGAAACTTTTTTATAAAATACTTTATAACAATACTAAACTAAGAAAATTGGAAAAGTGGAAAAAGCTAAACTGAATAAGCTCTAAATAAGCTAAAACAATCGTATAAGCTTAACCGGCCAAACGTATATAAGACATTGATTTTGCACAAAATGGACGAGACAAGTCCCAAGGGCAATTGGCTTTACAGGTACACTTATATCACCCTCATAAGGGGGAGGTCGCATGTTCGAACCTTGACCTCCCCTTTTTGCCAAACATTTTGTTTTTGAAATTTTCTTTTTGCAACTTATTAAATACAAGTAAATAAGCACTTTATTCAACTGTGACTTTTTGTAAAAACCACTAATAAGCTCTGAATAAGCAGAGATTTACAACAGTTAAGCTTGGAATGAAAATAAGCATAAGATTTAAGCTAAGATGGCTATAAGAGCTACTGAATAAGCAAATGCAAACTGAAATAAGCTAAACTAAAGATTATAAGCTATAATGAAAACTGAATAAGCACAAATACAGATAATAAGCACTTAATAAGCACAAATAAGCAAAAACTATACACTGTTACTCAAGACACTATGGTTTTCTAGCTACTTTCTAGATTAACTTTAAGTACTTAAATAAGCTACAAAATGAAAATAATCACTTGGACTAACAAGCTAACCAACTTAACTTTCTAGAAAGCCATTTTACAAGGTTTAGCTTACACTAATAAGCCCTTGAGAAGCTTATGAAAAACTGATGAACATAGACTAACTGGTATGCTTAGTAAAAATGGACAGAAATGAAAAGCTATAGTAGGCTAGGAGAATAAGCTAAAAATGGAAAATAAGAACTTGGTACTTTGAGTTAGCTAGGTGAGCTACTTAGAAAGCTAAATTACAAGTGATGGCTTTCACTAATAAGCCTGTGACAAGCTCTTGAAAAGCTGGAAAAACCACTGGATAGTTTGTTTTAGATGAAATGGACAGAACAATAAGCCTTAAACAAGCTTATCAAATAAGCTACAAGTTGGAAATTAAAGCTTGAAACATTAAAATGACTAGGTTGGCTTTCTAAAAAAAAAACTAAATTGCATAAGCTTAAGCTAAATAATAAGCTCTGTGAGAGCTTTTGAATCTAGATATCTATCTGGTGCACAGGGCAGCTTTACAAAAGAGGTGTTCAAAATAAGATATGGAAATAAGCACTAAATAAGTTAGAAAATGAAAACTAAGACTGGGACTAACTAGTTGACCAGTTCAGCTATTCAAAAAGCTAATTTACACAAATTAAAGCTCATTTATAAGCTCTCTGTGAGCTTTTGAAATAAGGTCTGCACAACTGTGCACAGAACATGTTTTGACTTTTTGAACTAAACTGCAAGTTTGACTTTTATGAAACTAGGATCCATTCTACTGAATTATTATGTTATTATAAGCTGTGATAAGTTAGTTTTAAGCTAGAATAACAAATTATAAGCCAAAATGATGAATTTCACAGTGGAGTTTATAACAGTTAGCTCTAATAATGAGATTAAAAACCATTTTGACTTTGGGACTAATGAGGACTGCTTTTTATGCTAGCACAGAGTTCTTAAGTACTTATATGATACATATCAATAACAAACAACAACTTAAACAACCTATAATACAGTTAAATAAGCTAATCCAAACAACCTTTAACTAGACTATTAAGAAGCTTATTAAAGAGACATACAGATTAAGACCATACTACTAATTAAAAACCTTATGTTATCATTTTTTAAGACTGAATAAGCACTAAAAAACATTAACAACAACAGAAAACTCAAGTATACTAATTATGCAAATTTTTAGGAAATAGCTTACAAATGAGTTAATGCACAGGACAAGGAACCAAGAACTGAGGATCAATCCTAATGCTTCCCAAGAAGCTCTATACCAGTAATCATTCCAAAGAACAGCTCTGAACCATCTTCTTGATCATCTCCCATAGATTTTTTATTTTACAACTAATTTCTAGTAATTTTGGAAAATTTTCTATTAAAGCTCTAGACTGATTTTTAATGATTTCAAAAGCTTAGAAAAACTTTAGAGAAAGCTTATATGAGCTTAAAATCCCTTAACTACAACTGAGAACAACATTTGCATCATCATGAAATTTTGCATAAAGTTGAATTTTTGCATAAACTTGAAAGGGAACTTAAAACTGAAATTGCTTATTGACAAAGGATTAATATACACTGAAATTGATAACAAAAGTACTTGGAAGCTTAAAATTACATTTAGAATATGAAAACTACATGAAACGACATAAACTAAACTAAAACTACACTACTGCTTTTCTCCTCTGCTTTTCCTTCACTCTTTATAGACTTTTTAGATATCCCACATGCTTCTGAGTAAATCCCACCACCATTAGATCTCTGAAATACATCCTAGCCATTGATTTAGCTTTTGGCCAAAAAGTCTTGGGCGTTTCTTTGCATTAATTAGGTTTGGGAGGATATGGAGGTGGAGGGACATAGTATACTGGGGGGGATAAGTTTGGTGAGGTGGAAAGGTTGGAAGAGGTGGAGAAACCAGGTGGTATTGGCTTAAACAGCTATGGGGGAGAAGGTCTACAGTGTAGGCGGTTTCTCTGTTTTAAATTTTTGGGCTGGGTTTTATATATTGGGCGAGTCGGGTTAATAGGATTGGATTTGGAATAATAATAATACAAGGGTCCATTTGGTTTTAAGATAAGCACAAGGACCATAAATGTAATATTCTGAAAGTTAAGGGACTGAGTTTACAAGATTTCCAAAGTTATAATAAGGACTAAACCTGCCAAATATGGTTAGTACAAGGACCATATATGAATATTTTTCCATTTTTAAACCTTAAGGACCTATTATGTAATTTTCTGAAACTTGAAGGGTTAAACTTGTAATTTTCCAAAAGTTTATCATAAGGACCAATTTTGTCATTTATTAATAGTACAAGGTTTATTTTTGATAAATTTCACTTTTTAAATTAACCAAGGACTATATTTGACATTTTCCAAACTTGAGGGACTAAAGTTGTCATTTTGTGATTTTTAAACTTTAAAGGGTTTGTTTTGACAACTTTTGAATCTCATGGACCTTAAATGACATTTTACAAGTTTTTGAATTACCAGGGACTAGTTTTGACAACTTTTGTAACTTGGGGGACTAAAACTGCCAATTATGCAAACTTAATACGTTTTTCATCTGATTTTGATGTTTTTGCATTTAAAACATATAAAACACTTGTTTGTGATATTTTAATTATTTTGATGTGTTTCTAAGTGTTTTCAGATGTTTTTGGCATTTTAACAGTACAAAAATGATGAGTATTTAGACACTCATCACATGATGAACCCTGAGGTTGGTTCATATAAACCTCCTCATCCAATTCACCATTCAAGAAAGCTGTCTTCACATCCATCTGATGAATAATCAGATTGTGAATAGATGCCATAGCAATCAGCAGTCTTATGATACTGATACGAGCCACAGGGGCATAAGTATCAAAATAGTCTATCCCTGACTTTTGTTTAAAGCCCTGAATAACTAATCTAGCCTTGAACTTTTCAATAGTTCCATCTACCTTCATTTTCTTTTTGAAAATCCATTTGCAACCTAGAGGTTTGCAACCAGGAGGTAGATCAACCAACACCCAAGTGTTGTTCCTCATGATGGAATCAATCTCATCATTGATTGCTTCTTTCCAGAAAGCAATATCCTGGGACTTCATTACTTCTTCAAATGTCTTGGGATCATCCTCAACAATAAAGCAATAGGAGTATTGGTCTGAGACCTCATCCCTTGTTCCTTCAACTAAGTATAGTTGAAACTCAGGTCCAAATGACTTTGGAGTCCTGACCCTTTTTCTCTTCCTAAGCATAGGTTCAGGTTGTTGAACCACAACCTCATCAGGGACCACTGATAGTTCATCATCAGGGACCTCTGATACACCAGTGTCATGAGTTCCATTAGAAATCCTCTGACTTGGTCTAGGGACTGATGAGAATCTATTCTCATCAAAAGTTGCATCCCTTGATTCAATTATAGAGTTAACTGAAACATATTCATTAGGTTCAATAACATAGAACCTATAAGCCTTGGAATGCTCAACATATCCAACAAAGATGCAGTCAATGCCTCTTTCACCCAAAGTCTTTTGCTTTGGATCGGGGAGTCTTACAACAGCCCTACAACCCCCTGAGATAGTTCAGGTTGGGTTTTCTTTTAGTCCAGAGTTCATAAGGGGTAACCTTGTTCCTTTTGTTGGGAACCCTATTTAATAAATAGCAAGTGGTTAACATAGCTTCACCCCAGAACCCTTGACTCAGTCCTGAATAGGACAACATGGAATTAACCATCTCCTTCACACCTGTTTTCCTTTAGAAATACCATTTTGCCGAGGAGTATAAGGGGCAGTCGTTTCATGGATAATTCCAACAGACTGAAAATACAGAGTATCCATGTACTCACCTCCCCTATCAGTCCTTAATCTTTTGATCAAAGACCCAAGTTGTAATTCAACTTCAGTTTTAAACACTTTGAATTTATCTAAAGCTTCATCCTTGGAATGTAACAGAAAAACATAACAAAACCTAGAAGCATCATCAATAAATGTCACAAAGTACTTCTTGTTCCCCAAAGAGGGAGTGGCATGCAAATCACACAGATCACTGTGAATAAGCTCCAAGAGATTAGTCTCACGACTAACACCCTGAAAAGGTTTCTTGGTAATCTTGGTCAACATGCAAGTTTTACACTTTTCAGTGTCCATGTCAAAGGCTGGGATCAACCCATCCTTAGACATATCTTGCAACCTTTTATAATGAACATGGCCAAGTCTAGCATGCCACAGGGTAGAGTCAGTCAGGTCAGAGGTGGCCACACAGGCTGAATTTACACTATCCGTGGAAATAAATACACTATCAGTGGAAATATTAAGCCTGAACATTTGATTACATAAATAACCAAAACCAATAAAAACACCATGCTTAGAAAGCACAAATTTATCAGACTCAATAACTTGTTTATAACCATGATTATTCAAAATACTACTTGAAACCAAGTTCTTCCTAATATCGGGAACATGAATAACATCAAACAAAGTTACAATCTTTCCTGAACTAAACCTAAGATCTACACAACCACGACCATGCACCAAGGTCGTTGACTCATTTCCCATGTGAAGAATAGAACCATCATTCAGTGACTCATAAGTCTTGAACCAGCTTCTATCTTTACACACATGAACTGTTGCACAGAGTCAACCCACCACGCAACATCATCATCCTGCACATAAAAGATTCAGATACATATGTAACATAATAAATCTGAAAAGACTTATTAAACATATTCGACCTTTCATGAGTTGGTGATCCACCACTCCCTAAACCATTAGTGCCTGATCCATTGGCTTTACCACCAACTTTAACACCCTTGCAGTCCCTTTTAATGTGACCGGTTTTGCCACATTTCCAACAAGTAGGTGTTGCCTTCTTGTTGGGATCGCCCTTGTTGTCATGATATTTGCGTTTGCCTTTGTTGTCATTGTACCAGGTGGAGTTGTTATGCTCCACCATATTGACAACAGATGGTCCAGTAGCATTGCTACTCTTTGGCTTGTCATTATCCAGCATCTTGAGAGATTCCTCAATGCGCAGATGACTGCCCAACTCAACCAGAGTTAACTCCTCTTTCTTATGTTTCAAGGTATGCTTGAAATCTTTCCAAGAAGGAGGGAGTTTGTCAATGACACAAGAGACTTTAATGGCCTCATCCATGTTCATATTGTGTTGTGTAAACCTTCCAAGTATTCCAAGAAGTTCATTGTATTGTTCCATAACCGGTCTTGAATCAGTCATTTTGTAATTTGTGAAATTACTAACAAGGAACTTCTTACTTGATGCATCCTCACCCATATATTTGGCATCCAAGGAATCCCACAGTTCTTTGGAAGATTCAAAGTTCGGATAAATATCAAACAGAGAATCGGACATACCATTGAGAATAAGACCTCTGCATATGTAGTCATCATTCTCCCATTTGCTCCTCCTCTGACCGCTCCACAGTGGCATCATCACCATCATCATCAGGAATTGGTGTAGTCAGCACATAAACCACACTCATGCTTGACAGCAAGAAATGCATCTTCTTCTGCCACCTCCTAAAGTCCACCCCTTCAAACTTGTCCAGCTTAGCAAAGCTTGAAGCCATGTGTTTCATTGCAGCAGTTGCCATTGATTATCACAAAATAGTTTACTTTGATTGTTTGTGTGTAACTCCCAGAACAGGGTAAGATAATCAACTTCACCAGAAACAACAACTATTCAGCAGAAACAAATACCACTAAGTGGTTACCGGATATCACTTGGAATCGTGTGATCACTTTCCAAAGTAAACTATTTGACCCTAATGCCTGGGTTACACGAATATCTACTTGGGATAAGACCAAATGCAGTTATGGAATTAGGCACAATTCAATAACCCTTGCGCTTATAAGTGTTTTGTGTTTTCTGTGTGTTCTTCATGCATAATCAGATATCCTATTTATAGGATAATACTCTTGGCTAATTCAATGGAATTATGAGTATTAATCGGCCCATTAATAGCCTCATAATTATCCCCAGTATAGCCGTTAGTGGTTACATGACCAATTAAACGTGGTCATTAAGTAGTTGAAACTGCCACTTGAATAGGTCAAAACCGTTACAAGCTTCAGTACTTTCATCAGTACTTTCATAGTGCTATCGGTGGTTACACTGCTTCAGTGGAAACACCACTGCTTCGGTGTAAACACTACTTCATAAACACCACTTGGAAACACTGATCTAGTGGAAGTACTGCTTCAGTGGAAACACTGATAATCAGTGGTAACCACAAGAGTACTTTCACCAAGCACTACCAATACAAACCACTACAAGAGTCAGGGTGTTCATGGACCTTATGGGTGTACACTCCGTACTTCCTAACCCATTACAAGGTGTGAACTATTCACACAAGTGCACTAAATTTTCCAACAAGGTTGAGATGAGACATCTAATTGCCTTGACTGAGAATATTTCTAATATTAATCTTAATTGCCTTGACCGAGAATGTTATCCTTAATGACGTCAATTTTCTTTTCTTTCTTTCAATTGATATCAAATAGATATAAGAAACCTTTTGTAATCGGGTCGAGTGGTCTAATAACCCTCGAAACGCCCTATCCCACCATTGTAATCTTTCTTGCTAGTGTCTTGCCATGCTCTTTATTTAAATGCCGTTCAAAAGACATATATGTAGAACAAAGCTGTGTGTAAACCAATATTTTGCTTCACAAACTATACATATTAAAAGAATAAGAACTATTGTTAAACCCATTTCAGATTGATCACGGGACGTCTAGCCCTTCATGCAAAGCGATTACAATCCACAGGTTTGAGTTCAATCCATAATTAGTTGGTTCGACTGGCTTTGGTGCAGCTGCTGTGGCCTGTGATTCAGTTCGTGTAGGGTCAATTTCTGCCAAATTAATATTCATGTTCCTTAGATGTGTAGGACTTGCATTCGTTATTGTGTCTATTATTATGTACTCGATGGTTACTCGCGCTTTGAGGTAGTGGTGGCCGGTGTAGTCCACCATGTCGCACTCTTCACAACACAAGTTATGTAAAATTACTATTTCCATGTATATTAGTATCAACACTGAATTTAAGATTCTTTTGATTTTGTAATACCTCCGTCTCATTTGAGATGTCCTAGAATAAGTGTCTAATTTGTATTTCAACAGGTGAGAAGCGGTTTTAGCGGGAAGAAATGATATTTGATTAGTAAAAAAAAGATTATAGTAATTTTGGTACTTGGATTTTAACATTTATATTTTTATGCACAAGTTCTTCATAATATACTAAGAGAAAAATAAGAAAATATTATTTTAAGAACAGAAAGAACTTAAATATTAAAACCAGAAAGATTCCTAAAGTAAATAAAATACTCGTAATACCTGATCATGGATATATTAATAAATACAATCAATATTTAGCAAGTCCCTTATATATTAATGCAACAATAATTTGGATTCAGTGGCTTAAACTAACTCACTTTTGTATCATGTATGGCTTATATCATATTACTAGGGTATTCGCGTGTTGCATCGGTGAGTGCTTTAAAATAAATGTTAATGACATTAAATGTCAAAAGTCGCTCGTGTTCGTTTGGCCTTTGCCCGTTCGGGCTCGATCCAATTTGGTCCGTTGTTCGTTTGGGCTTAAATATTTGTATAATGTGTTTTATTATTTGTAATAGTGACACTTAATGCATTAATTATATTTAAGTTGGTTGTACAAATATGCTTGATAATTTGTATTTCTTATGTAAAGAGTGTTTTAATAACTGCATTAATTGTATTTATTGACCATTTAACTAGTTGACGACATTAAATATCTTGACCATATTAACAGTGCTTTGTATTTTGTACATTAAGTTTTAATACTTGTAAGTTATATAATAGAGAAATTAATGATAGAAAATATGTTAAATTAGTATTGATATTTTAAGTAATGCTGAATTTTAAGTATTTTTATTTTTAAAAGGCATTCATACTTTGTAATATAGCAACATATATAAAAGCATTCATGTGTGAATTTTGTTTTAAATGGGAATTAGGTCACACTAGCAATTATTTAAGTCCATTTGGCTGTCATTTTGGACGGCATTAGTTTTTTTTTTCTTGCTTGCTTTCATTTTGGACGGCATTAGTTTTTTTTTTTTTTTTTTTTTTTTTTCTTTCTTGCTTGCTTGCAAGTTGTGTTAGTAGTGAAGAGGAACTACAAACAAACTTTGGGTAAAATTCTAGCTAGCTTTTTTTTTTTAATGACGGATATGTTATATACAAAATTAGGAAATTGCTAGCTGGGTCGAAATTACAAGTTATTTGTACAAGAATTAATTGGATCGCCAATCTTTTGGATAAAAGGGGGTCGTCTTAACAAATATAAAAATATTTAAGTACAATGGATGAGAGTGAATATCTCATCTCGGCCCGTTACATAGGCATAAAACAACACCTATTTGTGCAACAACCAAAAAACTATATAAGAAAGACATGTCAATCTTATGACCTACCAAAAACAATATTACTTCCTACGACGACCTTAAAGATTGATATCATACAGGTCACAAAAGGTATCCAATTGCCCTGGTAAATCATATACCTGATCCAAATAGTCATCATAATAATCCTCAAGCTAGTGACCGCCACATGTAGATGCGAGAAACTTAGCCATAGGATTATCCGGTTCAAACACTTGTTCATCATCAATGTCAGAAACAACCACATCCTCCACCTTAGAAAATGAGTAACCCACCTTAGTAGAAAAGTATACGGAGAAGAAGAAGATCTAGGCTTAGAATCCGCAATATGCTCTTTCTCTTTCAACTCACTCACAAGCTGATCTTGTGATACCTTTCAAGTTGTTTGAAACCCATCCACCTTTTTAAGAGGATTATCATTATCATCCATAAGAGTAACTTTCCCATCAATAATTAGCTTTTCAATCTTCCCAATTTTCTCAACAATAGGAGTAGTACAAGGATACCATTCTCATCAGTATCTTCCATATCAAGAGCAGCAAATGGGTTTGATGTAGCAACTGTCGTCCCACTCGTACTTGCCTCTTTAGTGATTCTCTCCTTAGTAGCAAATGCCTTCTTCGACACAGGCACATACACCTGCTTAGGTTTAGAACATGGAGGGACCCACATGTATGCCGGGTGTGGCACGTGCTACACCCGATTTTAAGTCACGAAGTGCAAAAAGATTTCAAAACCGCCATTTTTGTGGTATGTGCAACACCCAAATTTTGTTTTGCTACTTTCGTTTCTTACGGTGTAACTTTAGTTAGCCCAACATTTCATTTGTGCAACAACCTCTTAAAAATCCTAGGCCCGTCCATGGTTTAGAAGGGCTATATTTAGCCCCTTTACCTACAACAATACCACGAAACGGTTTTTTCCGAGGCATTTGAACCCCAACCTTCTTTCCTTTATCCTTCCGATTTTGAATCTCAATAAAACCATCATCAGTCTCTTCCAATGTAGTAGAAGCTTTAGAAGCCACATTAACACATTTTGGGCAACTAATTCGATCATGCCCAAAAACCTTACACACATCACAATAAGAAGGCTTCCATTTATTTTCAACCTTAATGAACGCCGTAGTATAACCACTGTCATCCTCTTTGGGAATAGCCATAGTAACTTCACGTTTCAGTTCATAGTTAGATGATAAATCCACTAAAGCTCGAGCAAAGCTAATACCCCCCTAAGAATCAACAAACATTGAGCTTGTAAAAGCATCTAACATGATCGGTTTCCTAACTTGAATAGAAATCAAACTCAAACTGTCTTATGAATATTCAAATAGAGGTGCATTATGCAATTTAATCCACACAAGAACCTTAGTTACCTCATTCTTAGTTAATGACACACTAGGAGTCCATTTATTAAGAATAAGAGGCGAATTACGGATTAACCAAGAGCCCCATTGAAGAACATTATCTACACCCTATTTAGAATAAAACTTAAACAGAAAAACACCTACATCATTCTTCATGAGTTTCTTAAAACCAAACTTGTCCCACGTATTAGTGACATAGTTTTGAACTATCGGAATTCGGAAATGCAATGGACTTACCAAGGAAATACCCAACAAGGGTATTCTCATACTTGTTCATAACACTATCCATAACTGCCTTTGGTAGAAAAGTATCATGGTTGTCAACACGAGTCCCATTAACCAAGTGCCTAAAATTAACCTTCTTCATAATGCGCTTTGGATTTAAAATAGAAGCAAATGTAGACGAACCAATACCGTTACCACTCGAATTATGTCCCACGTCCATATGATGAACCGCATCATTATTAGCATTCTAAGGAGTGTCCATTTTAAAATTAGTAGGATGCGTATCAACTCCACAAGTATTACTACGAGGTACAGCCCCATCATGCGAAACCGAATCAGACATGCTGTAAACTAAATTAGAAATCAGATCCCAAGGAAGAGCCATAGGGTACAAAACTGATGTCACATCAAAAGGGGTTGTTTGCACATCCGAGACAGTAGCAATTTGGTCATCATGTGTCGCATTCCTCATTAGTTTGCCCTAGTTTGATTTTCCAAGCTAGACGAATTAACCATATTAGTTTGATCGGCTAAACTAAAAGATGAATCCTCCTTCGTAGCACCCTTCTCTCCCAACTGATTTCCATTCTTATACCCAACGTTCCCATCTTGTTTTGCAGCTTTGGTCATGCTATTGTTAATCAGAAAACCCTTTTCCATCCCTCTTTAAACCCACTAACAATCCCAAGAAAACAATCAACAATAACAAAGAAGTAACACACAACATGCATCAATCACAATAATCGAACAAAGAAAACCCTAACTGAAACAGTTAGGGTTTAAAGCCAACACACCACCAAAGCCTAACCTTCAGCCATATTAATCGATTACGAATGAATAAAAGTAATAAACATCAGTCGATTTGCGATATATAACCAAAGGAGAACCCTTAATGATAGAATGATTTGAACCTAGCTGTTAATACAAATAAACCGTAAAAACGTTTATTAATATTTTGCGATCTCTTTGTGTTTTACTGATAACAAATATAATGTTATCATAAGTAAAGTTATAAGGATACATGTTATTTTTGTAAAGCATTTACATAGAGTCACTTAATACAAATTGTTGTAATAAATCAATTGTTGTAATAGTTTATTAGGATGGGTAAAAATCATAACCCATGGATCATATCCATAACCCTTGGTATTGACTCATACCCACTTGACTAGATACATTGTATTCATTAGATACATTGTATCTAAAGAAATACCCATGGACCAACCCATAACCCATGACCCATGACCCATGACCCATAACCAAAAACCCCATGGGCAAAGAGGAGCGTCCCACGGATCCCTAGGTTTACACTGGACGGATCCCTTGTGGGAAGGATCCGTGGGATCCGGGGAACAGTGGCAAGTTTTGCCTATAAATAGAGAGCCATTTATTCATTCTAACTCACCCCACTTCTTACTAATTCTCTCATATACTCTTATTCTCTTCTAACAAAAGATCACTTGATCTAGAGAGTTGTTCTTCTTTCTTTCTTTAGTGATTCTCATGTTGGTCCTTCTCTAAGGCGAGATCACGAGCATTATACAAGTCATCCAAGCAAGGGATCCTTGATTGATTTGTTCCTCCACAAGATTTCTGTAGAAAAGATCTTGTATTTGATATTTCACATAGTTGTTGTGTAATAGTCATGTTGGTTTGGTCCACCGTGTTAGGGACTCGGTATTTAGCTTTGTACCGAAAAAAGGTGTAAGCAACGTTGTGAAAGCTTCTTCGCCAAGTTGAAGGAGTTTGTTGACATAGTGCTTGAACTCTCGAGTAGGTGACTCGGGGAGTGGATTAGGGCAAGAAAGATGTCCTTGTAGCCGAACCACTATAAATCGGTTGTGTCATTTCTATCCCTTGCTTTACTTACTTGCATTATCATTAGATCTATACTTTCTTTTCATCCATACGATTTCACATAATATCGAATCTAAAGTTTTTGAAACTAACTTAAAATCGGCAAAACTCTTCAATCCCCTTTCTAGTTTTCCACAATTGGCATCAAGAGATAAGTTTATAAAAGTTTTAAAGTAAACCGTATTTTAAAAACTTTTCGATCACTATGGGTTCTGAAAATTACAAGGAAGGGCAATCTATGCAACGACCACCACTACTTGAAACTAATGGTTTTATATATTGGAAAAATAGATTCGAAACGTATGTGAAGTCTAAAGATATTGATCTTTGGTACATTATTGTTCAAGGCGATTTTGAGGCTACCTCAAAAGATGATAAAGGAAATTTAGTTAACATAGCTCATGATAAACTAAACGATCACATGAAGAAAAAGCTTTCTAAAAATAGTGAAGCTAAAATGGTTTTATATAATGCTTTACCCAAAAGGAATTGAAAGAATTTCTATTCTTAAAACCTCTAAAGAAATTATGAATTCTTTAGTTGTAACTCATCAAGGTAATCAACAAGTTAAAAATAATAAAATTGATGTATTTGTTCAACAATATGAATAATTTTCAATATCGGATGAGGAAACTATAGATCATTCTTTGGCTAATTTTAATACTATTATTACATCTTTACAAGAACTTGATGAATCTTCTTCTAGCCGTAACCATGTTAGGAGATATCTAAGGGCACTTCCATCCAAGTGGAGATCCAAGGTGACGGCAATCAAAGAGTCAAAGATTTGACAATCCTCACCCTTGATGAACTCATAGGCAACTTAAAAGTCTATGAGCTTGTCCTTGCTAAAGATTCCGAACTCTCAAAGGTGAAAGAGAAACACAAATCTCTTGCCCTTAAAGCCAAAAAGGCCTCAAGCGATGAAGAGAAATCCTCTTCGGATAGTGACGACGAGGAGTATGCCATGGCGGTAAGGGACTTTAAAAAGTTCTTTAGAAGGAAGGGAAGATACGTCAAACAACCGTATGACGACAAGAAAGGATTCCGGAAAAGCAAAGAGGACGAGAAGCCAAGGATGATCGTGCTTGCTTTAAATGTGGGGACCCAAACCACTTTATTAGTAAGTGTCCCAAACGGGATGATCAAAAAGCATTCTTAAGCGGCTCGTGGGGAATGAGCGAGGAGGAAGACGAAGAAATTTGTCTCATGGAAAATGACGAGGTATGTCACGAATACTATAGTAGCTCATCACTAGATGATGACTCATTGCATAATGAATATGACAAACTTTTCAAAATTAGCTTAAAAGTAATTAACAAAAACAAGTTTTTGAAAAATCAAAACCAACGTTTAGATAAGGAAGTCATAGAGTTAAAAGCAACATTGAAACGTCTAGAAAAGGGTAAAATAGCAAGTGGCGAATGTGAACTTTGCGTTCAACTTCAAACACTAGTTGATCAACTAGATTCTAAGATCGCTAGAATAAGTACCAATACTTTAGATATGATACTAGATAGTGTTAAAACTGAAACAACCAAAAGGTTTAGGTATTCAGCAACTTAATGTGTCAACTAGTGAAAACAAATAAACACAATTTGTTAAGGCACTAGAAAAACAAGCCATTGCTGTGGCGGATCCCACGGATCCCACAAAAAGGGAACCGGCTAGTGTTCAGCCAGGGATCCGTGGGTCTGCTGAAGCAAACAGTGGTAATAACATAGCTTCTTTCTCTAGAACTGATTTTGTTATTGTTACTAAGAAGAAACCAACTTATATTACCACTAGACAACCACCCCCAAAATATAATCCTATTTTTGCAAGAAACAAAGCTCCATCTTTCTTAAAACCTAACACATCTAGGAGACCTAATAATGTTTACCCGAGAAGTAACCATCAAATGGGATGGAACCCAAATATGCAAAATGGCTTTCCATTTCAAAACTTTGCACCATGGAATGCATATTCACCTTATCCATACGTGTCTAACATGAATGGAATGTTTAACACTAATGGACCCATGAACAAATGAGGACCAAACTTTTGAGTTAATTGTTTTCTTAGGTGTGCTTAAAGGTCGACCTAGATCCGGATGAATGGGTCAATGATAGCGGGTGCACGAGGCACATGACCGGCAATAAAGATCTATTCTCCACATATGAATCCTTCAATGGAGGAAATGTGGTGTTTGGAAATAGCAAAAGTAAAATCATCGGTAAAGGTACGATTTCTAACAAATCTCTAACCATTAACGATGTGTGTCACGTAGAAAACCTAAACTTTAACCTCTTAAGTATAGGACAAATATGTGATAAAAAGTGCAATGTACATTTTTACCGAAACCGGTAGTAAGATATTAAAAAACGGCATAACCATACGAAGAGGAATTAGGAAACATGGAGTCTATGTCATTAAAATTGGTAATGAACCTAAAGACAAACTTTGTCTTACCTCTATGGATAATACTTCGACCTTATGGCATCGAAGATTGGGTCATGCCAATATGCGACTTCTTCAATCGCTATCATCCAAAGATCTAGTAAGAGATCTACCTAAGTTAAAATATGAACATCACTTTTGTGATGCTTGTAATATAGGAAAACAAGTCCATTCTAGTCACAAAGCTAAAAACATGGTGTCTAAACTAAGTCTCTAGAATTACTACATATGGATTTATTTGGTCCATCCACTATCCAAAGTTATGGAGGCAACTACTACACTTTTGTCATAGTGGATGATTACTCTAGGTACACATGGACTAAATTCTTAAAGAACAAAATGGAAACGTTTAATTATTTTGAAATATTAAGCAAGAAAATCCAAATACAACTAGGAAATCCTATAGTGTCTATCAGAACGGATCAAGGTAGGGAATTCGATAATGAAGCGCAATTTGAAGCTTTTTGTGACGCTAATTGTATTACTCACAACTTCTCGGCTCCTCTCACTCCACAATCGAATGGGGTAGTTGAAAGAAAGAATAGAACCCTACAAGAAATGAGTCGCACCATGCTAAATGAGCAATCCATACCTTAAAAGTTTTGGTGCAATGCCGTTGATACTTCAACGTACATACTTAATCGAGTCTTAATTAGACCAATTTTAGGTAAAACTGCATATGAGTTACTTCGAGGCAAAAAGCCTACGTTAGATCACTTTTGAGTCTTTGGTAGCAAATGTTTTCTTCTTAACACTAAAGATTACCTTACAAAATTTGATCCTAAATCAACCGAAGGTATCTTTCTAGGTTACTCTCTAAATAGCAAAGCTTACGTCATATTAAATAAAGAAACAATGAAGGTAGAAGAGTCACTAAGTGTAAAATTTGATAAAAGTCCACCCAAACCCTCTCCACCTCTTGTCGATGACGAGATTGTTAAAAGTGAATCTATTGTAATAAAGAAAAAGATGAATGAAGAAGAAGAAGAATCTTCAAACAATGAACTCATAAATATTAAAGAGTCCAAAGATCACCCCGTAGATAAAGTAATAAGAAAGTTGAACGAAAGAACCTTAAGGTCTCAAGTTCTAAACCAAAGTAGCTTATTTTGTTTTGTTTCAACCATAGAACCTAAGAATAAACAAGAAGCCATAAAAGATGAAAGTTGGGTAATGGCTATGCAAGAAGAATTAAATCAATTTTTTCTAATGATGTTTGGACACGTGTCCCTCCACCTAGTAATCAAACCATAATAGGAACCAAGTGGGCCTATAAAAACAAGTTAGATGCAAATGGAGTAGTGTCTAGAAACAAAGCTAGACTTGTTGCCCAAGGGTATAACCAATAAGAAGGAATAGACTTTGATGAGACCTATGCTCCCGTGGCTAGATTAGAGTCTATAAGAATACTTCTTGCTTATGCTTGTGCTAATGATCTTAAGCTTTATCAAATGGATGTCAAAAGTGCTTTTCTAAATGGTTTTATTAATGAAGAAGTATATGTAGCTCAACCTCCGGGCTTCATCGATTTTGAAAAACCTAAACATGTGTATAAGTTAAAGAAAGCCCTTTACCGTCTTAAACAAGCTCCAAAAGCTTGGTATGATAGACTCAAGTCATTCTTAATCAAACACAACTACACCATGGGGTTAGTTGACAACACACTTTTTACTAAGAAAAGAGAGTCACACATAATCATTGTTCAAATATATGTAGATGATATTATATTCGGATCCTGATAACATCAAATAGTACTGAATATTAAGTGTCAATTTCCCCCGTTAATGCTTGTTATTTATATCATTTATATGGATTTACGCTTGTTTTCCATTGTTTTAGACTTTCAGGTAAATTACGAGCATCGGAGCTAAAGAGACGCGGAAATGGAAACATTACTAAAGATTTATCACAGTATGCTTATTTTGAAGAAGTTACGGCGTAACTCATCTCTCACATTACGCCGTAACTATTGCGTGACCCAGAAGCCCAATTTATCAAGAGGTTACGGCGTAACTCCTCCCAAAGGTTACGACGTAACTTCATTAGGTCAAAAGAGGCTCCACGCCGCTGATACTTACGCCGTAACTACTGCAACACTTACGACGTAACCGAGTTTATTGAAGACTACGCATAACCACTTCTTAGGTTACGCCGTAACTAGCAGATCTAGTGCATTTACGGAGAAATAGAAGGTTACGGCGTAACTCCTCTATGGGTTACGTCGTAACCCAGACCTGGCCTATAAATACCCCACGAATTCCAGCACTTCAAAGCATCCCATTCCACACACAACACTCTGAGAACGTGGGAAAAAGCTCAAGGCAGGTCTAGGGAAGCATATGGAGCTGTTTCCAAGGAAGAAGTCACACCATTACGATAAGCTTTAGCGTTTATTATTTATTTTACTTTCAATTCATGTATTTCGTTTCTTTGAATATTGAATTAATTTGCATGATTAATATGAGCGGCTAAGCACCCTTTGGTGCTAGCCTAGTTATGATTCCTTAATTGTTTTTTTTGCGTTTACCTTTACTTCCGTACAATTATTTCTAAGTGTATGCATGCATAGTTCTTTGGTAGTCACCCTTGGTTCGGCAGTTTTGAATGGCGATAGAGGCCAATTGCCTAGGAGATATGACCAACTGACCCTAGGTGAGCGGACTGAGACGGGAAGGGTAAGATATGACAAACTGACGACCCTTTCTACTTGTGCGATTTATCAAACTGATCACCTATCGTTTGGATGAACTTAAGAATTGGGGGGTGTAGTGTCTAAGTTCCTAACGGACGGGAACTCACTATTTAGAATCTAGCATGTAGCGGTACTTAATGACTCGGCTTAGGGGACCAGGAACAACAGGACTTATGACGGTGTGCCTGATTTCTCCTGTGGTGGCATCTTTGATGATAGGTTAGGGCGAATTGACCAAATGTTGTCCTCTCTAATTTGACCCCACCTGAAATAATTGGAAGTAGGTAGGCGTAGACATAACTAGTTAGGAGGATTAACTAGGTTAGCACCACTATTCCTCTATTGATTTCCCTTCTACCATTTATTTGCTTTTATATTCTGCATTAGTAGTTTAATTAATTAAAACCCTATCAAACCATTTATATTCTGTGACAATTAGACTTAGTAATTATCCGACACACATAGCTCTTGGGACGACCTCGGCTTTACCATTTACTACACTACACACGACCGGGTACACTGCCCGTTAGTGCATTAGGGTAGACCATAGGTATAGCGAGACACTATAAATATTAAGACCTGGTCAGTAAAACATGCATCAAGTTTTTGGCGCCGCTGCCGGGGAGCTATATTAGGATTGATATTAAGTCTTTCATTTCATTTTTAAACTTTTCTCACGATCATATTTCAAGTTTTCAGGTACCATGGAAGTTGTTAACATCGATGACCTCACTCTTGAGGAATACTTGGCATTGACTAGAGCAGATCAAGGGCCGGGTCTCGTAAGACCGGCAATCGGAGCGGATGTTCGTTTCGAGATTAAAGACCAATTTATGAGGGAGCTTCGCGCTAACCCTTTTTCAGGAAACAGGGACGAAGACGCATATGAGCACGTTGAAAATTTCCTATACATCGCCAGACTTTTCAACATTCCGGGCGTGTCTCATAATGCTTTTATGCTCAGGGTCTTCCCTATGACCCTCACTGGAGCAGCTAGAAGATGGATCGAAAGATTGCCCGCCGGGGCAGTTAATACTTGGGCGCTACTGAAGAAACACTTTATCCAAAGATATTTCCCACCATCGAAAATTTCTCATCAGCTTTTAGAGATCCATAACTTCAAACAAGAAGACGACGAAACTATGTATCAAGCTTGGGACAGATACAACGATCTTCTTTATAAGTGTCCTACCAATGATCTAAATAACCAGCAGAAGGTCAATATTTTCTACAAAGGAATAAATGTTACTACAAGACAGATTCTGGACTATCAAGGACCTATCTCGAACATGACTCCTACTACTACAATTGAAGCCATTCAAAAAATGGCGGACCATTCTCAAAAATGGCACGATGGTGGAAGTAAAAGAAACCAAGGCGGAAGTTTCGACGGAATTGCAGCGATAGCTAGTAAACTTGAAAATCTCGGTAGAGATATGCTGAAAATCAAAGAAACTGTTCATGCCATCCAAGTCGGCTGCGAAAACTGTGGTGGGGGACATTTGACTAAAAACTGTCCTAAAAACGACAAGGAATATACGATCGAGGAAGCTAAATACGGGGAAAATAGGCCTTTTTACGGGGATAATCGTAATGGGTTTCGTGGAGGACCCCCACCGTATTATGAGCGTAATGAGAGAAGAGCTAACCTGGAAGGGATTATCAACAAGTACCTTGTGGACACTACCAAGAGGGAAAAGGAGCAAGAAGAATGGCTTAAGAATTTCCAAGATAACACAAACAAAAGTCTCGCGTCCCATGAAACATCACTTAAGAACTTGGAAACTCTAATTGGAAAGCTTGGCGACGAGGTTCAAAGAAGGGACGATGAACAAAAGAGCAACTCCACTTTATGTAAGGCTGTGTTCTCTGACAACAGCAAGTGCTCTGGTGAGTCGGATACCGATGGCGAAAGTGAGTTACGCCGTAATCACACTCCAGAATTACGGAGTAACCCAAATTCAAGCAAGGACACGGACGCCAAGGACAACAACCCCAAAAGAAGGAGTCATTGGTGTAAGAGTATTGCAATTGATGATGGAGAATGCTACAGTTTGTGGGCCTCATGTGATCCTCGGAAAACTTGCGATGGTGGTGTTGATAAGGAAAGGATAAAAGATAACAGATACAGATGGACTACACTGAATGACGAGGAAAGGTTAGCCAAGTTCTCAATTAACGAAGTGGAAGGGCCACCCATCAAGCATTACTGCAAACCCTTACTCATCATGGAAGATGAGATTACTAACGCTTGGCCAACGTGCAATCCTTTTCGTGATTATTGCAACGGAAGAGGTAATGTGAAGAACGAAGTTTGGATATGCCCACACGAGTCTGGGAGACACGATGTTGATTTTGGAAATCTATCATTCAGTGATTGGTATTCAATAAGGTTCGGGGACGTGATAATTAATTCAACTCTATTCAGAAATCTGGAACTGAAATATGAGAAACAAATTCTTCGAGGAAAAACCATTAAGCCCCTCGATGATATTAATTCTGAAGATGAGTATGACAAAGGAGTTAGGAATCATTGGTGCAAAGAAATTAAAACCAGCAACGGAAAAATTTACCCCTTTTGAGTATGAATGTGATGGAGGAAGCATCATCGAGAGAGCTGGGGAAGACGAATTCCTTTGGACTTCGACTAACGATTCCGAAAGAACAGAACTGCCTTGGCCAGATGATCTCGGATTCAACGATTGGATAAAAATCAAATACGGAAAAATTGACACGTTAACCAAAATGAAAATCTAGGAAGGTTGTATGAGTAAAAATCATCCCAACAACGAAGCTCCCGATGAAAAACCAGAAGATGACACCAAAGACTCAGTAAACAATGAAAAATGCAGACATATTCTCAACCAACTTGAAGATATTGATTTCGACAATGATTTCGATTATCTCGAGTTGCAAGGCGAAGATGGTTTCATCGACCCAGATGATGAGATACACGAGAAACGAAGATGCAAGTTTCTTGGCATCCCATTTAAGAGGCCACCTCCTATTATAGCTGAAAAATTTGAGTTTACGCAATACCATTTGGGGCCTGAAGAAAAATTTTGCAAGATACGGAAAATTGAAACCAAAGAATACCTGCGCACTGCAACAAATGTCGGATGGGTTAGGCGCAACTTAATGAAAGACGTGGATGAAGTCGGGGATGTTCAAAGACCCCCATAGGAGCCCCGCAGCTCTGAGTCTAACTTAAAGACTCATTAATAAAGAAAAGTTCTCTTTCGGGAGACAACCCGAATTATCCCTTTCTTTTGTTTTTATTTCCTTTCTGTTGGGTTTTGTGTTTTCTAACCATTTTTGCAGGAGACAAAGAAGTAATTAATGCTGCAGTTGCTGATCTGAACAGAGTTATGACGTAACTCATCTTGGTGATTACGCCGTAACCATCATTTTTGCAGAAGAATTCTTGACGCATTACCAATTACGGCGTAATACCATCTCAGTGGTTAAGCCGTAACTATTTGCTTCGCAGCTCATATCAGGTTTTGCCAGTTATGGCGTAACTCTCTCATAGGAGTTACGACGTAACTATCCTCTGCTTTAATTCTTGCATTTTAAAACACAGTAACCTTGTATTTATTTTTAAATGAACTTTGTGGGTGTGTTCCCTGTAAACCCTCACGAGACTTCACTCGTCCACTTGGGACACCAAGTGGTTTAAAAGGCTTGTTGCATTCGCTAAATGCAACCGTGATTCCTACGAAAGTGAGTTAGGTTTGTTTTTCTTTTTATTTATTTTCTTTTTAGAATTATGCTTGTCGGTATTGTGATTTCAGGGATTGAAGTTTGTTCATGACGCTTAAACGAAGGCACGATCCTTTCTCGTGGGCCTTCTTATTTTTGGAGCAAATTTCAGGGAAGTTCTCGCTCTAATTCTACCTTTCTCTTCACCTTTATTTTAATGCCTAGCACAAAAGGGACTTTGTACAATTCAAGTGGGGGGACGGGAGTAGAATTATCTCTTGAACTTTATTTCGCCCTCATTTTTTCTAGTTTATTTTGAAAAATTATGCCATTTTTAAAATTTTGACATGTTTTTCCGAACCTAACTAGATTAGACCTTAGCCGAGCACATACAACCCTTGATATTACATGGTGAGATTAGCCTTATCCCTTTCCAATATTTTACCCCAAATCCACCAAATTATGAGTGTTCCGGTAGCTTGTAAACTTTAGAACTTGGCCTTTGCATCATTTCGAGACCATAGACGAGGTATGTTGAGTTAGCTCGATGTATTTGGACTATTCAGGTTTAGAAGGCAGTATTATAGGATTATCACCCAAACAGCCTAACATTGTGAGTCTATCGATTAGTCACCTCGACTTTTCGACCCCTATGTGAAACCCTTTTGTTGCACTCCCCTTTAGTGCAAGATACCCCTAGATACACCCTTCTGAGCCATTCCTTTCATTTTGTCACCCCAATATATTGTTTCCTTACACCCTTACACCTTAGCCTACCGTATAGTCTTTATTTGTAATTGGGAAGTTATCATTTGCGTAAGTTCAAGGTTCGAGTGGAAAGGTTTGGAAATCACGCTTTCATCGACAACAATTATGAAGATCATTGAAGACCCCCCAAATTCCCATTGTTCATCTCAATTGGGGGGATGTTATGTTATCATGTTTGATTCTTAAAAAAAATTGATTGAGTTATGATTTTGTAAACTGCGTTGTTATAAGCACTATAGTATGAGCTTTATTGTTTAGTATCGAGGAGGCCACCTCGGTCACATCTGAAGATTGGAGTTGGAGTTTTACCAACTGAAGAAGAAAAGGTAGTGTGCCCATCACGACGTCCTCTAATGAAGCATCTACCTTGCATTTCATGATCCGGTCTCTAGACTTCTAAGCTTGAACTTTGGGCCGACGGTAAGTGGTGATGACTTAGTTATAGATATAGACTACCTGCTTGTTTTTCATTTTGCACCAATTATATATCCCATGTCTTATCCTACCCTTTAGTCATGAAGCATGTCTAGGTGATGCAACGAGCAATCTTTGGTGTCTTGGCCATGGATTTGGTCATGTATCATTGATTTTGTCCACTTCGCCGTGACATGTTAGTAATGACGAGTCACCCCTTAACCTTTTTCGTGTCTACCCATATTACCTTCGAGAATTGTTTAGCCCTTAACTCTAGTGGTGGAAATTTGTGTAACCGCCAAGCTTATGATAGAATACATGCTATGACTGTGCGATTGAGTGATCACCCCGAAATTGACACTTAGAATAGTTGAGAGATTTGAGTGTTTGTTCCCCTTTCGTGAGGTGTTCGGCTTTGTTTAATTCTAGCATAAGGGATTTGCAAACTCATATTTTCCAGGTTTTGGGAGATATCTTTTTAGGAATCTATCTAATAAGGTCTACTTGAGGGCAAGTAGAGTTCAAGTGGGGGGATATTTAATAACATCAAATAGTCCTGAATATTAAGTGTCAATTTCCCCCGTTAATGCTCGTTATTTATATCATTTATATGGATTTACGCTTGTTTTTCATTGTTTTCACTTTCAGGTAAATTACGAGCATCGGAGCTAAAGAGACGTGGAAATGGAAACATTACTAAAGATTTATCACAGTATGCTTATTTTGAAGAAGTTATGGCATAACTCATCTATCACATTACGCCGTAACTATTGCGTGACCCAGAAGCCCAACTTATCAAGAGGTTACGGCGTAACTCCTCCCAAAGGTTACGACGTAACTCCATTAGGTCAAAAGAGGTTCCACGCCGCTGATACTTACGCCGTAACTAATGCAACACTTACGACATAACCGAGTTTATTGAAGACTACGGCGTAACCACTTCTTAGGTTACGCCGTAACTAGCAGATCTAGTGCATTTACGGAGAAATAGAAGGTTACGGCGTAACTCCTCTATGGGTTACGCCGTAACCCAGACCTGGCCTATAAATACCCTACGAATTCCAGCATTTCAAAGCATCCCATTCCACACACAACACTCTGAGAACGTGGGAAAAATCTCAAGGCAGGTCTAGGGAAGCATACGGAGCTGTTTCCAAGGAAGAAGTCACACCATTACGATAAGCTTTAGCGTTTATTATTTATTTTACTTTCAATTCATGTATTTCGTATCTTTGAATATTGAATTGATTTGCATGATTAATATGAGTGGCTAAGCACCCTTTGGTGCTATCCTAGTTATGATTCCTTAATTTTTTTGTTTGCGTTTACCTTTACTTCTGTACAATTATTTCTAAGTGTATGCATGCATAGTTCTTTGGTAGTCACCCTTGGTTCGGCAGTTTTGAATGGCGATAGAGGCCAATTGCCTAGGAGATATGACCAACTGACCCTAGGTGAGCGGACTGAGACGGGAAGGGTAAGATATGACAAACTGACGACCCTTTCTATTTGTGCGATTTTACCAACTGATCACCTATCGTTTGGATGAACTTAAGAATTGGGGGTGTAGTGTCTAAGTTCCTGACGGCCGGGCACTCACTATTTAGAATCTAGCATGTAGCGGTACTTAATGACTCGGCATAGGGGACCAGGAACAACAGGACTTATGACGGTGCGCCTGATTTCTCCTGTGGTGGCAACTTTGCTGATAGGTTAGGGTGAATTGACCAAATGTTGTCCTCTCGAATTTGACCCCACCTGAAATAATTGGAAGTAGGTAGGCGTAGACATAACTAGTTAGGAGGATTAACTAGGTTAGCACCACTATTCCTCTATTGATTTCCCTTCTACTATTTATTTGCTTTTATATTCTGCATTAGTAGTTTAATTAATTAAAACCCTATCAAACCATTTATATTCTGTGACAATTAGACTTAGTAATTATCCGACACACATAGCTCTTGGGACGACCTCGGCTTTACCATTTACTACACTACACACGACCGGGTACACTGCCCGTTAGTGCATTAGGGTAGACCATAGGTATAGCGAGACACTATAAATATTAAGACCTTGTCAGTAAAACCTGCATCAGATCCACTTGTCAAGACATGTGTGATGATTTCTCTAAAATCATGCATGACGAGTTTAAGATGAGTATGATGGGAGAACTTAGTTTCTTTCTTGGTCTACAAATCAAACAAGTAGAAGATGGTATCTTCTTTAATCAATCTAAATACATAAAAGAGATGTTAAAGAAATTCGGTTTAGAAGAGTCAAAACCAATTAGGACACCAATGTCATCCGATACTAAACTCACAAAAGATGAAGACGGCGAATCCGTTGATAACACAAAATATCGTGGCATGATTGGTAGTCTTCTCTACCTCACGGCTAGTAGGCCGGATATCATGTTTAGTGTTTGTCTATGTGCTAGATTTCAAGAAGATCCTAAAACGTCACACCTAGAAGCCGTAAAAAGGATATTTAGATACATTAAGGGTACGACTCAATTAGGATTATGGTATCCTAAGGGAACGGGAGTAGAAACAATTGTATATGCAGATTCTGACCATGCAGGTGATTATGTTGACCAAAAAAGTACAAGTGGCCGGGGTATGTACTTTTATGGGATGTTGTTTAACATCTTGGTTTTCAAAGAAACAAACGGCATTAGCAATATCAACAACCGAAACCGAATACGTCTCCGCCGGCAGAGCATGCCAACAAGCACTATGGATGAAACAAGCGTTAGTTGACTACGACATTCATCTAAGTGACATAGCCATTCTATGTGACAACAAAGGTGCCATCGATTTAAGCAAGAATCCGGTATTACATTCTCCCACAAAGCATATAGAGATTTATCATCACTTCTTAAGAGACAATGTTCAAAAGGGGAACATCTCTATTGAGAAGGTAGCGTCCGAAGACAACATAGCCGACGTCCTCACCAAACCGTTGAAGCGGGAACAATTCAACCTACTTCGTCTTGGTTTTGGTCTCATGGAACAATCGTCGTAATTTACTTTTTAACTCTACAAGGTATGTAAAAACTAGCCTTCTTCTTTCTGAGTCTAGGATCTCTATTTCACGCACAACTCACAAGCAATACGGGAATTTTCAAAACCCAAGCTAAGTTTTTCACTTATAACTCAAAGTTCTTTTTTTATTTTCCTTCAAAATAAGTACAAGTTGCAAACATATAATCACATACACATCTTCTTTTCAAAGGATAAAACGATTTTTATTCGCACATAGAAACCTCTTTTCAAAATGTTTTCTAAAAATGATACCTATTCCCGTATCAATTTCACAAAAGCAATATCTCACATCTAGGACAAATCGCTTTTTCATTATTAATGCAAAGTAAAAACCCGTTTTCATTGCATCTCATGTCTTTTGAATGCTAAAGAGGATACATAACTAATATGTGTTTTCGGGTACATTCATTTAAAGCAACAATGAAGTAGGAGCACTCGGGTTATCTCACATAATAGTATGTTTTTCCACTTCTAGTTTATTTTTCTTTTCTTTTTAGGAGTCGAGATAACCGCAACTCCAAATTGTTTGCATATAGGCACACACTAGGCACAAATGTTTCCAAAAGGAAAATTTTGAGCTGCCTAAATCACCAGTACCACGGATCCCAGCCTTAATGCTGGACGGATCCCTCAAGGGAAGGATCCGTGGGATCCATGAGACAGAAGCTAGTTTTATCTTCTATTTTTCTCACTTTGGATGAAAACTTCAATCTTTTTTCATTTTTTTTGGAGTATGATCTTTAATGCTTGTGCTCTCATGATCACATTCCTTAAATTCATATCTAATCATTAGATTTTAATCCACATTTTGGGTCAAGCATTCATTACAATGCATTGTTTTTCTATATATAGGACTCCCAAAATGCTTGCATATTCATCCCATCTTTACAAACAAACAACACCATGTCCTCCAAAAGATCTTCCAACTTAGATGAATCACCTAGTACAAACAATCCTTTTCAAGAAATCCAAACTTTTGTCCTCCCACCTTCCAAAATACCACAATCAAACTCTAGGATATCCGCACGGATTAGAATCCGGCCTTGTTGCTTAGCAAAACCATCATCGAATGGCTCATCACAATCAAATAACTCACCACAAAATGCTTCCATTATAGCACCTCCTTCAACACCAACAAGTACACCAACTTCATCACCCATCAACTCACCACCTAAAGTCACTCTTTTGGAACTCCTTAAGACTCCAACAAGATCTCAACAACCAAAACAAAAAGAAATAGCCTTTTTGACACCTCCCACTTCTCCAAACACAATTTTCAAAGGCCTTAAAACCTCACCACCCTTAGCTCCCATTGAGCTACAAGAACATCTAGGTTCTTTTCCACCACCACTTCCAAACATTTCAGACTTTGATCCGTATTTTCCTATTTTTCCACCACATATTCCGCATCTCACAAATCAAAACAACCCGGAAACCTTCTGCACTCATTACCCACATCACTTACATTGTGAACATTGCCAATCAACTAGGGATATTGCAATAGAAGTTAGGGAAGAAATGCGATTCATACTCAACCTCATTCTTGATCGCATCAATAACATTACTCATCAAAACCTCCATCCATAACCTTATGCAAGCATGGAAGGAATCATTATTACTATTTGCTATTTTTAGTATTTTTCTTTTGAGTCATTTTCAAGGACGAGTCTTGTTCTTACTTTTACATGCTTGTATGTGGCATAAATACCACTACATTTTATTATTTTATTACAAGGCCTTGTTTACATACCTTGGCTCTCAATTGATTCTCGTCAATCACAAGATTCCTTATGCATGTTACTACTAACCTTTTCTTTGTAGGATTTTTTTCCCTTCACTTGACGCCACAAACTAGGGGGAGTAAGCGATACGTGGACTATTTTTCCACATTTTATTTCTTCGATGCGTTAACTTTTTGTTTCGACAAAAAGGGGGAGAAGAAGTAAAACTTAGGGGCTTTCAAAACACGCATCTATTCTTAAGTTTTACTCATCATAACATTATGTTTTGTCATCAACAAAAAGTGAGAGATTGTTAATACAAATAAACCGTAAAAACGTTTATTAATATTTTGCGATCTCTTTGTGTTTTGTTGATAACAAATATAATGTTATCATAAGTAAAATTATAAGGATACATGTTATTTTTGTAAAGCATTTACATAGAGTCACTTAATACAAATTGTTGTAATAAATCAATTGTTGTAATAGTTTATTAGGATGGGTAAAAATCACAACCCATGGATCATATCCATAACCCATGGTATTGACCCATACCCACTTGACTAGATACATTGTACTCATTAGATACATTGTATCTAAAGAAATACCCATGGACCAACCCATAACCCATGACCCATGACCCATAACCAAAAACCCATGGGCAAAGAGGAGCGTCCCACGGATCCTTAGGTTTACACTAGACGGATCCCTTGTGGGAAGGATCCGGGGAACAGTGGCAAGTTTTGCCTATAAATAGAGAGCCATTTCTTCATTCTAACTCACCTATCTTCTTACTAATTCTCTCATATACTCTCATTCTCTTCTAACAAAAGATCCCTTGATCTAGAGAGTTGTTCTTCTTTCTTTCTTTAGTGATTCTCATATAGGTCCTTCTCTAAGGCGAGATCACGAGCATTCTACAAGTCATCCAAGCAAGGGGTCCTTGATTGATTTGTTCCTCCACAAGATTTCTGTAGCAAAGATCTTGTATTGATATTTCACATAGTTTTTGTGTAATAGTCGTGTTGGTTTGGTCCACCGTGTTACGGACTCGGTATTTAGCTTTGTACCTAAAAAAGGTGTAAGCAACGTTGTGAAGGCTTCTCCGCCAAGTTGAAGGAGTTTATTGACATAGTGCTTGAACTCTCGAGTAGGTGACTCGGGGAGTGGAGTAGGGCAAGGAAGGTGTCCTTGTAGCCGAACCACTATAAATCGGTTGTGTCATTTCTATCCCTTGCTTTACTTACTTGCATTATCATTAGATCTATACTTTCTCTTCATCCATACGATTTCACATAATATCGAATATAAAGTTTTTGAAAATAGCTTAAAATCGGCAAAACTATTCAACCGCCCTTCTAGTTTTTCACACTAGCGATAAAAAATAAACCCTAATAATAAAAGAATTAATCTTACACAAACAGACAAGAATGAATTCAACAATGGTTGGCCAATTATTAAATCATTAACGCAAGATTTGAGGACTTGAATCGATATTAGGGTCCTTAGGTTTCGATCGCCAATATCGCCAGAGAGTGTTAGCCTTATTATGTGTGTTACTTATGATAACATTATATTGCTAAACCTTAACTTTTTGGACTAAAGAAACTTAAAAAAAAGCAGACCGACAAGAGTGACACAAGATTATAAGTGCTAAAAAATTTTAAAGACACATATGTAAGATTGAAACAAGATAAGAAAGTGCTAAAAAAATTTCGGAGACACAAATTTTTTAACAATAAACACACGCTTTTTAACCATAAAAACAAGATTTTTGATAACAAAAACACTTCTAAATCATCTTTAGGCACTTGATACCACTTGTTAGGACCCTTTTATCAATCCATTTCACACAATAAAACTAGAAAGATGAAGAAAAGATGTGGTGACTTGAATAAAGATATGTGTATTTTAGAGAGACAAAGAGTAGAAGATGAAACACTATTTGAAAAGTAAAACACACACAGAACATACTCAAGCACGACATGTCTCTCGTATAATCGATATTCTGTACGTTTCTAGAAATTTCATTCAACAATGATACGGACATGTACAGATGCTTGAGCGAGAGTTCTTTAAATGTTTTCTAAAACATGTCGTTTTACAAAAATTTCTTACATAATGGCTTTCGTATACTTCAGTACGAAACCCGGACTTCAAAATAATGGCTTCTGGACACATCAGTTCAGGACCCGTGCTTCGAAGAAAGGAAAGTGCTTATCCAAATCAACGATTTTAAATATTTTTCAAGCTCTATTCCTAAAAACATAATGGCTTGCTGTTACTTCAGACTGTAACCCGATCTTTAAAGAAAGGAAAGTGCTACGCAAAATTGATTTTCATATATATCAAGCACTTATCCTAAAACAAATGAAGATAATTTTTCTCTAAATATCTTCAAAAGATTTTCAAAATCTTCATCATCTTGCGTACAATTGATTCGAAATTTTTCAAAAAGATTTTTCAAAATCTCTCACATTTGATACCAAGATAACTCCCTCTAAACCCTTAATTGATTCTAAATTTTCTGTATGAAAAATATGCTTTCGTTAAGGGGGAGTATAAAACCAAAATTGTTCCAAAATTCATGCTAAATCAGTTTCTCTCCAAATGCTTTTCGAAAAACATATCTTTTAATCATTTTGTTTCAAAAACATCGTAGATATGCTATTTTTGAGGGGGAGAAGACGTGATTAAAATGTGATCAAAAAGTTTAATGATCGTTGTTTGAATCTCAAAAGAGCTCGACTCAGTTGAAACCAATGAATTGATGAGGAATCAAAGTCAGTAAATGTACCATTTCGAGAAACTCGTGATAGACATGCACTTTCATGGGTCTAACCTTCTTTTCAAGAAGAGTTTACAACTTCAAGGTAGTTATTAGAGCTAGTTGTCACCTTAAAACTGACAATGGAACTCTTTAACTAAGCAACGTAACAGTGTCTCGTGGGGAATTGTCTATCATGAGCCGATCAATTCAAAAAGTGCGAATTCTACCCTCACTGTCCAGATTTCTGTCAAAACTTATAAGCACATGTGAAGGGGGAGTGTTTCTGAAAATATAAAACTCTTGGAGTGTTTCAAACATTTTTTCAATCATAAACACTCTGAGAGATTTTCAAGAAAAGGTTATATGGCAACAATAGGACAGTCACGGAGTTATAAGGTGTCTAAGGATAGGAAATCCGTCCTATGATCCGCCAGATCCGGAGGGATCTACCCAATGACAATACCCATAGTTAGTATTAGAAGTCCTTAGGTATGATTGGAAAAAGGAGTATGTGAGAAAGGAGAAAGAAGGGGTTGAAGAATTAAAAAGAATAGTAAAAGAAAGGGTGAAAAGAAATAGCCCTACATATTCAACCTTAGGGCAGAAACCGGGTTCAATTCATCTGCTACTGGTTGTCACTAGATGACACTGGTATTGAAGACACAGACGTCATGGACCCAGTGACGCACTGCACTAAACCTTCTAGCCACTCAATTCCTCTTAAAAGGATTTGTTTCATTCTCACTGGGAACCCTACGTAATCTATCGGCTTTCTCTTAGAGATCGTTGGTATTGAAGAAGGAGACCCTCTCCCTAGTCTCCGCTCAGGAAAACCAAAATGCACTATTGAGTCTAGAGCCACGAGATTCATCAAAAGATCTCATAGGAACACTTGACATGACATCGCTTGCTGTTCATCAATAAGGACACAAGTGATACATTCTAGAGTCCTACGCAGATCTTAGTCTGCCGAACATTTATGAGAAGTTTCACATCTGTGATCTTCAGTGATTGAATGGAAACTCCGCGGGGTCAACATCAAGCGACCACGACAGCAGGTCACTTTGGTAACTCCCGTGGATTACGCAGTGTGTCTCAACGGTCAGTGCTTCGTTGTACCTCAGCGACTCACCGAATTGTAGGTGTACTTCGGCACATCGCGTTATCTCACTTGTGGGACTCCAGTTCAGGAACGGCCTTTGTGAGAATTAGAGACGTGTTTTCACACTATGTTGTTAACACACTCGAAGTTCAAACTTATAAGCGTTGGATTACTTCTAACCCATGTTTTATGTTTTTATTCTTATGGATGCTCGCGGGAGGAAGAGATTGTGCAGATTCTCCACATGCTCATACCAACAACACATGAAAGTTCTCATCAAAATCAAAGGCAACAAAAGTTAAAGATGATTCTTCGTCAATGTCAAAGAATCTACAAAGCTTAAAGACTAGAACTACATCATTAGTAACCAAAATACAAATAGAAGTGTGAGCATGGTGGAGAAAGACGTGGAGACACCTAACCAACGAAGTTGACAAACGGCAGAATACCACATTATCTGATCACAAAGTATAAAGGAACAAAAATCAAGACTATTCTATATCGACACACAAAGTTCAAGCTCAAGGAAAGTAAAGACCTATTCAAGTGGAGCATCTTTTGAATGACCACCCCTTAGGGGGAGATTGTTAGCCGTAACATTTTTATTAGAAGTGATGGTCATTCATGGTTAGGAACTTTGTAACGTGTGTTAGATATCGTGATAGAATAGTCATCGGGCTCGTGGATTGGGCTAAGCTAAATGGCTAAAAGTTATGTTAAGCTAGCCTTATATCTCATGTAATCCAATCCAAGTCCAATCCAAGCCCATCCCAAAGCCCATTAGGGCATCTTGTATTTAGAGTATAAATACCCCTCAAATGTGTCATTTGAGGTGTGTGCTTGAGTGTGTTTTACTTATGAAATAGTGTTTCATCTTCTACTCTTTGTCTCTCTAAAATACACATATCTTCATTCAAGTCACCACATCTTTTTCTCATCTCTCTAGTCATATTGTGTGAAATGGATTGATAAAAGGGTCCTAACAGAGAGAGACAGGTTATCAATCATAGATGGCTTAATTGGATCGCGAATCCAAAGATACCACGGTGGTTTTAGTTTCTTACTCTTATGTGAAATACAAATGTGAGAAAGCACTTTGACATTTTCTTCAAGAGTGTCTTTCCTTAAAGGATTTGAATAAAAAAAATTATTTTTGTACTTCCAAATGATTCACATAGTTGGAGCGACAACATCAAGGGAATTTTTAACTGAGTTTTTTGATTATCTGTATTTTCCCACGATATAAGAGATACCAAAGCTTTTGGGTAATCTCCACAACCCTCCAAGCCGTGATTCTATTTCATAAGCCAACCGCACATGGCAATCATGAAAAAGGTCTTGAGAATTTTGAGGTTTCATCACATACAGGGTAATGAGTTGAATCGACATCAATTCCCCTAGCTAGAATCTAGATTACACCTTGTTGGAAGACTATTGAGGGCTAATTTCCAAATATCTATCGATTTATCTATCGATTTAATTGTTTACAACGTAGATTCAAGGTAAGCTATCCCGTTTCTTGGATTCCAATATCTGATGGATGCATTATGCGTATATCTAAGAGAATATGGAGTACTACTTTACATTTCAGTTTGAAAAAAAGGTTATGTTAACTTTTTCATTCAAAATGACATTCAAATATCGAGAGTTCTGGTATCAAAAGGTTTTGATGTGTAAGACTTTTTTCTACTTTTTAGTATAATATAATGTGGGAATTTGGATTATATCATTCAAATATTATAAAAGATAGATCTGTTTAAATGATATATAGCATAATAGTAGGAGATATATCCCATCATATGTAATGTTCTGAAACACATATATTGCTATATTATTTTTGAACCATGTCCAAATTACCTACTAAAATTTTGGAAGAAGAGACAGATCCAATACTTTCTTTATGGCCTGAAGTTCAATAATGGACAGAACAGATTTTTCTAATATTTGTTCTGAACTTGCTTATATTCTATTTGTTTCTTGTTGCTACAACTTTATGTTTCAAACATTTCCATCGATGCTGTTATTTTTACCTTTATTAGTTATTTTTTCGAGGATGACAATACTTATATATTATATATATATATAATATATTAAAGTTCCTTGGGCTCATGAAAAATAGGTGTTATTATGCAGAATTGCGGTCAAAATACACTAAAAATTCATTAGTTGCACAACTACTCTCTCTTTTCTTAGTTATCTTGTAAGAGGATACCAAGAACTTAGTGCTCCGTAAGTTTTTAGTTTTATTCAAGTCTTTTAATTTAATTTGTTTCAGGTCTTTTAGCTGGTCGGGCTAGCACATATGACAAACACGAAAAGTAGAACACAAAGGGATCTTATGTCTAATTAGCCACACATTTTGATGTCGCGGGTGCTTTTAATAATTTAAAAGTTTAAAACACTCATTTTGGAATTATGCTCTCCCGAATAATAATATAACAACTAAAGGTGTCATTTCATTATAATGATAATAACAACATTGTTATATTTATTCATATGTTCTTCCTACCCACTTGGTGATTAATTTTGGAAAGAACACGGAGAATAAATTATCTATTCTATCTCGGATTTTGCATATCATGAAACAAAACATGTCACAAACATGGATGCTAATTAAATGTTGTACGATAGTATCAGCAACAATAGAACCACAATAATACTTTATTCAAACCAAAGCCTCAATAGTTGGCATAGATTGAGCCAACAATAATATCCAAAGTTATACAAGGTCAGATCAATTGTCAATGAGACATTAACCAAAAAAATACAAAAGAAGAAACAAGATCAAAACAATGATCATGAAAAGAGATGTGTGACAATGACTGCACACAGTTGTATCAAACAGGGTTATGTAGGAGGAAAAGATACACAAAGACCCCTCAAGACTTCTGAGATAAGTACCATCAGCAGATATACTTCTACACCCTTTAAACCATTAATACTTTGTCCAAGAATAGTCCCTGTAATTAAGCATGCACTTAAACACAACTAGACTAGCCATTAGCAATTGATAGAATGATATGTTTACCACAGATTATGATCTTAATTTCTGACATTCCCCCTTAATCTGTTGGGCAAACATATCAAACAGTATCAACTTTTCACACAAGAATTTATGCTGATAAACAGGAAGATTTTTGGTAAGAATGTCTGCAGTTTGGTTTGAAGAGCCAATCTTTTTGGCACTTATAACACCTCTTGCAATTTTTTTCTCGATGAAGTGAACATCAATTTCAAAGTGTTTTGATCTTTCATGGAAAAAGGATTGACAGACAAGTTGCAGGCAGTTATTATTGTCACAAAAAAGATTAACAGGAAGATTGATGTCAACTTTTAGATCTTTTAAGATTTTTTGAATCCAAATGATTTCACAACGGTAGACATTGATCTATATTATGCTTCTGTGGAAGATTTAGAAAGAGTGTTTTTTTTTTTCCATGAGATCAAACAATCATTAAAGAAAACATAATAACCTATGACAATTTCTGGTCTTTTGCATTTAGCCCGGTCTGCATCACTATACCCTTCAAGATGATTGTCAGAGTTACTGAAATTATACCTTAGACCTTTTCACGGAGCTCCTTTGATATCTCGGGACATTGAGGGCACATTCTAAATGGGATTTCAAGGGAGAATGCATATATCGTGCCAGACAATGAACTGAATATGAGATGTCAGGTATGGTATGGGTGAGATAAATAAGTTTCCCAAGTAACCGATAACCAATAATTTTTATAAGTAGGGGATCATCAATAGTGGGAATGTATGGAAGAACAGAGTTGGGTTCCATAGGAGTGGACACAGGTTTGCACCCAAGAAGTCCAAACTCTTTGAGGAGTTCAAGACAATATTTTCTTTGGGTGAGACATATGTCATTTCCTGTTTTTAAAACCTCAATGCCAAGAAAATATTTTAAGTTTCCCAAGTCTTTGATATGAAATTTATATTTTAGAAAATCTTTGAACATATTTATTTCATCAATGCAGTTTCCAGTAAGGACAACGTCATCCACATAAACAAGTAGAGCAATAAACTTGTTATTCTCTGTTTTGGTGAACAAAGAATGATCATTGACAAATTGAACAAAGTTATTTTCTTTTAAAACACTAACAAGTTTTTCATTCCACTTCTTGGGAGCTTGTTT
This sequence comes from Chrysanthemum makinoi, assembly GCA_910596185.1. Classification (NCBI taxonomy): domain Eukaryota; kingdom Viridiplantae; phylum Streptophyta; class Magnoliopsida; order Asterales; family Asteraceae; genus Chrysanthemum; species Chrysanthemum makinoi. The sequence continues at coordinate 65,637,876 of OU343223.1, read as the reverse complement.
AAGGCCATACAGAGACTTGACAAGTTTAAAACTTTATTTTATTATTCTCATTCTGAACCCCTTAGGAATGGTCATATAGACATCCTCATCAAGATCTCCATACAGAAAGGCATTATTAACATCAAGTTGGAAAAGAGGCCATTTGTTTTTCACAGTTAAGGCAATAAGACATCTAACAATAGACATTTTCACAACAGGAGAAAAAGTTTCATCATAGTCTATTCCTTCCATTTGGTTATAACCTTTAGAAACTAATCTAGCCTTGTATCTATCAACTTCACCATTGGCTTTATATTTGATTTTAAAGATCCATTTGTAACCAATGGGAGTTCTATTAGGTGGAAGATCAGTTATATCCCAAGCATGATTTTCATTTAAGGCCTCAATTTCAGAGTTCATAGCATCAACCCAATTACTCTCAAGAATAGCTTCTTCATAACAGGTAGGTTCAATACTTTTATTTAGACTAGAGGCAAAGCAGTAATTATCTTTGTTAAGGTTGGAGTAATTAACAACCTTTTTAACACCATATTTAACTTTCCTTTCAACAATAAAGTCATTAAGATTACTGGGCAATTTAGAAACTCTGGTTGACCTTCTAGCAGTAATGGCTGGCAAGCCTTCTTCTTGTTCAAATTCGATTTGAATCAAAGATGTATCAGCAGAATCGAGGGTGTATCACAGGATGTGATTCATGTGATACAGTGCCCTCAGGGTGTGTATTTTCTTCTATGGAAGTTGCAACAGGTTCATCATCCCTAGTAGGATGACTCAACACTGTGCCATCATCATAGGATGTCACTCTCCCTTCATCATTGTGACTTATTTGTGAGTCAAAGAAATTTTTGTGATTTAAATCTTTTGGCACATAAGTTTCAACAAAAGGTTTTGACAAAGTATTTTTCATTTTGAAGGGAAACACAGTTTCATAAAATTTGACATCTCTGGAGTAAAAGATATTTTTTGTTTCTAAACTTAAAATCTTATAACCTTTTTTCTCATTTGAATAGCCAATAAAAACACTTTTTTCAAACATACTACTAAATTTATCAGAGATGTTGAGAATGGTGGCATAGCATAAGCAGCCAAAGACTCTAAGGAGAGAGTGAAGGGTCATGCCCATACACAAGGGTGAAAGGAGACTTGCCAGACAACACTGAAGAGGGTAACCTGTTTATGACATAGGCAGCAGTTAGAACACATTCATGCTAAAGATATAGAGGTAATTCCCACGAAACATAAGGGATCTAGCCACATTAAGGAGATGCCTATGTTTCCTTTCTAAAATACCATTTTGTTGTGGAGTATAAACACAAGAGGTTTGATGTAAAATTCCTTTTTCATGAAAGAAGTGTTGAAGTTTGTTATTGATAAATTCTGTCCCATTATCACTTCTAAAAATCTTAACATTGTGTTCAAATTGATTTGATAGCATATGAGTAAAGTTAACAATGGAAACATAAACATCATCCTTTCCCTTAAGCATATACACCGGTTGCCCTAGAATAGTCATCAACAATAGTTAAAAAATATTTGTAACCATCTCTGCTTGTGACTTTATATGGTCCCCATACATCTAGATGAGCAAGTTGACCAATTTTAGTAGATTTATGTTTACTTAGAGGGAATGGTTTCTTGGTTTGTTTAGCTTTATTTCAAGTATCACAAAGATGGTGGTCAGGATGAACTATCAATTTTAAGAGTGGGTTTAAGTATATGCGAGGACTTGGTGGAAGGATGACCAAGTCTTTGATGCCAAGGATTTCTAGAAACATGACAAGCGATATGAAGTTATTAGAAGTAATCTTACATGTAGAATCAATATCAAACATATATAACCCATTTACACGGTTTACCAATCCCCACAATCCTTTTTCGATGTAAATCCTGTATATGGCAATTAGATTCATTAAACCCAACAAACATCTTATTGTCTCTAGCAATCTTATGAGCGGACAAGGACTGACATTGTACTCAGGAACAACAAGAACATCAAAAAGAGTTAGGTCATTATTGACCTTTAAATCACCAATTTTAGTAATTAAGGCCAGAGTACCATTGGGATGTCCAACATTGGATAAGATTTGAAATGTCTACAACATTGACTAAAAAGTTTCTGATCTGAGTCATGTGCTGATTTGCACCAGAGTCAACAATCCAACCAGGCGATGTTTCGAGATAAGGTTTTGTGTTGTTGTTAGAAAAATTTGTTGAAGTTTATATTAAACTTGACACTTCCATTAAAAAGTTCGAGAAAAATTTTTACCACCATGTTGGCATTATGGAAGACACATTGTTGTCATTAAGAAGACTCATAA
>OU343223.1:65439094-65635458 GCA_910596185.1 Chrysanthemum makinoi | reverse complement strand
AGGGCTTTATTGTGGGAGACATCGGGGATTCTCTTGATAAAAGAGATATTCGATTGAAACACAAACCGTGAACTTAACATATTAATGTTTTGCAACCTTCATTTCTGTCACTACAATATCCTCTTTGTTTCCTATGGTGAAGATGGATGCGAACCGATATTCTTCATAGAGACTTGTTCACCACCCAAAAAACGCATAGGTTAACAATGAGAGAATACTTTGCTTACATCATTCCAAGAAAGGAAGACGATTCTCATTGCATCATAACTCTCGAAGACTTTTTCAACAATTTTTGGTAGATGCTTTTACCATGGTCAAACGAAAGGTTATATTTTCATCGCAAGCAACAAAAAATCCTACGCGTTGAATCATATCAACAGCTATCACTTCATGCAGTAATGGCAATACGATGCATCTACCACTGGCAAGCGTATAGTACTACCAGCCATATTTTACCGGAGGTGCACGTATATCGTCAAAATTATTTAGATGCAATGTCACTGTGCAGAGTATATGGCCATCCAGATTTTTTCACTTTCACATGCAATCCGAAATGGTCAGAGATTACAAGGTTCTTGAATGGAACTGGACTTCGTCCAAGATAGGCCATATTATATGCAAGACCTTCAAGATGAAGCTTGATCATTTAATCAAGAATTTGAGGGAGTCAAAGATTTGGACCGTCCATGCAGGTAACTTTTGAAAAATTTTAGTACACTTCTGTTGTTGTTTTGATATATTGATAACTATTTGTTATTGTTCTTTATATGTTACAGTTTTATATACGGTTGAGAGTTTCAGAAGAGAGGACTTCCGCACGCCCACATATGTATTTTTTTACACCCGGATGATAAGTTGGTTAATCATGAAAAGATCGATGATTTCATTTCTGCCGAGATACCAGACAAAGATACTGACCCGGATCTTTATCGCCTTGTAAGTGACCATATGATGCATGGCCCGTGTGGAGTTGATAATCCAAGTTGCCCCTGTACGAGTAAAGGGAAATGCACGAAAAAGTTTCCGAAGAAATTTTCAGCTCGCACTATGACAGACTCTGATGGTTTCCCTGTTTACAAAAGGCCTGATAATGGAATGTTTATTAAAAAAGGCGGGGTGGACCTACACAATGGTTTTGTTGTCGGTTACAATAAAGTTCTGTTAAAAACTTACCAGGCGCACATAAATGTGGAGTGGTGCAATCAGGCCGGTTCTATCAAATATTTGTTTAAATACATAAACAAGGGACCAGATCATGTTACTGCTACCGTTTGTGTTGACAACAATGAGAATCAAGAAAGCACCAACGCAGAAGTGAAGGATGAAATCAAAGAATTTTATGATTGTAGGTATCTTTCAGCCTGTGAAGCTACTTGGAGAATTATAGGTTACGAAGTTCACTACCGTTACCCGCCTGTTGAGAGGTTGCCATTTCATTTACAGGGACACACAGTCGTGTATGACGCTGATGCCGATATTAATGATGTCCTAAACAAACCTTCGTTGCTCTACCAAATTTTGGCATGGATGGAATGTAATAAAATCGATGCTCTTGCCGAACTGGACGACGCTAATTCCCAACTAAGTTCGTTTGGAAGCCCGAAAATAAGATATGGCAGTAGGAAGCGGGATTTGTTGTAGACGGATTCATTATGTTCCTCCTTCTCTTGGAGAAGCATACTATATGAGGGTTCTTTTGAATAAGGTTAAAGGACCGACATCATGGGAAGATATTCGCACGGTTAGTGATAGATTCTATGATTATCAAGGTAAAGATGACAAAATATATGATTCATATAGGGACACATGTTTTGCACTCGATTGTAGACGATGACAAAGAGTACATCGAGGCAATTAAAGAAGGACATCGTATTGATTTTGCTGATTCTGTTCGTCGTTTATTTGTGATGTTGCTTACGTCAAATAGTATTGTCAGACCCGATCATGTATGGAATGAGACATGGGAATATATGTCTGATGATTTTGAACATCAGCAACGTATACTTTTTAATAATCCAGGTAACATTGTTTCCGCTCATTTAAACTTAAATTGACTATTTTAAAATTTAAATTAAACTATTCTATTACTGTTGCAGATTTGGAGATCCGTGAACGTCATCGTAAAAATCTATGCCTGCAATATATAGACAATATTCTTTGTAAGAATGGAAGTAGCTTAAGTTCTATAAATGGAATGCCTTTACCAGATCTGGAGTTTCTAGAAAACCACACAAACTCTTTGATCCATGACGAAATTTGCTATGACACCGACTTACTAAACGCTGAACATGACAGGCTCTTTCCAAGTCTAACAGGAGAACAAAAATTAGTATATCAACGAGTTATATCATCTGTTGAAAATAAAAAAGGCGGTGTTTTCTTCCTTTACGGATATGGTGGTACGGGAAAGACATATATATGGAAAACATTATCCGCCGCTATATCGTCTAAAGGAGATATTGTTTTGAATGTGGCATCGAGTGGTATTGCTTCTTTGCTTCTAACAGTTTGTACCTATCTCGATATAATGTAATAGTAAATTTTTATTGGTATGACCATGTTTTTCTCAAAATGACCATATTTTTTTTTCCTTCTCCACTTTTAACTGAAAAATTCAGTGCATAATAGTTTGCTAGAGTTCTGCACAAACACAAAATGAAAGTGTCTTTTGGGTTGTATTCGTGATATCGTCGGTCCATTTGTGCACAATGAGTGCTATGTTTAGGGCAGGTGTTGGTCACATTTTGTTATCTAAGCTGAAGGCACCAGCTGGTATTCACATCAATTTTTGTTTCTCAACATATACAAAATACTCCACTGCATATATTCTGATAACAGCGAGATATGCACATACGGTCTGAATTTAGTTTACCTTTTGGTATATTCAGTAAACTTTTAAACTCGGATCTGTCAAAAAATACTAAACAGAAAAATGTGATAATTTTATTATCTTAAGTATTCTTATATCTGATCTAATATAATAATAAGTTTTTATTGTTGTATCTAAAAATATATATTCATTGTCTAACGTACCTTCAATATTGCTTCTTTCCTTCTGACAAGTGGCCGTACGGCTCATTCTCGATTTGGTATACCTATTAACCTAAACGAGGACTCCTTTTGTTCAATAACCCCTAGTACAGATCTTGCTGCTTCATTGATCAAGACAAGTTTAATAATATGGGATGAGGCCCCGATGTTGCACAAACATTGTTTCGAAGCTTTAGATCGATCTTTAAGAGATGTTATAGGAACCACTGACCCAAATGCAAAAGATATGCCGTTTGGTGGTAAGGTTATTGTCTTTGGAGGAGATTTTAGGCCGATTTTGCCAGTTATACCAGTGGAACAAGGACACATTGTACACGCATCTCTAAATTCGTCTTATATATTGGATGATTGTACAGTACTTGAGTTAACGACAAACATGAGATTGAGAGAAGGTTCTGATAAGTGTAATATTGAAGAAATCAAGGAATTTGGAGACCGATATTAAAGATGGGAGATGGTCGTTTAGGTGGAGCTAACGATGGTGAGGCAACTGTTGATATTCCAGATGATTTACTCATAACAGATAATGTTAATCCTATTCCCTCACTGGTCGAATTTGTTTATCCATCATTTCTCAACAACTTACATGATTCTTCTTTCTTTCAAGAGAGGGCAATTCTTGCTCCCACTCACGAAGTTGTTGAAGTTATAAACGAGCATTTGCTATCTCAAATTCCAGGTGACGAGGTTGTTTACTACAGCTCAGATAGCATATGTGAATCCGAAGGTCTTGACAATGATTACACCGAATCTTTGTACTCTCCTGAAGTGTTGAATGGTCTGAAGTTTTCTTGAATACCCAACCACAAATTAGCTCTAAAAGTTGGTGAACCGGTCATGCTTCTTCGAAACATTGATCAAACTACTGGGTTATGTAATGGGACAAGACTAAGGATTCTACAACTTGGTGAACATGTTATTGTGGCACAAATATTAACGGGAACAAATGTCGGCCACACTACTATCATCCCAAGGTTGAAACTCAGTCCTTCAGATAAGAGGCTTCCGCTGAAGATTAATCGACCCCAGTTCCCGTTAGCTGTATGTTTCGCCATGACCATCAACAAAAGTCAAGGCCAGTCTTTATCAAAAGTTGGAATTTTTTTGCCTAAGCCAGTCTTCACACATGGTCAGCTTTACGTCGCTGTGTCTAGAGTCAAAAGTCGGAAAGGATTGAAGGTTTTGATATACGACAAGGATGGTAAAGTTTCAAAGAGTACTTTGAATGTTGTTTACCACGAAGTGTTACAAAAGATTTGATACACCGTATGGTTGTTTTTCTTTTGTTATTTTCAAGATGTATTCATTGTTCACTTTATATGATTTTATATTATGGAAATGAACACTATTGTTTGAGAGCTAATATTAGTTGGTTTTCTTCTTTAAAATTTTTTAAGTTTATATTTTTTAACTTTTTATATATTGTCAGTGATTTATCACGGGTTTATAGGCTAGTTATATATAGTTGGTACTTCACATGTACAAAGATATCAATTGGTGGTTGTTGTTGTTGATTCGTACGAACAGAAAGAAAAAGAAAGGAGCATTCGTGGCTTTTTATGGGGCAAACCCTTCGGGGTTTTGCCCCGGTACTCAACTAGAGGATCGATAGCTTTATCCTTGGCACGATATGTAATTATTTTCTGACTCATAAGATTATTTTGGTTTCATTATTATTTATTATAATCTTGATTATCAATATAATTGTTGTCGATTTAATTCTTATTGTGTTCTATTTAATTGATTATTAATTTATTATTAATCAATTAATTATTTGATGTTATGTCTTTGTTTATTTATTGTTTTACATGGTAATTATATTTGTCAGCCCACTAGGGTATTTTAGAGATGTGGAAATTAGGTCTTGGCCTAGTTTTGATTCTTTTTATTATTAATGCTTTTGCGTTATTAATTGTTTCTAGTGTATGAATGCATAGTTTATTGGTAGCTACCCTTGTTTCGGTAGTTTTGAATGGCGGTAGAGGCTAGTTGCTTAGGAGATATGACCAACTGACCCTAGGTGAGTAGACTGAGACGGGAAGGGTAAGATATGACCAACTGACGACCCTTTCTACTTGTGCGATTTGACCACCTGATCACCTACCGTTTGGATGAACTTAAGAATTAGGGGGTGAGTGTCTAAGTTCCTAACGTCCGGGCACTCACTATTATAAGTCTAGCATGTAGCGGTACTTAATGACTTGGCTTAGGGGACCAGGAACAACAGGACTTATGACAGTGCACCTGATTTCTCCTGTGGTGGCATCTTTGCTGATAGGTTAGGGCGAATTGACCAAATGTTGTCCTCTCGACTTTAACCCCAATTGAAGCAAGAATCTAGTGACTTGTAGAACCCATGTATTGCGATAGTTGACTGCTATTAGATTGTCGAATGATCTCGGTGACTTTCATCTTGGTGAGGATTCTAAGAACCATAGGGTAGGCGAATTGACCAAAGGATTCTATCGACTGTTGCCACTTGTGGAAAAACTCGGTTTAAGAATTGCATTACTATCATTCCCATTAGCTTGTTTACTAGAGAACCAACCCAATTGATCACGTGACACCTTAAATATTATCAATCCTTACATTAAAACTTATCTATTTGACTAATTTAATTAATTAGACAGTTAGGAATCAACCGTTCTTGGGACGACCTCGGTCTTACCATTCCCTCACTACATGCGACCGGGTACACTGCCCGTTAGTGCATTAGGTAGGCCATAGGTGGACGAGTTACTATAAATGTAAAACCTGGTCAGTAAAACCTGCATCAAGTATGCCGTGTATGTTTTGTAAGTTATCTCTGTAAAGGACTCCTTGATGTATAAAAAGATATCCTAGCTAGGTCAGAACAAATATCACATCCACATTAGCATTTACCTTAACCCTAGCCGTTCTAAGTAAAGCTTCAAGGTGTAACCCTGATACTTTGAGAGTATCTGTATTATTGATTAATAATATTGAAGCATTGGCTGTTACATGTTGTGTTCATTTGTTTACTTTAATCTTCTAAGTATACTCAAGTAGATTCCGCATACTTGTGTGTATTCATACAAAGTTTCTCCTTGTTGTTTTGGAACTATCCAAGGCAACTACTTAATACAAGCTAAGTGTTCTAGATCCAAAGTTCAGGACTCCACAAGAATTTTTGTATTATTCGTTGTTATAGATTATTTTAATTTAATATTAAATTTTAAAATTTTGTCTTCATTTAGTTTGATATCCACATAAAACATAGTTTGGTAATTTCAATATGCTAAATTTTTAACAAGGCAACATGAAATTCATGCTTAATTTATATGGAATACAGATTATTATTATTATTGTTGTTGTTGTTTTCTGTTGTTAAGTTTGGTTTATACATTTTTAAAGTTCACATTTCGCAAGCATAAAAACTATACACATATGTTACTAGCAGGACTTGAATCTAGGACTTTGAATTCCCTACATAGTGTTAAGCAAAAAATTCATTGGTTTAGTCCTAATTTTGATGGCTGATGTTTTATGCCCCTCATTGGTCTAATCCTCATCTTGATGGCCAGTGTTGATGGTTAGTGCTTACAGGAGAAACATAAGAGAATGCGCATGCATTTTAATTTCAAGGTGTAAATGAACCAATTGACCAAGAGCGGGCCCTTTCAAAGATAATATTTCATTTATTTAGAATTTGGGTACGTTGGCTAGTGAAAGACCATGGCAATAGTCGATCTTAGGGTTAGTTGAATTTGCATTAAGGGATTATGTTTTTCGTTGGGGAAAAATTAGTTTAAGATGAGTCGAAGAAAATTTTATTTCGGTAGTTCCGATGGTCCACACTGTTGTTTGAATAGCGGTAGTGAAGCACTCTTATAGGGAGCTAGAAAAATTTACCGTGTCAGCCCATTTGATTAAGTTACCCACATTCATAGGGTGATCAATGAACCCCCACCATCTTGTAACCATGGACCACAACGATTTAGAAATGGTGCAGTCAACAAACAAATGCTGAGTTGTTTCGATTGCACCATCTTACTGAGTCTAAGTAGATTGAATCTTGTAGGAAGACGGTCTAATGCCAAACGCCATGCAAAAATATTAACTTTAATAGGTAATGAATTATTCCATTTAGTCTCAAGAGTAGTTGATCCCAGAGTTGATTAATAGCTAGAAGCTTGATATTAAAATGCATAAAGTGATTACAAGAGAGCTACACAAAGAGCTTTTACATGCATTTATAGATTGGAGATTCAATCAAGCAAGAATGGGCGCAAGAAAATAAAAGCTAGCTATGAACGATCTAAAAGTAAGATAGTGTTTTGATTTCACCCTTTATGTGCTTCCTAAGTGGTTCACTGGTTTGTACAAAGCTAAAATTTTCAATTATCTCTTTTATCTAAGAGTGATTAAGGTCAACACCTTAATTAAATCAATAAATGAAATATGAAGATACATTGCCAATACGTTAACAGTTATCAATATATATGTTATAAAGAATCTTGACCCTTCAATATCGATCGTATCACAATTATCAATATATATGTTAGTACTTGGCCATCATGTGAAGTCTTGTCTATCGGTATCATGAATACTGTCGTTCATACTATAACATTTCCCGATCATTAAGAACTAGGGACTTATTAGTATAGTACCTCTGGTGCTCATGCAAGTATACCATCAAAACTATCATGGTACTTCATCTTTCTGATTACAAATTATTGTAAATGATCATTTGTAAATGAAGCAAACATAATTAAGGGGAACAACTTTTGATTTTGTGTAAATCATTGGTATAGGGGATCAAAACACTATTCAAAAAAGACAAAAGAAAATGTATTATTAGTGTACACTGACTAACTGTCACTCACTTTGCCAAAATCAAAGAAGCTATCAATGTAGGGGGTAAGGGGTTACCTCTCAAATTTAGGGCAAGAACCAATGACTTGATGACAAACAGACATACAATATCATCACTACTAAATGAAGACAAAATTGAGTTAGTGAGACAGCTAAAGTTAACCAAATCTACAGCTCTATTTATACTCCTACAGTCCTACGTACCAAATCTACAGCTATCTTGACAACTTCTTTGGTGATTAACCCAGTTAGTTACATTTGTCTGGTATTGAATTGACTAGGTGCTATGACCATTGAATCAAAGATTGAAAATTTGTTTTGGCCATATAAAAAACAAGCTTTACATGGCTCGATAGACGACTTTTACTACAAGTATGCGATAGTGGCAAAAATAATCCCTACGTAGTTTAATACTAGCATAGTACCCGCGCGTTGCAGCGGCGGGTATTTTGAAATAAAATTTTTCGATGAATAATGTATTTTAGTTTATATGTTCTTTTTAACAATAAATTTACGGATATCAAGAATTTCGTATAGCCCGTGCCCGTTCGGGCTCGAACCCGTTGGCCCCGTGTCTGCTCGGGCTCGAGCCCGTTTGGTCCGCGCCGTTTCGGGCTCAAGCCCATTTCGCCCGTTGCCCGTTCGGGCTTGAATATTTGTATAATGTGCTTTATTATTTGCAGTAATGAAATTGCAGAAATTGTGTTTAATTTGGTTGTACAATATGCTTGATAATTTGTACGGAGTATTTCTTATGTAAGGGGTGTTTTAATAACTGTATTAATTGTATTTATTGACCAGTTAAATAATTGACTACATTAAATAACATTAATGTAGTGTTTTGTTGTACACTATGCTTCTTGTCTTGTACGTCTGAAAATTATGTGCATTAAAGTGTTGTACACTGTTTCTTTTCTTGTAAGTAATAGTCATTATAGTCATTAATAACATTGACCACTTTAATAGCATTAATGTTGTAAGTCTGAAAATAAATCTGAAAATTACATCATGCTTATTTTGTTGTACACTATGCTTATTTTATTGTAAATCTGAAAATTGGTTGCAGCTATTGTACATTGTGCTTAAATGGTTGTAATTTTTTGTGAATGGGTGTTTTTAATAGCATTAATGTTGTTTGATTGAATTTTGATCTTAAAATGACATCACGCTTTATTTTGTTGTACAATATGCTTACTTTGTTGTAATTCTGAAAATTTGGTGCATTAAAGTGTTGTAAACCATGTTTAATTTCTTGTACGTATTAAAATTAAGAGTGAGATGCCTTCGTGCATTATAAGTAGTATAGATATATATATAGTATAGATGAATCCTCAACTCACTCTATTAGATCTTATGGAACCGAAATGAGATGCCTAAAATATATATGTAGAACAACTTTGTTGCTTCTCTTGTTCTTGTAGACGATCTCATTCCTTTTTTGCTATAGAAGTGGAGTTAGCACGATCCGCCAATGTGATAACTTCTACAAGGTTTGAGGATTGCAAATTGTAAATGTTCCACCATTAAGAATGTCGATCAAGTTTGCTTTGAAAAGGTACAATGGACGAAAATGTGTTCTTCCGCTTCAAGATCTTCGTGAGTGAAGATCAATACCCCGTCTATCAAGATTTACTCTCGTAGGGATCCTTTCATTTGCCACCCTTCAAGAAGCAATAGTTATCTTGATTTGAACGAGCTTGTTCCATATTGTTTGAGTTTGATCCTATGGTGGAGTGCAGGTTTGTTGGTGTGTAACTCCCAGAACAGGGTAAGATAATCAACTTCAGCAGAAACAACAACTATTCAGCAGAAACAAATACCACTAAGTGGTTACCGGATATCACTTGGAATCGTGTGATCACTTTCCAAAGTAAACTATTCGACCCTAATGTATGGGTTACACGAATATCTACTTGGGATAATACCAAATGCAGTTATGGAATTAGGCACAATTTAATAACCTTGCGCTTATAAGTGTTTTGTGTTTTCTGTGTGTTCTTCATGCATAATCAGATATCCTATTTATAGGATAATACTCTTGGCTAATTCAATGGGATTATGAGTATTAATCGGCCCATTAATAGCCTCATAATTATCCCCATTATAGCCGTTAGTGGTTACATGACCAATTAAACGTGGTCATTAAGTAGTTGAAACTGCCACTTGAATAGGTCAAAACCGTTACAAGCAGTACTTTCATTAGTACTTTCATAGTGCTATCAGTGGTTACACTGCTTCAGTGTAAACACTACTTCAGTAAACACCACTTCAGTGAAAACACCACTCGTGGAAACATGATCCAGTGAAGTACTCTCCGTGGAAACACCGATAATCATGTAACCACAACAGTACTTTCACCAAGCACTACCAATACAAACCACTACAAGAGTCAGGGTTTTCATGGACCTTATGGGTGTACACTCCGTACCTCCTAACCCATTACAAGGTGTAAACTATTCCCACAAGTGCACTAAATTTTCCAACAATCCTCCCCAAATTTAGTTCACTTCTTTTGCATGAAAATTAAACATCAAGCAAAACATGTGCATAAATGAAAATGTCTCAGGATTGAATTTCCATCTTAGTAAATTACACATTTCAAATATTCGAGAATCAGGTGTTCTAAGAATTAAACCCTTCAACCCATTTGAATACCTGAAGATAAAATACACACAAGTTTTCAAACACTTAAAAGCTCCCGACACTATACAAGCCATGTGTCCATATCCAAATTCATAAATGTTGTAAAAGCTAAAAGTCCAAAGCTTCCTAAGCGGCAAAACTTCAACATTTACATAGGTGGTTCCTCTTTATTCATGCTCTTGCCAAGCACTTTTTCAAAGAAAATTAACCATTAAGAAGTAAAGACTTCATCCTCCTTTCCGCAGGTTCTGAGCACAACCTTGGGATGTAAATAAAACATGTGCTCCAGTCCACTGAATGTTCAAATTTCCACATTGAACTCAGCTCCCAAGTTTCCTTAGGAGGGAGTTGGGTGTCCTAGCATTCAGTGACTAAGTTGGACTTAAACCCATCCCTTTTGCAGACCTTATAACCAAGTCTCTAGCCGACCTTCGTCAAGTGATAGCTAAGTTTCGTTTGAGATCTCACAAACTCTATAGATACCACCCCATTCATGATAAGCTCACGAATCATGCTATGTCTGACACCTAAGTGTCTAGACTTACCATTGTACATCCGGCTATAGCCTTAGCCAATGTAGCTGCACTATCACACCGGATAGAAATAGGTGCTATAGGTTTAGGCCACAATGAAATCTCAAGGAGCAAGTTTTTCAACCATTCATCTTCTTTACCAGCCGCTAAAGCCACAAATTCAGATTCCATTGTTGAACTGGTAATGCAAGTTTGTTTCTTGGATGCCCAAGAAATTTCACCTCCACCAAGTAGGAATACCCACCACTGGTAGACTAATTGTCTTCGTTGTCTGATCCAACTTGCATCAGTGTATCCTTCCAACACCGATGGGTAACCAGTATATGAGAGACTATAATCCATAGTTCTCTTCAAATACTTCATTACCCTTTGAACGCTTGCCATGATGAGCACTAGGATTACTAGTATACCTCTCAATTTTCCCACTCAAAACCAATATCGGTCTTGTAAGTCATGGCATACATCAAAGCAGCCAATTACCCTAGAATACTCAAGTTGAGATACGCCTTGCCATGATTAGGCATCACTTCTCACAAGTATCCATAGGTGTACTCACTGGAGTACAATCAAAGTAATTGAATTTCTCAGACCTTCTCAATATAATGAGACCGAGAGATAGAAATTCTATTACTTTCATGTTTAATCCTTATACCAAGGATAACATCAGCCTCCCCCATGTCTTTCATGGAGAACCTTGATGAGAAAAATTCTTTTGTCAAGTCAACCTGATTTGGTCCAGTGCCAAAATTAACATGTCATCAACATATAGACAAATGATGACTCAGCCCAGAATCATCAAATTTGCTATATACACATTTGTCAGCTTGGTTAAGAACATAACAACTAGACAAAACCACTTAATCAAATTTTTGATGCCATTGCTTAGGTGCCTACTTAAGTCCATAGAGAGACTTAATAAATTTACACACCTTGTTTTCATTGCCAGGGCAAAATTTGATCTGTGCCAAACAGTCAAGTCAAATCACACAAGCTAGCCACTTGTGAATGGCTAACCGTAACAGACTTAAAACTGCCTAAAACACAAATGCAATTAAGATCAGAGGAATATAGTGTATTCCTGGGTCGTTAAGTCCCACGGAGGATGAATTGGTGTACAAACACTTCAGATGATAGAATGATCAATAAGGATAGTGATCAGTAAGGTTTTGGATGGATAATTACCTAAAGAAAAGATCTACAATTTAAAGCGACTTAAATGCAAATTAAAAGAAATTAAAAGTTAAAATATATTAAATAAACGCTATCACTATTTTTACAATGATGTTTTTGTGATTTTATAAAATAAAATAACTTAAATAAACTATTTTAACTAAAACGTAAACTTAAAGTATCTAAAAACGTGGTCTAAAACAAAAACGTACGTTACGTGTAAAAATTACGTGAGAGCGCCAAAAAAACGTAAAATTTATGAAATAAAAGGCCTACAAATGTAAAACTAATTTTCTTACGTACTATATGATAAAAGAAAATTTTAGAAAAAAGATTTATATTTTTTAGATTATTATTTTATTTATTATGATTTAAATACTATAAAACACTAATTAAATGTTTAAAAATAGTAAAACTATTGAGAAAAATCTGAAACTTTTTTATAAAATACTTTATAACAATACTAAACTAAGAAAATTGGAAAAGTGGAAAAAGCTAAACTGAATAAGCTCTAAATAAGCTAAAACAATCGTATAAGCTTAACCGGCCAAACGTACATAAGACATTGATTTTGCACAAAATGGACGAGACAAGTCCCAAGGGCAATTGGCTTTACAGGTACACTTATATCACCCTCATAAGGGGGAGGTCGCATGTTCGAACCTTGACCTCCCCTTTTTGCCAAACATTTTGTTTTTGAAATTTTCTTTTTGCAACTTATTAAATACAAGTAAATAAGCACTTTATTCAACTGTGACTTTTTGTAAAAACCACTAATAAGCTCTGAATAAGCAGAGATTTACAACAGTTAAGCTTGGAATGAAAATAAGCATAAGATTTAAGCTAAGATGGCTATATGAGCTACTGAATAAGCAAATGCAAACTGAAATAAGCTAAACTAAAGATTATAAGCTATAATGAAAACTGAATAAGCACAAATACTGATAATAAGCACTTAATAAGCACAAATAAGCAAAACTATACACCTTTTACTCATACACTATGGTTTTCTAGCTACTTTCTAGATTAACTTTAAGTACTTAAATAAGCTACAAAATGAAAATAATCACTTGGACTAACAAGCTAACCAACTTAACTTTCTAGAAAGCCATTTTACAAGGTTTAGCTTACACTAATAAGCCCTTGAGAAGCTTATGAAAAACTGATGAACATAGACTAACTGGTATGCTTAGTAAAAATGGACAGAAATGAAAAGCTATAGTAGGCTAGGAGAATAAGCTAAAAATGGAAAATAAGAACTTGGTACTTTGAGTTAGCTAGGTGAGCTACTTAGAAAGCTAAATTACAAGTGCTGGCTTTCACTAATAAGCCTGTGACAAGCTCTTGAAAAGCTGGAAAAACCACTGGATAGTTTGTTTTAGATGAAATGGACAGAACAATAAGCCTTAAACAAGCTTATCAAATAAGCTACAAGTTGGAAATTAAAGCTTGAAACATTAAAATGACTAGGTTGGCTTTCTAAAAAAAAAAACTAAATTGCATAAGCTTAAGCTAAATAATAAGCTCTGTGAGAGCTTTTGAATCTAGATATCTATCTGGTGCACAGGGCAGCTTTACAAAAGAGGTGTTCAAAATAAGATATGGAAATAAGCACTAAATAAGTTAGAAAATGAAAACTAAGACTGGGACTAACTAGTTGACCAGTTCAGCTATTCAAAAAGCTAATTTACACAAATTAAAGCTCATTTATAAGCTCTCTGTGAGCTTTTGAAATAAGGTCTGCACAACTGTGCACAGAACATGTTTTGACTTTTTGAACTAAACTGCAAGTTTGACTTTTATGAAACTAGGATCCATTCTACTGAATTATTATGTTATTATAAGCTGTGATAAGTTAGTTTTAAGCTAGAATAACAAATTATAAGCCAAAATGATGAATTTCACAGTGGAGTTTATAACAGTTAGCTCTAATAATGAGATTAAAAACCATTTTGACTTTGGGACTAATGAGGACTGCTTTTTATGCTAGCACAGAGTTCTTAAGTACTTATATGATACATATCAATAACAAACAACAACTTAAACAACCTATAATACAGTTAAATAAGCTAATCCAAACAACCTTTAACTAGACTATTAAGAAGCTTATTAAAGAGACACACAGATTAAGACCATACTACTAATTAAAAACCTTATGTTATCATTTTTTAAGACTGAATAAGCACTAAAAAACATTAACAACAACAGAAAACTCAAGTATACTAATTATGCAAATTTTTAGGAAATAGCTTACAAATGAGTTAATGCACAGGACAAGGAACCAAGAACTGAGGATCAATCCTAATGCTTCCCAAGAAGCTCTATACCAGTAATCATTCCAAAGAACAGCTCTGAACCATCTTCTTGATCATCTCCCATAGATTTTTTATTTTACAACTAATTTCTAGTAATTTTGGAAAATTTTCTATTAAAGCTCTAGACTGATTTTTAATGATTTCAAAAGCTTAGAAAAACTTTAGAGAAAGCTTATATGAGCTTAAAATCCCTTAACTACAACTGAGAACAACATTTGCATCATCATGAAATTTTGCATAAAGTTGAATTTTTGCATAAACTTGAAAGGGAACTTAAAACTGAAATTGCTTATTGACAAAGGATTAATATACACTGAAATTGATAACAAAAGTACTTGGAAGCTTAAAATTACATTTAGAATATGAAAACTACATGAAACGACATAAACTAAACTAAAACTACACTACTGCTTTTCTCCTCTGCTTTTCCTTCACTCTTTATAGACTTTTTAGATATCCCACATGCTTCTGAGTAAATCCCACCACCATTAGATCTCTGAAATACATCCTAGCCATTGATTTAGCTTTTGGCGCCAAAAAGTCTTGGGCTTTCTTTGCATTAATTAGGTTTGGGAGGATATGGAGGTGGAGGGGGACATAGTATACAGCTGGGGGATAAGTTTGGTGAGGTGGAAAGGTTGGAAGAGGTGGAGAAACCAGGTGGTATTGGCTTAAACAGCTATGGGGGAGAAGGTCTACAGTGTAGGCGGTTTCTCTGTTTTAAATTTTTGGGTCGGGTTTTATATATTGGGCGGTGGGTTAATAGGATTGGATTTGGAATAATAATAATACAAGGGTCCATTTGGTTTTAAGATAAGCACAAGGACCATAAATGTAATATTCTGAAAGTTAAGGGACTGAGTTTACAAGATTTCCAAAGTTATAATAAGGACTAAACCTGCCAAATATGGTTAGTACAAGGACCATATATGAATATTTTTCCATTTTTAAACCTTAAGGACCTATTATGTAATTTTCTGAAACTTGAAGGGTTAAACTTGTAATTTTCCAAAAGTTTATCATAAGGACCAATTTTGTCATTTATTAATAGTACAAGGTTTATTTTTGATTATTTTCACTTTTAAATTAACCAAGGACTATATTTGACATTTTCCAAACTTGAGGGACTAAAGTTGTCATTTTGTGATTTTTAAACTTTAAAGGGTTTGTTTTGACAACTTTTGAATCTCATGGACCTTAAATGACATTTTACAAGTTTTTGAATTACCAGGGACTAGTTTTGACAACTTTTGTAACTTGGGGGACTAAAACTGCCAATTATGCAAACTTAATACGTTTTTCATCTGATTTTGATGTTTTTGCATTTAAAACATATAAAACACTTGTTTGTGATATTTTAATTATTTTGATGTGTTTCTAAGTGTTTTCAGATGTTTTTGGCATTTTAACAGTACAAAAATGATGAGTATTTAGACACTCATCACATGATGAACCCTGAGGTTGGTTCATATAAACCTCCTCATCCAATTCACCATTCAAGAAAGCTGTCTTCACATCCATCTGATGAATAATCAGATTGTGAATAGATGCCATAGCAATCAGCAGTCTTATGATACTGATACGAGCCACAGGGGCATAAGTATCAAAATAGTCTATCCCTGACTTTTGTTTAAAGCCCTGAATAACTAATCTAGCCTTGAACTTTTCAATAGTTCCATCTACCTTCATTTTCTTTTTGAAAATCCATTTGCAACCTAGAGGTTTGCAACCAGGAGGTAGATCAACCAACACCCAAGTGTTGTTCCCCATGATGGAATCAATCTCATCATTGATTGCTTCTTTCCAGAAAGCAATATCCTGGGACTTCATTACTTCTTCAAATGTCTTGGGATCATCCTCAACAATAAAGCAATAGGAGTATTGGTCTGAGACCTCATCCCTTGTTCCTTCAACTAAGTATAGTTGAAACTCAGGTCCAAATGACTTTGGAGTCCTGACCCTTTTTCTTTTCCTGAGCATAGGTTCAGGTTGTTGAACCACAACCTCATCAGGGACCACTGATGGTTCATCATCAGGGACCTCTGATACACCAGTGTCATGAGTTCCATTAGAAATCCTCTGACTTGGTCTAGGGACTGATGAGAATCTATTCTCATCAAAAGTTGCATCCCTTGATTCAATTATAGAGTTAACTGAAACATATTCATTAGGTTCAATAACATAGAACCTATAAGCCTTGGAATGCTCGGCATATCCAACAAAGATGCAGTCAATGCCTCTTTCACCCAAAGTCTTTTGGTTTGGATTAGGGAGTCTTACAACAGCCCTACAACCCCAGACCCTGAGATAGTTCAGGTTGGGTTTCTTTTAGTCCGAGTTCATAAGGGTAACCTTGTTCCTTTTGTTGGGAACCCTATTTAATAAATAGCAAGATGTTAACATAGCTTCACCCAAGAACCCTTGACTTACCTGAATAGGACAACATGGAATTAACCATCTCCTTCAGCACTCCTGTTTTCCTTTCGAAATACCATTTTGCTGAGGAGTATAAGGGCGTCGTTTCATGGATAATTCCAACAGACTGAAAATACAGAGTATCCATGTACTCACTCTCCCTATCTCCTTAATCTTTTGATCAAAGACCCAAGTTGTAATTCAACTTCAGTTTTAAACACTTTGAATTTATCTAAAGCTTCATCCTTGGAATGTAACAGAAAAACATAACAAAACCTAGAAGCATCATCAATAAATGTCACAAAGTACTTCTTGTTCCCCAAAGAGGGAGTGGCATGCAAATCACACAGATCACTGTGAATAAGCTCCAAGAGATTAGTCTCACGACTAACACCCTGAAAAGGTTTCTTGGTAATCTTGGTCAACATGCAAGTTTTACACTTTTCCGTGTCCATGTCAAAGGCTGGGATCAACCCATCCTTAGACATATCTTGCAACCTTTTATAATGAATATGGCCAAGTCTAGCATGCCACAGGGTAGAGTCGGTCCAGTCGAGGTGGCACACAGTGAATTTACACTATCAGTGGAAATAAATACACTATCCGTGGAAATATTAAGCCTGAACATTTGATTACATAAATAACCAAAACCAATAAAAACCATGCTTAGAAAGCACAAATTTATCCGACTCAATAACTTGTTTATAACCATGATTATTCAAAATACTACTTGAAACCAAGTTCTTCCTAATATCAGGAACATGAATAACATCTAACAAAGTTACAATCTTTCCTGAACTAAACCTAAGATCTACACAACCACGACCATGCACCAAGGGTGTTGACTCATTTCCCATGTGAAGAATAGAACCATCATTCAGTGACTCATAAGTCTTGAACCAGCTTCTATTTTTACACACATGAACTTGCACCGAGTCAACCCACCACGCAACATCATCATCCTGCACATAAAAGATTCAGATACATATGTAACATAATAAATCTGAAAAGACTTATTAAACATATTCGACCTTTCGTGAGTTGGTGATCCACCACTCCCGAACCATTAGTGCCTGATCCATTGGCTTTACCACCAACTTTAACACCCTTGCGGTCCCTTTTAATGTGACCGCCTTGCCACATTTCCAACAAGTTGGTGTTGCCTTCTTGTTGGGATCCGCCCTCTGTTGTCATGATATTTGCGTTTGCCTTTGTTGTCATTGTACCTGGTGGAGTTGTTATGCTCCACCATATTGACAACAGATGGTCAAGTAGCATTGCTACTCTTTGGCTTGTCATTATCCTGCATCTTGAGAGATTCCTCAATGCGCCGATGACTGCCCAACTCAACCAGAGTTAACTCCTCTTTCTTATGTTTCAAGGTATGCTTGAAATCTTTCCAAGAAGGAGGGAGTTTGTCAATGACACAAGAGACTTTAATGGCCTCATCCATGTTCATATTGTGTTGTGTAAACCTTCCAAGTATTCCAAGAAGTTCATTGTATTGTTCCATAACCGGTCTTGAATCATCATTTTGTAATTTGTGAAATTACTAACAAGGAACTTCTTACTTGATGCATCCTCAACCATATATTTGGCATCCAAGGAATCCCACAGTTCTTTGGAAGATTCAAAGTTCCGATAAATATCAAACAGAGAATCAGACATACCATTGAGAATAAGACCTCTGCATATGTAGTCATCATTCTCCCATTTGCTCCTCCTCCTGATCTGCTCCACAGTGGCATCATCACCATAATCAGGAATTGGTGTAGTCGACATAAACCACACTCATGCTTGACAGCAAGAAATGCATCTTCTTCTGCCACCTCCTAAAGTCCACCCCTTCAAACTTGTCCAGCTTAGCAAAGCTTGAAGCCATGTGTTTCATTGCGCAGTTTGCCATTGATTATCACAAAATAGTTTACTTTGATTGTTTGTGTGTAACTCCCAGAACAGGGTAAGATAATCAACTTCACCAGAAACAACAACTATTCAGCAGAAACAAATACCACTAAGTGGTTACCGGATATCACTTGGAATCGTGTGATCACTTTCCAAAGTAAACTATTTGACCCTAATGCCTGGGTTACACGAATATCTACTTGGGATAAGACCAAATGCAGTTATGGAATTAGGCACAATTCAATAACCCTTGCGCTAATAAGTGTTTTGTGTTTTCTGTGTTCTTCATGCATAATCAGATATCCTATTTATAGGATAATACTCTTGGCTAATTCAATGGAATTATGAGTATTAATCGGCCCATTAATAGCCTCATAATTATCCCCAGTATAGCCGTTAGTGGTTACATGACCAATTAAACGTGGTCATTAAGTAGTTGAAACTGCCACTTGAATAGGTCAAAACCGTTACAAGCAGTACTTTCATCAGTATTTTCATAGTGCTATCAGTGGTTTACCTGCTTCATTGGAAACACCACTGCTTCATGTTACAACTACTTCAGAAACACCACTTCGTGGAAACGATCCATTGAAAGTACGCTTCAGTGGAAACACGATAATCATGGTAACCACAAGAGTACTTTCACCAAGCACTACCAATACAAACCACTACAAGAGTCAGGGTGTTCATGGACCTTATGGGTGTACACTCCGTACTTCCTAACCCATTACAAGGTGTGAACTATTCACACAAGTGCACTAAATTTTCCAACAAGGTTGAGATGAGACATCTAATTGCCTTGACTGAGAATATTTCTAATATTAATCTTAATTGCCTTGACCGAGAATGTTATCCTTAATGACGTCAATTTTCTTTTCTTTCTTTCAATTGATATCAAATAGATATAAGAAACCTTTTGTAATCGGGTCGAGTGGTCTAATAACCCTCGAAACGCCCTATCCCACCATTGTAATCTTTCTTGCTAGTGTCTTGCCATGCTCTTTATTTAAATGCCGTTCAAAAGACATATATGTAGAACAAAGCTGTGTGTAAACCAATATTTTGCTTCACAAACTATACATATTAAAAGAATAAGAACTATTGTTAAACCCATTTCAGATTGATCACGGGACGTCTAGCCCTTCATGCAAAGCGATTACAATCCACAGGTTTGAGTTCAATCCATAATTAGTTGGTTCGACTGGCTTTGGTGCAGCTGCTGTGGCCTGTGATTCAGTTCGTGTAGGGTCAATTTCTGCCAAATTAATATTCATGTTCCTTAGATGTGTAGGACTTGCATTCGTTATTGTGTCTATTATTATGTACTCGATGGTTACTCGCGCTTTGAGGTAGTGGTGGCCGGTGTAGTCCACCATGTCGCACTCTTCACAACACAAGTTATGTAAAATTACTATTTCCATGTATATTAGTATCAACACTGAATTTAAGATTCTTTTGATTTTGTAATACCTCCGTCTCATTTGAGATGTCCTAGAATAAGTGTCTAATTTGTATTTCAACAGGTGAGAAGCGGTTTTAGCGGGAAGAAATGATATTTGATTAGTAAAAAAAAGATTATAGTAATTTTGGTACTTGGATTTTAACATTTATATTTTTATGCACAAGTTCTTCATAATATACTAAGAGAAAAATAAGAAAATATTATTTTAAGAACAGAAAGAACTTAAATATTAAAACCAGAAAGATTCCTAAAGTAAATAAAATACTCGTAATACCTGATCATGGATATATTAATAAATACAATCAATATTTAGCAAGTCCCTTATATATTAATGCAACAATAATTTGGATTCAGTGGCTTAAACTAACTCACTTTTGTATCATGTATGGCTTATATCATATTACTAGGGTATTCGCGTGTTGCATCGGTGAGTGCTTTAAAATAAATGTTAATGACATTAAATGTCAAAAGTCGCTCGTGTTCGTTTGGCCTTTGCCCGTTCGGCTCGATCCATTTGGTCCGTTGTTCGTTTGGGCTTAAATATTTGTATAATGTGTTTTATTATTTGTAATAGTGACACTTAATGCATTAATTATATTTAAGTTGGTTGTACAAATATGCTTGATAATTTGTATTTCTTATGTAAAGAGTGTTTTAATAACTGCATTAATTGTATTTATTGACCATTTAACTAGTTGACGACATTAAATATCTTGACCATATAACAGTGCTTTTGTATTTTGTACATTAAGTTTTAATACTTGTAAGTTATATAATAGAGAAATTAATGATAGAAAATATGTTAAATTAGTATTGATATTTTAAGTAATGCTGAATTTTAAGTATTTTTATTTTTAAAAGGCATTCATACTTTGTAATATAGCAACATATATAAAAGCATTCATGTGTGAATTTTGTTTTAAATGGGAATTAGGTCACACTAGCAATTATTTAAGTCCATTTGGCTGTCATTTTGGACGGCATTAGTTTTTTTTTTCTTGCTTGCTTTCATTTTGGACGGCATTAGTTTTTTTTTTTTTTTTTTTTTTTTCTTTCTTGCTTGCTTGCAAGTTGTGTTAGTAGTGAAGAGGAACTACAAACAAACTTTGGGTAAAATTCTAGCTAGCTTTTTTTTTTAATGACGGATATGTTATATACAAAATTAGGAATTGCTAGCTGGTCGAAATTACAAGTTATTTGTACAAGAATTAATTGGATCGCCAATCTTTTGGATAAAAGGGGGTCGTCTTAACAAATATAAAAATATTTAAGTACAATGGATGAGAGTGAATATCTCATCTCGCCCGTTAATAGGCATAAACACACCTATTTGTGCAACAACCAAAAAACTATATAAGAAAGACATGTCAATCTTATGACCTACCAAAAACAATATTACTTCCTACGACGACCTTAAAGATTGATATCATACAGGTCACAAAAGGTATCCAATTGCCCTGGTAAATCATATACCTGATCCAAATAGTCATCATAATAATCCTCAAGCTAGTGACCGCCACATGTAGATGCGAGAAACTTAGCCATAGGATTATCCGGTTCAAACACTTGTTCATCATCAATGTCAGAAACAACCACATCCTCCACCTTAGAAAATGAGTAACCCACCTTAGTAGAAAAGTATACGGAGAAGAAGAAGATCTAGGCTTAGAATCCACAATATGCTCTTTCTCTTTCAACTCACTCACAAGCTGATCTTGTGATACCTTTCAAGTTGTTTGAAACCCATCCACCTTTTTAAGAGGATTATCATTATCATCCATAAGAGTAACTTTCCCATCAATAATTAGCTTTTCAATCTTCCCAATTTTCTCAACAATAGGAGTAGTACAAGGATACCATTCTCATCAGTATCTTCCATATCAAGAGCAGCAAATGGGTTTGATGTAGCAACTGTCGTCCCACTCGTACTTGCCTCTTTAGTGATTCTCTCCTTAGTAGCAAATGCCTTCTTCGACACAGGCACATACACCTGCTTAGGTTTAGAACATGGAGGGACCCACATGTATGCCGGTGTGCACGGGCTATACCCGATTTTAAGTCACGAAGTGCAAAAAGATTACAAAACTATCGTTTTTGTGGTATGTGCAACCCCGATTTTTTTTGCCATTTTCGTTTCTTACGGTGTAACTTTAGTTAGCCCAACATTTCATTTGTGCAACAACCTCTTAAAATCCTAGGCCCTCCATGGTTTAGAAGGGCTATATTTAGCCCCTTTACCTACAACAATACCACGAAACGGTTTTTTCCGAGGCATTTGAACCCCAACCTTCTTTCCTTTATCCTTCCGATTTTGAATCTCAATAAAACCATCATCAGTCTCTTCCAATGTAGTAGAAGCTTTAGAAGCCACATTAACACATTTTGGGCAACTAATTCGATCATGCCCAAAAACCTTACACACATCACAATAAGAAGGCTTCCATTTATTTTCAACCTTAATGAACGCCGTAGTATAACCACTGTCATCCTCTTTGGGAATAGCCATAGTAACTTCACGTTTCAGTTCATAGTTAGATGATAAATCCACTAAAGCTCGAGCAAAGCTAATACCCCCCTAAGAATCAACAAACATTGAGCTTGTAAAAGCATCTAACATGATCGGTTTCCTAACTTGAATAGAAATCAAACTCAAACTGTCTTATGAATATTCAAATAGAGGTGCATTATGCAATTTAATCCACACAAGAACCTTAGTTACCTCATTCTTAGTTAATGACACACTAGGAGTCCATTTATTAAGAATAAGAGGCGAATTACGGATTAACCAAGAGCCCCATTGAAGAACATTATCTACACCCTATTTAGAATAAAACTTAAACAGAAAAACACCTACATCATTCTTCATGAGTTTCTTAAAACCAAACTTGTCCCACGTATTAGTGACATAGTTTTGAACTATCGGAATTCGGAAATGCAATGGACTTACCAAGGAAATACCCAACAAGGGTATTCTCATACTTGTTCATAACACTATCCATAACTGCCTTTGGTAGAAAAGTATCATGGTTGTCAACACGAGTCCCATTAACCAAGTGCCTAAAATTAACCTTCTTCATAATGCGCTTTGGATTTAAAATAGAAGCAAATGTAGACGAACCAATACCGTTACCACTCGAATTATGTCCCACGTCCATATGATGAACCGCATCATTATTAGCATTCTAAGGAGTGTCCATTTTAAAATTAGTAGGATGCGTATCAACTCCACAAGTATTACTACGAGGTACAGCCCCATCATGCGAAACCGAATCGACATGCTGTAACTAAATTAGAAATCAGATCCCAAGGAAGAGCCATAGGGTACAAAACTGATGTCACATCAAAAGGGGTTGTTTGCACATCCGAGACAGTAGCAATTTGGTCATCATGTGTCGCATTCCTCATTAGTTTGCCCTAGTTTGATTTTCCAAGCTAGACGAATTAACCATATTAGTTTGATCGGCTAAACTAAAAGATGAATCCTCCTTCAGAGCACCTTCTCTCCCAACCGATTTCCATTCTTATACCCAACGTTCCCATCTTGTTTTGCAGCTTTGGTCATGCTATTGTTAATCAGAAAACCCTTTTCCATCCCTCTTTAAACCCACTAACAATCCCAAGAAAACAATCAACAATAACAAAGAAGTAACACACAACATGCATCAATCACAATAATCGAACAAAGAAAACCCTAACTGAAACAGTTAGGGTTTAAAGCCAACACACCACCAAAGCCTAACCTTCAGCCATATTAATCGATTACGAATGAATAAAAGTAATAAACATCAGTCGATTTGCAATATATAACCAAAGGAGAACCCTTAATGATAGAATGATTTGAACCTAGCTGTTAATACAAATAAACCGTAAAAACGTTTATTAATATTTTGCGATCTCTTTGTGTTTTACTGATAACAAATATAATGTTATCATAAGTAAAGTTATAAGGATACATGTTATTTTTGTAAAGCATTTACATAGAGTCACTTAATACAAATTGTTGTAATAAATCAATTGTTGTAATAGTTTATTAGGATGGGTAAAAATCATAACCCATGGATCATATCCATAACCCTTGGTATTGACTCATACCCACTTGACTAGATACATTGTATTCATTAGATACATTGTATCTAAAGAAATACCCATGGACCAACCCATAACCCATGACCCATGACCCATGACCCATAACCAAAAAACCCCCCATGGGCAAAGAGGAGCGTCCCACGGATCCCTAGGTTTACACTGGACGGATCCCTTGTGGGAAGGATCCGTGGGATCCGGGGAACAGTGGCAAGTTTTGCCTATAAATAGAGAGCCATTTATTCATTCTAACTCACCCCACTTCTTACTAATTCTCTCATATACTCTTATTCTCTTCTAACAAAAGATCACTTGATCTAGAGAGTTGTTCTTCTTTCTTTCTTTAGTGATTCTCATGTTGGTCCTTCTCTAAGGCGAGATCACGAGCATTATACAAGTCATCCAAGCAAGGGATCCTTGATTGATTTGTTCCTCCACAAGATTTCTGTAGAAAAGATCTTGTATTTGATATTTCACATAGTTGTTGTGTAATAGTCATGTTGGTTTGGTCCACCGTGTTAGGGACTCGGTATTTAGCTTTGTACCGGAAAAAAAGGTGTAAGCAACGTTGTGAAAGCTTCTTCGCCAAGTTGAAGGAGTTTGTTGACATAGTGCTTGAACTCTCGAGTAGGTGACTCGGGGAGTGGATTAGGGCAAGAAAGATGTCCTTGTAGCCGAACCACTATAAATCGGTTGTGTCATTTCTATCCCTTGCTTTACTTACTTGCATTATCATTAGATCTATACTTTCTTTTCATCCATACGATTTCACATAATATCGAATCTAAAGTTTTTGAAACTAACTTAAAATCGGCAAAACTCTTCAATCCCCTTTCTAGTTTTCCACAATTGGCATCAAGAGATAAGTTTATAAAAGTTTTAAAGTAAACCGTATTTTAAAAACTTTTCGATCACTATGGGTTCTGAAAATTACAAGGAAGGGCAATCTATGCAACGACCACCACTACTTGAAACTAATGGTTTTATATATTGGAAAAATAGATTCGAAACGTATGTGAAGTCTAAAGATATTGATCTTTGGTACATTATTGTTCAAGGCGATTTTGAGGCTACCTCAAAAGATGATAAAGGAAATTTAGTTAACATAGCTCATGATAAACTAAACGATCACATGAAGAAAAAGCTTTCTAAAAATAGTGAAGCTAAAATGGTTTTATATAATGCTTTACCCAAAAAGGAATTCGAAAGAATTTCTATTCTTAAAACCTCTAAAGAAATTTCGAATTCTTTAGTTGTAACTCATCAAGGTAATCAACAAGTTAAAAATAATAAAATTGATGTATTTGTTCAACAATATGAATAATTTTCAATATCGGATGAGGAAACTATAGATCATTCTTTGGCTAATTTTAATACTATTATTACATCTTTACAAGAACTTGATGAATCTTCTTCTAGCCGTAACCATGTTAGGAGATATCTAAGGGCACTTCCATCCAAGTGGAGATCCAAGGTGACGGCAATCAAAGAGTCAAAGATTTGACAATCCTCACCCTTGATGAACTCATAGGCAACTTAAAAGTCTATGAGCTTGTCCTTGCTAAAGATTCCGAACTCTCAAAGGTGAAAGAGAAACACAAATCTCTTGCCCTTAAAGCCAAAAAGGCCTCAAGCGATGAAGAGAAATCCTCTTCGGATAGTGACGACGAGGAGTATGCCATGGCGGTAAGGGACTTTAAAAGTTCTTTAGAAGGAAGGGAAGATACGTCAAACAACCGTATGACGACAAGAAAGGATTCCGGAAAAGCAAAGAGGACGAGAAGCCAAGGGATGATCGTGCTTGCTTTAAATGTGGGGACCCAAACCACTTTATTAGTAAGTGTCCCAAACGGGATGATCAAAAAGCATTCTTAAGCGGCTCGTGGGGAATGAGCGAGGAGGAAGACGAAGAAATTTGTCTCATGGAAAATGACGAGGTATGTCACGAATACTATAGTAGCTCATCACTAGATGATGACTCATTGCATAATGAATATGACAAACTTTTCAAAATTAGCTTAAAAGTAATTAACAAAAACAAGTTTTTGAAAAATCAAAACCAACGTTTAGATAAGGAAGTCATAGAGTTAAAAGCAACATTGAAACGTCTAGAAAAGGGTAAAATAGCAAGTGGCGAATATGAACTTTGCGTTCAACTTCAAACACTAGTTGATCAACTAGATTCTAAGATCGCTAGAATAAGTACCAATACTTTAGATATGATACTAGATAGTGTTAAAACTGGAAACAACCAAAAAGGTTTAGGTATTCAGCAACTTAATGTGTCAACTAGTGAAAACAAATAAACACAATTTGTTAAGGCACTAGAAAAACAAGCCATTGCTGTGGCGGATCCCACGGATCCCACAAAAAGGGAACCGGCTAGTGTTCAGCCAGGGATCCGTGGGTCTGCTGAAGCAAACAGTGGTAATAACATAGCTTCTTTCTCTAGAACTGATTTTGTTATTGTTACTAAGAAGAAACCAACTTATATTACCACTAGACAACCACCCCCAAAATATAATCCTATTTTTGCAAGAAACAAAGCTCCATCTTTCTTAAAACCTAACACATCTAGGAGACCTAATAATGTTCCCAGAAGTAACCATCAAATGGGATGGAACCCAAATATGCAAAATGGCTTTCCATTTCAAAACTTTGCACCATGGAATGCATATTCACCTTATCCATACGTGTCTAACATGAATGGAATGTTTAACACTAATGGACCCATGAACAAATGAGGACCAAACTTTTGAGTTAATTGTTTTCTTAGGTGTGCTTAAAGGTCGACCTAGATCCCGATGAATGGGTCAAGGATAGCGGGTGCACGAGGCACATGACCCGCAATAAAGATCTATTCTCCACATATGAATCCTTCAATGGAGGAAATGTGGTGTTTGGAAATAGCAAAAGTAAAATCATCGGTAAAGGTACGATTTCTAACAAATCTCTAACCATTAACGATGTGTGTCACGTAGAAAACCTAAACTTTAACCTCTTAAGTATAGGACAAATATGTGATAAAAAGTGCAATGTACATTTTACCGAAACCAGTAGTAAGATATTAAAAAATGGCATAACCATAGGAAGAGGAATTAGGAAACATGGAGTCTATGTCATTAAAATTGGTAATGAACCTAAAGACAAACTTTGTCTTACCTCTATGGATAATACTTCGACCTTATGGCATCGAAGATTGGGTCATGCCAATATGCGACTTCTTCAATCGCTATCATCCAAAGATCTAGTAAGAGATCTACCTAAGTTAAAATATGAACATCACTTTTGTGATGCTTGTAATATAGGAAAAAAAGTCCATTCTAGTCACAAAGCTAAAAACATGGTGTCTAAACTAAGTCTCTAGAATTACTACATATGGATTTATTTGGTCCATCCACTATCCAAAGTTATGGAGGCAACTACTACACTTTGTCATAGTGGATGATTACTCTAGGTACACATGGACTAAATTCTTAAAGAACAAAATGGAAACGTTTAATTATTTTGAAATATTAAGCAAGAAAATCCAAATACAACTAGGAAATCCTATAGTGTCTATCAGAACGGATCAAGGTAGGGAATTCGATAATGAAGCGCAATTTGAAGCTTTTTGTGACGCTAATTGTATTACTCACAACTTCTCGGCTCCTCTCACTCCACAATCGAATGGGGTAGTTGAAAGAAAGAATAGAACCCTACAAGAAATGAGTCGCACCATGCTAAATGAGCAATCCATACCTTAAAAGTTTTGGTGCAATGCCGTTGATACTTCAACGTACATACTTAATCGAGTCTTAATTAGACCAATTTTAGGTAAAACTGCATATGAGTTACTTCGAGGCAAAAAGCCTACGTTAGATCACTTTTGAGTCTTTGGTAGCAAATGTTTCTTCTTAACACTAAAGATTACCTTACAAAATTTGATCCTAAATCAACCGAAGGTATCTTTCTAGGTTACTCTCTAAATAGCAAAGCTTACGTCATATTAAATAAAGAAACAATGAAGGTAGAAGAGTCACTAAGTGTAAAATTTGATAAAAGTCCACCCAAACCCTCTCCACCTCTTGTCGATGACGAGATTGTTAAAAGTGAATCTATTGTAATAAAGAAAAAGATGAATGAAGAAGAAGAAGAATCTTCAAACAATGAACTCATAAATATTAAAGAGTCCAAAGATCACCCCGTAGATAAAGTAATAAGAAAGTTGAACGAAAGAACCTTAAGGTCTCAAGTTCTAAACCAAAGTAGCTTATTTTGTTTTGTTTCAACCATAGAACCTAAGAATAAACAAGAAGCCATAAAAGATGAAAGTTGGGTAATGGCTATGCAAGAAGAATTAAATCAATTTTTTCTAATGATGTTTGGACACGTGTCCCTCCACCTAGTAATCAAACCATAATAGGAACCAAGTGGGCCTATAAAAACAAGTTAGATGCAAATGGAGTAGTGTCTAGAAACAAAGCTAGACTTGTTGCCCAAGGGTATAACCAATAAGAAGGAATAGACTTTGATGAGACCTATGCTCCCGTGGCTAGATTAGAGTCTATAAGAATACTTCTTGCTTATGCTTGTGCTAATGATCTTAAGCTTTATCAAATGGATGTCAAAAGTGCTTTTCTAAATGGTTTTATTAATGAAGAAGTATATGTAGCTCAACCTCCGGGCTTCATCGATTTTGAAAAACCTAAACATGTGTATAAGTTAAAGAAAGCCCTTTACCGTCTTAAACAAGCTCCAAAAGCTTGGTATGATAGACTCAAGTCATTCTTAATCAAACACAACTACACCATGGGGTTAGTTGACAACACACTTTTTACTAAGAAAAGAGAGTCACACATAATCATTGTTCAAATATATGTAGATGATATTATATTTGGATCCTGATAACATCAAATAGTACTGAATATTAAGTGTCAATTTCCCCCGTTAATGCTTGTTATTTATATCATTTATATGGATTTACGCTTGTTTTCCATTGTTTTAGACTTTCAGGTAAATTACGAGCATCGGAGCTAAAGAGACACGGAAATGGAAACATTACTAAAGATTTATCACAGTATGCTTATTTTGAAGAAGTTACGGCGTAACTCATCTCTCACATTACGCCGTAACTATTGCGTGACCCAGAAGCCCAATTTATCAAGAGGTTACGGCGTAACTCCTCCCAAAGGTTACGACGTAACTTCATTAGGTCAAAAGAGGCTCCACGCCGCTGATACTTACGCCGTAACTACTGCAACACTTACGACGTAACCGAGTTTATTGAAGACTACGCATAACCACTTCTTAGGTTACGCCGTAACTAGCAGATCTAGTGCATTTACGGAGAAATAGAAGGTTACGGCGTAACTCCTCTATGGGTTACGTCGTAACCCAGACCTGGCCTATAAATACCCCACGAATTCCAGCACTTCAAAGCATCCCATTCCACACACACACACAACACTGAGAACGTGGGAAAAAGCTCAAGGCAGGTCTAGGGAAGCATATGGAGCTGTTTCCAAGGAAGAAGTCACACCATTACGATAAGCTTTAGCGTTTATTATTTATTTTACTTTCAATTCATGTATTTCGTTTCTTTGAATATTGAATTAATTTGCATGATTAATATGAGCGGCTAAGCACCCTTTGGTGCTAGCCTAGTTATGATTCCTTAATTGTTTTTTTTGCGTTTACCTTTACTTCCGTACAATTATTTCTAAGTGTATGCATGCATAGTTCTTTGGTAGTCACCCTTGGTTCGGTAGTTTTGAATGGCGATAGAGGCCAATTGCCTAGGAGTTATGACCAACTGACCCAATTAGGTGAGGACTGAGACGGAAGGGTAAGATATGACAAACTGACGACCCTTTCTACTTGTGCGATTTATCAAACTGATCACCTATCGTTTGGATGAACTTAAGAATTGGGGGGTGTAGTGTCTAAGTTCCTAACGGACGGGAACTCACTATTTAGAATCTAGCATGTAGCGGTACTTAATGACTCGGCTTAGGGGACCAGGAACAACAGGACTTATGACGGTGTGCCTGATTTCTCCTGTGGTGGCATCTTTGATGATAGGTTAGGGCGAATTGACCAAATGTTGTCCTCTCTAATTTGACCCCACCTAAAGTAATTGGAAGTAGGTAGGCGAGACATAACTAGTTAGGAGGATTAACTAGGTTAGCACCACTATTCCTCTATTGATTTCCCTTCTACCATTTATTTGCTTTTATATTCGGCATTAGTAGTTTAATTAATTAAAACCCTATCAAACCATTTATATTCTGTGACAATTAGACTTAGTAATTATCCGACACACATAGCTCTTGGGATGACCTCGGCTTTACCATTACTACACTACACACCGGGTACACTCGCCCGTAAAAATAGTGCATTAGGGTAGACCATAGGTATAGCGAGACAATATAAATATTAAGACCT
Source organism: Chrysanthemum makinoi (assembly GCA_910596185.1). Lineage (NCBI taxonomy): Eukaryota > Viridiplantae > Streptophyta > Magnoliopsida > Asterales > Asteraceae > Chrysanthemum > Chrysanthemum makinoi. The sequence continues at coordinate 65,604,619 of OU343223.1, read as the reverse complement.
GGTCAGTAAAACATGCATCAAGTTTTTTTGCCGCTGCCGGGAGCTATATTAGGATTGATATTAAGTCTTTCATTTCATTTTTAAACTTTTCTCACAATTATATTTCAAGTTTTCGGTGTACCATGGAAGTTGTTAACATCGATGACCTCACTCTTGAGGAATACTTGGCATTGACTAGAGCAGATCAAGGGCCGGGTCTCGTAAGACCGGCAATCGGAGCGGATGTTCGTTTCGAGATTAAAGACCAATTTATGAGGGAGCTTCGCGCTAACCCTTTTTCAGGAAACAGGGACGAAGACGCATATGAGCACGTTGAAAATTTCCTATACATCGCCAGACTTTTCAACATTCCGGGCGTGTCTCATAATGCTTTTATGCTCAGGGTCTTCCCTATGACCCTCACTGGAGCAGCTAGAAGATGGATCGAAAGATTGCCCGCCGGGGCAGTTAATACTTGGGCGCTACTGAAGAAACACTTTATCCAAAGATATTTCCCACCATCGAAAATTTCTCATCAGCTTTTAGAGATCCATAACTTCAAACAAGAAGACGACGAAACTATGTATCAAGCTTGGGACAGATACAACGATCTTCTTTATAAGTGTCCTACTAATGATCTAAATAACCAGCAGAAGGTCAATATTTTCTACAAAGGAATAAATGTTACTACAAGACAGATTCTGGACTATCAAGGACCTATCTCGAACATGACTCCTACTACTACAATTGAAGCCATTCAAAAAATGGCGGACCATTCTCAAAAATGGCACGATGGTGGAAGTAAAAGAAACCAAGGCGGAAGTTTTGACAGAATTGTAGCAATAGCTAGTAAACTTGAAAATCTCGGTAGAGATATGCTGAAAATCAAAGAAACTGTTCATGCCATCCAAGTCGGCTGCGAAAACTGTGGTGGGGGACATTTGACTAAAAACTGTCCTAAAAACGACAAGGAAGATACGATCGAGGAAGCTAAATACGGGGAAAATAGGCCTTTTTACGGGGATAATCGTAATGGGTTTCGTGGAGGACCCCCACCGTATTATGAGCGTAATGAGAGAAGAGCTAACCTGGAAGGGATTATCAACAAGTACCTTGTGGACACTACCAAGAGGAAAAGGAAAAGAAGAATGGCTTAAGAATTTCCAAGATAACACAAACAAAAGTCTCGCGTCCCATGAAACATCACTTAAGAACTTGGAAACTCTAATTGGAAAGCTTGGAGATGAGGTTCAAAGAAGGCGATGAAACAAAAGAGCAACTCCACTTTATGTAAGGCTGTGTTCTCTGACAACACAAGTGCTCTGTGAGTCGGATACCGATGGCGAAAGTGAGTTACGCCGTAATCACACTCCAGTTCGGGTAACCCAAATTCAAGCAAGGACAGGACAAGGACAACAACCCCAAAGAAGTCATTGGTGTAAGAGTATTGCAATTGATGATGGAGAATGCTACAGTTTGTGGGCCTCATGTGATCCTCGGAAAACTTGCGATGGTGGTGTTGATAAGGAAAGGATAAAAGATAACAGATACAGATGGACTACACTGAATGACGAGGAAAGGTTAGCCAAGTTCTCAATTAACGAAGTGGAAGGGCCACCCATCAAGCATTACTGCAAACCCTTACTCATCATGGAAGATGAGATTACTAACACTTGGCCAACGTGCAATCCTTTTTGTGATTATTGCAACGGAAGAGGTAATGTGAAGACGAAAGTTTGGATATGCCCACACAGTCTGGGAACACGATGTTGATTTTGGAAATCTATCATTCAGTGATTGGTATTCAATAAGGTTCGGGGACGTGATAATTAATTCAACTCTATTCAGAAATCTGGAACTGAAATATGAGAAACACATTCTTCGAGGAAAAACCATTAAGCCCCTCGATGATATTCATTCTGAAGATGAGTATGACAAAGGAGTTAGGAATCATTGGTGCAAAGAAATTAAAACCAGCAACGGAAAAATTTACCCCTTTTGAGTATGAATGTGATGGAGGAAGCATCATCGAGAGAGCTGGGGAAGACGAATTCCTTTGGACTTCGACTAACGATTCCGAAAGAACAGAACTGCCTTGGCCAGATGATCTCGGATTCAACGATTGGATAAAAATCAAATACGGAAAAATTGACACGTTAACCAAAAAGAAAATCTAGGAAGGTTGTATGAGTAAAAATCAACCCAACAACGAAGCTCCCGATGAAAAAACGAAGATGACACAAAGACTCAGAAACAATGAAAAATGCAGACATATTCTCAACCAACTTGAAGATATTGATTTCGACAATGATTTCGATTATCTCGAGTTGCAAGGCGAAGATGGTTTCATCGACCAAGATGATGAGATACACGCGAATGCAAGTTTCTTGGCATCCCATTTAAGAGGCCACCTCCTATTATAGCTGAAAAATTTGAGTTTACGCAATACCATTTGGGGCCTGAAGAAAAATTTTGCAAGATACGGAAAATTGAAACCAAAGAATACCTGTGCACTGCAACAAATGTCGGATGGGTTAGGCGCAACTTAATGAAAGACGTGGATGAAGTCGGGGATGTTCAAAGACCCCCATAGGAGCCCCGCACTCTGAGTCTAACTTAAGACTCATTAATAAAGAAAGTTCTCTTTCGGAGACAACAATTATCCCTTTCTTTTGTTTTTATTTCCTTTCTTTGGGTTTTGTGTTTTCTAACCATTTTTGCAGGAGACAAAGAAGTAATTAATGCTGCAGTTGCTGATCTGAACAGAGTTATGACGTAACTCATCTTGGTGATTACGCCGTAACCATCATTTTTGCAGAAGAATTCTTGACGCATTACCAATTACGGCGTAATACCATCTCAGTGGTTAAGCCGTAACTATTTTGCTTCGACTCATATCAGGTTTTGCCAGTTATGGTAACTCTCATAGGAGTTACGACGTAACTTTCCTCTGCTTTAATTCTTTCTTTTTAAAACACAGTAACCTTGTATTTATTTTTAAATGAACTTTGTGGGTGTGTTCCATGTAAACCCTCACGAGACTTCACTCGTCCACTTGGGACACCAAGTGGTTTAAAAGGCTTGTTGCATTCGCTAAATGCAACCGTGATTCTTACGAAAGTGAGTTAGGTTTGTTTTTTATTTTTTTCTTTTTAGAATTATGCTTGTCGGCATTGTGATTTCAGGGATTGAAGTTTGTTCATGACGCTTAAACGAAGGCACGATCCTTTCTCGTGGGCCTTCTTATTTTTGGAGCAAATTTCAGGGAAGTTCTCGCTCTAATTCTACCTTTCTCTTCACCTTTATTTTAATGCCTAGCACAAAAGGGACTTTGTACAATTCAAGTGGGGGCGGTGGGAGTATCTCTTGAACTTTATTTTGCCCTCTTTTTTCTAGTTTATTTTGAAAAATTATGCCATTTTAAAATTTTGACATGTTTTTCCGAACCTAACTAGATTAGACCTTAGCCGAGCACATACAACCCTTGATATTACATGGTGAGATTAGCCTTATCCCTTTCCAATATTTTACCCCAAATCCACCAAATTATGAGTGTTTCGGTAGCTTGTAAACTTTAGAACTTGGCCTTTGCATCATTTCGAGACCATAGACGAGGTATGTTGAGTTAGCTCGATGTATTTGGACTATTCAGGTTTAGAAGGCGTATATAGGATTATCACCCAAACAGCCTACCATTGTGAGTCTATCGATTAGTCACCTCGACTTTTCGACCCCATGTGAAACCCTTTTGTTGCACTCCCCTTTAGTGCAAGATACCCTAGATACACCCTTCTGAGCCATTCCTTTCATTTTGTCACCCCAATATATTGTTTCCTTACACCCTTACACCTTAGCCTACCGTATAGTCTTTATTTGTAATTGGGAAGTCATCATTTGCCTAAGTTCAAGGTTCGAGTTGAAAGGTTTGGAAATCACGCTTTCATCGACAACAATTATGAAGATCATTGAAGACCCCCCAAATTCCCATTGTTCATCTCAATTGGGGGGATGTTATGTTATCATGTTTGATTCTTAAAAAAAATTGATTGAGTTATGATTTTGTAAACTGCGTTGTTATAAGCACTATAGTATGAGCTTTATTGTTTAGTATCGAGGAGGCCACCTCGGTCACATCTGAAGATTGGAGTTGGAGTTTTACCAACTGAAGAAGAAAAGGTAGTGTGCCCATCACGACGTCCTCTAATGAAGCATCTACCTTGCATTTCATGATCCGGTCTCTAGACTTCTAAGCTTGAACTTTGGGCGGACGGTAAGTGGTGATGACCTAGTTATAGATATAGACTACCTGCTTGTTTTTCATTTTGCACCAATTATATATCCCATGTCTTATCCTACCCTTTAGTCATGAAGCATGTCTAGGTGATGCAACGAGCAATCTTTGGTGTCTTGGCCATGGATTTGGTCATGTATCATTGATTTTGTCCACTTCGCCGTGACATGTTAGTAATGACGAGTCACCCCTTAACCTTTTTCGTGTCTACCCATATTACCTTCGAGAATTGTTTAGCCCTTAACTCTAGTGGTGGAAATTTGTGTAACCGCCAAGCTTATGATAGAATACATGCTATGACTGTGCGATTGAGTGATCACACCGAAATTGACACTTAGAATAGTTGAGAGATTTGAGTGTTTGTTCCCCTTTCGTGAGGTGTTCGGCTTTGTTTAATTCTAGCATAAGGGATTTGTAAACTCATATTTTCCAGGTTATGGGGAATATCTTTTTAGGAATCTATCTAATAAGGTCTACTTGAGGGCAAGTAGAGTTCAAGTGGGGGATATTTAATAACATCAAATAGTCCTGAATATTAAGTGTCAATTTCCCCCGTTAATGCTCGTTATTTATATCATTTATATGGATTTACGCTTGTTTTTCATTGTTTTCACTTTCAGGTAAATTACGAGCATCGGAGCTAAAGAGACGTGGAAATGGAAACATTACTAAAGATTTATCACAGTATGCTTATTTTGAAGAAGTTATGGCATAACTCATCTATCACATTACGCCGTAACTATTGCGTGACCCAGAAGCCCAACTTATCAAGAGGTTACGGCGTAACTCCTCCCAAAGGTTACGACTTAACTCCATTAGGTCAAAGAGGTTCCCGCGCGTGATACTTACGCCGTAACTAATGCAACACTTACGACATAACCGAGTTTATTGAAGACTACGGCGTAACCACTTCTTAGGTTACGCCGTAACTAGAATCTAGTGCATTTGGGAGAAATAGAAGGTTACGGCGTAACTCCTCTATGGGTTACGCCGTAACCAGACTATGGCCTATAAACTACAATTCCAGCATTTCAAAGCATCCCATTCCACACACAACACTCTAAGAACGTGGGAAAAATCTCAAGGAAGGTCTAGGGGAGCATACGGAGCTGTTTCCAAGGAAGAAGTCACACCATTACGATAAGCTTTAGCGTTTATTATTTATTTTACTTTCAATTCATGTATTTCGTATCTTTGAATATTGAATTGATTTGCATGATTAATATGAGTGGCTAAGCACCCTTTGGTGCTATCCTAGTTATGATTCCTTAATTTTTTTGTTTGCGTTTACCTTTACTTCTGTACAATTATTTCTAAGTGTATGCATGCATAGTTCTTTGGTAATCACCCTTGGTTCGGCATTTTGAATGGCGATAGAGGCCAATTGCCTAGGAGATATGACCAACTGACCCTAGGTGAGCGGACTGAGACGGGAAGGGTAAGATATGACAAACTGACGACCCTTTCTATTTGTGCGATTTTACCAACTGATCACCTATCGTTTGGATGAACTTAAGAATTGGGGGTTGTAGTGTCTAAGTTCCTGCGGCGGGCACTCACTATTTAGAATCTAGCATGTAGCGGTACTTAATGACTCTGCTTAGGGACCAGGAACAACAGGACTTATGACGGTGCGCGATTTCTCCTGTGGTGGCAACTTCTGATAGGTTAGGGTGAATTGACCAAATGTTGTCCTCAATTTGACCCCACGAAATAATTGGAAGTAGGTAGGCGTAGACATAACTAGTTAGGAGGATTAACTAGGTTAGCACCACTATTCCTCTATTGATTTCCCTTCTACTATTTATTTGCTTTTATATTCTGCATTAGTAGTTTAATTAATTAAAACCCTATCAAACCTTTTATATTCTGTGACAATTAGACTTAGTAATTATCCGACACACATAGCTCTTGGGACGACCTCGGCTTTACCATTTACTACACTACACACGACCGGGTACACTGCCCGTTAGTGCCTTAGGGTAGACCATAGGTATAGCGAGACACTATAAATATTAAGACCTTGTAAAACACTGCATCAGATCCACTTGTCAAGACATGTGTGATGATTTCTCTAAAATCATGCATGACGAGTTTAAGATGAGTATGATGGGAGAACTTAGTTTCTTCGGTCTACAAATCAAACAAGTGGAAGATGGTATCTTCTTTAATCAATCTAAATACATAAAGAGATGTTAAAGAAATTCGGTTTAGAAGAGTCAAAACCAATTAGGACACCAATGTCATCCGATACTAAACTCACAAAAGATGAAGAAGGCGAATCCGTTGATAACACAAAATATCGTGGCATGATTGGTAGTCTTCTCTACCTCACGGCTAGTAGGTCGGATATCATGTTTAGTGTTTGTCTATGTGCTAGATTTCAAGAAGATCCTAAAACGTCACACCTAGAAGCCGTAAAAGGATATTTAGATACATTAAGGGTACGACTCAATTAGGATTATGGTATCCTAAGGGTAAGGGAGTAGAAACAATTGTATATGCAGATTCTGACCATGCAGGTGATTATGTTGACCAAAAAAGTACAAGTGGCCGGGGTATGTACTTTTATGGGATGTTGTTTAACATCTTGGTTTTCAAAGAAACAAACGGCATTAGCAATATCAACAACCGAAACCGAATACGTCTCCGCCGGCAGAGCATGCCAACAAGCACTATGGATGAAACAAGCGTTAGTTGACTACGACATTCATCTAAGTGACATAGCCATTCTATGTGACAACAAAGGTGCCATCGATTTAAGCAAGAATCCGGTATTACATTCTCCCACAAAGCATATAGAGATTTATCATCACTTCTTAAGAGACAATGTTCCAAAGGGGAACATCTCTATTGAGAAGGTAGCGTCCGAAGACAACATAGCCGACGTCCTCACCAAACCGTTGAAGCGGGAACAATTCAACCTACTTCGTCTTGGTTTTGGTCTCATGGAACAATCGTCGTAATTTACTTTTTAACTCTACAAGGTATGTAAACACTAGCCTTCTTCTTTTTGAGTCTAGGATCTCTATTTCACGCACAACTCACAAGCAATACGGGAATTTTCAAAACCCAAGCTAAGTTTTTCACTTATAACTCAAAGTTCTTTTTTTATTTTCCTTCAAAATAAGTACAAGTTGCAAACATATAATCACATACACATCTTCTTTTCAAAGGATAAAACGATTTTTATTCGCACATAGAAACCTCTTTTCAAAATGTTTTCTAAAAATGATACCTATTCCCGTATCAATTTCACAAAAGCAATATCTCACATCTAGGACAAATCGCTTTTTCATTATTAATGCAAAGTAAAAACCCGTTTTCATTGCATCTCATGTCTTTTGAATGCTAAAGAGGATACATAACTAATATGTGTTTTCGGGTACATTCATTTAAAGCAACAATGAAGTAGGAGCACTCGGGTTATCTCACATAATAGTATGTTTTTCCACTTCTAGTTTATTTTTCTTTTCTTTTTAGGAGTCGAGATAACCGCAACTCCAAATTGTTTGCATATAGGCACACACTAGGCACAAATGTTTCCAAAGGAAAATTTTGAGCTGCCTGAATCACCAGTACCACGGATCCCAGCCTTAATGCTGGACGGATCCCTCAAGGGAAGGATCCGTGGGATCCATGAGACAGAAGCTAGTTTTATCTTCTATTTTTCTCACTTTGGATGAAAACTTCAATATTTTTTCATATTTTTTGGAGTATGTTCTTTAATGCTTGTGTTCTCATGATCACTTGCCTTAAATTCATATATAATCATTAGATTTTAATCCACATTTTGGGTCAAGCATTCATTACAATGCATTGTTTTTCTATATATAGGACTCCCAAAATGCTTGCATATTCATCCCATCTTTACAAACAAACAACACCATGTCCTCCAAAAGATCTTCCAACTTAGATGAATCACCTAGTACAAACAATCCTTTTCAAGAAATCCAAACTTTTGTCCTCCCACCTTCCCAAATACCACAATCAAACTCTAGGATATCCGCACGGATTAGAATCCGGCCTTGTTGCTTAGCAAAACGATCATCGAATGGCTCATCACAATCAAATAACTCACCACAAAATGCTTCCATTATAGCACCTCCTTCAACACCAACAAGTACACCAACTTCATCACCCATCAACTCACCACCTAAAGTCACTCTTTTGGAACTCCTTAAGACTCCAACAAGATCTCAACAACAAAAACAAAAAGAAATAGCCTTTTTGACACCTCCCACTTCTCCAAACACAATTTTCAAAGGCCTTAAAACCTCACCACCCTTAGCTCCCATTGAGCTACAAGAACATCTAGGTTCTTTTCCACCACCACTTCCAAACATTTCAGACTTTGATCCGTATTTTCCTATTTTTCCACCACATATTCCGCATCTCACAAATCAAAACAACCCGGAAACCTTCTGCACTCATTACCCACATCACTTACATTGTGAACATTGCCAATCAACTAGGGATATTGCAATAGAAGTTAGGGAAGAAATGCGATTCATACTCAACCTCATTCTTGATCGCATCAATAACATTACTCATCAAAACCTCCATCCATAACCTTATGCAAGCATGGAAGGAATCATTATTACTATTTGCTATTTTTAGTATTTTTCTTTTGAGTCATTTTCAAGGACGAGTCTTGTTCTTACTTTTACATGTGTATAAATACCACTACATTTTTATTATTTTATTACAAGGCCTTGTTTACATACCTTGGCTCTCAATTGATTCTCGTCAATCACAAGATTCCTTATGCATGTTACTACTAACCTTTTCTTTGTAGGATTTTTTTCCCTTCACTTGACGCCACAAACTAGGGGGAGTAAGCGATACGTGGACTATTTTTCCACATTTTATTTCTTCGATGCGTTAACTTTTTGTTTCGACAAAAAGGGGGAGAAGAGAAAACTTAGGGGCTTTCAAAACACGCATCTATTCTTAAGTTTTACTCATCATAACATTATGTTTTGTCATCAACAAAAAGTGAGAGATTGTTAATACAAATAAACCGTAAAACGTTTATTAATATTTTGCGATCTCTTTGTGTTTTGTTGATAACAAATATAATGTTATCATAAGTAAAATTATAAGGATAAATGTTATTTTTGTAAAGCATTTACATAGAGTCACTTAATACAAATTGTTGTAATAAATCAATTGTTGTAATAGTTTATTAGGATGGGTAAAAATCACAACCCATGGATCATATCCATAACCCATGGTATTGACCCATACCCACTTGACTAGATACATTGTACTCATTAGATACATTGTATCTAAAGAAATACCCATGGACCAACCCATAACCCATGACCCATGACCCATAACCAAAAACCCATGGGCAAAGAGGAGCGTCCCACGGATCCTTAGGTTTACACTAGACGGATCCCTTGTGGGAAGGATCCGGGGAACAGTGGCAAGTTTTGCCTATAAATAGAGAGCCATTTCTTCATTCTAACTCACCTATCTTCTTACTAATTCTCTCATATACTCTCATTCTCTTCTAACAAAAGATCCCTTGATCTAGAGAGTTGTTCTTCTTTCTTTCTTTAGTGATTCTCATATAGGTCCTTCTCTAAAGCGAGATCACGAGCATTCTACAAGTCATCCAAGCAAGGGGTCCTTGATTGATTTGTTCCTCCACAAGATTTCTGTAGCAAAGATCTTGTATTTGATATTTCACATAGTTGTTGTGTAATAGTTGTGTTGGTTTGGTCCACCTTGTTACGGACTCGGTATTTAGCTTTGTACCTAAAAAAAAAGGTGTAAGCAACGTTGTGAAGGCTTCTCCGCCAAGTTGAAGAAATTTGTTGACATAGTGCTTGAACTCTCGAGTAGGTAACTCGGGGAGTGGAGTAGGGCAAGGAAGGTGTCCTTGTAGCCGAACCACTATAAATCGGTTGTGTCATTTCTATCCCTTGCTTTACTTACTTGCATTATCATTAGATCTATACTTTCTCTTCATCCATACGATTTCACATAATATCGAATATAAAGTTTTTGAAAATAGCTTAAAATCGGCAAAACTATTCAACCGCCCTTCTAGTTTTTCACACTAGCGATAAAAAATAAACCCTAATAATAAAAGAATTAATCTTACACAAACAGACAAGAATGAATTCAACAATGGTTGGCCAATTATTAAATCATTAACGCAAGATTTGAGGACTTGAATCGATATTAGGGTCCTTAGGTTTCGATCGCCAATATCGCCAGAGAGTGTTAGCCTTATTATGTGTGTTTACTTTGATAACATTATATTGCTAAACCTTAACTTTTGGACTAAAGAAACTTAAAGCGACCGACAAGAGTGACACAAGATTATAAGTGCTAAAAAATTTTAAAGACACATATGTAAGATTGAAACAAGATAAGAAAGTGCTAAAAAAATTTCGGAGACACAAATTTTTTAACAATAAACACACGCTTTTTAACCATAAAAACAAGATTTTTGATAACAAAAACACTTCTAAATCATCTTTAGGCACTTGATACCACTTGTTAGGACCCTTTTATCAATCCATTTCACACAATAAAACTAGAAAGATGAAGAAAAGATGTGGTGACTTGAATAAAGATATGTGTATTTTAGAGAGACAAAGAGTAGAAGATGAAACACTATTTGAAAAGTAAAACACACACAGAACATACTCAAGCACGACATGTCTCTCGTATAATCGATATTCTGTACGTTTCTAGAAATTTCATTCAACAATGATACGGACATGTACAGATGCTTGAGCGAGAGTTCTTTAAATGTTTTCTAAAACATGTCGTTTTACAAAAATTTCTTACATAATGGCTTTCGTATACTTCAATACGAAACCCGGACTTCAAAATAATGGCTTCTGGACACATCAGTTCAGGACCCGCGCTTCAAAGAAAGGAAAGTGCTTATCCAAATCAATGATTTTAAATATTTTCAAGCTCTATTCTAAAAACATAATGGCTTGCTGTTACTTCAGACTGTAACCCGATCTTTAAAGAAAGGAAAGTGCTACGCAAAATTGATTTTCATATATATCAAGCACTTATCCTAAAACAAATGAAGATAATTTTTCTCTAAATATCTTCAAAAGATTTTCAAAATCTTCATCATCTTGCGTACAATTGATTCGAAATTTTTCAAAAAGATTTTTCAAAATCTCACATTTGATACCAAGATAACTCCCTCTTAACCCTTAATTGATTCTAAATTTTCTGTATGAAAAATATGCTTTCGTTAAGGGGGAGTATAAAACCAAAATTGTTCTAAAATTCATGCTAAATCAGTTTCTCTCCAATGCTTTGAAAAACATATCTTTTAATCATTTTGTTTCAAAAACATCGTAGATATGCTATTTTTGAGGGGGAGAAGACGTGATTAAAATGTGATCAAAAAGTTTAATGATCGTTGTTTGAATCTCAAAAGAGCTCGACTCAGTTGAAACCAATGAATTGATGAGGAATCAAAGTCAGTAAATGTACCATTTCGAGAAACTCGTGATAGACATGCACTTTCATGGGTCTAACCTTCTTTTCAAGAAGAGTTTACAACTTCAAGGTAGTTATTAGAGCTAGTTGTCACCTTAAAACTGACAATGGAACTCTTTAACTAAGCAACGTAACAGTGTCTCGTGGGGAATTGTCTATCATGAGCCGATCAATTCAAAAAGTGCGAACTCTACCCTCACTGTGCAGATTTCTGTCAAAACTTATAAGCACATGTGAAGGGGGAGTGTTTATGAAAATATAAAACTCTTGGAGTGTTTCAAACATTTTTTCAATCATAAACACTCTGAGAGATTTTCAAGAAAAGGTTTTTATTGCAACAATAGGACAGTCACGGAGTTATAAGGTGTCTAAGGATAGGAAATCCGTCCTATGATCCGCCAGATCCGGAGGGATCTACCCAATGACAATACCCATAGTTAGTATTAGAAGTCCTTAGGTATGATTGGAAAAAGGAGTATGTGAGAAAGGAGAAAGAAGGGGTTGAAGAATTAAAAAGAATAGTAAAAGAAAGGGTGAAAAGAAATAGCCCTACATATTCAACCTTAGGGCAGAAACCGGGTTCAATTCATCTGCTACTGGTTGTCACTAGATGACACTGGTATTGAAGACACAGACGTCATGGACCCAGTGACGCACTGCACTAAACCTTCTAGCCACTCAATTCCTCTTAAAAGGATTTGTTTCATTCTCACTGGGAACCCTACGTAATCTATCGGCTTTCTCTTAGAGATCGTTGGTATTGAAGAAGGAGACCCTCTCCCTAGTCTCCGCTCAGGAAAACCAAAATGCACTATTTAGTCTAGAGCCACGAGATTCATCAAAAGATCTCATAGGAACACTTGACATGACATCGCTTGCTGTTCATCAATAAGGACACAAGTGATACATTCTAGAGTCCTACGCAGATCTTAGCAATCTGCCAGAACATTTATGAGAAGTTTCACATCTGTGATCTTCAGTGATTGAATGGAAACTCCTGCCAGGGTCAACATCAAGCAGCCCTGACAGCAGGTCACTTTGGTAACTCCCCGTGGATTACGCTTAGTGTGTCTCAAACGGTCTACAGTGCTTCGGTGTACCTCAGCGACTCACCTGAATTGTAGGTGTACTTCGGTATATCGCGTTATCTCACTTGTGGGACTCCAGTTCAGGAACGGCCTTTGTGAGAATTAGAGACGTGTTTTCACACTATGTTGTTAACACACTCGAAGTTCAAACTTATAAGCGTTGGATTACTTCTAACCCATGTTTTATGTTTTTATTCTTATGGATGCTCGCGGGAGGAAGAGATTGTGCAGATTCTCCACATGCTCATACCAACAACACATGAAAGTTCTCATCAAAATCAAAGGCAACAAAAAGTTAAAGATGATTCTTCGTCAATGTCAAAGAATCTACAAAGCTTAAAGACTCGAGAACTACATCATTAGTAACCAAAATACAAATAGAAGTGTGAGCATGGTGGAGAAAGACGTGGAGACACCTAACCAACGAAGTTGACAAACGGCAGAATACCACATTATCTGATCACAAAGTATAAAGGAACAAAAATCAAGACTATTCTATATCGACACACAAAGTTCAAGCTCAAGGAAAGTAAAGACCTATTCAAGTGGAGCATCTTTTGAATGACCACCCCTTAGGGGGAGATTGTTAGCCGTAACATTTTTATTAGAAGTGATGGTCATTCATGGTTAGGAACTTTGTAACGTGTGTTAGATATCTTGATAGAATAGTCATCGGGCTCGTGGATTGGGCTAAGCTAAATGGCTAATTGTTATGTTAAGCTAGCCTTGTATCTCATGTAATCCAATCCAAGTCCAATCCAAGCCCATCCCAAAGCCCATTAGGGCATCTTGTATTTAGAGTATAAATACCCCTCAAATGTGTCATTTGAGGTGTGTGCTTGAGTGTGTTTTACTTATGAAATAGTGTTTCATCTTCTACTCTTTGTCTCTCTAAAATACACATATCTTCATTCAAGTCACCACATCTTTTTCTCATCTCTCTAGTCATATTGTGTGAAATGGATTGATAAAAGGGTCCTAACAGAGAGAGACAGGTTATCAATCATAGATGGCTTAATTGGATCGCGAATCCAAAGATACCACGGTGGTTTTAGTTTCTTACTCTTATGTGAAATACAAATGTGAGAAAGCACTTTGACATTTTCTTCAAGAGTGTCTTTCCTTAAAGGATTTGAATAAAAAAAATTATTTTTGTACTTCCAAATGATTCACATAGTTGGAGCGACAACATCAAGGGAATTTTTAACTGAGTTTTTTGATTATCTGTATTTTCCCACGATATAAGAGATACCAAAGCTTTTGGGTAATCTCCACAACCCTCCAAGCCGTGATTCTATTTCATAAGCCAACCGCACATGGCAATCATGAAAAAGGTCTTGAGAATTTTTGAGGGTTTCATCACATACAGGGTAATGAGTTGAATCGACATCAATTCCCCTAGCTAGAATCTAGATTACACCTTGTTGGAAGACTATTGAGGGCTAATTTCCAAATATCTATCGATTTATCTATCGATTTAATTGTTTACAACGTAGATTCAAGGTAAGCTATCCCGTTTCTTGGATTCCAATATCTGATGGATGCATTATGCGTATATCTAAGAGAATATGGAGTACTACTTTACATTTCAGTTTGAAAAAAAGGTTATGTTAACTTTTTCATTCAAAATGACATTCAAATATCGAGAGTTCTGGTATCAAAAGGTTTTGATGTGTAAGACTTTTTTCTACTTTTTAGTATAATATAATGTGAGAATTTGGATTATATCATTCAAATATTATAAAAGATAGATCTGTTTAAATGATATATAGCATAATAGTAGGAGATATATCCCATCATATGTAATGTTCTGAAACACATATATTGCTATATTATTTTTGAACCATGTCCAAATTACCTACTAAAATTTTGGAAGAAGAGACAGATCCAATACTTTCTTTATGGCCTGAAGTTCAATAATGGACAGAACAGATTTTTCTAATATTTGTTCTGAACTTGCTTATATTCTATTTGTTTCTTGTTGCTACAACTTTATGTTTTACAGCATTTCCATCAGTCTGATTCTGCTATTGTTATTTTTTAAGGTCTGTCAAATTCTATTAGCTTATTTTATCAGAGGATGACATTGATACTTATATAGTTATATATATATATAAAGTATTAAAGTTCCTATCAAGGGCTAGCATGAAAAATAGGTGTTATTATGCAGAATTGCGGTCAAAATACACTAAAAATTCATTAGTTGCACAACTACTCTCTCTTTTCTTAGTTATCTTGTAAGAGGATACCAAGAACTTAGTGCTCCGTAAGTTTTTAGTTTTATTCAAGTCTTTTAATTTAATTTGTTTCAGGTCTTTTAGCTGGTCGGGCTAGCACATATGACAAACACGAAAAGTAGAACACAAAGGGATCTTATGTCTAATTAGCCACACATTTTGATGTCGCGGGTGCTTTTAATAATTTAAAAGTTTAAAACACTCATTTTGGAATTATGCTCTCCCGAATAATAATATAACAACTAAAGGTGTCATTTCATTATAATGATAATAACAACATTGTTATATTTATTCATATGTTCTTCCTACCCACTTGGTGATTAATTTTGGAAAGAACACGGAGAATAAATTATCTATTCTATCTCGGGATTTTGCGTATCATGAAACAAAACATGTCACAAACATGGATGCTAATTAAATGTTGTACGATAGTATCAGCAACAATAGAACCACAATAATACTTTATTCAAACCAAAGCCTCAATAGTTGGCATAGATTGAGCCAACAATAATATCCAAAGTTATACAAGGTCAGATCAATTGTCAATGAGACATTAACCAAAAAAATACAAAAGAAGAAACAAGATCAAAACAATGATCATGAAAAAGAGAGAATGTGTGACAATGACTGCACACAGTTGTATCAAACAGGGTTATGTAGGAGGAAAAGATACACAAAGACCCCTCAAGACTTCTGAGATAAGTACCATCAGCAGATATACTTCTACACCCTTTAAACCATTAATACTTTGTCCAAGAATAGTCCCTGTAATTAAGCATGCACTTAAACACAACTAGACTAGCCATTAGCAATTGATAGAATGATATGTTTACCACAGATTATGATCTTAATTTCTGACATTCCCCCTTAATCTGTTGGGCAAACATATCAAACAGTATCAACTTTTCACACAAGAATTTATGCTGATAACCAGGAAGATTTTTGGTAAGAATGTCTGCAGTTTGGTTTGAAGAGCCAATCTTTTTGGCACTTATAACACCTCTTGCAATTTTTTCTCTGATGAAGTGAACATCAATTTCAAAGTGTTTTGATCTTTCATGGAAAACAGGATTGACAGCAAGTTGCAGGGCAGATTTATTGTCACAAAAAAGATTAACAGGAAGATTGATGTCAACTTTTAGATCTTTTAAGATTTTTTGAATCCAAATGATTTCACAGGCAGCAGTAGACATTGATCTATATTATGCTTCTGTGGAAGATTTAGAAAGAGTGTTTTGTTTTTTACTTTTCCATGAGATCAAACAATCATTAAAGAAAACATAATAACCTATGACAGATTTCCTGGTCTTTTTGCATTTAGCCCAGTCTGCATCACTATACCCTTCAAGATGATTGTCAGAGTTACTGAAATTATACCTTAGACCTTTTCCTGGAGCTCCTTTCAGATATCTCAGGACATTGAGGGCACATTCTAAATGGGATTTCAAGGGAGAATGCATATATCGTGCCAGACAATGAACTGAATATGAGATGTCAGGTATGGTATGGGTGAGATAAATAAGTTTCCCAAGTAACTTCTGATAACCAATAATTTTTATAAGTAGGGGATCATCAATAGTGGGAATGTATGGAAGAACAGAGTTGGGTTCCATAGGAGTGGACACAGGTTTGCACCCAAGAAGTCCAAACTCTTTGAGGAGTTCAAGACAATATTTTCTTTGGGTGAGACATATGTCATTTCCTGTTTTTAAAACCTCAATGCCAAGAAAATATTTTAAGTTTCCCAAGTCTTTGATATGAAATTTATATTTTAGAAAATCTTTGAACATATTTATTTCATCAATGCAGTTTCCAGTAAGGACAACGTCATCCACATAAACAAGTAGAGCAATAAACTTGTTATTCTCTGTTTTGGTGAACAAAGAATGATCATTGACAAATTGAACAAAGTTATTTTCTTTTAAAACACTAACAAGTTTTTCATTCCACTTCCTGGGAGCTTGTTTAAGGCCATACAGAGACTTGACAAGTTTAAAAACTTTATTTTTATTATTCTCATTACAGAACCCCTTAGGAATGGTCATATAGACATCCTCATCAAGATCTCCATACAGAAAGGCATTATTAACATCAAGTTGGAAAAGAGGCCATTTGTTTTTCATAGTTAAGGCAATAAGACATCTAACAGTAGACATTTTCACAACAGGAGAAAAAGTTTCATCATAGTCTATTCCTTCCATTTGGTTATAACCTTTAGAAACTAATCTAGCCTTGTATCTATCAACTTCACCATTGGCTTTATATTTGATTTTAAAGATCCATTTGTAACCAATGGGAGTTCTATTAGGTGGAAGATCAGTTATATCCCAAGCATGATTTTCATTTAAGGCCTCAATTTCAGAGTTCATAGCATCAACCCAATTACTCTCAAGAATAGCTTCTTCATAACAGGTAGGTTCAATACTTTTATTTAGACTAGAGGCAAAGCAGTAATTATCTTTGTTAAGGTTGGAGTAATTAACAACCTTTTTAACACCATATTTAACTTTCCTTTCAACAATAAAGTCATTAAGATTACTGGGCAATTTAGAAACTCTGGTTGACCTTCTAGCAGTAATGGCTGGCAAGCCTTCTTCTTGTTCAGAATTCTGATTTGAATCAGAAGATGTATCAGCAGAATCAGAGGGTGTATCAGCAGGATGTGATTCATGTGATACAGTGCCCTCAGGGTGTGTATTTTCTTCTATGGAAGTTGCAACAGGTTCATCATCCCTAGTAGGATGACTCAACACTGTGCCATCATCATAGGATGTCACTCTCCCTTCATCATTGTGACTTATTTGTGAGTCAAAGAAATTTTTGTGATTTAAATCTTTTGGCACATAAGTTTCAACAAAAGGTTTTGACAAAGTATTTTTCATTTTGAAGGGAAAAACAGTTTCATAAAATTTGACATCTCTGGAGTAAAAGATATTTTTTGTTTCTAAACTTAAAATCTTATAACCTTTTTTCTCATTTGAATAGCCAATAAAAACACTTTTTTCAAACATACTACTAAATTTATCAGAGATGTTGAGAATGGTGGCATAGCATAAGCAGCCAAAGACTCTAAGGAGAGAGAGTGAAGGGTCATGCCCATACACAAGGGTGAAAGGAGACTTGCCAGACAACACTGAAGAGGGTAACCTGTTTATGACATAGGCAGCAGTTAGAACACATTCATGCTAAAGATATAGAGGTAATTCCCCCTGAAACATAAGGGATCTAGCCACATTAAGGAGATGCCTATGTTTCCTTTCTAAAATACCATTTTGTTGTGGAGTATAAACACAAGAGGTTTGATGTAAAATTCCTTTTTCATGAAAGAAGTGTTGAAGTTTGTTATTGATAAATTCTGTCCCATTATCACTTCTGAATATCTTAACATTGTGTTCAAATTGATTTGATAGCATATGAGTAAAGTTAACAATGGAAACATAAACATCATCCTTTCCCTTAAGCATATACACCCAGACTGCCCTAGAATAGTCATCAACAATAGTTAAAAAATATTTGTAACCATCTCTGCTTGTGACTTTATATGGTCCCCATACATCTAGATGAGCAAGTTGACCAATTTTAGTAGATTTATGTTTACTTAGAGGGAATGGTTTCTTGGTTTGTTTAGCTTTATTTCAAGTATCACAAAGATGGTCAGATTCAGATGAACTATCAATTTTAAGAGTGGGTTTAAGTATATGCAGGACTTGGTCAGAAGGATGACCAAGTCTTTGATGCCAAGGATTTCTAGAAACATGACAAACAGATATGAAGTTATTAGAAGTAATCTTACATGTAGAATCAATATCAAACATATATAACCCATTGCACCGTTTACCAATCCCCACAATCCTTTTTCGATGTAAATCCTGTATATAGCAATTAGATTCATTAAACCCAACAAACATCTTATTGTCTCTAGCAATCTTATGAACAGACAGCAGACTGACATTGTACTCAGGAACAACCAGAACATCAAAAAGAGTTAGGTCATTATTGACCTTTAAATCACCAATTTTAGTAATTAAGGCCTGAGTACCATTGGGATGTCCAACAGTTAGACCAAGATTTGAAATGTCTACAACATTGACTAAAAAATTTGCAGATACAGTCATGTGCTGATTTGCACCAGAGTCAACAATCCAACCAAGACTGATGTTTCCAGATAAGGTTTTTGTGTTGTTATTGAAAAATTTGTTGAAGTTTATATTAAACTTGACACTTCCATTAAAGAAAGTTCCAGAAAAATTTTTACCTGCCATGTTGGCATTAGCAGAAGACACATTGTTGTCATTAAGAAGACTCATAAGTCTGGAGAGCTGTTCATTAGACAAAGAGACAGAAGAGTTGCTAGCTCTATTATCAGTGACATGCTTAGCATCAGTGGAAACATTGTTACTGCTGACAGGTTTAGCATTAAAGTTCCTTTTGACATATCCAGCAGGATAACCAACAAGATCATAACATCTATCAACAGTGTGACCAGGTTTTTTTGCAGTTAGTACATTTGAGATTCATGTTTGGTCCTCTGTTGTTTGAGCTGTTACCAGCATTAAAACCAGAACCTTTATTGAAATTGTTGTTGTTAAATCCTTTTTTGTTATCAAAATATTTTCCACCATCAAAAGTTTTTGCAGCAAAAGCAGTAGCATTGGGTTTAGTAGAGCTATTCCCAGATGAAACATTTCTGTGAGATTCTTCTCCAGAGACAACAGATAAAGCAGTTTTGACATTAGGCAAAGGGTCTCTGGTTAAAATATTACTTCTGATGGGAACATAGGAGTCATCAAGACCCATAAGAAATTGCATTAATCTGATTAGCTGATTGTGTTTTTCAAAATGTTTTGCAGCCTCACAAGTACAGGGAGGTAAGCTAATCATACAATCAAATTGTTTCCACAAAGAGTTAAGGTTGTTGTAATAATCAGCAAGTGAAGACCCACTTTGACTAAGAGAGTTTATATTTTTATGCAAGTTAAAAATAGCTGAACCATCAACCTTATCATAAGTATCTTTAAGATCATTCCACATTTCATAAGCAGTTTTAGCATAGATAGCACCAGCAAATAATTCAGGACTGAGAGAGTTAAGAATCCAGGTGACAACAACAGAGTTACAGGTATCCCATTGAGTAGCAAGAATAGGATTTAAGTCATCTCTTAAGCAAGTACCATCAATAAATCCTAACTTATTATGATTCCTTAAGGCAAAGGTCATGGCCATATTCCATATTTTATAATTTTATGTTCCAATGAGTTTAATGGAAATAATAGGAGTACCATTAGTGTTGTTAGGGTGTAAATATAAAGCATCACCAAAAGATAAGCTTTTTTCAGTGGAAGAACCACCACAACCACCACCAGTATTATCATCACCAACAGCCATAATGCAGACAATAAGAAAGACAGATACCACAGAAATATAACAACTAAAGTAGATAAACAGATAAGAGACAGTAAAAGCAAAAACTTGAAATTAAGAAACAACAAGAACCAAGCCTGTGGACTGGGGTAAACTAGAGCAGGTTTTCATACCACTAAGAGGTGGCAGATCAAGATGTTAGTCTACCCGTTTGCACCCACAAAGACTTAAGTACTGTTGTTTGAAGATGAGAGTAGACTTACAGAGTAATATGCAGCAGAAAGAACAAATCACAATTACCCTAGATTCACTTAGTCTAGGGCTAATTGTGAACAAGAGATAACCAACGATTACGCCAATAGTGATAACCCCAAACCACCTTTTGAAACTCAGAATAGCTTTTGATTGTTGCCGGAGAGATATCCCCAAGTTTCTACGAAGAAACCCTAGGATGGTGAATCAACCGTGATTATGAGCCTGATGCTCTGATACCATGTACGATAGTATCAGCAACAATAGAACCGCAATAATACTTTATTCAAACCAAAGCCTCAATAGTTGGCATAGATTGAGCCAACAATAATATCCAAAGTTATACAAGGTCAGATTAATTGTCAATGAGACAATAACCAAACAAATACAAAAGAAGAAACAAGATCAAAACAATGATCAGGAAAAAGAGAGAATGTGTGACAATGACTGCACACAGTTGTATCAAACCCTAGATTAGGGGGAGGGTTATGTAGGAGGAAAAGATACATAAAGACCCCTCAAAACTTCTAAGATAAGTACCATCAGCAGATATACTTCTACACCCTTTAAACCATTAATACTTTGTCCAAGAATAGTCCCTGTAATTAAGCCTGCACTTAAACACAACTAGACTAGCCATTAGCAATTGATAGAATGATATGTTTACCATAGATTATGATCTCAATTTCTGACAAATGTCTCAGATAACTTGGAAACAAAATATGTTCTTCAACTAGCCTAAATGTTCCAACCTTGTCATCTTTACCAAATGGTGGTAGCATCTCTATTACAATATCGAGAACGTAGTATTATCACCATTCTTGGTAACAATGGGAATTTGGAAAATGATTAAGAAGACTATTTAATAAGCCTAATAACATGCCTAAACTAGGGCTGATCATCGGGGGAAAACCGGACCGGACCGAGAAAAACCGGACCGGACCGAGACCGAATCCGGCTAAAAACCTAGACCGAGACCAAGACCGAATGTGGTCGGTCCGGTCCGGTCTCGGTCGGTCCAGTCCAACAAGGCTAAATTTTTGGTTTGTGGTCCGGACCGAGACCGAATTTGCCAAAAATGGTAGACCGAGACCGGACCGCCGATCCGGTCGGTTTCGGTTCGGTCCGGTCAGTTTTGTCGGTCGGTCCGGTCTATGCGGTCCATTTGCTCACCCCTAGCCTAAACCATATGATGTATGACACAAAATTTGTGCAGTTTCGTTAATCTCAAAACGGATTTGGATCAAAACACACTCGAGATATCTTCAAATGATTCATGTTGTTGCTTAGATTACCACATCAAAATTGTTTCTTCTCAAGAGATTAGATTACTAATTCCTCTTGGGTAGTCTTTGAAGCCCCACCAAGATGTGATCATACGCTAACGATTGCTAGCAATGAAACAATCCACAAACAAGTGTTGTGATGTCTCAAGCCCATCATCACATATTAGGAAACGAATGGTATGTAAGTCCATACCACGAACATCCAAGTTAAACCTAGTTGGAAGTCGATATTGGTTGACACGCAAAGAGTGATTATTTATCTTCAACAAGAGGGATTTATTCCATCTAACAATTTCAAAATTCGGTAATAGTGTTGATTTTTCAATCTTGTGACGCATGGAAGAAACTGTGAACATCCTATTGTTTTTAAGCTTGCGAATCCACTGAGTCAGGAAGTTCAGATGGGGAGAAGTTTTGTAACATACCAAATAAATCATTAAATTGACTCATCTTAAATCCAAACCTAATGGGATTTCTCCAAACACAATATTGGTTTAAGGACCAGCTTGTAGAAAAAATCGATCATATACCTCATCATCGACTATCCAATAACTATTAGTTGTATGTTTAGTATAGGCTCGAATGTATTTTGTATGGGCTAAAGCCCAAGTATCTCTAGGGTTTACACACTATTTGTATGGCTCCGTTTATTTAATGAGACATGCAACAATACTACTTTATAATGTATCACGAGAAAAACCCTAAATCGATCATGTCACATCATTTTTTTTCCACTGTTGTTCTTATAGTTCTAGTTTCTTTGTTTATTGTTGTCGATCATTGGCTGTGGTAGCGAGTCGACAAGTTAATATTTGGTTTAGTTGATCGTTGGTTTAACTAAATAACCATTTGACTTTGTTTTTGTTCATCTTCTTAATTTTCTGCTACTGTTGATCATGTAAACCCTAGTCGATCGTTGGTTCAACTATATAACCAGTCGAATTTGTTTTTGGTCATCCTTTTAATTTTTTGCTACTATTGATCGTTCAAGCCCTAGCTACATACACCACTATGATAATACTTTATTCCTTAAACCATTTCCCATAAATACCACTCACTGTACACGTTACCCACTAAAACCCTAACCTTCTTATGTGTTCATAACGCGCCCTAACCATGACTATCATTGATCCTCCACAACCTGCCATCCTACTTTCTGATAAACTCATGACTATAACCAACCTCAACAACCCCATTCTCATCAAGTTGGATGTAGAAGAGATGAACTATTCATCTTGGGTTTACTTCTTCAAGTACCTTTGTAAAGGTTATTCCCTTTTGTATCATATCTTGGCCAAAGATAAGGATGACACATCCTCGAGCACTACACCACCACCTCCAGATTCCGAATGGTTAAAATTGATACCATCATTCTCTCTTGGATCTTCATCAAATTGTCCAAAACCCTCCAACAACGACTTGTTATTAAGGATCCTCAATTAGTTAAGGAAGCATGAGACATCCTTGCCGATATTTTTCATGACAATAAGCGTACACGCTCTACGGCATTTAAGGCGGAACTACATTCATTGAAACTTGGTTATTTGAGTATTGATGCATATTTTCGTAAGATTGAATCCATTGCAACAATCTTCACTATTCTTGGGTTGTCTATGAATAGTGATGATGTGGTTACATTCGCGCTTGAAGGCTTACCCGCAAACTATGATGACATATCCACCATTATTTCTCATCGGTTTTTGGATCTCAAGACCGTTCATTCTATGCTCACTACAGCGGACACGCGGTTAAAGTCACGGGTACAAGAAGCACTCGTAGATTCTACGTCGTCATCACCAATGGTTTTGTTGGCCAACTTCGGTTCTCATGTTCGGCGTTCTACCTCATCCATGGAAAAGATAAACAAACTTTGTTTTAACTTTAATAAGAGTGCATGTCGATTTGGTGTTTCTTTTAAGTTTTTACATAACGGGTGCATGGTAGTGCTACTCGTAGCTCTAGCTCGACTGGTATACAATTTTCACCTTTCACATACAGAGATGTACAAACTTTACAAAGTCTTTTGGCTAAACTTGGTTGTAATGGAAATAATAATATTACTCAAACTGTTGGCACCTTTGATGTATCCAATCACGCTGCCAATATTCACCCTGTTGCTTTACATGCGAGTTATAATGTTCCCAACCCTGGTTATGCAGTTATGCTTTAACCCATATCCCACCAGGTTTCCATAGCCCAGCAGGTTTTGCCTTACCATGCCCAACAGTTCGCCTCTTATTTACCTGGCCCAATTGCTCAGCCTATATACCCTTCGGCCCAACAGTTTGTTACAAGGCCCGGGTGCTCGGGGTACTTGGGTCATTCCGGTCACGCGGGTTAGCCCGATCAAACCAGTCAATTGGGGCAGCAGGGTGTCGTGGGTCCCATGGGTCAACTTCTAGGTCAAGAAACTATTTTGCCGAATGCCTTTGCTGCTGGGACACTTCAGGATCCTACACCCGGTAATCAGAACATGGATACATGTGTGAATTCTCACCTTAATGATTCTATCAATAATATTAGCGATGTTTTTAATTCGTGTATTTATTCATCTGTTGCAGTAGGTGACGGGCATTCTACTCCCGTTACCAACTCTAGCAATAGTATTTTTCCTACGCCATTTCGACCTCTTCATTTAAAAACGTTATCATTACTCCCAATATTGTCAAAAATTTGATTTATGTTCACCAGTTTGTTTGTGACAACTATTATACTGTTGAATTTGAACCTTTTGGTTTTTCTGTTAAGAACTTTCAAACTCGTCAGGTGCTGCTCCGCTGTGATAGCACTGGATATCTTTACCCCATTACAAATCTCTCTTTTATTCCTCAAGCTTATCTCAACAGTCAGTATACGTGGCATCAGTGTCTTGGACATCTAGGAACTGAAGTGCTATGTTGTTTTATTTCCAATAATTCCATTTTGTGTAATAAGGAGAAGTCTGCGGTGCTTTGTCATGCCTGCCAACTCGGTAGCACGTGCGAATTCTGTTTGTTAGTTCCCTACTTTAGTTTAGTCTTGTTTTGATATTGTTCACTCAGACTTTTGGATCTCCCTAATTCCGAGTCTCTCTGGTTTTAGATACTATGTTTTATTTTTAGATCATTATTCGTAATTTGTTTGGGTTTATTTGTTAGTTAATAAATCTGACGTTTTGCCCAAATATGTTGTTTCGTAATTTTTTTCAAACTCAATTTAAATGTGAAATAAAGTCGTTTCAGTGTGACCACAGTGGTAAATTTGACAACCATGCATTTTATAAATTATTTGCCGATAATGGGATTTAGTTTCGTTTTTCTTGTCCACGCACTTCTCAATAGAATGGAAAATCTGAAAGGATGATTCACACCATTAATAACCTTATTCGGACATTATTATTTGAAGCTCATTTACCCCCTAACTATTGGACTAAAACCATCAATATGGGAATTTACCTATTAAACATTTTACCATCACGCACCATAGACAATGAGGTCCCCTTTACCCGCCTTTTTGGGACTACACCTGATTATAGTCTTTTTACGTATTTTTGGATGTCTTTGTTAACCTAACTTGATGTCGACCACAAACTTGGATCCCGAGCCAAACCTTCTATATTTTTTTGGCATGCCACTAATCACCGTGGCGACCGTTGCCCAAATCTTAAGACTAATAAAGTTATAATTTCATGCCATGTTACATTTGATGAGGCAGTCTTTCTGTTTGGTTCCATGACACCCTATGTGAGTCCCTGATGTAGGTTTTACTGACCAGGTTTTAATATTTATAATGTCTCGTTATACCTATGGTCTACCCTAATGCACTAACGGGCAGTGTACCCGGTCATGTGTAGTGTAGTATTCGGTAAAACCGAGGTCATCCCAAGAGCTATGTGTGTGGATTAATACTAAGTCTAGGTGTCACGGATTTTAAGATGGTTTTGATATTGAATTAACTAATTAACGACTAAAGCAAATAAAGGCAAAGGATGTGATCAATAGAGGAGAGTGGTGCTAACCTAGTTATTCATCCTAGCTAGTAATGTCTACGTCTAATTACTTCCAATTACTTCAGGTGGGGTCAAAGTCGAGAGGACATCATTTGGTCAGTTCGCCCTAACCTATCAGCAAAGATGCCACCATTGGAGAAGTCAAGTGTACCTTCATAAGTCCAGTTGTTCCTGGTCCCCTAAGCCGAGTCATTAAGTTCCGCTACATGCTAGACTTATAATAGTGAGTGCGCGGGCGCTAGCATCTTAGACACTCACCCCCTAATTCTTAAGTTCATCTAAACGGTAGGTGATCAGTTGGTCAAATCGCACAAGTAGAAAGGGTCGTCAGTTGGTCATATCTTACCCTTCCCATCTCAGTCTACTCACTTAGGGTTAGTTGGTCATATCTCCTAAGCAACTAGCCTCTACCGCCATTAAAAACTACCGAAGCAAGGGTAGCTTCCAATAAACTATGCATGCATACACTTAGAAATAATTATACGGAAGCAATATAAACGGAAACAAAACAATTAAGGAATCATAACTAGGCCAGCACCAAGAGGTGCTTAGCCGCTCATATTAACCATACAAATCAATTCAATGTTTAATGTTATGAAATACATGAATCGAAAGTAAAGAAAAGATAAAAAGCTAATGCTTATCGTAGAGGAGTGATTTCTCCCTTGGAGATAGCTATGTATGCTCCTCCAGACCTGCCTTTGGCTTCTTCCCACTGTTGGAATCACTCCTAAACCTATTTCAAGTGTTAGTGATTAATATGTAATAGTTAGTTTAATAAGGCCTCTATGTTAGTAATTAGCCTTAGGCTTATATAGAAGGCCCATAAGCCTAGGCCTAGTCCAATAAGGAAAAGGAAGGGACTAGGAGTGTTGCCCTAGCTCCCTCTCCTATAAATACCTTGTAATAACCCTCACTTGAGGGTTGGTTGTTCAATTTATTCTCTCATTCATACCTTACGCCTAACCATTCTATATTTACGTGTGTGTTTGTTTGGATATTGTTCAACCGATCTCTTCTCCATCTTATTTCTACATATTGATGCTTGTGTTACATATATGGGAACCTAACAGTGGTATCATTCACCATCTAGTTGGGTGAAACGGTTTGTTTTTGAAGTCTTTTTTTCATACGTATAAGTTTCCCGTTTTTCAATCTTTCATACGCATAAAAACTTATTTTTTCCACTTTAAAATCCAAGATTCTTGTACTTTAAATGTTATTTGGTGCTAAAGTTTATGTTTTTGGCAAAAAGTTTGAAACTTTATGTGTATTTCATTGTTTTTAAGCTTGATTTCATTCGTGTACCTCTTTCTACTCGTAAGGTGAAAAAGTGTTTTGGATCATCAAGTTTCATACTTTTGTGTTATTTTGGTGATATTGAAGCTATTTCATCATAAAAATCAGGTTTCTAAATATTTTTGGGCATAAAATCAGTTTTTGGTATTTTCTACTCGTAAGGAAACCCTAAACTTACGCATAAGATTTCCTTGGTTTGATCTTCAGTTTTCGTGGTTTACTCAGTGTTTTCTTGCTTGGATAAGCCTGAAAACACTTCGACTTTGGATATCATTTACACTGTGATAGTGTAAAGGATGTTTTGGGCAAAACCCTAATTTTACGCATAAGCTCATACTTATGCGTAGAACTCTTTACGCCTAAGATTTTTCTTACGCCTAAGCCTTGTCTTACGCATAAGCTAATCCTACGCATAAGTTTTCTATGCCCAACTTTCAGTTTACGCCTAATCTTAGTGTTTCTCATTTCTTACGCGTAAGCTATTCTTACGCGTAATTCTCATTGTTACGCGTAAGGTGGTGTTTTTACGCATAACCTTCTTTCTACGCGTAAGGCACTTTCTACGCATAAGCAGGTTCTACGCGTAAGGTTTCCTCTACGCATAAGCTGGTTTTCTACGCCTAAGCACTTCTTCAACAAACAACAAGTTTCATTCGACTACAAAGATTCATCAACACAAGTTATCAAAAAAAAATAATAAAAAAAATAAAATAAAAATAAAAAAAAATTGGGTAAAATTTAATTTTTAGGGGAGACTAAACGTTTATTTTTTACGCGAGATTCAAATTTTGGTTTAACTGTGAAAATTTTGGTCAAAAATTCAAATTTTTGGGCCCAAATTCGAATTTTTCGGGTAATATTTTGTGTCAAAATTGTCATAACTCAAATTTTTCTTACAACCTTAGAATTGAATTTTATAGTGAATTTCAAATTTTGAAAGTCAAAATTTTTTCAAAATTATTTTTGGAGGGAAATTTTGAAAATCACTATATCGGCCTTTCAAGTATGATGACTTCATCTCCTTCCATCTATTGCTTAAAACCTTCATCACCAAACCTTGCTACTGATGATTCTGAAGAAGAAAAGGCATTTGTGGAATTGCAAGAAGGATTTATTGTTCTGAACGAGAAGTTGAACTCAATGTTTAACAATTCCAAGCGACAGACATCATCAAATTCCGAAATCCTGCATGCGTGCAAGGTGAAAGAGTTGATCTACAAGGAAGGAATGCTCAAAGGGTTGTTGGGAATGTTGTGATTACATCGATCCGCCGTAATGCGGACAATGAGGTTGTAGCATTGGAAAATCAGGATGACAACAGCAGATCTGGAGAAGATATCATACTTAACTATGACACCGAGCCTAACTTTGACGAAGAACAAATGGTTGAGGAAGATATCTTACCCATCTACCACAGAACCAACTTTGACAAAGAACAAATGATTGAGGTACTATCTATCGTTGATCATATTCTGAGTGCAAATGCGACACAACATACTGATCAACCTGAATTCAAGAATGAAGGAGAGTTTGACCAGTGTGTTGCACAATGTCCAGACAACTATCTCATGTCTGAGCCCTTACTTGTTAACAATTCAACTGAAACGTCAAATCAAACTCTTGAATCTGACAACATTCTTCTCAAAAAGACCATTGCTCAGTTTCAAAAAGATTTTTCAAAACTTGAGGCTCATTGCATCTCTCTTGAACTTAAACTGCAAAACAATGTTTTAAACTCAAAGCCAAAAAGTAAATCTTTAAATGAACAAAGTAATCGTGTAGATACATTAGTTAAAGAAAATGAGCATTTAAAGGCTCAAATTCAAGCAAAGGGGCTTGCACATGTTGCTTTACAAAACAAATTGAGAAGATTAACTGACAAGAGTGTGGATACTAATTTTGCAAAACCAACAATCTTGGGGAAATCGTCTCTACAACCTTTCGGAAAACAATCAGTAGTTAGACAACCAACTGCATTTAAATCTGAACGTTCTAACTCTTCAAAACCACGGTTTGCCTCCAAAGTTGTTGAGAATAATCATTTGACAAAACCAGTCACTCCACATTCTGTGCCTAAGAATAATGCTTCTGTTTCTGTTAAACCTGTTTCTATTAAATCTGTTTCTGTTAAACCTCTACAAGTAGTTGCACCTAGCCCGTCTAGGATTAGTTCGAACACAATGTCTAAACCGAGCATCAAAATTCAACATTCATATGATACAAAGGACTTGCACAAGAACTATGATCTAGAAAAGGCTAGGAAAAGGGCACTACTCCAAAAGGATGGAATATTAGGTTCACGACCTAGTGTGACGCCTTCTAGTGTGTTGCATAACACTGCTTGTAGTAGCAAACCAAAACCTAAGTTTAATCAACAAACAGTTAGAAATAAACCCGTTGATCTGAACGTAAAATTTCAGAAACCTAATAGGTGGATCAATATAGGACGCAGACTCTTCCCAAAAGAAGTTTCAACATCCCCTAGATCTAACCTTAGATGGATTCCAACGGGTAGAGTTTTCAACACTGTTGGTCTTAGGTGGATTCCTACAAACAAGACACTAAGTAGTTGCATCAACACAAGTGTGAAACCCACAACATCCATCCCTGAGGTAGGAAAGGAACTTATCAAAATAGCATGTTCAGGTGTCAAGAAGATAATTGACACTACATCTTTATGCCTCTAACATCTGGAACCCAGTTACACTTGGGGATCCATGTTTCTTCTTTCTTGTCCCCCTCCTATTTTTTTCTATGCAGGTACAACAGCTATGGCTTCTACTGCAATAGAGCGTAGGACCCGTTTCTCACCGTCTAAAACTTAATGATCCATCAGTTGCACCATCAGTATACTTAATCGTCAAAAATTGGGAACATTGCTTGCTCCTCTGGTTAAAGATTCCGTCAAAAGTCGTGCTTCAGATGTATCGAATGTTTCCGCTGCACAACCTGATAATACTCTAATTTCTGATACACCTGAATCTACAACAACAACCATTGCTGTAACTGCACCTCCAATCGAATATTCGATAACAGAAGATCAAACTGTTTCCAACAACAACGACACAGCTGATGATCAACAGAATGATTAAACAAAGCAGTTTTTATCAGCAGTTGATTCTCACGAGATATTTATAGTACTTCACACTTGTTCGATTAATTGCACTTAATTGGTTTTGCTGTCTCCTTATACATGGTTTCGTTGTCTTCAATTCATCATCAACATACGTGGTGTATGATTCTGAATCATTGAAAACATCGAGGGGGAGAGAGTGTGTAGGTGGTCATTGCTTCCTTGTTCTTCTACATGCTTCTTTGCGAAAACCCAATTCCTTCTTGAATTTCTTCAATTAGGAGGGAAGAAATAAGACGATCTGTGGCTCAAACTTCTCACTTTGGTGTTATCGTCTCAATTTCACGGGTGATCTTGTGTGAAGTTACCCAAATATGATGTTATGATGCCTCACACACGGTCTTGGTATCGAGTTATTGCATATTCACAGGTGATTAGTATTCTGAAAGACCACAACATTCAGGGGAAAGTCGTATCATTTCGTCTTTCGTGGTTTGTTTGGTGTGATGTGTCTACATACGTGAGAAGATCTTGTTGATTTCTGGCATGTTACTCTCGAACGGATCTTCCGCAATTAGTCAAATTTTCTTTGTGTGGTTTACTGCTCATTTACAAATTCAGCTGCATACTGAAACCTTCAAAAGTTAGAGGAAATGTAGACTTCATCAAAGTTTCAAATCTGATAAAGACAGTTGTCATTGGGGAAGCGATTCTGAAACTTCTTCACAATGGCTTCTGAGTATAACAGCTTGGAACCCGGTCACAACCGCTTAAACTTTCCCCAAACCCCATCATCAGCTGATACAAGCCCTCAGCTTATTCGTCAACAAATGGAAAGACTATTTGCTCCTCTGTTCAGTGACGATATTGATGAACGTGCTCCCAGTGTATCCGCTGTTTCCGCTGCTCAACCTGATAATACTCCTATACCTGATACACCTGCTACAACAACTTCTGTTGAAGAAGCTCCACCAGTTGACTCTACAACAACAGTTGAACAAACTGCTTCCAACAACGCAGAACCAGGTGATGATGTTCGAATGATGTAACCCCACCTGCAGATTTTGATCCAAATGCGTTCTTTAACCCATTCGCAAATGAAACTGCTGCACCTGATGTAGCGGAATCATCTACAAGCCATTTGAATCCTCAAAATTTGCATAATGTATATCAACATCAACCTTCCACACATCGTTGGACAAAAGACCATCCCCTTGAGAATATTATTGGCAACCCGAATCAACCAGTCGTAACGAGACAACGTCTTCACACAGATTGTGAACATTGCATTTATGCACTCACTGTCTGCCAATCTGAGCCTAAAACATTAAAGACGCAATGACAAAGGACAACTGGATTGAATCTATGCAGAAGAACTCAACCAATTCAAACGTCTTGAAGTATGGGAACTGGTTGAAAGACCAACAGGGTCTTCGTCATTGGTCTAAAATGGATTTGGAAAAACAAATTGGATGCTGAAGGAACCATAATTAGAAACAAGTCACGTCTGGTGGCTAAGGGTTATAGACAGGAAGAGGGTATTGACTTTGAAGAATCATTTGCTCCGGTTGCTCGTCTTGAGGCTGTTCGGATTTTTCTGGCTTTTGCAGCTCACATGAACATCACCGTCTTTCAGATGGATGTCAAAACTGCTTTTCTCAATGGACAACTGAAGGAAACGGTTTATGTTAGCCAGCCAGAAGGATTCATTGATCCATAGTTCCCTAATCATGTCTACAAACTGAAGAAAGCTCTCTACGGTCTCATATCATCCTTCCTTATTGCCAATAAGTTTACCAAAGGTTCGGTCGACCTTACACTCTTTATACAATATCACGGGGCTCACATCTTAATCGTTCAAATTTATGTGGATGACATCATTTTTGGGTCAACACATTTAAAATACTCAAATGCTTTTGCAAAACTTATGACAAAACATTTTGAAATGTCAATGATGGGTGAACTCACATTCTTCCTTGGAATTCAAGTTCATCAATCACCCCGTGGTATTTTCTTGAGTTAGTCCAAATATGCCCTTGAATTGTTACACAAATTTGGAATGCAAAACTGTGACACCTACGCCACACCAATGGCTCATACCAAGAAGCTAGACGCTGATTTACATGGGAAATTGGTGGACCCTACCAAATACCGTAGTATCATTGGGTCTCTCATGTATCTAACAGCTAGCAGGCCTGATATTGTTTTTGCCGTATATCTTTGCTCCCGTTATCAGTCAAGACCAACTGAAACACACCTCTCAGAGGCTAAAAGAATCCTCCGATACATCAAGGGAACCATTAATTTGGGAATCTGGTATCCGAAGGATTCTGGTTTTGAACTAATCTCCTTTTCAGACGCGATCACGCAGATGCTTAGATTCACGTAAAAGTACTTCAGGAGCTTTAAAATTTCTTGGTGATAAACCGGTGTCATGGCAATCGAAGAAGCAGGATTGTACATCGCTGTCCTCAACCGGCAGAATATAGCCATGTCGGCATGTTGTGCTCAAGTCATTTGGATGAGAACACAACTCAAAGACTATGGTTACGTATTTGACAGAATCCCCATGTACTGCGACAATCGGAGTGCTATTGCGATCTCATGCAACTCAGTTCAACACTCAAAATCAAAGCATATCGATCTTCGATATCATTTCATCAAGGACCACGTGGAACAGGGTACTGTTGAATTATATTTCGTGGGTACAGAATACTAATTGGCGATCTACTCACCAAAGCCTTAGCTACTGCTAGGTTTAATGAGTTGGTCCACCGGATTGGTATGCGGTGTTTGACTCAAGAGGAACTGGATGAACTCTTAAAACATTCTTAAAACCAGTCAAACACCAAAATCTCTTTTGTAAATATTTTTCAAAAACAAAATACAAAAATATAAAATCAGATAAAACTTCAAAAATATTCTTCTATCTATATTTCTTTTAACATGGCAAGTACAAATCTTCCGTCAACACTCCAATCTTTCAAAATTCAGTATTTTTCCGATCAAGTGTTGAGGGGGAGAAAGCAAATATTTTCAGTTTCATAAAACCTTGTACTTGCATGTTATCTTATCCCGGTTGTTTCTTTAATAATGGTGGTCATATTTCTGGTTTCTGACACTCCTCGGACTAAAATTTATAAACTTTCATTATTTCTTAAGTCGAGGGGGAGTGTCGTCAAAGTTATTTCCAAATATTCATCGTTTGGTAACCAAAATGGAAGTTAAAGGCTTTGGATGAAAATGAAAAAGGTTGAGGGGCTAATGTTGTCAAAAGCTCAAAGTCATTTTCATAAAACTCCCCACCTAACTCTTTCATCACATTTATTATCCAAACCTAACTAATACTACGCCTATAATTTGTTCTTCAAATCCGTGTTTTGGATCAACAATCTGTAAGTGTTTCTGTGTTCTTAACAAGATTACAAACAATGGTTTTGAATCGTTTTGAAAAATAACGGTTAGATCTTTAACTAGGGACGATTTTGTGTTCTACGCGTATGCGTATGAACACATAATCTTGTTTATGTGTTTGTGATTAAAAAGATAGTGTCAAACGTTTTAAAACATCAATGATATCATTTTTATCCTCAAAACATACCCAGAAACACGAATTGATTGATTCTGGAAAACTAGGGTTTATACGTGATTTGGGTATTTTCAAATGTGAATGTTTTTGGTCAAAAAGATAGTTGCGTGATGTTGTTATTATGGTGAATTGATGATATCTAGGCTCTGAAACAACCCAGAAACACTAATTGATTTAGAATTAGAAATTAGGGTTTAATGTTCTTGACGTTTGGGTATTTTTGATTCATTAAGAGTTTGATGTTAAAACTTGGTCATTACACTCACATGACATCTAAGAACCACCAGAAAAACTTTGATGCAAATTCCATGGCTAGATTTCATACGCGTAATTATTAAACTTTAGGGTTTAAGTCTACGCGTAAGTAATTTTACGCGTAAACTGTTTGATTAGTATTCATGCCATGATCTGTTATAGAATGAATGTATATGTTAATATTGATGCTATGATAAATTTATTTCAGGTTTGCTACACGTAAAAATCAGAATCAAGGTTGTTAGACATCTACGCATAAGGATCACCTTACGCGTAGCATGTTATGCGTAAGAGAAATCTTACACGTAGCGTTTACGCGTAAGGTTCTACATATGGGACTACACGTATCCTGTGAAGGATATGCGTAAACAGTGACATCTACGCATAAGGTCTACTCTTACGAGTAAGCCTTACGCGTAAGGATTATATACGTTTACGCGTAAGCTCTACGCATAAGGACCCCTTTTTCTTTCGGAATATTTCTTACGCGTAAGACAAGGTCCTACGCATAAGCTTGCGCCTTTACGCGTATAACTCTTGTTTATGCATAAGCCACCATTCCTACGCCTAAGCCTTGATCAAACCTTCATCATGAATTGTTACGCGTTCATACTTGTAAATAAATTAATCATAACGTCACGAAACCAATAATGTCACTAATAAGCTTAAAACGTTTAATATGTTGTGAAAAATATGTGATAACATAAACTTTAAAACCTAAAGTTAACTAACTCACAAAACTTATCACGAAGTCATTGGACTTTTGAACAAACAAGTGACTGTGGACTCGTAACAATCATTGACATATCTCATTCAATAAGTAGACAATAAAACCTTCTGTTGACTAACATTATGTCTTTCGATATGTTGGTTCTGTTGGCTAAATATATTTCAGATCACGACATGGATGCTCAAATGAATGTGGATGCACCAAATGTTCTCACACTTGCTGATATATTTCCTAATGGTTATCCTATGAAGATTGGAAAGAATAATCTTCGTGTCGACTTTGAAACTCTCACCTGCTCGGAATCTTCTTGTCTCATTGTTGTTGACATTCTGAAGAACCATCCTTATCAGAACATGCTCACCAATTCGCCACAGTACGACCGAGATCTACATTCAGCAGTTCTAGAATACAATGCAAATGATCAAAGGTCAAAATGCTGTGACGGTGACGCTCAATCACAAGCAAATCACCATCACTCCTGCAGATTTAAGAGTTGTTCTCCTCATTCCTGTCATCATACCAACTGAATACTCTGCTGCACCTACTGAAGAGACTGTTCTGCAATTTTTGATTGATATTGGGTATGACGAAGCTTCAGGAGTAATCAATAAGCATTCACACGTGGATCTCAAGAATATTCCTCAGCCTTGGAGAACACTTTATATCATCATCACAAAATCTGTTTCTGGTCGTGACAGCGGCTATAAGTACCCCAAGCTCGTGGAATTGCAAATATTTTGGGCTTTGATCAACATGAATCACATCGAAGTTGAAGCTCTGATATGGGATGACATGATGACATTCCTCAAAACGCTTGGCTCAAAGATTCATTATATCAGATATACAAAACTGTTGATCCAAAGAGCACTTGGATATAACCCTGATATCCCCAAGAGAATCAATGATCCCGATAATCTCGACATGTTGTCTGAACTCACTCTAACAGTCAGATTTAAGGAGTCAACAACCAAGAAACAAGGTGTGTGTTGCCGCACCACCTTCTCTCGATGAAATCAAAAGCTCAACTCTTACAAAAGGTATCTCAAAGTGTCCAAGAGAACAAAGTTGGTTTTCTAGATGAAAAATCTTCCGCACACCTTCCAGAAAACCGACGAGGGAGTGAGGCAGTCCGCAAGCATGAGAGTCAACGAAAGTTCCCGAAGAGGAAACCTCCAAGCAAAAGGAGAGTTCCTTCTCAAGAAGCTGTTCCTATTCCTATTCCCAAGCCTGAACCGCAAAGAAAGCTAACAGACGAGGACTCTGAGGGTACTGAATCAGATGAAGAGATTACCTACTCTGAAACTGCAAAGGATGACACTCCATCAGTACCGAAACCTCCCAGTCCACCGGCAGATAAAGGAAAAGGAAAGACTCCAGTAGTTGAACAAGAAGAAGAAGAATCAGATGAAGAGCCTCTGGACACTGAGTACAGAAAGAACTTCAAATTCATTAGACTCCAACACGTTGCAAAATTATTTGCTAAGGATCAAATGGGTGGCCCCGGAGGATCGAGTGGTGGAGTTCAACCTACACCAGGTCCTGATGCGGTTAATCAACCCGATAAGGGATCTTGTGCCACCACTCATGAGCAACAACAACAGCACGTGGAAGATTCTATTGAGTTTGACATTGATGAACTAGAAAAAGAAAAGTCCGAAGGAAAAGGGACGAAGAAGTTGCTCAAGCTAAAGCGATGAAGATGCTCGAATTGCATGAAGAGCAAGCTAAATCCGATAAAGATGACGAGATGGACTACGATGATCTTCTTCTCAACAGTCCAACCCGCTCTAAGGAAGAAACTGCTAAGCCTCCTAAAGACCCTGAGTCACCTCACATCTCATCTTCATCAGACTCGTCCTCTCACTCCTCACCACCACCATCAAAAGAACAAAAATCCACATCCAAATCATGAAGAAGCCAACAACGTCTTGGATCTCAAGCAAAGACCAGAATCGTTAAAGCTGTCAAGCAGGTCAGAGAGAAAGATATTACAAAGAAGAAGTTAGATTTTCTTGCTAACCAGATACAGTATCTTCATAATGAGAAAGACAAGATGCAAGTTGAAAGGGAGTATGTCCAGAAGCTCATGAAAGATGATCTCCGAGGGAAAATGGATGAGATGATCAAGGGATACACTCACAAGTTCCTTCTTGATGTCGTTCCTAAACTGACAAAGGAGATGTACACCAGACAACTTTATCCGAATCTATTGCATTTGGCCAAGGAAACTATGAAATCAACTCCAATGCATGTAAACATCAATCCAGTTGATCCCATAATCTTCTCTGATGCTGAATTGGTGAACCGGCTGGTAGCTCAAATGTCGAAACGCTCTGCAACGTTTTCCTCCTACGAAGGTAAATTGTTTGAAGCATTACTGGAATACCAACTCAAGTCAGCATGCAGAGAAGAAGATGAAAGGCCTAAACGTCCAAGAGACGACAAAGATAAAGATAAGGATAAGGATAACGAGCCCAAATGTCCGAAGAAGTCTGGTGAATCATCCTCAATGCAGCCTCCACCCCAACGGACTCCAGCTCAACAAAGATCTCCTCCTCGCTCTTCTACCGAAAAACCTCAGGATTCTGAGTTACCACCCCAGACTTCTAAAACCGGTGATCACTTTGAGTATACGGGTGGTGACGATGAGGAAGTCTCTGAGCCCCAAAAACAACCCATCTCTCCCGACACGCCAAGAAACCAGAATCCTCCTCTAGGCCAAAGAAAAAAAAGAAGAAGGCGCCTATGACTGACGTCTTATCATAGCTGGACGAGGATAACACTGAATTCGACTAGTTCTCGAAGCTTGTTGATTCTACACCCTACCCACCTGAAAGTCAAGATGCGGTAGAAGGTCGTACATTGGAGCATGCTAAGTTCTTGCAAGAAAATTTCCGTGTGAAAAAGATGACGAAATCCGAGTTGAAGCGAATCAAGAATGAAGCATTTCAACTGCTCAAAGACAGCTCGGAAAGTGCTATTGAAGTTTAGTATTACCTTGATAATATAGCACGAGCTATGTCTAACAACATGGATTGGCCCAACCCCGAAGCAAACATCGACTTCACCAAACGGAACAACCCTCCATATTACACCGACTGTTCTAAACCTCTACCAACAATTGGCCAACCAGATCAGCCTAGGATTCCATTCCGATATTTCTTCAACAAAGACTTGGAATTTCTTTTTCACGGTGGCAATGGTTCAAGGAAATACGCTACATCACTAACACTTCCGTTCCCGGCAGCCATATACTCTAACTGCATAGCCATCGAGGAAAGAGCTAACCACATGTTCTCCAACAATATGGAAGAGTATGACCGTGATGCAATGTATGGGATTCACCATTGGCCAGAACGCCGACGAATCTACTACGTAAGCGCTGTGTTCAAGTCTCAACATGAAGTGTTCAGTACTAAAGCAATCGTGGCTATTAAACATGTTGATCTTTCGTCTAAATGGGACTACACTTTTCTCAAGAATATCGTGGTCAAAAGACAAGACGAAAGGGATTATGCATTCAGTGAAGCGGACTTTGAGAATTTTTCTCTCAACGACATTGAAGATCTGTATCTTGCCAAAGTACAGGGACGCATGAGACAATTCTAGACTAAAGTACAATGTGAATACATCAAGTCCTTGCTTATCTTCATCAGAAGCATAGTCATCAAAGAACGTGTAGAAGATCTCCAGCTTGCAGTTGAATCATATCAGACCCGTGTCAACTTCACTCCACCTCAGCTAGATCTTCCCGACATCAACCAGCTTCCACAATACACTCTCATCAGCCAACCATTCAGAGTAGTTTACCTTAGTGAACTACAACGCAACTGCTTGATGGCGTGTAGAGATCTTCACAATTTTGGGGATCACACACTGAAGAAGGTTATGGACGGATTGACTTATAGGTTGAAGGACATACATGAAGGAATTGGGTCACAAAAGCGATGGAATTCTAAGGAAATACGGGATGTGAAGAGAATCATCACCAGGATTGATGAAAGGTTGTATCGACGGGACCAGTTCAGAACACTAGAGAACTTTGTAGGTGGTCGTCCCAGGATTGCCCTCGCCGGCTATCAACGCCCAGTTCGCATTCCTGGAAACATTGATGGACTTCCTGGTACCCCTTGAACTACTTCTATTTCATATAATTTGGATGTGTGATTATATATGACTGTGGCTTGTACACACATATCGTGTACAACCCGTACTTGTAAATAAAGGACCCTGTGGTACGCTTCAGTGCCACAATCCTTATAAAAGGAGCGAAAGCTTCTTAATTTTGAGTAAAACCTATCAAACATTTCACTTTTCAAGGTTTTGCTTAAAAGGACAAGTACTTCCCCTTATGATTTTCAAAACCTCAACCGTTTATATCACTTGTTGAGGGGGAGTACTTGACTTATCTAATTTTGTTCACAAATTGTTCTTTGTGTACTCTTCCCACAAAACTCAAAATGGCCATATTTATTCTCAACATTTCTTCAAAAATAACATTTATATGCCATTTTTTAGGGGGAGAAAAATCATGTGATAAGAAATATGTTGTGTTTTGCTATTGAATCCTCGTGTGAATAGACTTCAACCTATGAATTGACGGGAACTGAACAGTCATACATTGAAAAGATTTGTCTTCCAAGACTTATCCAAGTAAATTGTACCTATTCGAGAAAACTCTTGACAGACATGAACTTTGACGGTTTGACAACCTTCGGGTTGTCCACATCTTCAAGGTAGTTATTAGAGCTAGTTGTCACCTAAAAGCTGACAATGTATCTCTTTAACTATACAACGTAATCGTGTCTCGCAAGGAATTGTCTATCTTGAGTCGATCAATTCAAAAAGTGTGCGCTCTTTCCTCACTGTGCAGATTTCTGTCAAAACTCTTAAGCACATGTTGAGGGGGAGTATTTCTGAAAATCTAAAACTCTTGAAGTGTTCAAACATGTTTTTCATTCACAAATACTTCGAGAGATTTTCATGAAAATGGTTTTATGGCAATGGAGTTATAAGGTGAATAAGGTTAGGAATAACCGTCCTATGATCCGCCAGAGCCGGAGGGATCTACCCAATGACACTACCAATAGTTAGAATTAGAAGTCCTTAGGTATGATTATAAAAGGAGAAAATGAGAATCGGAGAAAGAAGAAGTTGAAGAATTAAAAAGAAAAGCAAAGAAAAGGGTGAAAAGAAATAGCCCTCCAGATTATTCAACTTAGGGCAGACACCGGGTTCAATTCATATGCTACTGGTTGTCACTTGATGACACCGGTATTAAAGATTAAAAGTCGTCATGGACCCAGTGACGCATGCACTAAACCTTCTTAACCACTCAAGTCTTTCTCAACAGAAGCTTGTTTCATTCTCACAGGGAACCCTACGTAAACTATCGGCTTTCTCTTAGAGATTGCTGGTATTGAAGAAGGAGACCCTATCCCTAGCCTCCGCTCAGGAAACCAAAATGCACTATTGAGTCTAGAGCCATGAGATTCATCAAAGATCTCTTAGGTACACTTGACATTTCATCACTTGTTGTTCAACAATAAGAACATCAGTGGTACGTTATCGAGTCCTTCACAGATCTTAGCAATCTGTCGAGAAAATTTATGAGAGGCTCACAACTGTGATCCTCAGTGATTGAATGGAAACTCCTGCCAGGGTCAACATCAAATAGCCCTGATAGCAGGTCGCTTCGGTAACTCCCCGTGGATTACGCTTAGTGGTCTCAAACAGTCTAAAGTCGTAAGGTGATGCTTAGGAGTGCCTCAGCGACTCATCTGAATTGTAGGTGTACTTCGGTACATCGTGTTATCTCACTTGTGGGACTCCGGTTCAGGAACGGCCTTTGTGAGAATTAGAGTTGTGTTTTCACACTATGCTGTTAACACTCTCGAAGTTCGAACTTGTAAGTGCCAGTATCCGCTTATTACTAACCTTTCTTATGTTTACTTCTTATGGAAGCTCTGGAGCGGACTAATCATGCAGATTCTCCACATGCTCATACTAACATCATCACTTATGAAAGTTCTGTCATAATCAAAGGCAACACAAAGTCAGAATGATTCTTCGTCAACAAAGAATCTACAAAGTTTAAAGACTTAAAGAACTTCATCAACAGTAATCCAACGTTAAAGAACGTGTGAGCATGTTGGAGAAAGACGTGGAGATGGAAGGGGTGACCGATGGACAACAACAACATACTATCACTACCATCACAAAGAACAAAGATCAAAGAACAAAGATGACGCGCCAAAGCGTAATACTTCAAAAGAAACAATTTCTACACTGGGGAGATTGTTCGAATCAAGGCAATTCTTCTCACAAGAAAGAAGAATGTCAGAAGACGTCAAAGCTACTATTACATCAGCACCCTCACCGTCAGCATTCATTCATCACCAACACTTAGGCTTATGTAGAAGGCCCATAAAGCTAGGCCTAGTCCAATAAGGAAAAGGAAGGGACTAGGAGTGTTGCCCTAGCTCCCTCTCCTATAAATACCTTGTAATAACCCTTACTTGAGGGTTGGTTGTTCAATTTATTCTCTCATTCATACCTTACTCCTAACCATTCTATATTTACGTGTGTGTGTGTTTGGATATTGTTCAACCGATCTCTTCTCCATCTTATTTCTACATATTGATGCTTGTGTTACATATATGGGAACCTAACACCCACGTTCTTTGATTGTTGTGTGTGAAATGGGATGATTTGAAATGCTGGAAATCGTGGGGTATTTATAGGCCAGATCTTGGTTACGGCATAACTAATAAAATAGTTACGCCGTAACATATAACTTCTTCGTAAATTGCACTAGATCTGTAGGTTACGGCGTAACCATAGAAGGGGTTACGCCGTATCTTCAATAAATCATGGTTATGCCGTAGTTGATGCATGAGTTATGGCGTAATTATCAGTGGCGCGGACCTCATTTGACCTAATATGGTTGCGTCGTAATCTTTGGGAGAGTTACGCCGTAATCTTTTGTTAAGTTGGTTTTCTGAGTCACGCTTTAGTTACGACATAATTTCTTTAAAGTGAGCATACTATGATAAATCTTTAATAACTCTCCAATTCCGCGTCTCTTTAGCTCCAATGCTCGTAATTTACCTGAAAGTGGAATATAATGGAAAACAAGCGTAAATCCATATAAATGATATAAATTACCAGCATTATCTGGGGAAATTGACACTTAATATTCAGGATAATTTGATGTTATCAAATATCCCCCCACTTGAACTCTACTTGCCCTCAAGTAGACCTTATTAGATAGATTCATAAAAAGATATCTCCCATTACCTGGAAAATATAAGTTTACAAATCCCTTATGCTAGAATAAACCAAAGCCGAACACCTCACGAAATGGGAACGAAACACTCAAATCTCTCAACTATTCTAAGTGTCAATTTCGGGGTGATCACTCAACCGCACAGTCATAGCATGCATTCTATCATAAGCTTGGCGGTTACACAAATCTCCACCACTAGAGTTAAGGACAAAACAATTCTCGAAGGCAATATGGGTAGACACGACAAGGATTAAGGGTGATTTGTCATTACTAACACGTCACGGTGAAGTGGACAAAATCAATGATACATGACCAAATCCATGGCCAAGACACCAAAGATTGCTCGCTACATCACCTAGACACGCTTCATGACTAAAGGGTAGGATAAGACATGGAATATATAAATGGTGTAAAATAAAAATCAAGCAGATAGTCTAAATCTATAACCAAGTCATCACCACTTACCGTCCGCCCAAAGTTCAAGCTTTGAAGTTAAGAAACCGGTTCATGATATA
This sequence comes from Chrysanthemum makinoi, assembly GCA_910596185.1. NCBI lineage: Eukaryota > Viridiplantae > Streptophyta > Magnoliopsida > Asterales > Asteraceae > Chrysanthemum > Chrysanthemum makinoi. Next base: position 65,561,900 of record OU343223.1, on the reverse strand, counting down.
CTAGGTAGATGTGTCATTAGAGGACTTCATGATGGGCACACCATCTTTTCTTCAACTGTTGGCGCAATTACCGACTCTAATCTTCAAATGTGGCCGAGGTGGCCTCCTCGATATTAAATCTATATAAAGCTCATAACATAGTGCTTATAACATCGCACTTTACAATAAATATATATATATATATATATATATATATATATATATATATATATATATATATATATATATATATATATATATATATATATATATATATATATATATATATATATATATATATATATATATATATATATATATATATATATATATATATATATATATATTAACTATAATAATTAAACATAACATCCCCCCACTTGAGATGAACAATAGGAATTCGGGGGGTCTTCAATGATCTTTAAAATATGTCGTCGATGAAAGCGTGATTCCAGAACCTTTCCATTTGAACCTTGAACTTAGGCTAATGATGACTTCCTAATCACAAATAAAGACTACATGGTAGGCTAAGGTGTAAGGGTGTAACGAAACAATATATTGGGTTAACAAAATAAAAGGAATGGCTCATATGGGTGTATCTAGGGGTATCTTGCACTAAAGGTGAGTGCAACAAAAGGTTTTCACATGGGGGTCGAGAAGTCGATGTGACTAATCGATAGACACACAATGGAAGGCTATTTGGGTGATAATCCTATAATACTGCCTTCTTAAATTGAAAAGTCCAAATACATCAAGCTAACTCAACATACCTCGTCTATGGTCTCGAAATGATGCAAAGGCCAAGTTCTAAAGTTTACAAGCTACCGGCACACTCATAATTTGGTGGATTTGGGGTAAAAATTTGGAAACGGATAAGGCTAATCTCACCATATAATATCAAGGGTTGTATGTGCTCGGCTAAGGTCTAATCTAGTTAGGTTAAGAAAAACCTGTCAAAATTTAAAAAATGGCATAATTTTTCAAAATAAACTAGAAAAAAGACAATTCTACTCCCGTCCCCCCACTTGAATTGTACAAAGTCCCTTTTGTACTAAGCGTTAAATAAAGGTGAAGAGAAAAGTAGAATTAGAGCGAGAACTTCCCTGAAATTTGCTTCAAAAAGAAAGAAGGCTCACGAAAAGAGTCGCGGCCTTCGTATAAGCATCCACGAGCAAACTTCAATCCCTGAAATCACACTACCGACAAGCATAATTCTTAAAAAAGAAAAATAAAAAATGAAAAACAAACCTAACTCACTTTCGTAGGAATCACGGTTGCATTTAGCATATGCAACAAGCCTTTTAAACCACTTGGTGTCCCAAGTGGACGAGTGAAGTCTCGTGAGGGTTTACAGGGAACACACCCACAAAGTTCATTTAAAATACTAATACAAGGTTATTGCGTTTAAAATGAAAGAAGTAATGCAGAGGATAGTTACGTCGTAGCTCTAGAAGGAGTTACGCCGTAACTAGGGAAAACCTGGCACACGCTGCAAAAGTGTAGCTACGGCGTAACCACTAAGATGGGATTACGCCGTAATTGTTAGTGCATATGAAGTTCTGTTGCAAGGGGCCAGTTACGGTGTAACCATGAGAATGAGTTACGCTGTAACTCTGGTCAGATCAGCATGCTGCAGCAGCGACTTTTCTTTGTTTCCTGCAAAAAAGGTTAAAAACACAAAATCCAACAGAAATGGAAATAAAACAAAAGAAAGGGATAATTCGGGTTGTCTCCCGAAAGAGCACTTTTCTTTATTTACGAGTCTTTAAGTTAGACTCAGAGCCTCGGAGTTACCAATGCTTGTTGGTCATTTCGTGGATATGGCAATCTCCACGTTGGATCCAACTTATTAGATTCTCATCCCGTTTGTAGTCCATCCCTAGTTCTAAACATCCCGATTAAAAATTCTTGATTTTTTGGTAAGGGTGGTCAATACCCTTGACCTTGTCGTCATCACTAATGTCGAGTAGTGGCTGAGCATGGCTTAACTTCCTTTTTGTCCATTTTTTAAAATTTGTAACAGTTCGTGGCATTTTAAAAACCGTTTTATCGTCCCCAATATTTAACCATACCAGCCCTTTTTTCTCATTCTTTTCTAGCGCAGATAGTTCTTTAAAAGGTTTCCCGAAAATTACTCCGGTTAGCCCATCTTCTATGAATTCGCTAACGTCATCCAAAACCACAAAGTCAACCAGAAATGAGTGAGTCCCCACAAAGATACTGGTGTTTGTTGCAATACCAAGGAAATTGTTTCCTCTATATTCGAGTTCTTTTTTCATGACCTGGTTGTAGCATTCCTTAGAAATGATGTTAACTGGGGACTCTGTGTCGATGAATGTATGGAAATCAATGAACCCGATTTTGCAGGAAATTTTCAGATAATGAGGGTTTCTATGATGGATTCGAGCTCCCATCTCATAAAACTGGGGTTGGTCAGGTTGTGAAAGAGTCTTATCAGAGTTGTTCCAAGGAACCATTTTGATGTCGCTAGAGAAATCATCAGCACTAACTTCTAGGTCTTCATCTTCAAAATTTACGAACACATCAAAATCCTTTCCTGAGGCAATCTCGCCAAGATTTGTAGGAGTTTTCGGAGAGTCACTAAGAAAATCCTCTAATGCATCGCCAAAATCACCAATGGGGTCAATTGCACAAAATTTTTGAGTGGATAGAAGTTCATTAGGTCTAAATGTGTCAATTTCCCCGTTAGCCTCGAGAGTTAATTTTCGAGCGAAGACATCCACCTTTGCATGGGCAGTAGCAAGCATTGGTCTTCCTAAGATAATAGGTATTCTGTTGTCTTCAGGAATATCCAGAATCACGAAATCAATTGGGAAGAAAAATTTATTTATTTTCACCAAAACGTTCTCAACGATACCCAAGGGTGACTGCAACGATCGATCGGCCATTTCAATCTTCATTTTGGCTGGCTTTAGGTCTCCAATACCCATACGTAGAAACATTGAACAAGGCATTATGATTATGCTCGCTCCAAGATCAGCTAGGGCATTACACATATTGAGACTCCTGATTAAGCAAGGGAGAGTGAAACAACCAGGATCTTTTTCCTTTTGCGGCAGTTCATTTCTTAAAACCGCTGAACATCTCTCGTTAAGTTGAACCGTCTCATCGGAATCATTGCTTAATTCCTGCAAAATATTATTATGGTCAGTTTTAATGGAATTAATAAGAGGGACGTTTACCGGTAGAGCTTTGTCTAGAAGCGAGAGTTTCTCCATGTTGATTCTTCGTTTAACCTTCTCCGAAAAGGTAGTGGGCTCTTCAAAGATTGTTTCAACCGTGTTGACAACTTCCTCTTCCCGAGCAGCTAGGTAATCTGTGATGGCTTGCGAACATGAGCTCACACTCTTCTCGAATCCCTTAATCCGATTTTCATGAGTCTTGAGAGAAGAGACCGTGTTTTCCACGAATGTTTTCATCATTTTTTCAATTCTCTCATCTCGTTCCCTCGATTCCTTGATGTGGTCAAGAATCTTTTTTTCAAGTTTGTTTCCGGTTTTGGTCCCAAAAACACTCTTAACCTTCTCTACCTTACAGGCTTCAGCTTCTTTTTCCCTTTCCAGCCTTCGCTTTTCGAAAATTTCACCACAATTTTATTCTTGCTTTGTCAATGTTTCATTACCTTATGATCAAAATTGTCCCTTGGTCCGTACCTTGTCTCCATATGCCATTTGTAGCAATGTTCAAAAATCCGGTGAATACACTTCAAGGCTTGGTCAGGGGTCATGCTAGGAATAGGTCTAGGAGAATCGAGTAATTCCCGAGTTAGCGTATTAATTCCCCTGTAGAAGACATAGACGATTTGATGTTTGTTCAAATCATGAGTGGGACATCGATAAAGTAGCTCATTAAATCTTTCCCATGCCTGATAAAGCGTTTCTTCTCCTTCTTGGACGAATTGATGGATCTTACTAAGAAGTTTAGCCATTTTTTAAGGAGGGAAAAATTGTTGAACGAATTCCCTTCTTAATTTATCCCATACTCCTTTACATTCGTTAGGGAGTTTATTGTACCATCTTTTCGCAGTTCCTGTAAGAGTCATAGGGAAAATTCTTGCGGTAACCGAATAGCTCGGGATGCTCCGGACGCTAAAAAGAGATGATAAGTAGAGTACTTCTTCCACATGATTCTGAACATCCTCATTTTCATCTCCTGAAAACTTAAGCTCATGTAACTCTCGAATAAATTGGTCCGGAATAGAGTATTTTTCCATACTAGAATCATGAGTGAAGGTTCGTTGGCAGTTCTCATTTGGTCGCTCCAAATACTGCTCCATGGTTAATTTTTCGATATTATTTTCATCAATGACTTCCGGTTCTGCATCAGATTGGTCAGATTCGTAAAACGAAAAGATGTTATGAATATGAACCGGAGAGTAAATTTTTTTTATTCGAAATTTTTTCTCCGGATCATCGAATGGGGTGGCCAGAAATGGCCTCGAGCTTCTAGTCTTGTATCCTGACATTTAAGAGAAGAAAGAAAATTAAAAATAGACTTAATAAAAAAAATACCTAAAATAACTCCCCGGCAGCGGCGCCAAAAACTTGATGCAGGTTTTGCCGACCAGGTTTTAATACTTATAATATCTCGTTATACCTATGGTCTACCCTAACGCACTAACGGGAAGTGTACCCGGTCGTGTGTAGTATAGTATTCGGTAAAACCGAGGTCCTCCCAAGAGCTATGTTTGTGGATTAATACTAAGTCTAGGTATCACGGATTTTAAGATGGTTTTGATATCGAATTAACTAATTAACTACTAAAGAAAATAAAGGCAAAATATGTGATCAATAGAGGAGAGTGGTGTTAACCTAGATATTCATCCTAGCTAGTAATGTCTAAGTGTAATTACTTCCAATTACTTCAGGTGGGGTCAAAGTCGAGAGGACAACATTTGGTCAGTTCGCCCTAACCTATCAGCAAAGATGCCACCACTGGAGAAGTCAGGTGTCCCCTCATAAGTCCAGTTGTTCCCGGTCCCCTAAGCCGAGTCATTAAGTTCCGCTACATGCTAGACTTATAATAGTGAGTGCCCGGGCACTAGCATCTTAGACACTCACCCCCTAATTCTTAAGTTCATCCAAACGGTAGGTGATCAGTTGGTCAAATCGCATAAGTAGAAAGGGTCGTCAGTTGGTCAGACCTTACCTTTCCCATCTCAGTCTACTCACTTAGGGTCAGTTGGTCATATCTCCTAAGCAACTAGCCTCTACCACCATTTAAAACTACCGAAACAAGGGTAGCTGCCAATAAACTATGCATGCATACACTTAGAAATAATTATACGGAAGCAATGTAAACGCAAACAAAACAATTAAGGAATTATAACTAGGCAAGCACCAAGAGGGGCTTAGTCGCTCATATTACCTATAACAATTAATTCAATGTTTAATGTTATGAAATACATGAATTGAAGGTAAAGAAAAGATAAAAAGCTAATGCTTATCGTAGGGGAGTGATTTCTCCCTTGGAGATAGCTCCGTATGCTCCTCTAGATCTGCCTTCGAATTCTTCTCACGTTCTCTGAATGTTGTGTGTGAAATGGGATAATTTGAAATGCTGGAAATCGTGGGGTATTTATAGGCTAAATCTTGGTTACGGCGTAACTAATAAAATAGTTACGCCGTAACATATAACTTCTTCGTAAATTGCACTAGATCTGTAGGTTATGGCGGAACCTTAGAGGGGTTTACGCCGTATCTTCAATAAATCATGGTTACGCCGTAGTTGATGCATGAGTTACGGCGTAATTATCAGCGGCGCGGAACCTCATTTGACCTAATATGGTTACGTCGTAATCTTTGGGAGAGTTACGCCGTAATCTTTTGATAAGTTGGTTTTCTGAGTCACGCTTTAGTTACGGCGTAATGAGAGAGATAAGTTACGCCGTAACTTCTTCAAAGTGAGCATACTATGATAAATCTTTAATAACTCTCCAATTCCGCTTCTCTTTAGCTCCAATGCTCGTAATTTACCTGAAAGTGGAATATAATGGAAAACAAGTGTAAATCCATATAAATGATATAAATTACCAGCATTATCGGGGGAAATTGACACTTAATATCCAGGATAATTTGATGTTATCAATCCCTCGTATGATTTTTTGGATGCCTCATCAAATGACATTTCGAATATTATAAAACTGTCACCTTTAACTAATACAACTTCACCAATTAATACACCTCAAACAACCAATCATGTTCCTAGTAGCCCCACTTTTACCACTAGCCCACCTTCACGGCCCAACAAGAGCCTTTCAATTCACTTGATGATGGATCCTCTCCTGCGGCCCAATCTCCTCTCCCTAATATCAGCCCATTTCCCACGCATGATACTAGTCCCACTAACCAACCTACTATTAGCCCAATTAACCAACCGTCTACCTCCATTTCCATTTCCTAAGCTCCGACATCTACAAATGTTAACCCAAACCAGGTCTTGGTTAACCCTCGGTCACACGCTTCCGTGTCGGGACTAGCTATCCCACTCAGTGTTTTACTCTTCGTGTGTCTACGGTCTCCCCTTACCGAAATCATATAACGATATGTTTAATGATCCTAATTGGTAAAATGTTATGTGTGATGAATATGATGTTATTATTAAAAACAACACTTGGATTATTATGCCTCGACTTACGGATACCAATATCGTTCGATGTTTGTGGTTGTTTCATCATAAGTATTTGGCGGATGGTACTCTTAGTCTCTACAAGGCTCGTCTTGTGGCGAATGGCAGTACACAGATAGACGGTGTTGATGTTGATGAGACCTTTAGGCCGGTTGTTAAACCTGGCACTATTCGGACTGTTCTTAGTTTGAATATTTCTACACATTAGCCGGTTCATCAGCTTGATATCAAGAATGCCATTTTTTGCATGGTGATTTAGCTGAGACTATTTATATGCATCAGGGTCATGGATTTTTAGATTCAAAGACATCCTGATTATGTTTTTTTTATTACGGCGGTCACTTTATGGTCTCAAGCAAACCCCTCGGGCCTGGTTTCAGCGCTTTGCTGCTTATATCATGCGGGTTGGATTACTCATAGTCGTTGTAACTCATCATTATTTATATATCGACACGAGACTGACACTGCTTATTTATTACTGTATGTTGATGATATTGTTATGACTGCTTCTTCTGAGAGTTTGTTAGAGAGGGTTATTGCTTTTAACACAAGGAGTTTTCACGCGACTCTTCAGGGATGTTTTTCTCTTAGTGGAAGAATGTGATGCAGGTTTTACTCACCATGTTTTAATATTTATAATTACTCGTTATACCTATGGTCTACCCTAATGCACTAATGAGCAGTGTACCCGGTCGTGTGTAGTGTAGTACATGGTAAAACCAAGGTCGTCCCAAGAGCTATGTGTGTGGATTTATACTAAGCCTAGGTGTCACAGATTTTAATATGATTTTGATATGGAATTAACTAATTAACTACTAAAGCTAGATAAAGGCGAGGGTTGTGATCAATAGAGGAAAGATGTGCTAACCTAGTTAATCATCCTAATTAGTAGTGTTTACATCTAATTACTTCCAATTACTTCAGGTGGGGTCAAAGTCGATAGGACAACATTTGGTCAGTTCGTCCTAACAGGGTCCCACTGGAGAAGTCAGGTGTCCCCTCATAAGTCCAGTTGTTCCTGGTCCCCTAAGCCAAGTCATTAAGTACCGCTACATGCTAGATTCATAAGAGTGAGTGCCCGGGCGCTAGCATCTTAAACACTCACCCCCTACTTCTTAAGTTCATCCAAACGGTAGGTGATCAGTTGGTCAAATTGCACAAGTAGATTGGGTCGTCAGTTGGTCATATCTTACCCTTCCCGTCTCAGTCTACTTACTTAGGGTCAGTTGGTCATATCTCCTAAGTATCTAGCCTCTACCACCATTCAAAACTACCGAAACAAGGGTAGCTACCAATAAACTACGCATGCATACACTTAGAAATAATTATATGGAAGCAATGTAAACACAAACAAAACAATTAAGGAATCATAACTAGGCCAGCACCAAGAGGTGCTTAGCCGCTCCTATTACCTATAATAATCAATTCAATGTTTAATGTTACGAAATACATGAATTGAAGGTAAAGAAAAGATAAAAAGCTAATGCTTATCGTAGAGGAGTGATTTCTCCTTTGGAGATAGCTATGTATGCTCCTCTAGATCTGCCTTCGACTTCTTCTCACGTTATCTAAATGTTGTGTGTGAAATGGGATGATTTGAAATGCTGGAAATCGTGGGGTATTTATAGGCCAGATCTGGTTACGGCGTAACTATTTATAAGAGTTACGCCGTAACATACAATTCTTCGAATTTTGCACTGATAATGCTGGTTACGGCGTAACCTCTGGAAGGAGTTACGTCGTATCTTCAATAAATCTTGGTTATGCCGTAGTTGTTGCATGAGTTACGGCGTAATTAGTAGCGGCGCGGAACCTCATTTGACCTAATATGGTTACGTCATAATCTTTGATAGAGTTACGCCGTAATCTTCTGTTAAGTTGGTTTTCTGAGCCACGCATTAGTTAAGGCGTTATGTGAGAGAGGAGTTACGCCGTAACTTCTTCAAAGTGAGCATACTATGATAAATCTTCAATATACTTTCCAATTCCGTGTCTCTTTAGCTCCAATGCTCGTAATTTACCTGAAAGTGAAATATAATGGAAAACAAGCGTAAATCCATATAAATGATATAAATTACAAGCATTATCGGGGGAAATTGACACTTAATATTCAGGATAATTTGATGTTATCAAATATCCCCCCACTTGAACTCTACTTGCCCTCAAGTAGACCTTATTAGATAGATTCATAAAAAGATATCTCCCATCACCTGGAAAATATAAGTTTACAAATCTCTTTTGGTAGAATAAAACAAAGCCGAACACCTCACGAAATGGGAACGAAACACTCAAATCTCTCAACTATTCTAAGTGTCAATTTCGGGGTAATCACTCAATCGCACAGTCATAGCATGTATTCTATCATAAGCTTGGCGGTTACACAAATATCCACCACTAGAGTTAAGGGATAAACAATTCTCGAAGGCAATATGGTTAGACACGACAAAGGTTAAGGGTGACTCATCATTACTAGCAGGTCATGGTGAAGTGGACAAAATCAATGGTGCATGACCAAATCCATGGCTAAGAAACCAAAGATTGCTCGCTGCATCACCTAGACACGCTTCATTACTAAAGGGTAGGATAAGACATGGGATATAAAAGGTGTAAAATAAAAAATCAAGCAAATAGTCTAAATGTATAACCAAGTCATCACCACTTACAGTCCGCCCAAAGTTCAAGCTTCAAAGTTAAGAAACCGGATCATGATATATAATGTAGATGTGTCATTAGAGGACGTCATGATGGGCACACTACCTTTTCTCCAACTGTTGGCGCAATTACCAATTCCAATCTTTAAATGTGAACGAGGTGGCCTCCTCGATACTAAATTTATATTAAGCTCATAACATAGTGCTTATAACATCGCACTTTACAATCAACTGAATAACAAATACATAACTATATATATATATTTTTTTCGAATCACATATATATTTTTTTTTAATCATAAACATAACAAATAAACATAACATCCCCCCACTTGAGATGAACAATGGGAATTTGGGGGGTCTTCAATGATCTTTAGGAATATGTCATCGACGAAAGCGCGATTCCCGAACCTTTCCACTTGAACCTTGAACTTAGGCAAATGATGACTTCCCAATCACAAATAATGACTACAGGGTAGGCTAAGGTGTATAGGTGTAACGAAACAATATATAGGGTTAACAAAATGAAAGGAATGGCCCAGATGGGTGTATCTAGGGGTATCTTGCACTAAAGGTGAGTGCAACAAAATGGTTTCACATGGGGGTCGAGAAGTCGAGGTGACTAATCGATAGACACACAATGGTAGACTATTTGGGTGATAATCCTATAATACTGCCTTCTTAAACTGAAAAGTCCAAATATATCGAGCTAACTCAACATACCTCTTCTATGGTCTCGAAATGATGCAAAGGTCAAGTTCTAAAGTTTACAAGCTAGCGGCACACTCATAATTTGGTGGATTTGGGGTAAAAATTTGGAAACGGATAAGGCTAATCTCACCATATAATATCAAGGGTTATATGTGCTCGGCTAAGGTCTAATCTAGTTAGGTTAAGAAAAACATGTCAAATTTTTAAAAATGGCATAATTTTTCAAAATAAACTAGAAAAACGTGGGAAAAATAAAGTTCAAGAGACAATTCTACTCCCGTCTCCCCACTTGAGTTGTACAAAGTCCCTTTTGTACTAAGCGTTAAATAAAGGTGAAGAGAAAAGTAGAATTAGAGCGAGAACTTCCCTGAAATTTGCTCCAAAAAGAAAGAAGGCCCACGAAAGAGAGTTGTGCCTTCACATAAGCATCCACGAGCAAACTTCAATCCCTGAAATCACACTACCGACAAGCATAAATCTAAAAAGAAAAAATGAAAAATGAAAAATAAAACTAACTCACTTTCGTATGAATCATGGTCGCATTTAGTGCATGCAACAAGTCTTTCAAACCACTTGGTGTCCCAAGTGGACGAGTGTAGTCTCGTGAGGGCTTACAGGGAACATACACACAAAGTTCATTTAAAAGACTAATACAAGGTTATTGTGTTTAAAATGAAAGATGATAGTTACGTCGTAACTCCAAAAGGAGTTAAGCCGTAACTAGGCAAAACCTGGCATACACTGCAAAAGTGTAGCTACGGCGTAACCACTGAATAGGATTACGCCGTAATTGGTAATGCTTCTGAAGTTCTGCTGCAAAAAGTTCCTGTTACGGCGTAACCATGAGAATGAGTTACGCCGTAACTTTGGTCGGATCAGCATGCTGCAGCAGCAACTTTTCTTTGTCTCCTGCGAAAATGGTTAAAAACACAAAACCCAACATAAAGGAAATAAAACAAAAGAAAGGGATAATTCGGGTTGTCTCCCGAAAGAGCACTTTTCTTTATTTACGAGTCTTTAAGTTAGACTCAGAGCCTCGGGGCTTTATGGTGGCCTTTGGACTTGGCCAACTTACTCTACTAGTTGGCGGCAATCATTCATCCATTTAATAAAAACCTTTTTTCTCGCTGTGTTCCCGATACTACATGTTCCAAATTTTTGTGAGAGCCACTCACTAAATGATAAACATGACTTCCCGCAGTCGTCACCTTCTGCTATAGGACCAATTGTTGTACTCATTTTTGATCTTTCATCATTGGTTATTGAATCAATAAGGTGATAGTTATCGTAATTGCATTTAAGTTGTTTTACCAATCTCGTATTAATTTCCGAGTCTCCAAATCTTACCATGTACCAATCTTCAAAAGATAATTTTCCAAATTTTATATCGTGTCTGTCAATCTCGTGAGGGCACGTCCATTAATCTGCCCTTCTATCACAAAATTCACGAAAAGGGTTACACGAGGGCCATGCTTTCATTGATTCGTTATCTTCTGTTAATATAGGGTTGTAGTAATGTTTGTTAGGATCCAGAGCTTCCTTAATACCCTCAATCTGGACAATCTCTCCATGTTCCTATTCACAACTATCAACACTCTCTCCACGATTGTTAGTACTAAGATTATAACACATAGGTGGGTCGAGCAACGAAATATTGACAATATCAACTTTATTTGAAACTTCTAATTTTGGGTTTACTTGCTCTTTCATGCTGAAAGTTATTCATTCTTTTTCAGTTCCCAAAGAAATTTGTTTTTCAAAGACCTTAATTTGTGCACGACAAGTGGCCAGAAAAGGTCTTCCCACAATTAAGTTGTAAGTCTCCCGTTTTCCCATATCAATAACCACAAAATCAGTAGGAAAAAGGAACTTTCCAATTTTAAGGAGGACATTATTAACCACTCCCCTAGGTACAGCTTTAGAGGAATCAGCCATTTCAATCATCATTGTTGTTTTTGTGGAAAACTAGAAGGGGGGTTGAATAGTTTTGCCAATTAAAACTCGTTTTAAACTATTTAGATCGACTTATGTTAATCTATTTGGATGGGTGTTGGATGTTGATAAACAAACATATAGAAATATAACTATGTAATGAGAAGATAAAGAGTAAGAAGCACAAAACCACAACCCGAGTATTTATAGTGGTTCGGCTACAAGGACACCTTCCTTGCCCTACTCCACTCCCCGAGTCACCTACTCGAGAGTTCGTAATCACTACACAACATCGACTCCTTATGGTGGAGAAACCTTCACAACGTTGCCTACTCTTTTTCCGGTACTAGGCTAACCACCGGGTTCTATCACACCAAGGTGAACCACACCTACCACAACGTCGCCTACCCTTTATCCGGTACTAGGCTAGATACCGAGTTCCATTACAATGGATGAACTACTACCCAATACTACACCAACGACTAACCCCAAAGGAGACCAACTCCTTATTACAACATCATCAAGGATATCAATATCCTTGGATCCAATACTAATCTATCTTGTACATCGAAACACACCATATCGAATGTACATCTTAGGCACCTTTCACTAATGCCTTTAACTAGATCTTCAAGACACCTTTCACTAATGTCTTGTGACTTGACTTCTAGGCACCCTTCACTAATGCCTACAATACGGACGATCGACACCCTTCACTAATGTCTTCGTCTCGACACTTGAGACATCTTTCACTAATGTCTTCAACGCTACACTTCTTAGAGAAAGAACCATCAACAAGATAACTTCAGTAGTCTTGATGATGAGGAAGCATGGCAACTAATGGACTTGAGTTTGCTTGACTTCAAAGGTGGTGATCTCGCCTTTAAGAGGAACCTAGAGAATCACACAAAAACAAAACTACAAACATAGATCACTTGGATCTGGGATTAGAGAGTTTTTAACTCAAGGAGAAAGTATGTGAGAAAGGGGTGGTGAACAATGAATAAATGTCTCACTATTTATAGAGAGAAAAATGCTACTGTTCCCCGAATCCCACGGATCCCTCCCTCAAGGGATCCGTCTAGCGTAAAGCTAGGGATCCGTGGGACGCTCCTCTTTACCCATGGGTATTTTGGTCATGGGTCATGGGTCATGGGTCATGGGTTATGGGTTGATCCATGGGTATTTCTTTAGATACAATGTATCTAATAAGTGCAATGTATCTAGTCAAGTGGGTATGGGTCAATACCATGGGTTATGGATATGCTCCATGGGTTGTAGTTATTTACCCATTATATAATACATACTAGTTATGTATATATTTGCCCAATATGTAAACACTATTTGTTGTACATATGTATTACTAAATCATAAAATTACTTATACTTGTTTTAGTGTTTTATGTGAAAACGTAAGTGTGTTAGAAAACTATTGGCTCAAACCATTTACGTATTTTATTTGTTTCATTAAAATGATTTTACGTTTGTTATCGACAAAACATTAGAAGATCGTAAACTATAAATAAACTTTTTTATGGCTTATTTGTATCAACAATCTCCCCCTTTTTGTTGATGACAAAACATAAAATTATTTTAAGGAAAAGCTAAAATTCGTAAACGTTTGAATTTGTAGTTTTTACTTTCTTCTCCCCCTTTTTGTCGAAACAAAAAGAGCTTCGAAAGTAGACTAACACATTGTTTAAAAAAATCTTGTGAGAAAAGTAAAAAAAAAATAATAGAAAGCAAATAACGGGAAAAGATCTCGTCTTAACTCCCCCCTTGACGAGTCCATCCCTATGTGAGGGCGTCAAGAAAGATAATACTAAGCTAGTTCATTTGCAACTAAGTTTGCAAAAGATTTCGTCAATTGACGAATGTGCTCCCCCTTGATGATTGCAACTTTGGAAAAGGACGTCATGAAATGTAATCCTAATATTGCAAGTAATTTTGCAATGTATTGCTTTGACACAAAGCTCCCCCTAGCTTTAGGGTGTCAAAGTCATCATGTGTAAATTGAATAACTACAAAACAAAGGTTAGAAAACAAGTATAATGCATAATTTCCTGCAAATATGACTCAAGTTAGTAAAAAAAATAGTTTTTTGTCTCACGGATCCCACGGTTCCCTCCTTGTAGGGATCCGTCTAGGCAAATTTCAGGGATCCGTCTGGCTGATGACTAAATTCAGAAATGGTGATATAACAAATAATGTTAACATCAAAGTGAGATATGTATTATACAACATAATCATGTACCCATAAATATAGCAAGTAGCATGTAATTTCATTTAATAAAACTAGAAGTGTGATATACATGACTCTAAAAGTTAAGGAAATGAGCGATACATGACTTGGAATTACTAGACTTATCTAAGTTACGCTTGATACTAGGATACCACTAAAATCCTCTAGCTCAAGTTTGTTTAGGTTTAATATCGTCGAAACGTTCGAGGAGGTGATAGAACATGAAACGTTGATCTTCCCATACTTCATGTATCAAACTTTCAACATGTTGACAATGATAACAATCTTTGTCATGGCTAGGTAGTGGTGGTGGAAGAAAAGAAATTGATTGATGTGAAGGATCAAGTGAAGCGGGTTGGGGAGCCTCAAACGACGGAGGGATTGGTGGAGGCGCACTTGAAGATGGCTCGACCAAGAATGATGGTGGTGGTAGAGAAATGTCCACTTCCATATGGTCGGGTGGTTGACTTTGATAGTTTCTCATAATCCAAATGGGATTATTTGATGGTGACGGCGAAAAGGAAGCCGGAGCTAGTGTTGACTCAACACCTTGATTTTGTACCATTATTCCTCCTAATGAGGAGAATGTTGCCGGTGCAGGAGGATGAGACGGCCTAGGAGGCAAATCCTATAGATTATAGAGGTGTGGTGATGAGAGTGGAGTCGTGAATGAGATAGCTCTAAGCACCGATGGTGATGGTTTAGTGGAAATGGGATTGTTTGGTTTAGGAGGTATGGTGGTGCTTGGCATAGGTAGTTTTGTGGGAACTATCCTTTTAGGGATTGTTTTGATTAGTTGAGTTGGTGGAGGAGAAATCCTTGCATTTGTGGACTTGACCGGAGATGATTCGGTTGAAGAGATTTCGTGTACAACACGAGCAATTTTTTTGGGTAGTTCTTTGGTGGATAAGTTGCTACTTGGAGCTTTCCTCATGATGAGATGATTTCAAGAGGTTTGTAAAGATTTCTAAGTGCTGAAAATAAGGATGAAGATGATGACTTTAGGAGTCCTAACAATGTGGTTTATAAAGCAAGGGATTTGGCAAGTGCATTCAAGACTTAAGCCACTAAAATTCATTGGAATGTGATGATTAACATGCACAAGAGTCAACTTCAGAGTTGTACTGATTCTGGGAACTCATTTAAGATGATATGGAGTGTTTAAGTTAGCAAGATGAGCTTGAAATGATAGTTTTAGCTAGAGTTGACATAAACCTGTCATACGGATACCGCGGTTCCCTCCAATGAGGGATCCGCCTAGGCTAATCCTAGGGATCCGTCTCTCAGCAGCTAAGAAAGGATAGCAATGATCTTTGTAAGGTCTAATGCCTATTTCTTGTTGAGTGTTTCAGTTCATCTAAATGTCTTAAATGAAGAGGTGCTTAAATACATAAGGGTAATGAATGATGTAGCTAATGATTGCCTTTTATGGAAGAAATTGGAGCTTTCATGAGTACCAATGAATGAACAAGGATGACACTAAAGATTATGAGAGTGTCAAATGGAGCTAAATGATCCTAGAGATCAGATAGTGACTTAGGATAATGTTTTGGAGAATATCCTAAAGGCTTTAAGATGGAAAAACTAGAATTTGATCAATTTTGATCAATCTTGAAGTAAGGATGATTAATTTTGCCATAATTGGAATATTTCCAAAGTTAGATGTGAGGTATCATATGAGTGAGCTTTGAGAGCGGAAGGGTAATGGGTTTAAGTAAAACGATAGATCTACAAGCGTCTTAAGTGTGATCTAGATGAGTTATGTGTGAGTACGAAGGATCTACTTAACTTGATAAGGATTCAATTTGCCTTAAGGCACTATGTCTAGCTTAGTGTGAAGTGTTCTAAGAACATGTTTGAAATACAATGATTGCAATTGCATTTTCTGTTTGCCGGATCCCACGGTTCCCTAAGAGTAGGGATCCATCTAGCACAACCTTTGGGATCCGTCTATCTGCTAAGCAGAACCTGTTAGGAATTGGAAATTCCATTGTGAAGTGTCGGTCACCCCAAATATAATCTAGCATAAGTTAGCTCGTAGACATGTCGTTATTTACGTTATTTTGTAGTTAATTAGTTAGTTAGTAGCATAGATTAGTTTAGTGTAACACCGTGGAGGAAGGACGGGTCTTTACCCACTGTATGCCTGATCCACTGTCCGACAGGAGGACGTATTAGTTTGTAACTATAAATACCCTTCCCACTAAGGGAAGGGTGGTGCTTCATTTGATAATCTAACATTTTCCTTTTTGGTTTATCTCTCTAGAACACCCTCTCCTCTCTTCATCTCTCTAAAACAATGGCTCTCTTGTTTAATCATAATCCTAGACCACCCGAATCATCTAAACAACATAAATATACGATCCTACAAATGGTACCAGAGCCCAGGTTATGTTGGTTTGTTGATTCGAATGGTCCTTAAGGCGGTTTATGTGCGTGCGTATGTGCGGTTTGTCGTGGTTTTTGTGTTATTTGATAAATTTTGAAGTGGTATTTGATCTGGTTTTAATGATTGCTGTTGTTTGCAAAATGATTTCTGATTTTGTTGTATCGATGTGAGTGTGATGTGGTTACATGGTTAATGCTGAGGTTTATAAACGATTTTACTAATGTATTTAAGCATTTTTGACTGTTTGAATATCATACACATGCATTGATTCAGTTTGAATCTGGTTGTATCCCGTTTTCAAGTCCCATTTATGCTGTTTATTGACTTTGTTAATGGTTATCTGGGTTTGCATCTGCATGTTCTTCGAAGAGGTTTGTCATTGTGGTCCAGATTCATTGAATGGTCAATAAGTCAAAAGCGACTTGTCAAGATATGGCCAAAAAGTACAAAATGCAATTTGTCTATATTTCATCTTAGCGACTTGTCATTTCTGTTATGTTCACTCATGCAAGCGACTTGTCCTTATTTTTCTGAAAGCGATTTGTGGCAAATTGTTTTTGAGCGATTTGTCTACTCTCTGTCCATTATATCGTTTTTTTTAATGCGATTTGGGTTTATAAGAAAGCGAGTTGTGAAAGTTGCAAGAAGATGCGAGTTAACAGAAAAGAAAGAGATGACAGAAAAGAAATAAGGTGAAGATGGAGTGCTATTTGATTAACCATGACCTTAAAACCATATTTGCAATACTCATTTACCCTAATCCAAACCATCATCAACCAAAGATACATGAACTAAAACAATCATTCCAACAACTAGAACATCAAAACCTTAAACATCAAGACTCAATCTTAATTGAAAATTCAACAAGGATCTCTGATCTATTCTTCCATGTGGTATTTCAAAGTACTTTTCATGAACATTTACACTAAGAAATTTATCATCACAGATCCATAGGTTAAAAAGGAATTCGAGATGAATTAATTATGAAATGATCTCAGTCGCGTTTCCTTTGTGTGTGGTTTATCAAAACACATAGATCTTAAAAGATCTATACACAAAAGAATAAACATCATTGATCTAAAAGCTTCTGATTATATCCGAAATCAAAGAGATGGTCTCAACAATATTGTTGATTCAAATCTTTATGTCGTTAAAATGAATAATATATGAAATCAAGATCTCAGTCATGGTTGTGTTAACCATTCATCACTGATCATTGTTATATAATGTACAAATAAGTGAGATAAGGAATATAATCATTATGATTATCTCACTATCTCAGATTCGTTGCTACATGGACAGTCTAAACAAGATCTCATCTGCTACTTAGATCATATCCGAATATTGAAGGATAAGAAACATAACAATTATTTGTTACTTTCTTTCCTAAAGATTCGTTTAAGGGTATACTTAAAAATGTTCAAGAGTCATCAAACCTTACCCGATATGGTTCGTGCAGTATCTACACCTCTCGTTGCCATCCCTGTGGCATCATCAGTACAAGACGAGATTTGTAATACCAGTCAAGGTGATGCGTGTTTTGATGAAAAGCTGAAAAAGGGGCGGAGGATATTTTGATGAGACTAGGTCTTTTGATTTGTGAGTGTCATTTCGAGTGGTGAGTATGGATTATCAGGAGGTAGGCGGTCAAGTTGTTGGAGAGTTATTAGGGTTGAGTGTTTGATAAGAGAAATTAGGGATCTGGTATATGTGTAAGAATATGTGTTAAATACCCTAACTATTAGGGTTCACATGGTTGAGAGTATTAAACGGTTTGACCTAACCGTTTGGTTCTTTGGGCTTGCTTGGGTATATTGGACTTTGGGATTAAGATTGGATAAGGGACTTAGGGCCGAGTCATGCTCTTTGGTCGAAACAATGGATTGGGCTTGCACGTTATTATTATTGTTGCTTCGTGTTGGACGTGATTTTGTTGCAAATTAGTATCACTTCAAAATTTGATATATTGACTTGAACAAGATCATTGTTGAGTGAGATTTGTTCAATGGGCCATAAACTATTATTTAGACTTGCTCTAATTATAGAACCTTAATATGAGCATAATTGGACATGGGCCCTCTAAATCCTAAATTGATCGGGCTTAGTCATTTTATTGGATCAGATCAAAGTTGCGGTTGGGCCTCTCATAATTGGATTGTATTCAAGAGACTTGACGATGAGATTTGCTGAAGTAATTTAACGATGAGATTTGTGATAATGAGTTTTGATGATGAGATTTGGTGTGATGATGTGATTCAATGGGTTATGTGGTTTGGTACTTTGATATATACATTTTCACGGAAAACAATATGTCACGGCTTTAATTGATATTAGAAAATGTTGACTACGGGGTTGTTTGGACGGTATTTCTTATTTGAATTTGAAGTGAGGTTTCTGGGCACGTTTACTTATTTCGTCTTCTTTCTTTCTACCTTTCCGCGAAGATGACTTGTTTGGGCGTTTATTGAGTGGGATAAAGACTTGGCTATTTAGTTACGTTTGTGATTCTTTCTCGCTTAACCCACAACGTAACTATCACTTCGGTGTCTCATGCAGTTGAGAATACGTCAAGAGGTTTTGTACTTTGGGTACACCGTTTCTTCTTCACAAGGATTAGTGCAAGCTTAAGTAACAAATCTGGGGAATTTCACTTCATGATCAAGTTTGGCATATCAGGTTTACTTCACCATGTTGTCCCTGCAATAGCCAACAGAATGCGTGAATGTTGTGTTTACCAAAGTGTTTATTGGATGGTTGATGATATTGTTGATGTTGGATAATGAACCGTTGATGAACCGCTGCATGTTCTCCTGAAACTGATATTCACTGAAACCAAAGTTGTCAAACACATTCAAGCTGACATTGTTTACGGTTTTGTCTTGATTTTGTAAAATCCCGCGAAAGAATCTATTTCTCGGTTTAAATCATAGACTTGTAAAATCCGATGACAATGGAAACAGCCTGCTAATTGTAAAGTGCATTTTCGGATCTATCTTACGGTTTATTCTTGGTTTTGAAAAATCCCGTGAAAGAAACTATTTCTCGTTTTAAACCATAGAGTTGTAAAATCCCGTACTGATGGAACCATCCTGAAGAAAGGAAAGTGTATTTCGGGATCTTATTTGATGCTGGTGCTACGGCTTCTGTTTCGAAGAAGAGTTAAAAGGGTGTACTTCATGAATTGGGTGTTTGTTTGGATTGTCCTCATGGCAGTTTGGTTATTACATGGTTTTACAGGGTTATGTGCTTTTACCATGGTCGGGATGAAACCATTATCATAGTTCACTTAAAATGTAAAAGGAGGCTAGAGTTGAGCTTTTAACCAGAAGATGTGACAACGGCGTTAAGTCACTATTATTTATTTGAAGTTGAAGTGAAATATCACAAGCGAGTGTACTTAGTATCTGAAAGTATCGGGGATGGTTGGATGAAGATTCTTCAAGATCCTTGTTCGAGTTATTATCAAAAACGAAGACTTGGAAATCTAGTTATTGTTGGGTGATTTTTTTTCCTTTTCTTTTACCACTTGGGGGAATTGGGCTCTTACCACCACAAAATAACTATCACTTTAAGGAGTTACGTTGTAGTGCTCAGTGTCACATTCAATTGTGGATTTTCAAGAGGTGATGTACGTCTTATACTTGATGGTTGGTTGGTTGAAGAGTATAGAGTACTTAGAGATTCTAATGGAAATCGGAACCGCTCTTTGTTACATATGTGCAAGTTTAAGTAACGAGTTCGGGGTAGTTTACTTCAGGGTCAAATTCATTATATTGGGCTTTCTCTATCAGTTGTCACGACAAAGAGCCTACTGAATGATAATAGGGTTAATTATAAGTTTGCCAAGAGAGATTGAAAAGAGAGAGATTATGACGTTTGAACACAATAGTTCAAGCCTCGTACTCTACAGAAAAGAAAAGTGTACGTCTCAGTGCGCTTTATCTTCGAAAGAAGAGAAATCTTCTAATGACATTTGAACACAGCAGTTCAAGCCTCGTTCTCTAAAGAAAAGAAAAATGTACGTGTCAGTGCGCTTTATCCTCTGAAGAAGATAAATCTTCTTAGTTATGACCATTCTCATCAACATGCTTCATGCTTTTTCCATGTGCACTCAATCATCAAGTGAACCGGACTATCGTTGCTAGTTCTCTTATTCCACTTGCTCAATTAAAATGGCGATGGCGACATCATTTGCAACCTTTGAGGGGGAGAAATGTGAAGAGACTACATTCTAAAGATATCCACTTGTTTAATCAAGAATGGCATCTTCGTATGCAATTCTTGAGGGGAGAAGAAGTATGATAATTCTACATGTTGAGGTCTATCTGAGAATATATGGTCATACGGCTCCTAACTCATGTAAGAACCGAGCTTCTTCTTATCGGGTCATCTTTACATGGAGTTTCTTCTAAGAGTCGTTGGTTGACATCTTCTCACGGGCTGATATGATTAATGACAAAGTGCTTCCAGTTACGGGGCTGATTTCCTTGATGAACATCTTTCTGTTCTTGTTTGATTGGGAGGGATTTTAGTTAAGGGGATTTGCTATATATAAGTTAACGGGAAGGAATTTGGTGAGAAGAAGATGTTAACTTTCTATTCCCCAAATGGACAATCTTGAAGAAGGTCGAGTCTATAGTCTGCTCTACATTTTCTGCTACATGTTAGAAGACTAAAGACGAATTGCATTTGACGATCTAAAGACTTCTTCTTAATCTGGTTTATCAAACAGATTGTCGGTTTAGGGGAGAGCACTAATTGGGGGAGAGTGAAACGTCAAATTTAATCCCTAATTAGATTTGCTCACATTATACTTCAGTAAGTTGATTCTCGCAAGTCTCCAAGTGTTCTTCTCAATAGATTTCAAGTATATGGGCGTATAATGAGTTGCTGATTCTGAGGTATCAAAACCAGCAAGGGGGAAGGAGACACACATCTAAACACAAAGCGAGTAAACTTGATAAACTTAATTCTTCTAAGTGATTGAAGATATCCCGGGAAAACAAATGTCATGACCGCAGAGAAACTCAAGGTTTTACTCATCAAGGCTTTTAGTGTTATTATTCCAACTACGTGGGGGAAGTGATGTAAGAGAAAGTTTCTGAAGATAAAAAGAGGTACACAAGTGTGTGATGATTTCGATGTTATTGCAATCATCAGGGGAGAGAGAATTTTGTACATTGGGGGGGCTCAGCTGTTTCACTTGAGTGCTTAATTAGTGATTCAGAGATATAATCACTTATTCCGGAGTTGACATCCGCAGAGATAGTCATCCGCAAAGATAATTAGTGATTCGGCCTGCTTCTTCAATGTTATCGGTTATTCTCTCTTTGGGCATTTGGGTACTTCGAGTTCTTTAGCTTCATACACTATCATCAGGGGAGATAAAAGTATACATCGGGGTTATTCTTTGGCTATCGGACTTAATCTGCTACTTCGATGGTATAAGTTTCTCTGTCTTCGGGTATATGTGTATTCGGGTTCATGAGCTCTAGTCTAAGTTTCTCTGTCTTGACAACTTTTTGTTATGGATCGCTTCAGACTTCAGTGGAATAAAAGAAATATGAGAAGAAATTTAAAGAGTGGGATGATACGTTGCTATTCTTGTTGATGATATAACCCCGAATGAAGAATCTCGATTATCGTTCTTAAAAGGAGCAGCGGGATTTATGATAATGGTGTGCTTCTCTGTGCACCTGGCTAAGGCAAGCTTGAAATAGAGCTTCGAATCTGCTCATCTAATGGATTTTCTGTTTGGGGGGAAGCTGCCAAAGTCTCTTTCTCAAAGGCTCATGTTCTATCTTCTATTCTAGAGCCTCGGAAGCTTTGGTGGTGGAAGTTTAAGAGATGACGAATTCTATCTTCTACGATGTGCTGCTCGATATCCTTATCTCGGTACTCGTATCATCATCTTCTTAAACTATATCATCTTCTCTATCTTTGTAAATATTTATCAAAAACAAAATACAAAAATATAAAACCAACAAAAGAAAATAGAAAAATAAAAAACCAACAAAAACCCATAAAAATCAGAAATGGCACAGGACCATAGATGAAGTTCGAGCAGGAGGTGTAAATATTTATTTTCAAAAACATGTCTCATAGTATGGCTTACAGTTATTTCAGACTGTAACCCGGGCGTCAAATAATAGCTTGCAGTTATTTCAGACTGTAACCCGTGCTTAACTATGGTTTGCTATTATTTCAGATAGCAACCCGTTCTTCAAGAAAGGAAAGTGCTGCACTAAACCAATTTTTAAATATTTCATGCACTTATCCTAAAAACAAATTGAGGGAAGTATGTCGAAGGACTGCTGTTCCTACAAAAATATTTTTCCGTCTAAAATTCATTAGAAAAATATTTGTTGTTCAAAATGGTGGAAAATGAGTTGCTTGAAAAATCAATCAGAATCAGAGTTTTTATAAATTTTTCAAACTCAATCAATAACTTCAGCGCTTTTAAACTTTTCAGAAAATGAGTCATTGATTGAGGGGGAGAATGTTTTCAAGTTTATATCATCTATCGTGCTTTTCTAATTATCCTACGTGCTTAACTAAAAATGATATTTTCCTATGTCTAAGGACTAGGTGTTTAGGATATGATTATTAGGATTAGATGATTAGAGTTTGATGAACACATTATTCCCATGCCTTTACATGATCTGATTGATATGTTGAATTGACTTTTATTAGTCAATTGCTATTTGGGTGTTGTCGACCACCATATATCTGTTTGTGTTGACTAACGTATGCAGATAAGATGGTTATAAGAATGTTCCCGATCCGGATCCCACAATAGAAGATGATTGGATGCTGAAAGGAAAGGGTAACTATATCTTGGGTTGACAAATGAAGAAACGAAGCTTAATTTGACTTCTATCGAGAGTTGGCATGAAAAAATGCAACGTAAGAGGTCTCACTGCATCAGCAGGTGGTTTTCTTCATCATCAAACGAAGAAACGGAGCTTAATTGGACCTCTATGAAGAGTTGGCATGACAAATGCAACGTCAGAGGTCTCACTGCATTAGCAGACGGTTTTCTTCCAGCCCTACATCAACAACAGAAGCTTCTGAACCACCTAACGTATCTTTGTGCAGGATAGTAGTGAATGATACCATTTTTTAAACAATTTTTTGAATAATATTGTTTTGAAAAATTAAAAAAAATATATTGGTTTTGAAAATAAATTGGACTTAATTTTAGAAATCACCAGACTTCATTTTATCAAAACTTAAGTCACTCAATCAACGACTACGATCATCGATTGAGGGGGAGAGTGATTTCAAATAAAATATTTTCAAACGATATTTCATCAAAAAGTCCGTTTGTGCTAAATAAGTGGTGATCTAAAGATTTAATGTTATGTCATGGTATGAGTTCTTTAAAACTCTAAGATCTTTCAAAATGAAATTTTTTCTGTTCTTGTTTGATTGTGAAATTGTTTTATTTTACTTAAAGATCTTTTAAAACTATCATACCTGACACTAACAATCTTTATTGTCTAATATTGATCTTTATCAGTCTATTTCAAAATTAAATCATGTCACGTCTTTCCCCAAAATCTTTTAAATGATTTAAATCAATTGAGATCACAAATCTCAAAAGGTTTGAAATTTTTGATCGGGGGAGAGATCGTGATTTAAATCTCAAATCTGTTTTAGTCCTTAAAGGCACTCCTGCCTCCATGTGCCAAACGATTTCAATATATAATGCACATGATTGAGGAGAAGCAGTTATCCAAAAACAAGATGAGTATTTAAACCAGGCCACATTTTCTCCCATGTTTTCTAAATCTAATTAAATCACTTGAGATCCAAAATCTCAAAGGGTTTGATATTTTTGATCGGGGGAGAATTTGTGATTTAATTATGAAATCTGATAAATGGTGATCGTTTAACTCAAAGTGCAGGCTCTCTCTAATATGTGCTATACCCTTTCGTATATCGATGCACATATTGACGGGGAGCGAATGGTTACTATTGGCAATCGTGGATGTACTTCAAAAGAACTCTTTCCTCTATGTGATAAAATGATTTCAAACAACCAACGCACATATTGAGGTGGAGAATTTACCAAATTGTGATCAAGAATATATTTCAAAGAACTCTTGCCTCCATGTGCTAAACAATTTCAAAATCATAGGGGAGCATTTCTAAATGATCAAAACAATTAAGGTACAAAATGCTTTGATTTTATATCACAAGTACCTTGAATGATTTTCCAAATGATTTTTCAATAGGTTTCGAGTAGGAAAGAACAATACCAAAAGACCGACCATTTTACTTTATGCATGGAGTTATAAGGATGGTGAGGTTAGGTATTAGTTCCCACGATCCCGCTAGAGCCGGAGGGATCTACCCAGGGACAATCCACTAGATAGTGTAGAAGTCCTTAGGCATGATAAAAAAAGGAGAAAAGTAAGAATAAGGGAAGAGTGCCGACTGAGATAGAGCTAGAACTGGAATAAACCCAACAAGGTTCTAGTAATGAAGTCTCAGTAAGCACTGAAGGGGTTGAAGAATGAAAAAGAATTGAATGTGAAAAAGGGTGAAAAGAAATAGCCCTCCATTAAATCAACCTTAGGGCAGAAACCGGGTTCAATACATATGCTACTAGTGTTTACTAAGGTAACACTGGTATTAAAGACAAGACGTCATGGACCCAGTGACGCACTGCACTAAACTTCTCAAGCTACTCAAGTTCCTCTTAAAAGGACTTGTTTCATTCTCACGGGGAACCTACATAATCTATCAACTGTCTCTTAGAGATAGTTGATATTGAAGAAGGAGACCCTATCCCTAGTCTCCGGCATAGGAAACCAAATATGCACAATTGAGTCTAGAGCCAAGAGATCATCCACAAAATCTCATTAGGACACAAAAATAATGAAGACTTGCTGTTTCACACAATGTGGAAAGTAAGTATATATTAAGAGTCCTACGCATTATCCTTGTGGTATTGCCAGAACATCCGAGTGATATGTAAAAGTATTCACGATGAAGATGGAAATCCTTCTAGAGCCAACATCAAAAAAGCTCTTGGTGGGTGACATGTGAGATCTTCTCGAAAGATCAAGCTTGTGACAACTGGATAGAAACAATGGGGCGATTCACTCTTGAATCAACCTTGGTCCAAGAATGGAATTGACGAATACTTTTGGAAAAATCGTTCGATGTGCAAATCTTCTTTTCTCTAGCACATCGAATGTGTATTCATATTTCAAACTCAAAAGTATCTCGAGTGAAAAAATACTTTTGGAAAACCGTTCGATGTGTAAACCTCTTCTTTTCTCTAGCACATCGAATGTGTACTCATTTTCTAATACAAAAAGTATTTTGATTGAAAATTGATCTTTCTCATAAAACCTTCGTCGTATTGCAAAACTCTTTCTTCAAGCAATACACGATTGTTTTTCAAATCAATTTTTCATCAATCAGTGAATCTCAATTCGCTGGTTCACTCACTCCGTGTTGTCTTCTTTGAGACATTCCGGTTTGAGAACAGCTAGAACAGCTGCGAAACCCTGTCAAGGAGATTCTTCGAATTATACCGATCACAGCAGACTTGTACTGATCAACGGGAACCATGGGCCGTGTACCTCAATTCAACGAAAGTGATCAAAGACACTTTCGTGTGCTTTATTGCTAACTGCTTTTTGCGGTACATTTGGACGGTTGCAACTGATCAGAATTGAGAAGTCAATCCAAAGCCGCATGCTCACAGCATCCACACTTAATTGAAGAAATCATTACTAGTGCATATCTACATAACCGGGCTCGATATTTTTATACTATGCTTCGCTACGCGCTGCAAATATCATGAACCAGTAAAGCTTCTGCTACTCTGATGGAAAGATGTCATGATCCCTAAAAGTGTGAGCATGTCGGTCCGAAAGTCACAACATCAGATGAAGGCAACACAACAAAGGGTGATCCAGAGATTTACTGTGGCTGATGATCTCGAAGAAAGCTCGTAGATCATCAAGATGTGGATCAGTTCAAAGACCTCCACTGAAAGTACAAAATAATCAGACTATGAAGAGTCACTACAAAAGCACAAAGAATGCGGACATTGAAGAATTGAAGTCTACGAGCTCAGAATAGATGACAAAGAAAGAATGCTAGGATTCGAAATATAAATCATGGGGTGACCTCCAGTCTTAAATATAGAAGTTTTCATCCAAAGTGAGAAAAATAAAAGATAATTTTAGCTTCTGTCTCACGAATCCCACGGATCCTTCCCTTGAGGGAACCGTCCAGTCTTAAAGCTGGGATCCGTGGTACTGGTGACTCAGGCAGCTCAAAATTTTCATTTTGGAAACATTTATGCCTAGTGTGTGCCTATATGCAAACCATTTGGAGTTGCGGTTATCTCGACTCCTAAAAAGAAAAGAAAAATAAACTAGAAGTGAAAAAGCACACTATTATGTGAGATAACCCGAGTGCTCCTAATTCATTGTTGCTTAAATGAATGTACCAAAAAACACATATTAGTTATGTGTCCTCTTTAGCATTCGAAATACATGAGATGCAATGAAAACGGGTTTTTACTTTGTATTAATAATGAAAAAGCGGTTTGTCCTAGACGTGAGAAGTGGCTTTTATGAAAGTGATACGGGAAGATGTATCCTTTTAGAAAACATTTTGAAGAGAGATTTCTTTGTGTGAATAAAAAGTTTATCCTTGAGAAAAAAATAGGTACGCAATTGTGTGTTTGCAAAAGGTACTTGCCTTGAAAAAATGAGAGAAAATTATGAAAGTACGAGTTATAAGTAAAACCTATCTTGGGTTTTGAAAATTCTCGGATTGCTTGTGAGTTGTGTGTGAAATAGAGATCCTAGACTCAGAAAGAAGAAGGCTAGTGTTTACATACCTTGTAGAGTTTAAGAGCTAATAACGACGATTGTTCCATGAGACCAAGACCAAGACGAAGTAGGTTGAATTGTTCCCGCTTCAACGGTTTGGTGAGGACGTCGGCTATGTTGTCTTCGGACGCTACCTTCTCAATAGAGATGTTCCCCTTTTGAACATTGTCTCTTAAGAAGTGATGACGAATCTCTATATGCTTGGTGCAAGAGTGCAATACCGGATTCTTTCTTAAGCCTATGGCACCTTTGTTGTCACATAGAATGGCTATGTCACTTAGGTGAATGTCGTAGTCAACTAACGCTTGTTTCATCCATAGTGCTTGTTGGCATGCTTTGCCGGCGGAGACATATTCGGCTTCGGTTGTTGATATGGCCAATGCCATTTGCTTCTTTGAGAACCAAGATGTTAAACAACATCCCATAAAAGTACATACCCCACTTGTACTTTTTTGGTCAACATAATCACCTGCATGGTCAGAATCTGCATATACAATTGTTTCTTCCCCCGTACCCTTAGGATACCACAATCCTAATTGAGTCGTACCCTTAATGTATCTAAATATTCTTTTGACAGCTTCTAGATGTGATGTTTTAGTATCTTCTTGAAACCTAGCACATAGACAAACACTAAACATGATATCCGGCCGACTAGCCGTGAGGTAGAGAAGACTACTAATCATGCCACGGTATTTTGTGCTATCAACGGGTTCGCCGTCTTCATCTTTTGTGAGTTTAGTGTCGGATGGCATTGGTGTTCTTATGGGTTTTGACTCTTCTAAACCAAATTTCTTTAACATCTCCTTTATGTATTTAGATTGATTAAAGAAGATATCATCTTCTACTTGTTTGATTTGTAGACCAAGAAAGAAACTAAGTTCTCCCATCATACTCATCTCGAACTTGTCATGCATGATTTTAGAGAAATCATCACACATGTCTTGACAAGTAGATCCGAATATAATATCATCTATATATATTTGAACAATGATTATATGTGACTCTCTTTTCTTAGTAAAAAGTGTGTTATCAACTAACCCCATGGTGTAGTTGCTTTTGATTAAGAATGACTTGAGTCTATCATACCAAGCTGTTGGAGCTTGTTTAAGACTGTAAAGAGCTTTCTTTAACTTATACACATGTTTAGGTTTTTCAAAATCGATGAAGCCCATAGGTTGATCTACATATACTTCCTCATTAATAAAACCATTTAGAAAAGCACTTTTGACATCTATTTGATAAAGCTTAAGATCATTAGCAAAAGCATAAGCAAGAAGTATTTTTATAGACTCTAATCTAGCCACAGGGGCATACGTCTCATCAAAGTCTATTCCTTTTTGTTGATTATACCCTTGGGAAACAAGTCTAGCTTTGTTTCTAGACACTACACCGTTTCCATCTAACTTGTTTTTATATACCCATTTGTTTCCTATTATGGTTTGATTACTAGGTGGAGGGACGAGTGTCCAAACATCATTACAAACAAATTGATTTAACTCTTCTTGCATAGCCATTACCCAACTTTCATCTTTTATGGCTTCTTGTGTATTCTTAGGTTCTATGGTTGAGACAAAACAAAATAAGCTACTTTGGTTTTGGACTTGAGACCTTAAGGTTCTTTCGTTTAACTTTCCTATGACCTTATCTACGGGGTGATCTTTAGACTCTTTAATATTTATGATTTCATTATTTAAAGGTTCTTCTTCTTCGTTTGTCTTTTTCTTTATTTCAATAGCTTCACTCTCGACAATTTCGTCATCGACAATAGGTAGAGTAGGTTTGGGTGGACTCTCATCAAATTTTACGTTTAATAACTCTTCAACCTTCATTGTTTCTTTATTTAATATGACGTAATCTTTGCTATTATGAGAGTAACCTAAAAAGATACCTTCGGTTGACTTAGGATCAAATTTTGTAAGGTAATATTTAGTGTTAAGTAGAAAACATTTGCTACTAAAGACTCTAAAGTGATTTAGCGTAGGATTTTTGCCTCGAAGTAACTCATATGGAGTTTTTCCTAAAAATGGTCTAATTAAGACTCAGTTAAGTATGTACGTTGATGTATCAACGGCATTGCACCAAAACTTTTGAGGTATGGATTGCTCATTTAGCATGGTGCGACTCATATCTTGTAGGGTTCTATTCTTTCTTTCAACTACCCCATTCGATTATGGAGTGCAAGGAGCTGAGAAGTTGTGAGTAATAACATTAGCATCACAAAAGGCTCCAAATTGCACTTCATTATCGAATTCCCTACCATGATACGTTCTAATAGACACTATAGGTCTTCCTAATTGTCTTTGGATTTTCTTACTTAATATTTCAAGTAATTGAACGTTTCAGTTTTGTTCTTTAAAAATTTAGTCCATGTGTACCTAGAGTAATCATCCACTATAACCAAAGTGTAGTAGTTGCCTCCATAACTTTGGATAGCGGATGGACCAAATAAATCCATGTGTAGTAATTCTAGACACTTAGTTGTAGAGACCATGTTTTTAGCTTTGTGACTAGCATGGACTTGTTTTCCTATATTACAAGCATCACAAAAGTGATGTTCATATTTTAATTTTGGTAGATCTCTTACTAGATCTTTGGATGATAGCGATTGAAGAAGTCGCATATTAGCATGACCCAATCTTCGATGCCATAAGGTCGAAGTATCATCCATAAAAGTAAGAAAAAGTTTGTCTTGAGGTTCATTTCCGATTTTAATGACATAGACTCCATGTTTCTTAATTACCTATAGTGATACCATTTTTCAGTATCTTACTACCGGTTTCGTTAAAAAGTACGTTGCACTTTTTATCACATATTTGTCCTATACTTAAGAGGTTAAAGTTTAGGTTTTCTACGTGACACACATCGTTAATGGTTAGAGATTTGTTAGAAATCGTACCTTTACCGATGATTTTGCTTTTGCTATTTCCAAATACCACATTTCCTCCATTGAAGGATTCATATGTGGAGAATAAATCTTTATTGCCGGTTGATGAGTGTCTAAATACTCATCATTTTTGTACCGTTTAAACTGCAAAAACATTTAAAAATGCTCAGAAATGCATCAAAATACTGAAAATATTCCAAAATTGCATTTTATATGTTTCAGATGCAAAATGTTTAAAATCAGATGAAAAACGAGCTAAGTTTGCAAAAATGGCAGTTTCAGTCCCCCAACTTTCAAAAATGGCAACTTTAGTCCCTGGAATTTCAAAGATTGACAGAATTTACCCCTGGACCTTTTAAATTGGAAAATTAACATTCTTTAGTCCTTTGGTAATTGGAACTTGTCAAATTTGGTCCTTATAATAATTTTTGGAAAATTACAGTTTTGGTCCTTTGAGTTTCAAAAATGACAGGTTTGGTCCCTGGAATATTATAGATTTGCAGTTTGATCCTTGGAATTTTCAGAGATTGTCAAAACCTACCCTTGGATTACATTTGTAGAATTTACATTCGTGGTCCCTGAATCTTCAGTTTGGCAGTTTTAGTCCCTATAGTCTCAAATGGATTCAAAATAAATCCCTAGTCCAACCCAAAATAATCCCAAGCCCAATACCCTTTTACCCGGTCCAATCCCTTTATATCCAACCCCCAACCCGAATCCATTTACCCACGTTTAAAATAATATAACCACTCACGGGTTTCCCTCTCATCATCACCTACACCTGCAAACCACAGTCATCCCTCACCTCCAGCTCAACATATCACCACCTTATCACTCCTCCAACACAAAACATCCAAAATGCATTTATTGTTTCCCCCCCTTGCACTCAATCCACCCCACTGGCTAAAACCACTTTCCCGCCAAAAACATCATCTATGGCTAATATCCACTCAACTCATCCAATGGCTCTAAATTAAAGTGGGATATGTTCAGAATCAAGTGGGGAAGCCTCAGAGTCAATATATATCAAGGAAGAAGAAGCAGATGAGAGTAGTTATTTTTTAGTCTTCATTTTTCTGGACTTTCAGTTTTAGTCCAATTTTATGCATTTAGGAATTTGTACCACTTTTCTAATTACTTGTCCGTTTCATATTTTCAGTATTGATTTAGTGTAATTTTTACTCTTACATTGTAACTTCATCATTTTATAATATCAGTTTTAATTCTATATCTTGTCTCAAAATTTCAGTTTTTGTTAAATTGTTTGAATTACTGCTCAACAAGCTCTGTTTAGTTTACCTTGAAGCTCACACAAGCTTTGTAAAACTTGTGTGAGATTGGGACTGGTTGTGGTTGTTTTAAATTCTAGTTTTTCCATAAAGTCAAAGCGGGTAAAATTCAAAAGTCAAACCAGTTTTGTTTAAATTCTGTTTTCAAACTGTTGTTTGATTGATTTCTGTGTTTGTTTATCATGGTTAATTCAGTTATGGTCTAAATTCATCAAAGTTTCAAAGTTTAAAATGCAATTGGTTACTCTAAAGGGGTGTTTGGTTTGTGGGTCAAAATGGGTCAAAAGAGAGTTTTTGACCCATTTTGGGTTTAAAAATCAGTTAAGTCCAAGCATTTATGTCTGTGTTTAGAATTGTAAAAGAGTTTTACAAGGATTCACAACTTTTCAGTTTTAACTGGTTTTAAAAAAAATATATATATTTGAGTTCCTCAGTTTTTGCATAGCAGTTTAAGCAAGTTTTGGTTGAGATAGAAAATTGGAAAAATAAAAAAATGACTCTTCACCAGCTTATGTAATTGTAGTTAAGAGGAAAAAATTCAAAAAATTCGTTTACTAGGGCTGCAATTGGGTGAAAGTTGGTGGACTGGGCACTTAACTGTTCTGTGCACAGGGTACCTTGCCCAAACTCATTTTTTGCAGCTTATTAATAAGCTGTTAACAGATTATTTGGGTGAGATATTGGGGGCAAAAGCAAGTGGACTAGGTGGACTCTCTAGGCTCAGAAGCTCACAAGCTACTTCTCTCTCTAGCTTATTTAAAATAAGCTCCAAAGAGCACCCTTGAGCCTGCTTTTTTGAACATCCACAGCAGCTAAGTCCTTTTTCTTTCAATTGCTTATTGGTTTCTAGATTTGCTTATTCAGAAACTTAGGTGCCTTTAGTATAATTAGTATAGGTTTGATGCAATCTTAGCTTATTTCATGCTTATTGTTCCCTTTAGATTAGCTTGTTTTCATTTTTCTTAAGTTTAGGATTCCACTAGTGTAGAACTTATTCCCAACTGCTTTTTCTCATATTTTTAGTTTTGTTTCTTTGTTTGTAGCTTATTCCAATTTAGGTTCACATTTTAGCTTATTCTTCTTTCTCTAAAACTGCTTTTCTGTGCTTATTCTTGTGCTTAAAACAGTTAAAGGGGTGTTTGTTTGTTCTGTCCAAATCAGTGGGTAATAAGCTGTTCAAACAGCTTATTGATTGTTTTTCTAGAGTAAAGTTTTCACAAAAGTTGTTTATCTTGGTTACATTTTCAAGTTCCAAAAAGATAAAGTTAAAAAAAAATGTTTCAAAAAGTGTGAGACACCAGGGTCGAACCTGGGTCTCCACACTCAGAACCTTAACACCCACACCATCACCAACTGCCCTTGGGACTTGTCTCACAAATATTTTGCACGATCAAATATAAAAGAGTTCCTAGGCAGTTTTAGCTTTTAGCACTTATTGGCTTATTTGTAGCTTATTCCTAAAAGCTCCACCAGATCTTTCAATTTTCCTAGGATCAGTAGCATAAATAGTACTTTCTGGGATTTTTCTACATTTTTCTCAATTAGTTTACTATTTTTTATCATTTAATTAGTGTTTAATAGTTTTTAATTCATAATAAATAATTTAAAAGTCAAAAAAATATAATTCTTTTTTCTAAAATTTTCTTTTATCATATAGTACGTAAGAAAATTGTTTTTACATTCGTAGGACTTTTATTTCATAAATTTTACGTTTTTACTTGCGCACTCGCGTAATTTTTATACTTAACGTGCGTTTTCATTCTAGGTCACGTTTTTAGGTCATTTAGGTTTACGTTTTAATTAAAATAGTTTATTCAAGTTATTTTGTTTTATAAATCATAGAAAAACATCATTTTGCAAACAGTGATAGCGTTTATTTAATATATTTTATCTTTTTAATTTTCTTTAATTTGCATTTAAGCCCCTGTAATTTATAAACTTTTTCTTTAGGTATAATTATTCCAAAATCATATCTCTTTTTCGTTCAAATCCTCTCGATCACTATTCGTTTGATTATTCTCGCACAGTTCGTTGGGACTTAACGACCAGGGGAAACACTATACTCTCCTGATCTTCATTGCATTTGCCTCCTGAGCTGTTTTAAGTTTCTTACGGTCGGCCATTCACAAGTGGTCGGCTTGTGTGAGAAAACTTGACGGTTTGGCGCGAATCAAATTTTTACGCCGCTGCCGGGAGTCTGGCTGATTATCTTCCGTCTAGCAGATTAGTGATTTGAATATTCACTCCTTGTTTATACCATCTATATGTATTTATATTTTCTTATAAAAATCAAAAACCCAAAAAGATTTTCATTCTTTGTTTTTGCAAAATGTTTATCCAAAAACCCAAAAACATTCATCTTTACCCTCTTACCCTTTTTGATTCTTTATCCCTTTACCCTCTATCCATTTGATTCTAACTTCTTCTTCTCATGGAATCTCTCGACTACAACGATTCGGGACGAAGTTGAAAAACTTCCGACTTTATCGCAAATGTCAAGAATTCGTGTTGTTCGTGATGATCCATTAATTCTACGTAGGGAAATGGAACGAGAAACCAGGGTGACAAAGGACCGGTACTTCCATCCGATAATGGAAGTGCTAAATACGTCCAACCTACGGTTATCCAAAAATCTAACCCCTCAATTGCTCCTAAGCCGTCTAGAATTGATCCTAAACTTTCACGATATACGGTTAAAAGCAAACATGCAGAATTTAGACCGGTGACTAGCAAGAATGACTTGCCTAATCTTCACGCTTCTCAAGAACCGAACCGAGACCATAACGGAAGTGGTGGAAATTGCTAGCTCTCAGAGCACACCACTTGTCCCACCTCAGGATTTTTCAAAATGTTCTTCGAGACTTGATAGTCATTCAGATCACCATGTTGGTTTTGTTGATTCTTTGAATAAACCGATTCCTTCTCATAACTCTCAAATGAAATCGTTTATTCCTTGTGTCGGTTGTGGTGAGCCTCTTTTTGGTTCACCCTGTCGTTGGTGTACGTGTGTACAATGTGGTAATGATATTCATAACGGGAGTTGTTTGTTTTGTGGTTCGAGGAATTCATTTGATTATGATCCTAATCAGAACTCATTTAACGACCCCTCAAATTTTTCCAATTACCCACCACTGCCCGACTTATCTTCATATAATCAACATAACTGCTGTGAATTTTGTGGAGGTCCTCACCAAGGATTTGAGTGTCAATCCGGAAACACATTTGTCTATGAACAGTTTTCCAATGACGCTCAGAACTTTGGTTATGACCAATATCCATATAATTCACCAGTCCAGACTCAACAGTTTAACTGTTGTGAGAACTGTGGAGGTCCCCACTTCAGCTCTGATTGTCAAATAGGGAACCCAGTTCCTTGTAACAATCATGACTCTCACATGTTTGACAATTTCCAACCTCCACAGTACCATACGGTTCAAACTCCACCTGAGCCGTTGTCTCAAGAAATCTCCCAAAATTTTGAAACCGCAATGAAAACACTTGAGGATATGATGAGTAACTTTAAGAATCAAGTGAGTGGTGAAAAGACCATGGGAGAATTGCTAGCCGAAGAACGAGAGGCCCGTAAATCTAGGGAAGAATCATTAATCCTAGAGCATGCAGCTCTAAGGCGTTCCCAATTTCTTAAGGCAGCTCTATATGATGATGACGAGGAAAGTTTTTATCCTTTTAATATTATTTCTCAACTCCCTCAGTCAGTTGACATCCCAGCAGTTGAGATTCCATCTCAAACAACTGCTATCACACCCAAAGCTCCCACTCACTCTCTGAACATGGGGGACGAGCATCTTGACACTGTTCCTGAAAAGGAATCGGACGAATTCATAAAGTCTAGTGTTGAGAACCTTGTCCTAATCCCGAGAGAGTCACAGGGAACTTCTGATCATATGTGTGATTCTCTTTCCCTTCTTGAGTGTTCAAATGATCATTTGGAAACTTTCTCTGATCTTAGCGACGATTGTGCTTCCTATGGAAACATGGAGTATGTTGAGGCATCACTTCCACAATCTGATGCTGATCATCTTCTTGAGGAGTTCACCGATGAACTCACTCACATCAATCCACTTTCATCGGGAAGTGATGATGGTTCCTTTGATTTCGAAGCCGATCTGGGAGAGACTGAAAGTCTCCTTGATAATGATCGCTCACTCACTTCTTATCCCAACAGTCCAATAGAGAATGTTGATCACTTTGTTCCCGAAACATTCAAAGCTACTTTCACCAATCCTCTATTTGAATTCGACTCTGAATTCACTTTAATTTCTGAGAATCCACTCTTTGATACTCAGATTGAGGATAGTGATGAACCCACAATGGAACAAGAGTTCACAATTTCACTTCATGTGAATGATTCTCTTCATAAAGAGTTCTCCGGTGAACTCTCTCATGACATATCTCCTCCGGAACATGATCATTTCTATTTTGATCTTGAGGATGATATTGGCTCGGAGGAAGGTGTACTATATCATACGAGTTTGCCTATTAATGATACTACCCTCACCCTTCCTCCCGATATGTCTACATTTGAGGATGAAGAATGGATCCTGATTGTTATCAAAATCTTTCTTCCTTTCCTCAAATATCTTGTGATTTCTCTTCATCTTCACTCCTTCGGGAATGAAGACACTATCTTTGACCCCGGCATTTTCATTTATCATTTTTGAGCCGGTTCTATGTATATCTCATCGGTGTGGAACTTTCACGTGCTTCAAATGTTTGTCCAAACATCTTGAATGAAAGTCCGATGGAGATTGTCTCTTCCACTTACTTCCCCATGAACAAACTAATTCGGGGTCGAGTCAAGCTAGCGACTCGGTAATCAAAAACAGTAGCTAAACATGGGTTTTCACCCGTGTGTACCACCTTAGTGTGGGGGGAGTTGCCCCACATGTTGTGTATATATATAAGTTTAAAAAAAAAAAAAAAAAAATTCAAATAATGGCCGTAGTATTTCCCTTTTACGTTCTATGTTTCGGAATAACCGCCGGTACTTTGAATATTGAGGGCAATATTCATTTCTAGTGTGGGGGTAATTCTCACGAATTTTATCATGTAATTATACCACCCATTCCCCGTTTTGGCCAAAATTTTTTTTGGAGTAAGTGTTCTACACTTACTCAACTTATGGTTATCAATCCGCCTTGTCTAATAAACAAAAGGATTGGCTAATCCAGGAGCAAACGGCTCTTGGTAAAGATATCTCAAATCCGTTGACGGCTTGCAATTTGCCCAAAATTGTATGGTGTTCAGTTCACCATATCTTTAATTAGTGAAGAGTTGGCTAGCCCGCAAGTTTATGGCTTGTGGTAAAGGCAGTGGAAAACCATAATTGGTAATCAGCTCACCAAAGATAATATTGATATTTTATCAAAGAGTTGGCTAGTCCAGAAGCAAACGGCTTCGGTAAAGACAAATCAAATCCGTTGGAAGCTGGTGGTTTGCTCAAAATCACATGGTTATCAGTGTACCATGATTCTTACTTGAACTGAAACATTTGGCTACTCCAGAAGTAATGGCTTTTGGTAAAGAGATTCAAATCCATTAAGTTTTTCTCAAAAGATTGCTAGGGACTAGCAATAGTTTAGTGTGGGGGATTGATGAGTGTCTAAATACTCATCATTTTTGTACCGTTTAAACTGCAAAAACATTTAAAAACGCTCAGAAATGCATCAAAATACTGAAAATATTCCAAAATTGCATTTTATATGTTTCAGATGCAAAATGTTTAAAATCAGATGAAAAACGAGCTAAGTTTGCAAAAAT
Organism: Chrysanthemum makinoi; assembly: GCA_910596185.1. Lineage (NCBI taxonomy): Eukaryota > Viridiplantae > Streptophyta > Magnoliopsida > Asterales > Asteraceae > Chrysanthemum > Chrysanthemum makinoi. The sequence goes on along the minus strand of OU343223.1, from coordinate 65,524,530 downwards.
GGCAGTTTCAGTCCCCCAACTTTCAAAAATGGCAACTTTAGTCCCTGGAATTTCAAAGATTGACAGAATTTACCCCTGGACCTTTTAAATTGGAAAATTAACATTCTTCAGTCCTTTGGTAATTGGAACTTGTCAAATTTGGTCCTTATAATAATTTTTGGAAAATTACAGTTTTGGTCCTTTGAGTTTCAAAAATGACAGGTTTGGTCCCTGGAATATTATAGATTTGCAGTTTGATCCTTGGAATTTTCAGAGATTGTCAAAACCTACACTTGGATTACATTTGTAGAATTTACATTCGTGGTCCCTGAATTTTCAGTTTGGCAGTTTTAGTCCCTATAGTCTCAAATGGATTCAAAATAAATCCCTAGTCCAACCCAAAATAATCCCAAGCCCAATACCCTTTTACCCGGTCCAATCCCTTTATATCCAACCCCCAACCCGAATCCATTTACCCACGTTTAAAATAATATAACCACCCACGGGTTTCCCTCTCATCATCACCTACACCTGCAAACCACAGTCATCCCTCACCTCCAGCTCAACATATCACCACCTTATCACTCCTCCAACACAAAACATCCAAAATGCATTTATTGTTTCCCCCCCTTGCACTCAATCCACCCCACTGGCTAAAACCACTTTCCCGCCAAAAACATCATCTATGGCTAATATCCACTCAACTCATCCAATGGCTCTAAATTAAAGTGGGATATGTTCAGAATCAAGTGGGGAAGCCTCAGAGTCAATATATATCAAGGAAGAAGAAGCAGATGAGAGTAGTTATTTTTTAGTCTTCATTTTTCTGGACTTTCAGTTTTAGTCCAATTTTATGCATTTAGGAATTTGTACCACTTTTCTAATTACTTGTCCGTTTCATATTTTCAGTATTGATTTAGTGTAATTTTTACTCTTACATTGTAACTTCATCATTTTATAATATCAGTTTTAATTCTATATCTTGTCTCAAAAATTTCAGTTTTTGTTAAATTGTTTGAATTACTGCTCAACAAGCTCTGTTTAGTTTACCTTGAAGCTCACACAAGCTTTGTAAAACTTGTGTGAGATTGGGACTGGTTGTGATTGTTTTAAATTCTAGTTTTTCCATAAAGTCAAAGCGGGTAAAATTCAAAAGTCAAACCAGTTTTGTTTAAATTCTGTTTTCAAACTGTTGTTTGATTGATTTCTGTGTTTGTTTATCATGGTTAATTCAGTTATGGTCTAAATTCATCAAAGTTTCAAAGTTTAAAATGCAATTGGTTACTCTAAAGGGGTGTTTGGTTTGTGGGTCAAAATGGGTCAAAAGAGAGTTTTGACCCATTTTGGGATTAAAAATCAGTTAATCCCAGGCATTTATGTCTGTGTTTAGAGTTGTAAAAGAGTTTTACAAGGATTCACAACTTTTCAGTTTTAACTGGTTTTAAAAAAAATATATATATTTGAGTTCCTCAGTTTTTGCATAGCAGTTTAAGCAAGTTTTGGTTGAGATAGAAAATTGGAAAAATAAAAAAATGACTCTTCACCAGCTTATGTAATTGTAGTTAAGAGGAAAAAATTCAAAAAATTCGTTTACTAGGGCTGCAATTGGGTGAAAGTTGGTGGACTGGGCACTTAACTGTTCTGTGCACAGGGTACCTTGCCCAAACTCATTTTTTGCAGCTTATTAATAAGCTGTTAACAGCTTATTTGGGTGAGATATTGGGGGCAAAAGCAAGTGGACTAGGTGGACTCTCTAGGCTCAGAAGCTCACAAGCTACTTCTCTCTCTAGCTTATTTAAAATAAGCTCCAAAGAGCACCCCTTGAGCCTGTTTTGCTGAACATCCACAGCAGCTAAGTCCTTTTTCTTTCAATTGCTTATTGGTTTCTAGATTTGCTTATTCAGAAACTTAGGTGCCTTTAGTATAATTAGTATAGGTTTGATGCAATCTTAGCTTATTTCATGCTTATTGTTCCCTTTAGATTAGCTTGTTTTCATTTTTCTTAAGTTTAGGATTCCACTAGTGTAGAACTTATTCCCAACTGCTTTTTCTCATATTTTTAGTTTTGTTTCTTTGTTTGTAGCTTATTCCAATTTAGGTTCACATTTTAGCTTATTCTTCTTTCTCTAAAACTGCTTTTCTGTGCTTATTCTTGTGCTTAAAACAGTTAAAGGGGTGTTTGTTTGTTCTGTCCAAATCAGTGGGTAATAAGCTGTTCAAAAAGCTTATTGATTGTTTTTCTAGAGTAAAGTTTTCACAAAAGTTGTTTATCTTGGTTACATTTTCAAGTTCCAAAAAGAAAAAGTTAAAAAAAAATGTTTCAAAAAGTGTGAGACACCAGGGTCGAACCTGGGTCTCCACACTCAGAACCTTAACACCCACACCATCACCAACTGCCCTTGGGACTTGTCTCACAAATATTTTGCACGATCAAATATAAAAGAGTTCCTAGGCAGTTTTAGCTTTTAGCACTTATTGGCTTATTTGTAGCTTATTCCTAAAAGCTCCACCAGATATTTCAATTTTCCTAGGATCAGTAGCATAAATAGTACTTTCTGGGATTTTTCTACATTTTTCTCAATTAGTTTACTATTTTTTATCATTTAATTAGTGTTTAATAGTTTTTAATTCATAATAAATAATTTAAAAGTCAAAAAAATATAATTCTTTTTTCTAAAATTTTCTTTTATCATATAGTACGTAAGAAAATTGTTTTTACATTCGTAGGACTTTTATTTCATAAATTTTACGTTTTTACTTGCGCACTCGCGTAATTTTTATACTTAACGTGCGTTTTCATTCTAGGTCACGTTTTTAGGTAATTTAGGTTTACGTTTTAATTAAAATAGTTTATTCAAGTTATTTTGTTTTATAAATCATAGAAAAACATCATTTTGCAAACAGTGATAGCGTTTATTTAATATATTTTATCTTTTTAATTTTCTTTAATTTGCATTTAAGCCCCTATAATTTATAAACTTTTTCTTTAGGTATAATTATTCCAAAATCATATCTCTTTTTCGTTCAAATCCTCTCGATCACTATTCGTTTGATTATTCTCGCACAGCTCGTTGGGACTTAACGACCCGGGGAAACACTATACTCTCCTGATCTTCATTGCATTTGCCTCCTGAGCTGTTTTAAGTTTCTTACGGTCGGCCATTCACAAGTGGTCGGCTTGTGTGAGAAAACTTGACGGTTTGGCGCGAATCACCGGTTATGTGCCTCGTGCACCCGCTATCCTTGATCCACTCATTCGGATCTAGGTCGACCTTTAAGCACACCTCGTCATTTGCCATGAGACAAATTTCTTCGTCTTCCTCCTCGCTCATTCCCCACGAACCGCTCACGAATGCTTTTTTTTCATCACGTTTGGGACACTTACTAATAAAGTGGTTTGGGTCCCCACATTTAAAGCAAGCGCGATCATCCCTTGCCTTCTCGTCCTCTTTGCTTTTCCGGAATCCTTTCTTGTTGTCATATGGTTGCTTGACGTATCTTCCCTTTCTTATAAAGAACTTTTTGAAGTCCCTTACCGCCATGGCATACTCCTTGTCATCATTATCCGAAGAGGAGTTCTATTCATCGCTTGAGACCTTCTTGGCTTTAAGGGCAAGATATTTGTAATTCTCTTTCACTTTTGAGGCTTCAGAATCTTTAGCAAGGACAAGCTCATAGACTTTTAAATTGCCTATGAGTCCATCAAGGGTGAGGATTGACAAGTCTTTTGATTCTTCGATTGCCGTCACCTTAGATCTCCACTTGGATGGAAGTGCCCTTAAATATCTCCTTACATGATTACGGCTAGAAAAAGATTCATCAAGTGCTTGTAAAGATGTAATAATAATATTAAAGTTAGCAAAAGAATGATCTATAGTATCCTCATCCGATATTGAAAATTGTTCATATTGTTGAACAAATAAATAAATTTTATTGTTTTTAACTTGTTGATTACCTTGATGAGTTACAACTAAAGAATTCCAAATTTCTTTAGAGGTTTTAAGTATGGAAATTCTTTCGAATTCCTTTTTGTGTAAAGCATTATATAAAACCATTTTAGCTTCACTATTTTTGGAAAGCTTTTTCTTAATATCATCGGTGAGTTTATCATGAGGTATGTTAACTAAATTTCCATTTTCATCTTTTGCAGTGGCTTCAAAATCGCCTTCAACAATGATGTACCAAAGATCAATATCTTTAGACTTCACATACGCTTCGAATCTATTTTTCCAATATATAAAACCATTAGTTTCAAGAAGTGGAGGTCGTTGCATGGATTGCCCTTCCTTGTAATTTTCAGAACCCATAGTGATCGAAAAGTTTTTAAAATACGGTTTAATTTAAAACTTTTATAAACTTAGCTCTTGATGCCAATTGTGGAAAACTAGAGGGGGGGTTGAATAGTTTTGCCGATTTTAAGTTAGTTTCAAAAAAACTTGTAGATTCGATGTTATGTGAAATCGTATGGATGAAGCGATAGTATAGATCTAAGAGTAATGCAAGTAAAGTAAGTAAAGTAAATGATAGAAATGACATAACCGATTTATAGTGGTTCGGTTACAAGGACACCTTCCTTGCCCCGAGTCACCTACTCGAGAGTTCAAGCACTATGTCAACAAACTGCTTCAACTTTTTGGATAAGCCTTCACAACGTTGCTTACACCTTTTTCCGGTACAAAGCTAAATACCGAGTCCGTAACACGAAGGACCAAACCAACACTACTATAACACAACAAATATGTGAAATATGAAATACAAGATCTTTGCTACAGAAATCTTGTGGAGGAACAAATCAATCAAGGACCCCTTGCTTGGATGACTTGTAGAATGCTCGTGATCTCGCCTTAGAGAAGGACCTATATGAGAATCACAATTAAAGAAAGAAGAACAACTCTCTAGATCAAGTGATCTTTTGTTAAAAGAGTGTAAGAATATATGAGAGAGTTTGTAAGAAGTGGGGTGAGTAAAAATGAAGAAATGGCTCTCTATTTATAGGCAAATTCTTGCCACTGTTGCACGGATCCTACGGATCCCTTGCTTGAGGGATCCATCTAGTATAACTCCAGGGATCCATGAGACGCTCCTCTTTGCCCATGGATTTTTGGGTTATGAGTCAGGGGTCATGGGTTATGGTTTGAACCATGGGTATCTTAGTAGATACAATGTATCTAATAGATGCAATGCATCTAGTTAAAAGGATATGGGTTAAATCCATGTGTTATGGATATGCTCCATGGGTATGGGTCATGGGTTGTGGTTTTTACCCATCCTAATAAACTATTACAACAAATGAATTATTACAACAATTTGTATTAAATGACTATATGTAGATGCTTTACAAAAATAACATGTACCCTTATAGTTTTACTTATGATAACATTATATTTGTTATCAACAAAACACAAAGAGATCGCTAAATATTAATAAACGTTTTTACGGTTTATTTGTATTAACACAAAATATCAATTACTTACAAAACTTGTATCCTAACATCAAACCAAAAGAACTACTCGACACTAGAGGCAATTAAGATGAGTATATCCATCAGTTTCTTTTCATTCTACAAGTTCGGCCTTTTCCTTTATCCTTTGCTTGAGTACATGATCCTCGGTGCATAGCTACAACAATAACAAGAAACATTAACACCAGAGTGTTGTTCCCGTTTAATAGATTACAAAGATTAATAAAGTTAATTAACCACTTTTCATGCTTAGAAATTGACTTGTATTAATTAACCCAATGCCACAATATATAATCCTTAAGGATTATTCTAGATACAATGCATAAATCGGGCTAGGCCTAATAACAAATAACAACGCTTAATGTCTTGGACAATATACAATACGTCTAACACTCCCCCACAATTTGAGCGAGAGATGATCGAACACTCAAACTGGTACGAAACTCCTCAAAAAGTGCAGACGGCAAGCCCTTGGTGAATATATCAGCATACTTGTAACGAGATGGCACATGAAGAACACTAACTTCTCCCCGAGCAACCATATCATGTACAAAATGTATATCAATCTCCGCGTGTTTGGTCTGTTGATGCTGAACGAGATTAGCAGTCATATAAATGGCACTAACATTTTCAAAATATAGGGGTGTAGCAGCAATAGTGGTGTGTGAAGCTCACGAAAAAGATTACAAAGCCAGGCCATTTCAGCAATAGCATTACCAATTCCTCTTTACTCAGCCTCAGCACTCGATCTAGATAGTGCATGTTGCCGCTTAGATGACCAGGAGAGGAGATTATCCCCGAACCAAACACAGTAACCAGAAGTAGAACGCCTAGTAGAAGGGAAACCTGCCAATCTGCATCAGAATAAGCGACAAGAGAACCAGTAGATGATGCATAAAGTTGGAGCCCAAAGTCTAACGTGCCACGAACATAGCGAAGTACTCTCTTGAAGGCTGAAAAGTGAGGTTCAAGTGGATCATGCATATGAAAGCACACCTATTGGGCTGCATGATATATCTGGATGAGTAAATGTTAGGTACTGCAAACCACCTGCAAGACTAAGATATAATGTAGGATCAGAAATAGGATCCCCGTCAGTACTAAGCTTGGATTCCGAGTCAACAAGAGTCCGAGTGGGATTACAGGTAGCCATATGTGCCCTGTCCAAAAGATCCAAAGCATATTTCTTCTGAGAGAGGAACATGCCTGTAGAATGACGTGTAACAAAAATCCCCAAAAACTAGTTAAGTGCCCCCAAATCAGTCATATCAAACTCCTTGTAAAGATAGGAGATAATACGCTAAATTAAATCTGTAGATGAAGCTTTAAGAATAATATCATCAAAATAAATAAATAAATATGCAGTCTCATTACCATGCGATATATGAACAAGGACGAGTCACGTCGGCTCAACGAAATGCAAGAATACGATATAAAGTAGGATCAGAAATAGGATCCCCGTCAGTACCAAGCTTGGATTCCGAGTCAACCAGAGTCCGAGTGGGATTACAGGTAGCCATATGTGCCTTGGCCAAAAGATCCAAAGCATATTTCTTCTGAGATAGGAACATGCCTGTAGAATCACGTGTAACACAAATCCCTAAAAAAATAGTTAAGTGCCCCCAAATCAATCATATCAAACTCCTTGTAAAGAGAGGAGATAATACGCTAAAGTAAATATGTAGATGAAGCTGTAAGAATAATATCATCAAAATAAATCAATAAATATGCAGTGTCAGCACCATGCCGACATATGAACAAGGACGAGTCACATTGGCTTGATGAAAACCAACCCGAAAAGCATAACCTGCAAAACGTTGAAACCAAGCACGAGGTGCTTGTTTCAACCCATATAAAGACCTCTGTAACCGACGAACATGATGGGGAAACCGAGTATGCATAAACCCTGGTGGTTGATACTATAAACTGTCACGGAACGATCACCGTTAAAAAAGCATTCTCAACGTCAAGCTAATGAATAGGCCATTTCTAAAATAATGCAAGACTGAGAACAGTGCAAATTGTAGCCGGTTTAACAACACGAGTAAAAGTATCCTCACAATCTACACCAACCTATTGGCTTCATCCATTAGCCACTAGACGAGCCTCGTGCCTGCTTAAGGAACCATCAGCATGATATTTATGCCGAAACAACCACATCGACCGAACAACATTAACATTAGGTGGTTTCAGAACAAGAACCCAAGTACCATATTTAATTAACACATTATATTCATCGTGCATATCATCTCACCAATTAGGATCAGATAATGCAACAGAAGGAGATTTAGGAAGAGGAGAAATATGAGAGGTATGACCGTGAAAACGAGGATTAGGCTTAACTGTGCCAACTTGGGCACGTGTAACCATAGGATGAGTTCAGATGGGTAGGTTATTTTTCGTAGAAGGTTGGGCCGCAGGTTAATTCGAAGGAGTTTGGATCGCGGGTGTGATGGGCGGTGTATGTGGTTGTTAGGTCGAATGGGTATTGTATGACGGGCCGATGAGATGGGTTGGGCTAATGAAGGCAGTGGGCCAGTGAGTGTTGTAGGTTCGGTTGTACCCGTATTATGGGTTGTGATAGGATCGGTTGGAGCAATAGTGGGTAGAGCGGGATTATAAAGGATGTGGTAAATGAGAGGAGATGGATTAGGGTCAAGAAATTTGTAAGATGGTGGGTTTGATGGTGTTGAGGAAATATATGGAAATTGAAGTTCATCAAATGTAACATGGCGAGATAAGATGATTTTGTTGGGGGAAAGGTCAAGACATCGGTATCCACGATGATACGCGGGATATCCTAGAAAAATGCAAGGGGTAGTGCGAGGTGCAAGTTTATAAGGTGAATCTGGATGTGGGTAACAAAGACAACCAAAAATTCGTAAACGTAAATAGTCGAGTTGTTTGTTGAACAATCTAGTACAGGTATTTCATTTTGAATTGCGGATGATGTAAGAAGGTTGAGTAAGTAGGCGGCGATATGTAGTGCCTCGACCGGTGGGGGGAAGGTGATCTTGGAATAGAAGGGTGCGCATGACATTATTAATGGTACGTATCATCATTTCTGACTTTCCGTATTGTTGTGAGGTTTTGGAGCAAGAGAACCTAAATTGAATGTCATGTTGAGAAAATAAATTAAGAAGGTTGGTGTTATCGAATTTACCACCATGGTCACACTAAAAAGCTGTAATATCACACTTAAATTGATTATTTACATAAGAACGAAAATGTAAAGAATTTTTGGAAAACTTCAGATCTAGTGCATAGAGGATAAATCCACAAATAATGAGAGTAATGATCAAGAAATAACATATAATATTTAAAACTATCGGAACTAACAATGGGATAAGTCCAAATATCAGAATGAACAATCTCAAAACAACGAGAAAAAATAGAATCTGAAGTAGAAGACGGAAGTCACACATGTTTACCAAGCTGTCACGCGTGACAAACATGTGGAGACTTCTATTTATTGCCAGAAAAAATAGAATCTGAAACAAGAAAACGTAACACTTCTTCTCTGGGATGCTTGAGGCGTTGGTGCCACGTAGTGGGACTGACACACAAAGCATGAGGAATAAAAGATAGTTGGGTGACAGGGTAAAGATCTCCTGAGCTATCACATCTGAGAAGGATATGACGGGTCGAGAAATCCTTCACAGAGAAAATAAATGAATCAACTGTACAATTGTTATCTCTAGTAAATTGACGAACAAAAATAAGATTCTTTTATTATGTTAAGGGTGACAAGAACATTATGTAAATACGATTAATAAAAGGTAAGATGCTATGAACATTATTAGTAACGGGTATAGATTTTCTATCACCAACATAAACTGATGGATATTAATGTTTATTATAAACAGTACTTAAATTATTTTAATTTGAGTTTAGATGTGAATAAGCACATGTGTCCATATTTCATGCCGGGTCCTAGTCATGGTGTTAAACGCGCTCGGAAGCAACGCCCTTTGAGTTGGAGTTGGGCCTAAAATTCCAGCATAGGGGAACGGGAATTGGGCCAATGATGCATTTTGGTCCTGTACAAGAGGGGTAGTCGATGGCAGAGAGGTCAAACCAGCTGTTAGGTGGATTAGTGGGACGTGACCTACAAATACTTGAATTACGTGAATGAATTTGTGGATTAGTGGAAGTGGCCCATGTTTTATAATTATTATGTCTTATTACTATATATAACTATAGAGCGAGCAATATGCAAACATTAATTGCCAACTTTCACAAGTTGGCAAAAATAGTCCCTGAGGTTTAAGTGTCGTTGCAAAGTAAGTCCAAGTTGGCAAAAATAGTCCCTAAGGTTTAAGTGTCGCTGCAAAGTAAGTCTTTTATAGCAATTTGGCAAAAATAGTCCCTATCCAAATTCACGGCTACAAAAGCAATCCCGCTGCATCGCGCGGGTTTCCACACTCGTTATTACTATACACTAAACGAGCCATACCATTATTCCCATAATAGATATTAGCAGCCATTGAAAAACAAAAAAAATGAGAATTCACGGTAGATTTGGGAGGGTAGAAGAAAAGAGAATAAGTAGGATTTGAGAGATAACTTAGGAGAGGATCTTAGCTTTTGATACCATATTAGAAGTATCAGTTGACTTCTATTAATTAAACAATATATAATCTTTAAGAATTATTTTAGATACAATGCATAAGTCGGGCTAGGCCTAATAACAAATAACAAAGCCAAATGTCTTGGACAATACACAATACGTCTAACATTTTTAGCGTTAAAATTCTTATTAGAAATGAATCAAAGAATTTACTAAGATTGTTTGCGGAATAACATCTATGTTGAATGACAATATTTGATTATCTCATCACTTAACTAAAACACAAACCAAAGTTAGAGAAAGAACTATGTTAACCACGTTGAAAGGGTTCATGGACTTAGTTTTTATAGAGGAATAAATGCTCTCTTGAATATGTATCACAATAATTGCGACAAAAAACACTTACTTCTTTATAACATTCTCTTATATAGGCAAAGATAATGGTGGATAGCCGTGGGGTAATAGGTACGTTTCGAGCATTTAATTGTGTAGTACACTTATATTAAATATTTTCATTATTCGAATGCGTTCAATCCCACTTTAAAAAACAATGTTGATACTGTATTTGTTTGCCCACTTTCTACCAACTCTTATATTTTCTTTAACTTTTTGTGATAATTATTTTTCTAATTATCATCCCAAAAAAGTTCTCATCTAAACTTTCAGATACATAGATAATATTCCTAAATATATAAGTTCATAATGTTTTTGATTGTTGAGGAGATCAAGGGAAGTCAATGAGTTACTGTCATTACTCGTTGACTTCATCAACTTTTTTCAGGTTCAGGACTTCACATATTGAGTTCTGCCTCAAAAAGTAGTGAGACTTTCTTAGTCTTTGATGAACTCAAAAAATGACTCCTTAAATGTCATTCATTCAGAGATTTCATTTATATTTAAGATATTTTATGTTCAAATCATAATCACAGATTATTGGGCTCTAATTAGCCCAACACAAAGTTAACTCATTCCGTGATATAATTCTAAGGATTTTTCTAACTTGTGCCCTAAGGGCACAAGTTAAGCACACTAAAAGGACATCGGGTCCCACAGAAAAGAACATAGAGCTTAACTTGTGCCCTTAGGGCACATGTTAGACAAACCCTAATTCTTATGATTACCATATACTTGTTACACGTTCATTAATCTTCTATACCCTGTGAGCAATTTGAGTTTGTTCTTTCTCATCTCTTCCCTCATTCACGACACACGCAAACACGCTTGAAGTGTGTAAAAGTTTATGGCGTATAAAATATCTCCAACTTTTTAATTTCAGTACAATCATATTTTAGCAATGTTTTAAAAACCGGATTTTTGATTGACCCGGTCGAGTTACTAGGTCGCCGGGTCACCGGTTCAACCGGTTGAACCACCGGGTCAAACCGGTTTTCTACCCATCCAAAAACCTTTAATTAATCATGTTACTAAACATGTGAAAACCTAAAAAATAGTAATATCGAACAAGCATAAAGTCTCCAATATATTAAATACCAAACACTGACTCATAGATACGAATATGATTTTTAATTTCATTTTTTCAAAAGCCTCATTCTTATTATATGATTTTTGCATATCACAGTTCTCGTATTTATAAGAAAGTTTGTAAGAGTATATGTACAGTAGTACATCATGCATATAAGATCAAATCATGACACATGTTTAACATTGTATGTTGTTCCAGAATCCAGACATGAAACCTTCCTTTACCAAAGGTATTTTCGTAGTAACATTACCATAAGGCATATGACTTCATAACCATTATATAAAGGTGACTTTTCAGAACAAATTGTGTTGGTGTTCCTCGAGTAAAGGCAGAAACAAAGACGAAGAAAAGGATCGGTTATGGTTTTGTTTCGTTAAAAGAGACATAAAAAGTAAAACCCGGCCGGTTCCGGTTCACCGGTTCGACCCGGGTCAACTAAAACCCGTCGGTTCAATCCGGGTCTCAAATCCTCAAAAACCCGGTTGGTAACGGCCCGGTAACATCACCGGTTCCCGGTTCAACCGGTTGAACCGGCCGGGTCGAACCGAGTTTTAAAACATTGTATTTTAGTATATAGTTTGCTTGCATGGCATAAAGGGTTCATCAACTATCATTCTGACTACATAAATCACAAAAATATCTGAAAGTTTTACTTACGCGACTCTTCGATTTTGATTTTTGAACGTAAAAACTGGTTGGTTAACCAATCATATATCATCTCATATGTACCACACTCAAACATATCATATAATACTCTAACGATTAACATTGAGTGATTCAGTGACTTCAACATTTCTATAGGAATGCTAGTCCGAAATGATTAAATTGAACGCTTTCTCTGCTTGTACCAATGTCTTGTAATACTTCTCTTGTACTCTCTTCGCCAGTACCTTGCAAGTCGAGTTGTTTTAATAGAGTATTGATGTTCAAAACATAAAAAAATTATGTTTGGATCGACTTACCAAACCCGGATATATGGCTGCATGGGCCCGAATGATAGAATGCACCGTCACACACAAAGCAAAAAATTTTGGTCAAGGACGGCTATTGAACTCTCGAATATTTATGATGACACGACCCGATAAAAGCGCCATGATCATTTATCTATACTACTATATAAAACATTTAAATTGTGGGCTTCACAAAAAATTAAGTTAAGGAGCTACAATCATTGAGTAACATGTGTCACTTCTTTAACTAAAAAATAACAAAAATGGATGAGCTCTAACAAACTAAAATAAATAGCTCCAATAATGGGGTGACACATGTCACTTATTAACTAATTAATCACATTTATTTTTAAATTTAAATATCTTTTAATTCGTTTAATTTTTTTATGATCTAATTTCACCATATTTTTTAAAATTTTGTGCTCTTTAATTCAAAATACATATTGATATATTTTTATAAGTTTTTAGTATTTACATTTTTAGTAGTTTTATTTTATTTTGATTCAAATTTTTATAACTTTAACCTTTATTTCAATCAATACAAACTTTATTTATCAAAATCATTTACTTTTGGTTAAGTGTTTGACGGGAAAGAGATTATGAATGTCTTTTTATATGCGAGAATAATGATGTCACGGGAAAGATACGGAAAACCCAAACAAACACGTACAACTAACACATATACATTTAGAATGTTGTGAAATGAATTCACTAAGCGGGTAGGGAATTGCGAGGAGAGTTGGGTTAGCAATTCATTTACTATATTTATTACGGAATATATAACTATATTTATCGCCGCCGCTGTGCGCGGGTATCCAACTAGTAAATCGAAATGTATATGGTTGCTTTCAGAAACTTTATTTACTCATCCCTATCTCTACATAATATAAAAATGTTTTTCTTTAATTTTTACAAATACCTAAAAATAATTAATGATATCATTCTCAAAATACTTCTATAAAAATAATTGCTTTAAAAATATATTTTTTTTCTAAAATCAACCAATATTTACAATTCTTTTCTTTTTTTTTACAAATTCATTTTAATCTAGTTCTCAATCCCGATCCATATTTCAATTCCAATTTACTAAAATGGAACGAGTATGATGTTGTTGTCATCTTCGAAGATGATGAAAAGTGGCCATGGTCAATTGCTAAACGTTACATGAAAGGGTTTCAAAGTTATTATATTGAAGGGTTGGCATTTAGTTAACGTTTTTATTGTCCCAGGAGCATAATTGAACTAAAAATGGTTTAATTCGATTCAGTAGTGTGGGTAATGTATACTTTTGGACTCATAGTTATATGCTCAGCTTTATACAATTTTATACATGAATACATCATATATGCACACCATGGACGATTAAAAAAAAAGAAAGCTATAATACATAATAGATTCTCACTAGGAGCACATCCAACTGCAATAGTTTGAAATATATTACTTTTATTACTTAGTATTTACGTAATATAAACCACGATATTTTTTACACACTTATAAATATGACATAAAATTAATACTCGTATTACTTAGTATTTGCAAAATACTATGAGAAAATGCCAATTGACGATAGATGAATAAGGAAAGACATAATAACAATGTTCATAAGTTTAACTACATATATTTAACAAAAGGTTTTAGTCTAGTGGTATGTGAGTGTCACATAAATTAATAGGTTGTGAGTTCAAGTTAGCAATTACTTGAGACATTTCGTAATGGGAGGTGATTTGTACACTTCATGGATTGATTGGAACACTCAAAAGTATTGCACTTTGACATTTATGTCCTTGCAGGGGTGAATATTGGTAAAATGATATAAGTGTATATATGTCAGTGTACAATATTTTTGAGTGTACAAATCAATTCATGGAGTGGACAAATCACCTCCCTTTGGTAATAGATTGCCACTTTCTTAGCAACAAAAATATTAATAAAAATAAAAAATAAAAAAATTGACCTATATTTGTAAGAACAACTATATAAACCAAGTCATAGCTAGTTCAGCATCCACATTGGAAAAGCAACTTCATTCAAGTCTTCAAGTGCAAGTACGGATCCCGTAGCCATGCAAGTTGCAAATTTCCTTCGCATGAATAGTGGCAACGAAGAATCTAGCTATGCCACCAATTCTTCTGTTCAGGTTGGTCCATAATTATGAATCTATAATTCTATATTTGCATATTATTCGTTGTAGATATTTTGTTTAATATATTATGCCAATCGGTCTTCGTAATATATATGATGGATGTTCTCTGACGAGGGGTATGTTGGATAATGATTGTTGCTTTTGCAATTATCATGTTACTGAATGCTCAATACTTTGTGTGTCAGGAAACCGCGATAAGAAAAGTGCAGCCGATACTAAAGGAAGCTGTAAACTGCATAGCTAATCTTGACGGTTTCCCAAATTGTTTTAATATTGCAGATTTGGGTTGTTCTTCAGGAACTAACACACTATTGGTTGTATCTAGTATTATGGATGAAGTTCATAAGGTGTGTAAAGAAAATAATCTAAAAGTTCCACAATTTCAAGTGTGCTTAAATGACCTTTTTGGAAATGATTTCAACTCCATCTTCAAATCACTACCAACGTTCTACGAAAAGCATAATAAGGAGATCCAGGGAGAGAATAGCCCGTGCTTATTTGTTTCGGCCGTGCCTGGTTCTTTTCACAGAAGGCTCTGTCCGGATCAGAGTATGCACTTTTTTCATTCTTCTAGCAGCCTTCAATGGCTTTCTCAGGTTAGTGTATTAGTTAGTATATGTGTTTGTTTATTTTTTTAACTTTAAAATAAATGTATGTAAAAGGGAATTTTTTTATAGATACAGAAAGAAGTTTAGACAGTAACTATTTGCTATTGAATATATACTCAGGTACCAAATGGCCTTGAGAACAATGGACTAAATATCTACATGGCAAAAACGAGCCCTCCAAATGTGTTCGAAATTTACAGGATGCAGTTTGAAAAGGATTTTACATCTTTTTTAGAATCACGCTCAGCTGAAATAATACGTGGAGGGCGTATGGTTCTAGCATTTCTAGGACAAGGTGACATTGATCCAAGTAGCAATGATTGTTGCCGTCATTGGGAGTTGCTTGCTAAATCACTTGTCGATATGGCCAAGGAGGTATTTGGTTCTTTCAAGTACTTTCAATAGCTTATAACTTTTGAATTTAGTAACTGACTCTTTATGCGTTACAATATCTTCGTTGCAGGGATATATATATCATGATAAAAAGTAAAACGGCAAACATACATGACGTAGCATGTTTTGATTTGTACTGTCTAACGCCTTGGTAGACACTGATATTTGGGTGATCAATGTAATAATGGTTACAAGTTGAGAAATTCACAATCATGGTAATGAATTCAAAAGGAGTATATGCCTTCTTTTTATTTGGTATATACACGTATAAACTATTAAGCTACTGGCCGTGTTTGAATGTATAGTGACCTGAAAGTAAAATCACGCGATAAATATACGCGTGCCATGACTATTAACAGAACCCCGCTTAAGAAACAAATCACATAAACTGTTGGATAATAAGCTAAGGGCTTGTTATGTCAATAGTGTATTCTTGGTTTTGTGTTTTATATGTGTGCAGGTTATTGATATCAAGAGAAGAATAGTTGAAGGAGCTAAAGTGTCAAGTCCAAGAAGTTGAAGGGTGCTGTTTGCTTAAGCTGGATAAATTGAAGTCAACCTCTGGTCAAGTTTATAAAAAGGAGTTTTCTTCTCATTATGTATTCAGTATTATTGATTATCTGTGTGTGCGTTTTCACACAGTTGTTTTCATTAGCTGTTAGTTGATTTCTTGTATTCAGAATCTTTCAAACTCTTTGTATTGTAAAACCTCTGTATGAAGTATCAACCATAAGGGGAGGTTGGTTGGGTTGATACTTAATAATATTAGTTTTGGTTAAACTAGTTTTGAGTTCTGGTAATCACTTTGTATGATTTTAACATGGTATCAAAGCCAGGTTGGCTTTGATACAAAGTGATTTGGTTTTATTGGTTGTTTTCAAAAATTAGGGTTTCGATAAATTTTGGGGGTTTTTTGATTCTTGGTCAGATCTTGCTAGATCTAAGTAATAATCGACTAATTAGCTATTGAATTAAGTGTTTTGGGTTTCAATTGAAGATCAATTGATTGTTACCAATTTTAGGGTTTTCTAAAAATATTGGGGTTTTTGTGATCTGGAGTTCTTGTTGAGATTAACGTGTGTTAATCAGTTTCATATAATCAAGAATTGTTAATCTTGATTGTATTTACGTGTCTTCACAAAATTAGGGTTTTCTGTATCAAACCCTAATTCAGGATTTGAGTTTTTTTTTTCAGATTGATTCTTTTGATTGTTTTATCTGTTTTTGTTATAGTTGTTATAATTTTT
The DNA here is from genome assembly GCA_910596185.1 of Chrysanthemum makinoi. Classification (NCBI taxonomy): domain Eukaryota; kingdom Viridiplantae; phylum Streptophyta; class Magnoliopsida; order Asterales; family Asteraceae; genus Chrysanthemum; species Chrysanthemum makinoi. The sequence continues at coordinate 65,507,696 of OU343223.1, read as the reverse complement.
AGTTAATTTTTTTTGTTGATTTGGTACTTTGATTCGGATTCCATTTGCTTGGTTGTTTGATTGGTTGATCTTCTTGATCAATTGTTGCTTGGTTTCTTTGCGTGCATTGTAACACCTCTCACGCTTTCTTATAGATTTTTTTCTTAGGTTTTTTTAGAATTGCATGAGACGAAGTGTAGGTCAAGGGAATTGTTTGTGTTGGAGTTGTGGATTATTGGTGGTTATTTGTGCTTGAAGGTGATATAAGGTGTATCAGTTTTTTGTTGTTTTTGATTATTATTTGAGTCATCAATATGACTAAGGATAAAGCATCTGGTTCTAATGATGCTGATCATCTTGATCAGTTTGACCCATTGTTTTTGCACAGTAATGACACTAATGGTATACCCTTAATTGGTTTTAAATTAGAAGGGCCTGAGAATTATAAAGTATGGTCTGCAGCCATGTCTATGGCTATCCATACTAAAAACAAACTTGGTTTTTAAATGGAAAAATAATAAGACCTGAACAAGGTGGTTTTTTGCAAGAACAATGGGATAGGTGCAATTCTGTGGTTTTATCTTGGATTCTTGGATGTGTTTCACAAGATGTGTTTATGGGACGATTTTTCTAAAAATGCTAAGGATGTATGGGATGAATTAAAAGAAACATATGATAAACAGGATGCTTCTATAATCTTTAATATGCATTATAAAATACATTCTTTCTCTCAATCTGGAATAACTCTCTCTGAATACTATCATAAATTTAATGCTCTGTGGAGGCAGTATGACTCCCTAGTCTGCCTTCCAGAGTGTACTTGTGAAGGTTCTGCTGATTTAAAAGATCATAATAATCTCATTAAACTAATGCAATTTCTCATGGGGTTAGATGAGGTTTATGCTCCTATTAGGAGTATTATTCTTACTACTGACCCTATTCCTGATGTAAAAGGGGCCTTTGCCACTTTATCCAGGATGAGTCACACGAAGTACTTCAAATCATAGTACTTCTAAATCGATATCTGCATTTGTTTCTAGGACTAATCCTAGAAATACCAATTGGTCTGCTAATAAGAACACTAATGTCAATAACAATAATAATCAGTTCAGAAGGCTTAATAGGCCTAATTTGGTTTGTACTCACTGTAAAAATGAATGGTCATACTGGCCGATAGATGTTTTGAATTAGTTGGATATCCTTTTGGGTTTCAAAAGAGAAATAATACTAATCAAAACAATGCTAGTAACAATGTTGTTTCAGGACAAAAGGATAGGTCTGCTGGTTCATCTAATTCTTTTACAGATGAACAGTTTAAGAAGCTTATGGCTTTGATTAGTGATAAGTCTGGATGCAGCAGTATGCCTGCAAACATTGCAGGTATAAACTGTGTTATAAGTTTTAGTCACTCAAGGTTTTTTAATCACAACACTAATATAAGCACATATAATCTGTATATTGGTTGGATTATTGATTCTGGTGCAAGTCAACATATGACTTATACTGTGTTAAACATGTTTAATGTGATTGATGTGTCCAAACTAAATATGACTGTTGGTCATCCTAATGGTACTAAAGCTCAAGTTACTCATATTGGAAGTTTAAAATTAACTGATAAATTGATTATAACTGATGTCTTGGTTGTACCTGAATATCAAGTTAGCTTGTTTTCTGTTCACAAGCTTAACAAAGATAATAAATGCAGAGTCATTTTTGATGAAGATGTTTGTATTCTTCAGGACTCTGTTCTAAAGACCAGATGGGGACGGTAATCAAAATAATGGATTGTATTTTCTTAATACAGGTAAAAAACTTGTAAATCATAATATTCAAGCTTGTTGTTTGTCTAAGTGTATATGGCATAATAGACTTGGTCACCCCTCTGACCAAGTTCTTAACATTCTTAAACACAAACTTAATATTGATAGTGAATCTAAAATTGATCCTTGTGATGTGTGTCACAAGGCTAAGCAAACTAGAGAACCATTTCCTCTAAGTGAACATAAGACTTCTGCTGTTGGGCAGATTGTTCATTTGGATGTTTGAGGTCCATATAAAGTTCAAAGTAAAGAAGGGTATAAGTATTTTTTAGCTGTTGTTGATGCTTTTTCAAGAGCTGTTTGGGTGTTCTTGCTAAAAGGAAAACGAAGTGTTTTCATATATTGTCACATTTTATAATTTGATTAAAAATCAATTTGATAAAACTGTGAAAATTTTCAGAAGTGACAATGGAACAGAATTTGTTAATCAAAATATGGAAAAGTTTTGTAAAGAACATGGGATTCATCAGCAAACCTCTTGCTCTTATACCCCTCAGCAAAATGGTTTAGCTGAAAGAAAACACGAGACATCTATTAAATGTTGCTAGAGCCCTCATGTTTCGTGGGGGATTCCTTTGAACATGTGGACTGAATGTATTCTAACTAGTTTACTTAATTACAGGACACCTAGCTCGTGTCAGTCTGGAAAAACACCTTATGAGTTAATCTATAAGCGTGAACCAAATCTCTCTCTTTTAAAAGTGTTTGGATGTCTATGTTTTTCAACTATTTTAAATAATTCTGATAAGTTGTCTTCTAGGTCAGAGAAATGTATTTTTATAGGATATTCTTTTGACAAGAAAGGTTATAAGTTGTTCAGTTTAGAAACAAAAAGGTTTTTATTCAAGAGATGTGAAATTTTATGAAACTGTTTTCCTTTTAAACACACATCGAAAACAAAGGTTTTGAATTTCTTTTCAAAATATAAATAATCAAAATTTCTCTAACTCGGCCTAGGAAACTCGGATGATCCCTATGATGATAAGAGAGAGATGCATAATAAACAATCTGAAAAAAGTGAAGACATAGACCGTCTTTTTAGGAGGTACATCGATGATGTCAATAAGGATGAGGGGGGCATCCGATGTCACAGATGATGCAAACTAAAGAAAACTTGGAGAATGTTACACTTGAAGATAATGAAAATATATCTGAGGGTGATGATGATTATTATCAAGATTTTAATGATATGTTTCATGATACTGTTGTTACTCCAAGTTTTACTCCAGACAGACAAGCTAATATTAAAACTTATATCGAAAATCTAATGAAAGCCAAGTATGCCTGTTAAGTTGAGTGATTATGTATTAGATAAAAATGTTAAATATGGTATTGATAAATCTGTTAACTATAGTAAACTCAGTAAAGAAAATTATGTTTTTCTACTAGTCTCAATAAAGTGTTTGAACCTAAAACATATTATGAAGCTATAAAAGATAATAGATGGATTGATGCTATGAATCTTGAAATAGAAGCCCTTAACAGAAATGATACTTGGGTTATAGTTGAGCTTCCTGCTGGGAGAAGAGCTATAGGGTGTAAGTGGATTTGGAAAATTAAGTATAAGTCTGATGGAACTGTTGAAAGATATAAGGCTAGGCTAGTTGCCAAAGGTTATAGTCAAAATGAAGGAATTGATTATGAGGAGACATTTTCTCCTGTTATCAAAATTGTTCTTGTTAGGATCATAATTAGCATAGCTGTTCAAAATAGTTGGCCTTTGTATCAGTTAGACATTAATAATGCTTTTTTGTATGGTGAGCTTGAAGAAGATGTTTATATGCAATTACCTGAAGGGTATTTTGATAAAGATGATAAAAGGGTGTGCAAACTAAAAAAGTCTTTATATGGTTTAAAACAAGCACCAAGAAAATGGAATGAGAAACTTGTTTCTGTATTAAAAGAAAATGGTTTTTGTCAAAGTAAAAATGATTTTTCTTTGTTCACAAAAGCTGATAAAGATGTGTTTCTTGTTCTGTTAGTATATGTGGATGATATTGTTATTACTGGAAATAATGTTGATGAGATTAATAAGGTTAAAGATTTTCTAAAAACAAAGTTTCTTATTAAAGATTTGGGAAAGTTGAAATATTTTCTGGGTATAGAAGTTTTGGAAGATAATATTGGGTTATGTCTTACTCAAAGAAAATATTGTTTAGAAGTTCTTGCTGAATTTGGTATGCTTGCTTGCAAACCAAGTAAAACACCAATTGAGTCAGTGAATGTATCTGTTAAAAATAAGCAGAAAAACATAGTGAAAGATGAACCTTTATCTGGTGTGAATAACTATCAAAAGCTTGTTGGAAAACTTATTTACCTAACATTGACTAGGCCTGACTTGTCTTATGCTGTACATTGCTTAAGTCAAGTGATGCATAGTCCAATGCGCCTCACTTAAAACTTGCTTTTAGGGTCTTAAGATATCTTAAAGAGTCACCAGGTAAAGGGATTTCATTTGTGAAAAATGATAATTGTAATGTGAAAGTTTTTGTTGATTCTGACTGGGCTAAATGCAAAATTACTAGAAAGTCATTCTTGGGTTTGTTGTTTTTCGGGAAATAATCTTGTTTCTTGGAAAAGTAAGAAGCAGTCTGTGTTGGCTAGGTCTTCTGGCAGAGTTCGGGCTATGTGCAATGTAACTTGTGAGATTATGTGGATCTTAAAGATTTGTAGAGATCTTAAATGGAAGGTTAATGCACCTGTGGAAATGTATTGTGATAATAGCAGTGCAATACAAATTGCAGCAAACCCTGTTCTTCATGAAAGGTCAAAACATTTTGAAATTGACTTGTTTTTTATAAGGGAAAAATTGCTGAAGGCATTATTAAAACTATCAAGGTTAAATCGAAGATAATATTGTCGACATTTTACAAAAGGTTTAAGTGTGATTGAGCACAGGAAGTTCTGTGAAATGTTGAAGCTTAAGGATTTCTATAAGCCTTAGCTTAAAGGGGAATGTTGGATAATAAGCTAAGGGCTTGTTATGTCAATAGTGTATTCTTGGTTTTGTGTTTTATATGTGTGCAGGTTATTGATATCAAGAGAAGAATAGTTGAAGGAGCTAAAGTGTCAAGTCCAAGAAGTTGAAGGGTGCTGTTTGCTTAAGCTGGATAAATTGAAGTCAACCTCTGGTCAAGTTTATAAAAGGAGTTTTCTTCTCATTATGTATTCAGTATTATTGATTATCCGTGTGTGCGTTTCACACGTTGTTTTCATTAGTGTTAGTTGATTTCTTGTATTCAGAATCTTTCAAACTCTTTGTATTGTAAAACCTCTGTATGAAGTATCAACCATAAGGGGAGGTTGGTTGGGTTGATACTTAATAATATTAGTTTTGGTTAAACTAGTTTTGAGTTCTGGTAATCACTTTGTATGATTTTAACATAAACACACCTTTGTGATCTAAAAATGGAAGATCTGAGTAACAAGTTGAAACATTATCCTTCACAATTACAACGACGATGATCACCTTTTAATTCGTTTATCTAATAGAATTCAGGAATCGTGTTTTTTTTCTGTATTAAACACATAATTAACTAAACCGTTGTAATTAAAAATTGAGTTAATTACATAAATCGTCCTTGTGGTTTAGTAAAAATTACGGATCTTGTCCCTGTGGTTTTTTTTTAGCGGGTTTCGTCCCTGTGGTTTACAAAAGTTACGAATCTTGTCCCCCGTCTGACCCGGTCCCAAAAAAAGGACTTCCCTTGCAAATACTTTCTAACGTGAGGGGCTAACGTCATATTTTGGTTTTAACGATCGGAGTTAATTACATAAATCGTTCTTGTGGTTTGGTAAAGTTCGAATCTTGTCCCTGTGGTTTATTATAATATTTTTTAAAAAAAAAACTGTTTTTTCTTTTAAAAAATTAATTTTATTAAAAAAAATTAAATTAAATTAAAAAAAAAAAAAAATCTTTTTTTAATTTTATTATAAAACGGATGAAGGCGTATAAAAAAACGTTTTTATACGGTTTCTCTATTTTTACGTTTCATTTGTTTTTATACGGTTTCGTTCGTTTTGTATGAAAATGTATGAAAACATTTTTGTACAAAAATGTACGTTTTTTGTATGAAAATGTATGAAACATTTTTTCATCCAAAAACGAACGAAAAAATGTACGTTTTTGAATGAAAATGTATGAAAACATTTTCGTACGTTTTTGTATGAAAAAACGTACATTTTCATACAAAAACGTACATTTAAAAAAAAACGTACGGTTTTGTTTAAAATGTACGTTTTTGTATGAAAAACGTACATTTTAAACAAAAAAAAACGTACGGTTTTGTTTAAAATGTACGTTTTTGTATGAAAATGTACATTTTAAACAAAAAAGTACGTTTTTTTTAAAAAAAAAAAAACGTTTTTGTATAAAACCGTACGTTTTTTTTTTGTTTAAAATGTACGTTTTTCATACAAAAACGTACATTTTAAACAAAACCGTACGTTTTTTTTTTTTTTAAAATGTACGTTTTTGTATGAAAATGTACGTTTTTTCATACAAAAACGTACGAAAATGTTTTCATACATTTTCATTCAAAAACGTACATTTTTTCGTTCGTTTTTGTATGAAAAATGTTTTCATACATTTTCATACAAAACGCACATTTTGTACAAAAATGTTTTCATACATTTTCATACAAAAACGAACGAAACCTTATAAAAACAAATGAAACGTAAAAATAGAGAAATCCGTATAAAAACGTTTTTTTATACGCTTTCATTCGTTTATAATAAAATTAAAAAAGTTTTTTTAAATTAATTTTTTAAAAGAAAAAACAGTTTTTTTTTTTTTAATATTATAATAAACCACAGGGACAAGATTCGTAACTTTTACCAAACCACAAGGACGATTTATGTAATTAACTCCGATCGTTAAAACCAAAATATGACGTTAGCCCCTCACGTTAGAAAGTATTTGCAAGGGAAGTCCTTTTTTTGGACCGGGTCAGACGGGGGACAAGATCCGTAACTTTTGTAAACCACAGGGACGAAACCCGCTAAAAAAAATCACAGGGACAAGATCCGTAATTTTTACTAAACCACAAGGACGATTTATGTAATTAACTCTTAAAAATTTCATATGCTCAACCGCAAGCTTGATAACCAAGATCTGTGCGCCTACTATGTTTTCCGTTGTCATAAAGCTATCCTTAAACCAAAAAAAAAATGAAGTTTCTACTCTTTAATAAGTTTTTTGCTACAAGTAGTCATTTATGCACATATTCAATACCTTTTCTGAAAATACGCAATATTACACTAAAGTGAATAATAATGATACCCGACATAGTGAAAAGTTGAATGCATCTACGATCAACTAACCTTAAATATTTGGTTTTATATATGAGAATAAACAATTGAGATGACTGTACGGAGTTTAAACTTTCATGCCTAACACTACTGTCTAAATCTTCCAATACTTTTATCAGAATGAATGTGAAATGGGAAACCCTGGAGATTTTTCTGAGCTGCAAATATAACTTCATTGAAAAAACCTATAGATAAGCATACCATTTTGGTATATCACACGAAAACATCTCAATGTAGCCATACACGTAAAATATCACATGCAAATATAACTTCACTGAAAAAACTATATATAACACATGATGTAAAATTTCCAGCCCGATGAGTGAAGAAAATATACTCTTGGGCTCGGGGACCAATAGCTTGTGGAATGTGGATTACCTAATGTTTTATACATATTAAAGAAACAGGCCCGTAAACATGAAGAAATGACCTACGTTCAAGAAAGGTCGTATATCAAGGGTGATACATTACTGATTATAACTTGTTGAATATTATTAATATTGATTTAAATGAATTGCGTTTTAAATATAATAAGTAATTCAAAATATATGAATAAATTGGGTTTTAAATATATTTTCATTGCTAAAATTTATTAGTGTGTGCTCAAAAGTATAATCAATAATTTGTACGGCCGGGTATATGTGTGCCTATTGAGGGCATACACGTATACATCGAGAAATATGTTTATTATATAAATAATATATATTATAATAGTTATATTAGTATATATGTCACTAATGTTTAAATGACCTTTAATTATAACGTTAGACGTTATAACTAATTAACTAACGCTTAAATAGCAATGAGGGATTTGTTAGTATGAAAACCAAACCTCGTGGGGTGTTTGTTTTGGAGCGGTCGACTAAGGAGGTGAGGGAGGGGATAAGAGTGTCGTTTTTGTCAAAGTTAATGAGGTGTTTGACTCTAACTTGGAGACCAAGTTACAAGGCTATATAATGAACTCTTGTGGCTTATTATTCATTATACCTTGTTATCAAACCCTTAGAAAAAACCGATCCCCTCCCCTTGCTCCCTTGAACGATCGGCAACTATAATTCCATAGGGATTCTCGATCGATTTTCCATCTAGCACACCCTAGCTCGGTTGTGTGCTTCATTCGTGACTTGTACTAGCATACGCATATTCTATGTGGTGTGTATTGTCTGCAACGATAGAGATAACATAGTTTGGTTATTCAAGTGTTTTGATCCAAGTTGATATAGGTTCAAGATTCAAGATTCAAGAACACGTCAATTATCTTAGTAATTCAATTCACTAAAGGTTAGTATTTTATGTGGTTTACTTGTTTATTCATAATCATCAAACTTGATCCATCTGCTGCGTACTCGTGGTGATTAATGGTTAATTGGTTTGTCAAATCCAAACATAATTTTCATCAAGTATTATATAACACAAACAAAAATACTTAAGATCAAAGTTAAGAAAAAAAAGTTTAAAAGGTCAAAACAAGATAAATAAATTAGGAGGAATGGAGTAACTTTTTGACAAACGACATATATTCATTTTCATACTAATGGCGGACAACGAAGGTTATCTATCCGTATATATCTAAGTTGTAAATGAGTCGAACATTTAGTGAACATCTCATAAATTGTTTGATAAAATGTTCGTTTACGTGCACTAACTTGTTAGGTGAATGAGCATGAACAAAAGTCTCGTTCGTTTATTTATGTCCGTAAACGTCTGCTCAAACGTTCATTAATGTCTGTTTATGTTCGTTTATTTGTTTGTGATTGTATATCTTATATTTTTATCATGGTTTTAAAAGGCGCGCAAAGGCCTCGCTAAGGTGTGAGGCTTGGTCATTGCGCCACGCCACGCATTATGCCGCCTTATGGCACGTCTTTTAGTAAACTCGATATATATAAAATATAATATAAATATATAAATATTTTCATATTTTTTGCGGCTTTATACCACGCTTTATAAACGCAACGCCTTGGCCGCTAAGGCGTGAGGCTTGGTCATACTGTCACGCCATGCCTCACGCTATTTATACAAAACGTCTGCTCAAGCTTACATAAATTTCACCCAATATTGGTTTTTTAGCTTCCACTGGATGTTTGATGTCATGAATAAGGTAAGCGGCTAAAAAAATAAACAAACCTAAATCGGCTAAAAAAAAGTCACTAATGATTTAACGAGATATTTAAAGAATTAACCCAAATCGCTTAAAATAAACGTCGTTGCCTTTTTTTGAAAAAAAATAAATTAAAAAAATTAAAAATAAAATAAATAAATGAGTAACTGACTAGGTATAGACTTTAAGTTGAGTACGTTTGTGTCATTTGCCTTTTAATCTAAAGGGTTTAACATTAAAAATAAATAAAGTTCATATAATAGTAAAATACTTTTCAAAATATACAAATATCATACATTAATTTTGAAAAATACTAATATTGTACTCTTTCCGTCTCAAAATTATTGTCACTAGACAAGATTCACACAATTTAATAAAAATGTGGTCACTTTAATTTTCAACCTTTCAAAAGGAATATTCCTTCACTAAATTCTCTTTCTTTTACTATAAAAGGAAAGTGGACAATAATTTTGAGACATCCAAAAAAGGAAATGTGGACAATTATATTGAGACGGAGGGAGTATACACACTTCAAAATTCGTCTCGATATCATACATAGTTGACGTCGCTTGATTAGTCACCGTTTAAATTAATTACACGACATTGTTAATGATTTTTGTTGGTGATATGCAGATTACTCTAAATGTTTATTATATCTTGCTTATATTTTTCGTATATATCGTTATGAAAACTTTATGTATACAAATATGAATCCTAACTATTATAAATCGATGTGATCAAGAAATTGAAGGAGAAAACAATCGATATTCTCGCTTAATGATTATCCGGTTGTGTATCATTTGTTTAAATAAGTTTAACGACATAAAAAAATTCTCATGTTAATCATTTGTTCAATAATTATTACTTTGTAGTAAAACTAATTTCCAATACGTTATAAAAACACACTTCCGGTACATAAAAAAGTGCACTTCGAGTAGCATAAATAGAAGGTGAAGCGAGTTAAAGAATGTAAAATATACATTATACTAAATTCAACATGTATTGTGTACATATAATGTGGACTTTGGCGTATTAAAAATTAGTTTGTGATGATAACGTAACGAATTTTGAAAGTACGTGTATGATATTAGTATTTTTTGAAGTTCACGTATGATATTTGTATATTTTTAAAAGTATCTTGCTAGTATATGAACTTAACCCATATAAAAAAAAAGTAACCGAAAAATTTTGAGTTGATATATTTTTTTTTTGTACAACCCGATTCATGAAGTTGGAGAAGCATTTAACTATTTGTTACTTTCAAATTGTTTTGATGCATCATATCATATCGATTCATGACAACTAGTCATATCACTACTCCTTTACTTTTATCATCAAATTGTAATTCTCGTCAAATCACGCTTAATGTGACCATATCAGCCAACTCCATGCTTCTTTAAGTTAAACAAGCTAGCCTAGCTAGCTCATCCTCAACTAAGCTCGTTTGCATTCATATTCAGAAATCATGTTGGCCATTGATTGTTGTTTAATAAGATATCTACCAAACAAAAAGCTATGACATAAAAGATTAAACATGATTACACGAGTGAGGTTAGATCGTTTTACACGAATATAACATGATAATGTGAATTTGCGTCTAAAAGTAAATTAGTAACACTTTCATAGTGGACCAACACTTTAAATATATTATTTTTAAATAGAAATATCTCATTTATGGTTGATGTAAGTTTTTCGGCCCGTTAAATAAAAATATCTCATTTATGGGCCCCGTTTGGTTTGCTATTTGGAATCATTATGGATATGGTTTTAATTAAAGGGTGGTATGAGATTTAACATTGCAATTTCATTATTTGTGTTTGGTATGATTTTTGAACTATAGGTATGACATTCAAGTGGTCCCATCTAATTAATAAAAGAAAATTAAAAATACTTTTTGATATGATTTTAACTAATAAAAAAAATAAAACGTATTCATTGACATATGTAGGGGTGGAAACGAGCCGAGCCGCTCGTGAAAAGCTCGGGATCGGATCGGTAAAAAGCTCGAACGAGCCGAGCCTAAACGAGCTCGAGCCCGAGCTCGAGCCTAAGTTTGGGCTCATTTAATAATCGTCTCGAGCCCGAGCTCTATACAAAAGGCTCGTTTAGGCTCGCGAGCCTAAACGAGCCCTAGAAATATATACGTATATATATTTTCTATACGTATAACCGTGTTAACGAGCTCGAGCCTTGTGTTAACGAGTCGAGCTTTGTGTTAACGAGCCGAGCTCGAGCTTGTGAAAAATTTCACGAGCCGAGCTCGAGCTCAAAATGTGAGGCTTGAAACGAGCTCGAGCTCGAGCTCGAGCTTTTTATATATAAACGAGCCGAGCTCGAGCCTAAACGAGCTCGAGCTCGGCTCGGCTCGTTTTCACCCCTAGACATATGTGATTTGCAGATTTTTAGGAAAGAGAAAAATAACATATGGACCCATATATTTTTTAAATATAAATTAGAGGAATGGTTTGTGTAAACCCATCATTTCATCCGCTTTGTGGAAACCTTCATTTTATGAAGAGGATCCTGTCAAGTTGGTGGGACAACTTGACTCAAGTTAGAGGATCCTCAACCATTGGATTACAATCAAAGGTCAAGATTAAAAGTGACACTTTTAATCTTGGCCTTTGATTGTAATCCAATAGTTAAGGATCCTCAAACTTGAGTCAAGTTACTTGAGAGAATCCTCTCTCTCCATTTTATGGGTTTTCAAATACCCATACTTACCAACCAAATGAATTTAAGGATTCTCACACCCATTCCATCATGTAAAAAACCCCAACCAAACGGGCCCTGAATTGATATCAATACATAACTGTTTGATATGCGTGTATGAAAATGATAACAGTAACTTATTCCCAAAAATTCATTACTCATGAAATAGGTGGGTGTCAAATTCATTCTCTCATGTGATCCCACAATGTAGGTACTTATTGCTCCCTTTGTATCTTACACAATTTTATTTATAATTTTTTTTATACATATTTTAAATTTGTCAACTTGCTTTTTTTTTTTTTTGGAAATCTACCTCACTGCAAAACATTTTTAATCTGTATGAAGTTATACATCGAAACCTAATAGTCGAACTAAACAATAAAATTATTTTCTCTTTCCTATATCAAACCTAATCCATATTCAAACTCAAATTCAAATCCTAATCCTAATCCTAAACCCACCTACAAACCAAAAGGACCCTTAATATTATAGGTAGGAAGTTAATCTTAGCTTTCATAAAAATGCTTGGGAAACGACATTTGAGCAGATGTATTTTCTCCTATCCACACATGTCCATTCATGGTAATTACTAGTTGTACTTAAAATTAAAATCAGGGTAATGAAACCATGATTTATGTAGGAGCATGGAACTAAAATGGTTTCCTTCCTAGTGGTACATATATTAAAACTGAGGATTGTCAAAACACACCCTTAATTAAGAGTATCAAATCAACATACCTTTCTTGAAAAAAGAAAAAAAAATACATATTATAAACATTCTAATCAACAACGATGCACGGAACTCCTGGCCAAACATCCCCCATTCTCATCACGACCATCTTAACCATAAGTCAAGTAAGTAAATTCCTTAAACCCAAATGCTATATGTATTATTTCGAAGTGTTAAACAATCAACATCGTTGAGGTAGACATGTGAATCCAATTACTCAGACCATTTCAGTGTCCAATAGTCTGTGACTAAATTTAAACATAAATTAGACTAAGTATGATAAAAACTCGCTGATAAGAAAATCAACAAGCAACATCAGCAAGTTTCAAGTCGTAGACATTGTCAAGGACTCGAAGACAACTTTACGATATACTCTCTAGCTGATGCAGAGTCAACTAGTATGTATAAGAACTAGAAGTTGAAGGACATGGGTTCATCAGGGACCGGCAATGCCCTGGTGAGCCTATCAGCTCTCTGATCCAACCAACAGAGCTTAGATCGAAATATCTCTTAGATATTTAAGCGTTAGTTTTCAAGATTACAAAAGAGCAGGATAAAATGCATCACTTGAGAAAGTCAAAGACAAGTACAAGTTGATGAAAAGCCAATAAACAGTTGACAACATTGTTCACAAAAGTAAGGTTGTTGTGTTTTAAAGAATAAAAATATTTGATGAAAGATGTACTTCTCAATTAAATACTTAACACGTTTCAAAAATCCTCACGTGACATCTTCGTTTGTCTCATATATAGAGTCAGTAACTAAAAAAGTAATATGAACAAAAAATCCATGTCAATATTTTAATATTCTTCAATGCTTATTGAAAGTATCCTAGGGCTGCAAGGTTAAAGTTAATTAAATGAAACATTTTCGTTTAGTGATCGACTGTGTGCAAAAAAGTATTAAAAATAAAAAAATAAAAAATAATAATAAAAAAATAAAAAAAATATATGTTGACTAACCAATACTGACAATTCATTTTTTATCAAAACAAAAATATCAACTCATATCCTTTTTAAAAAAATTATTTATCTCAAAAACCATTAATCATTACGAAAAAAGAATCATACTATCACAACAAGAATTAATCATCTTTTAGAGTGCTATTTCTATATACTTTCGACGAACTTTTTCTTTTGTGATTCTTTAAATTTACGTCCGAGAAAATTACATTTGATCTGTTATTTTAAAGTCACACGTGATTCTTAATATATATAACACATGTGGTTTTTTCAGACGTAAATTTTAACACTAAAACAAAACTCAAAAAAAAAAGTTTGTCGAAAGTTTATCGAAATTCTCGTCTACTGGAAGATAAAAAAAATTCTCGTCCCGATGATGTATTTTTTTGTCGCTTAATGATTTACCGTTTGCAAGATATTTTGTTTTCAGAAAAAGGCGAAAAATGGCTTTTCATAATTTTGAAAAATAAAATAAAATATATAAACGGCCATAATTTGTTCATTAGATCTTAAGAAAATATGAGGTTTATACTAAACCCAACTCATCAAAATCGCTTTGAATAGAAGTTTGATTAAGCCATCAGAATTTAATACTATGGTAAAGTATTTGTTTGAATCAAATAACGTTGTTATTGTAATATAATTGTGTTGTTATTAGGGGTGTTAACTGGGTAAGATTCGGGTCAATTTTAGTCGGGTCAAAGTTAAAAATAATATACCCGAACTTGATTTTATTTGAATTTGGGTTAGTCGGGTTTAAGTCAATTTGCGTCGAGTTAACTCGGATTCGGGTCAATACGAATATGAGTAAAATGGTAACAAAATTGTCTATTTGTACCAGTTTAAATAGATAATTTGAAGGAAAAGATTAAAAACAAAAACCCTTATTCGGGTCAATTTGGTCGGCCCCAATCCGTGTTAGCCAAATATTTTCAACCCGATACTCGAACCTATTTAGTATTCGGGTTACTCGGGTTGACCCGAATAAAATAATTGACCCGAGTAACCTGACTTAAATAGGCTTATTCGGGTTCTGGCCGGGTCGACTTTTTTAACACCTCTAGTTGTTATAGTAAATAAGAAAAATAAAAATAAGAATGATGAGAAGAAACTACAACCATACATTTAAGATGCACCTACAAATATAGATGTATCTCCCTTTAAAAATCTCGCTCTATTTTAAAATGTGTCGCTAGAAAGTATTCTTATTTTTCTTATTTTAAGTTTTCTTCTCACTGGATTCATTCTTTATATAACAATAATTTATTTATTCAAACAGGTTAGCAAAAAATACGAGTAACATTACTATTGATGAGGCACTTTATTTTGCTTACTCACAAATTCATGCTTACCAAAGGATAAATCCCCATCATCCATTTAGTTTGATCTAATGGTGGGGATTAACCTAGGATTTAAATGGTAAACCTAAGTCCATGTTTTTTTTCTTGTCTTTTTGTCTTTCTTTTTTATTCACACATTTTTTTTTGTCTTATTTTTTTTATAAATTCACGTTTTTTATATTTATATCACGTTTTTTTTTTTTTTTTTTTTTTAATTCGCGTTTTTTATTAGCTTAGTTTTTTTTTTTTTTAATTAATTCACGTTTTTTTTTTCATTCACGTTTTTTTCTTAGTTTTCGTTTATTTTCATACGTTTTCTTCCGTTTTCATACGTTTTCGTCCGTTTTCATACGTTTTAGTCCGTTTTCATCAGTTTTCTTTCGTTTTCGTCAATTTTTCATACGTTTTTATCCATTTTCAAACGTATTTTTACGCGTTTATACGTTTTCGTCCGTTTTCATACGTATTCGTCCATTTTCTTACGTTTTCGTCCGCTTTCTTACGTTTTCATACGTTTCTGACTATCACAAGTATTCTGAATATCACTTTGTGGTATTATGAATATCACTTGTGATTTTCTGGATATCACTTTGTGGTATTCTGAATATCACTTGTGATTTTCATGTTACAAAACATTAGTTGAAAATCACTTATAATATTCAGATGATTACTTGTGATATTCTCAGAATATCACAAGTAATTTTCAGAATATCACAAGTGATTTTCTGAATATCACTTGTGATCATCTTAATATCACAGAATATCACTTGTGATATTCAGAATATTATTTGTGATACTCATAATATCACTTGTGATATTCTGAATATCACAGAATGTCACTTGTGATATTCAGAAACATATGAAAACGGCCGAAAACTTTTAAAAACGGATAAAAACGTATGAAAACGGATGAATATGTATAAACTCTAAACCAAAACTTGACCATTTTCTCTTTATACGTGGTAAATATAAACTTACATATTTTTATAAGTTTCAAATAAGCAAATTAAGCTTGTGAAACATAAACATTTAATAACGGACGAAAACGTATGAAAACGGATGAAAACGTAAGAAAACGGACGAATGTGTATGAAAACGTAAAAACACGTATGAAAACGGACGAAAACGTATGAATAATGGAGGAAAACGTAAGAAAACGGGCGAAAACGTATGAAAACGGACGAAAAATAGATGAAAACGTATGAAAACGGACGAAAACGTATGAAAGGGAAGAAAAAAAACGCGAATTAAAAAAACGTAAATAACGTGAATTAAAAAAACAAACAAACAAAAGAAAACGTGAATATAAAAAAATGTGAATTTAAAAAAAAACGTGAATATTAAAAAAATGAAAAAAAAAAAAAAAAAAAACGTGATTATACAAAAAAACGTGAATAATTAGAAAAAACATAAAAAAAAAGAAAAAAAGAAAGAAAGAAAGACAAAAAAAAAAAAATGTTTATAAAAAAACCAAAAAACAAGAAAAAAACATGGACTTAAGTTTAGACATATTAAATCTTAGGTTTATCACCACCATTAGATCAAACTAGATGGATGGTGAGAATTTGTGCCTTGGTAAGTATCAAAATAAGAGTAAGCATTTGAAAATTCCTCAACTATTGATACAAAGTCGGCTATGGAACGAACCACCGAAACACACCCCAACTAGAAACAAACACCTCAACGACAACCAGCATAAAACCGCTCTAATAAATACAACCCACTTGTTGAATGCTTTTGTGATCTAAAAATAGGTCGACTCTAAATCGAGATTTAATTGTAAGATATTTCAATTCATATCCAGTATAGATTTCTCTAAAAAAATTTATGTCGTTACAATAGAGACTAGTATCTTTCTGAAATTACTATTTAAAGATCCGATATGTTCAACCGCAAGCTTATCCAAAAACAAGTCTCACAATCCGATATGTTAGGAAGTTGATGTTTACACGGATAAAATGGACTCGTAAGATAATTAATGTTCATTGACCGTACCATCCTCAAATACTTTTAACCAGTTGTTTCAAGTTGATACTAATTTCATCTAATATATGAATGATGTTGAATGGCAAAAGAAATTAAACAATCCGAAGGGTGCGATTATGACTAAACTTACCATGATTATAAAAACAATATTTACTAAATTTAGGAAAAATGAGTTTCACACATTAGCATATATATTTTTGGGAAAATGAGTGTCCTTTAGTGACTTATATTCAAACGTCTCATTAAATATAAAAAAAACAAAAGTGTCACTAAAAGTTGTAGAAAGTTATTAAAAAAAAAAACCCTTAAATTTGAGTATTGCAAAGAATAAAAAAGATATCACAATTAAAACTCGCGCCGGATCCCAAAATTTCACACAAAGATATAGAGAAGTAAATGTGTGAGAACATTGACTAGTTAGATTAAAAGTCATTTCTTTTTGTTATTATGTGAAAAAAGTTTTCCAAAATGGTTATTCTTATTATTTTTCCACAAATTTATAATTTTCATATTTATTCACGTCGCTAACATAAAAAGTGGTATTAAACATAGAAAGTCTAGTGTTATCTCAACGTTGTTTTTATAATTATAGTAAGCTATTCAGAATTTTCTGATGGTTATGGTTAGAAAAACTTACAAAATAATGATTGATTTATAGCAAAATCATGAGTTTTGGTAACTCACCCTTTTCGAATTAACCATGCTAATATGGCAAGATTTTGACACCCGAAACATACTACAAAATTGGTAAAATGAGCATTTACATCATGGCTTGCATCATTCTATTATAAGACTATTTAAAGCACATTATAGTTCATGCTTGGCATTGCAAAAGTTGTTACATCGATAACGAAGCCGCAACCATGAACGTTGCAAACATCCTACACATGAATGGTGACGACCAAGAATTCAGCTATGCCAACAACTCTTTCCTTCAGGTCTCTCTCTGTTTCTTATCCACATTTGCGAAGTTTTTTAGTATCTCATTAGCTAGCCCATCACAACATTTACTTTTAGATATATATCATGCTATATATTGACTTAAAACTAATGTTTTTCCTTCATTGTTTCAGGAAATTACAATAAGAAAAATGCATCCAGTAATAAAGGAAATAATCAATGGCATAGCGAACCTTGATGGTTTCCCGCACTGTTTCAGTTTTGCAGATTTGGGTTGCTCTTCGGGACCAAACACACTATTGGTTGTTTCTAACATTATAAATGAAGTACATGATGTGTGTAAAGAAAAGAACCTTGAATCCCCACAATTTCAAGTGGGTTTAAATGACCTTTTTGGAAATGATTTTAACTCCATCTTTAAATCTCTGCCAATGTTCAATGCTAAGTATAATAAGGAGAAGGGAAATAACTTCGGCGAATGTTTTATTTCGGGAGTACCCGGTTCTTTTCATGGGAGGCTCTTTCCTGACAAGAGTATGCACCTTTTTCATTCGTCGGGTAGCCTTCACTGGCTTTCTCAGGTAAGTCCATAGCACCGTATAGTTGTTTAATACAGTACATAATTTCTGTTTAAGTCCGATAACAATATATGTGTGGGACATTAATGTTTAAATAGATATTCTAATTTGTATGATAACATCCATTTACAACTTGCATTTGCTCCATCTGCAAAAATGCCTAAACTAAACTGCAAATAACAAATATAAGGAATTCGTTGCTTTAATAAAAAATAACCAAAAATTTGATCCCTAGCTAGGAATCAAAGTCCAAACTGGAATGTTTGGAATTTTGGATCGTCTATCCGAGATTGCTTGTAATCTACTAATCCCCTGTAATTCACTCTTGTAACTTTTTTTAAACGGCAATTGTATTAGAAAACCGTAGCAAGAAGCTAGGGTAAAATTACAAACTACATGTGACTATGTGAGGGCTTTACATGAGTTGCCAAACCACTCAAGCCAATTAATAGAAGATCCCCTATATCTATGAGCTTCTTGCTTGAGTCTTTCTAATAAGGTTGCATTTCATAAAACAAAAATATTTGTCCCTAGTCCGTTCTTCATCAAAAAGAGAGAGAATATCATGCATCTGAAGACCCAGAAACAAGCATATTGAATAGTATCGCAAACTGTAGTATCTAAAAGAATGGTGGTAATAAAGACTAAAGACCCCAAAACTAAAACATACTTGAGCAATTAACCACATGCTATGATAGCCTTTGAAACTCATCCTATGCGTCTATCTATAGCTGCTTTGAGTGCTTTCTAAGCCAAATTAAGTCCTTCCAAAACTTATATTTTACCAAATAGGATTGAAAAGTTAAAATTAGAAATTGGAACAAAATTATACGCAACTGTATATATATTGCGATTGTATGTCATTTGCCTTTCCTTATATACATTGTCATTCAAGTTTCCATTATATTCAGTTTTGTGTCAAACACTATGTCATCAGCACAAATTATTATTGATTGCGTGCAAAGACAAATATGATATTTGTCTGTATATATGTACCAATGTATGTATGAGTACAAATATATACAAGTCAAAGCGATTGTTATAAAATTCTATTTATGTGTTCCATAAAGATGATAAAGGTGATGTTTGTCCATATATATATGATGGGAGAAAAGAAATACAAATAGAAGTTTGGAGTTGGACACTAACTATTTGTTGTTGTTTTCAGCTACCTGAAGGCCTTGAGATCAATGGACTAAATGTGTACATGGCCAAAACGAGCCCTCCAATCGTGTTTGAAATGTATCGGATGCAATTTCAAAAGGATTTTACAATGTTTTTAGAATCACGCTCGAAGGAAATAACACATGGAGGGCATATGGTCCTCTCATTTGCAGGACGGTGTGATGTGGATCCAAGATGCAATGATAGTAGTTGTTTATGGGAGTTGTTCGCTAAGTCACTTGTCGATATGGCCAAGGAGGTATACGGTTCTTTCAAGATTTTGGTAGCTTAATTATAAGTTTTCAATTAATAAAAAACATCTTCATGTACATATATATATCCAATGCAGGGGTTGGTTAAAGAATCGGAAATCAAGTCGTTCAATGTGCCAATGTATACTCCGTATAAGGATGAAGTTATGGATCTTATACACAAGCAAGGATCATTTTCTCTTGATCACTTGGAATCATATGAAGTAAACTGGGATCCATATGACTCGGATTATGCAAGTGTGAAAGTTTCTAATGAGCCAATCCATGGGAAAAGGGTTGGAAAAACCCTAAGAGCTGCCACAGAACCAATGTTGATTACTTATTTTGGAAATTCAGCAATGGACATGGTATTTCAGAAGTTTGAAAAATATGTGAATTAACATCTATTGACCGAGAAAACAAAGCACTATGTTATAGTTGTTTCCTTGACCAAGATTTAAACTATATATGTATATATTTTAGCTGCAATGTCGCTTGCTATTTGTAATGTTGAATATATTATACGAAAAAAAATATATATTCGTCATTTGTTGATAAACAATATTCTTTCACGTTAAGATCCCCAAGCCCACAAGATTCTAGGATCGGACCAGCTTATAGGCAATCTTTCACTTGGATCATTTGGCCCATTGGTTCTTGTTGACATCTTAAATCATATAAAAGAAATTTGGAGGGCTTTTCAGTATAAATATCTTTAAAAAATGCTGAACTTGATCAATATAATCCGAAAAGTTAACAGGGACAATAAATTTGCGACATAAGAAATACTGCTCTTGTATATTGTGATAATGTCAGTATCGTGTATCTCTCCTCTAAAAACGTTAATCTCGTGCAACATCAGCGCACAAAGCATACAAAAATTTTAGTTTGAGATCAGGTAGACGTGAGTAATATTCGAGTTTTGCATGTTTCTCGCGATATCAATCCACAGACATTTTCACTAAAAGGTCTCCCATATACGTTATTCGACCAATTTCGAGCAAGTTCGAGTTTCCACACTCTCGCGCTCCAACTGTGATGGGGCAGTTTTTATTCCGGATAGGCTCATTGTTGTTATTATTAGACTTAACACAATTATAATTAGGGGTGTGCACGGTCGGAAAACCGGACCGGACCGGCCAAGACCGGACCGGACCGAAAACCGAGTTCGACGAAAAGCCAAGACCGAGACCGGACCGAATGTGGTCGGTCCGTGTCGGTCCGGTCGGTCATTCGGTCGGTCCGGTCCGGCCGGTCCATTTGCTCACCCTTAATTATAATGTATGTTCCCAATTATACTCGTTAAAGTTTTATTAAGAAATCATAATCCTACAAATGACAAAAGTTCAATGCAGAACAAGAAAAAGCTAAAGAACAAAGCGCTCAATCTGAGCCATCGATCTGATATATTCCCGACCGTTGGATCTGTTGTTCACCTGTTTCAAAGAGGGGTAGGTTGGTCCTCACACACACTTTCACCCGCTCTTTCATTTACTCTTACCAACAAACCGGTGAGAGTAACGACTTGACGATACTCCGGCGACCGGAGATTCTAGAAGAGCACGCGACTGGAGACAACGCCGATCGGATGTAGAAGAAGCACATGAGGCAAACGACGTCATCTTTTTCTATCTTTTGCTGAGATTAATTTGTGTATGCAGAAGATGAGTTATTAGGATTTTTTTTTCTATCTTTTTACCTGTGAAATAAATTTTGGTTCGTGTGTATGATGGGTTGTGGATAATCTAATTATTTTGTGGATAACACAAGCACACTGTTGGTGGTTTTGATTGGACTATTGGAGTACAATGAGATATTTTTTTATAAATTATTATGTGATATATGGAGTACAACTAATGAGATACATTTGTTTAGCTTTGTTCAAAAAAGTGATAGTTGTTTAACTATGGTTAAAAGATTTAACTAGAGGTACAGTCATGTCTGGTATAGTCATGTCTTCCACACAAAGGATCACATGTTTATGCCGTGTGAGAATGTGTGATCTTGCGAGATTTTGTGCAAATCACATGTAATTTTACCTTAAATTATTTTTTGAAAGTGAATCATATGTGATTTACACATTTTTAGATTAAAATTGAATTACATGTAATTTACATTTTTTCATAACAGAGCAAAAAAATAAATAACATGTGATTTATTACTCTAAAGATCGAATGTGACTTGTAAAATCACATGTGATTCTTTGGTGGATCACATGTGATTCTTTTTTAACCACTTATGATTTTTTTGTGGTTCACTTGTGATTTTTTAAAGATAACAAATCACATGTGATTTTTTTTACGGATCACGTGTGATTTATCTGGACTGAAATTTTGAATAAAAAGTTCGTCGAAAGTGTATAAAAGTGCATATCTATAGAAAGATGATTTTTTTCTCGTCGCGATGGTGTATTTTTTGTAGCTTGAAGATTTACCGTTTGCAAGATATGTTGTTTTTAAAAAAAAGGGTGAAAAGTGGGTTTTTATAGAATTACATTTCTACCATTCATTTGTTAATTTTTGCTTTCATCTCATCCATTGGATGAAAAGAAGATAGATGGTTGAGATCTTATGATTTGTTCTTTAGATTAAATTTGTTTTCTATTGATCTCACCTCATCCTACAATATAAAATACATCTCCGGTATTTAAACTCATAACTAGGGATATCAGCCACAACTATTGTTTATTAAAATGTACTCTTTTCATCTCAAAAGTATTATCAGGAGACAAAATTACACAGTTTAATAAAAGGGAGACTACTATAAAGTTCAACCACTCAAATAGAATATTCTCCCACTAAATTCTCTTTTTGTTACTAAAAATGAAAAGTGGACAATTATTTTGAGACATAAAAAAAACAATATGAACTATAATTTTGAGACGGCAAGAGTATGAATTAGCAAATGAAATTAATGGTTGGTGTAGTTATGTATATTTTTTTTCTTTTCTCAACAAGCTAAGTTTAATTCCCTTTTTAGGGCAACACAATCGACTTTTATATTTTGGTATTTGCTCGCTTTACTCCTGTTGTCGTAGCTGAAAAGTAACCAAAAGTGTGACTTCATAGCAAAAAGACACAAAATATAAAGAACGACCTATATATGAGTCGTTTAAAAGTACACGTTCGATTCATTGAATTCATGTTTTATAATATATAGCCCAAGAGTTTCACAAAATATAATGAAGTTTTTGTTTTGCAATCGAACGGTAAGTAATGTTTCAATGCTCCGTCATAATGAAATCCCAAAATGCGACTCTATGTTATGCTCCATGCAGTACAAGCTAGTGAAATCAAGAACCTAAGAAATACATAATAAAATGTCAACATAAAGTTGGTGAGTACATAGGTTTAATCAAAACTAGTATAGACCACAAGATTTCCGTGTGTAACTATTATAACACATACAATGTCACAGAAAAAGTATTAGTATTGCACTAAGCTCATGACCCTGAAGCCTTAATCGTTTCTAGTTTTGTGCCCTTGTAAGTGTTTCTTTTCGTGAACACTCAAGTTCTCAAATGATTATGCGTTCGTTTGACATACTTTTCAAGTAGGGAAACTATCCGGAAAGAGGGTTCAACCCAATAGATCTATTCACAACATTCACGCTTATTACGTAATTAACGGTTCATGATAATGGAGACTTAATGGAAAGTTGTGTAAGTTAGGCAGTAAAAGTTTTAAGCACTTGTATCCAAAAGAAAGTAATTGAGCATGTAGTAAGTAAACGAGCATGTATTCTCTCCCCAAAGTAGTTGAAAATGAGTAGTAAACAAGTAAAAGTGGGGCTATGAAACTCACCTCAAGTAAGTAGTGTAACGGGAAAGTATAACGTAGTTCAACGAACAAGTAATCCTAACCACGACCTAAGTAGTCATTTTTAAAGAGGTTAAAGATTTTTCGAAATACAAATTGAATTTTTTGTGGTTAGCTTTTCCAATAGATCTAAAGTAGTCATTTTTACGAAATACAAACTGAACTCAGATTTAAAGATTTTCCGATAACTAATTTCGTGTAAAATGTTAAAAAATCCAAAAGTTATAAATTTCGAATGGGAACTACCTAAGACATGTATCTAGCTGTGGTAGGAAGTATTTTGGCCCAAATTCATTCTAAAGTGGTTTTCAATGGTAAAGAAGTCGATTGTGATTTTAGGACAGTTTTAGGGTTTTCTAAACAAATTTTAAATCAACTTTCAATACATCAAGCATATAATGGTGATACAAAACAAGCATGGTATGTTAAATATGAATGTACATGAGTATGAAATAGGTTATGAAGTGCTTTCAAGTGTTGTGGATGAATGGTGATCAAAAGTGTACAAGAACTTAAAAGAAAGCTCTAACTTATAAGCCCAAAACCCTAACTTATGATTAAAACCTTAAACCAACTTGAACCAAGAATCAATATACCCTTGTTATGACCTTTTTTTGTTGCAAAAATTAAAGAGAAAAGAGTGAAAGAGTTTGTGTTTTTTGAGTAAGAAATGAAAGTTGGGTGGTTTTCCTTTTATGATACAAGTTTAGGCAAAGTTTGAATCTCATTTTGTGCTCAATAGTACCAACTGTATCACATTAACCAAAATTGGACATGGAGTGAGTGGGGAGAAGGGTTAGAAACGTTTATATGAGTTGGGGGGTGGGACAAAAGGAGATTGTGACAAGGGAGGCATGTGTTTCAAAGGCTTGGATGACTTTTGATGCTAGCATGGCTAAGGTAATATGTTGTTTCAAGGTAAAAATGAAGATGTAGGCATACTTTATTAGGGTGGCTGATTTTTGTGTATAAAAGGGGAGGAAAAGCCAATTTTTAAAATATCTAAGTGTGTGTATATATATATATATATATATATATATATATATATATATATATATATATATATATATATAAGTTTAAGAGTTCTGCACCGGTTGGAGTGGAATAGGAATCTAAAACAGAATTCGATCAATTGGCTTTAACGAACCTATTTATATATATATATATATATATATATATATATATATATATATATATATATATATATATATATATATATATATATATATATATATATATATATATATATAGTGTAATGTTATATGCAGTACCCACTTTTAGTTACAGTACTTTACAGTACTCATTTACACTGTCGGATGAGTTGATCAATGGTCACAAATAATTGTAGCAGTTTTTTTAATATAAAAAAAAAGAAAAAATCTGATAAAAGCAAAAAGGGTATTATAGTCACATTATAAAAATTGGTCAAGCCATAATTTTCTCTCTTTTTACCTATTAACCGCTACTTCTCACTTGTCATCTATACATCCTCCATCAAAAAACCTAGCCACCCTATCTTCTCCATATCTACTTTTCTCTCATCCTCACACACCTAACCACCCGATCTGGTCTTTCTCTAATTCCAGGATATAAACTTGGACCTCTCAGCTTTATCAACTAAAACATTGCGCCTCTTACTCACCGGAACTCTAGCCGGCGTTGGATCCGTTTGTGGTTCTGGCCACTTAACCACCCAATCTGATTTTCCGTTCACGAGATCTTCCTCTATCGGTGGTCCCTCGTCCAACCTTGGACTTTAAGGTTGAGAATAACCCACTATTATGTTTCTTATGTTGTTACATTTAAATTAAAAAACTTTGAACTGATTTTTTTTCTTAAAACCTTAAAGTGATGTTCTGAAACCAACAACAGCAGTGACGAAACGGTTGTTGTATGGATCTAGAGCGCAAGTAGCAGTTGGTTCCAATTAAAAGTGAAGGTTTGTTAACTATTATAAGTGTTTTTAAAAATGGGTTTGATATTGGTGTGATGGTGTCGTTTACATGAGTATATAGGATACTGGAGTACTAATTTCTAGACCTATAGCAATTTAGAATCGAGAATCTAGATTTAGAGGTTTGCAACTGAATATATTTTACACCCTTTGTCATATCCGTTTTTTGGGTCATTTATGTGGTGCGAGGCAGCTTTAAGATTTAATTGTGGATAAAGATGAGTATATGAGACCCCAAAATAGAGAATGGAACATTGTTTGATGCTTTTGCTGGTATCTTATATTCTTATCTTTTTATTTGGTCCGCTGGCAGCTTGTTTAGCAAGATTCTGAGGGCCATTGTGGTTCGGAATGCAAAACCATAGAACGAGCTTGTCAACAGGTAACTAAGTTTTTACTTTTTACTTTTCTAATGTATTACTTTTTATCATTGGGTAAATTTCAAATTTTAAGCTGAAATTCATACATTCAAGGTATGATTTCTAAAACATTTTGTTGTTGTTTTAGGTTATAGGCTACTATGACACGGATGTTGCAGAGTATATCTACAAAAAGAAGCCTCAGTTGAGCTCGTTGGTTAACTACCTCTATAAAGATCTCTCTGAAGCATGTAATACTAAGTCGCCACCGGTTCCTAAGGTAAATTCATTCTACCTCTATAAAGATGTCTCTGAAGAATGAAATTTTGAGTAATACATATATGTTACGGATGCATATATGTTTTGAAATTGATGCCCTTTACATTATAAGGAAAATTAGATGAATGAATTTTTGAGTAATACATACATGTTACGGATGCATATATGTTACTCGTGCATATACGGCCACTATACTAATTAAGAGTTATTACAGTTACGTACGTAAACAAGGTTATTTGGTCAAAAAGTCAAAAAACTTGAAGTAACATGATGACCACACTTTAAAGATGAATGACAAACACGCCTAAAGCTAGGACAATTTTTATAAGGTTAAGGGGGAAATGTATGTTTGGAATTCAATTGTTTTATAAAATTTGTGAAGTATACATATGTTTGGAAGCCTTTTTGTGATTATGCGCATATATGTTAACATAAAATTTGTGAAGTGTGCATATGTGTTTTATGGTTTGTATAAAATCAATGAAATGATGTGCATGTGTGTTTTGAAGCTGAAATAAAATCAAGGAAGATTTATGCATACATGTTTTAGTTATGATTATGTGTTTTCTAGTCGTTTTTGGAATGGTGCATATATGTTTTACGATTGTGCATATGTGTTATACTAGCTTTACTCAGTTTTTGCAGTCTAATTATATTTGAACATGTGTGTATTAGCAGGATTTTTGAAGATGATGATGACATTCAAGACCTATGAGATGATAGGGATGATGTTGAACGAGTTGAGAAGAATGCACACATGCATACAAGATGACAAATGCATAAACGAATTTCTATGATCAAGAAACACAGTACCTATACGGAACACCACCAAATTTAGTTGTGATAAATATTATTAGTGCACAAGTGTATAATCAATAATTGTATTTCTTTATTCTTTTAGACATTTGTTTTTAAACGACCTCTCGTATGATATTAAATTTATGCAAATGTTTATGTTCTTGGTTTAGATTTTGAATTTCAAAGAATTGCATGCCAAAAACATATGTGCAATTATCCTTTTAAGTAAAATACATTAGAATCTTAAACAGTTATACACTATAAAAACATGTAATTATAAATTCATCAAAAAACACATACGCACAGTGATTTTGATTTTTCTTAAAACATGTATGCTAAAAAAAATTATTTTTTAAATTCCGAAAATTAAGTTGTTTAAAAAACATTTTTTTAATTAGAAAATTCAAAAAAAGGAAATAAAAATATGTTTTACTATTTTACCCTTTTTAATAAAATAAAATTCTTCAATAATACTAACATCTGATTGGTCTAAATGAGTACTGTAAAGTACTGCATAGAACACGCCCCTATATATATATATATATATATATATATATATAGAGCTCCGGTTCCATTGAGAAGGTTTTTGTTTTGAGAAGATTGAGAAATCTTCGTTTGAGAAAATTGATTCATGTTTTTGATTTGATTCACAAGTAAACATCATTTTATGGTGAATCGAATCTATAAATCACAAATTTGATTCACAAATCATTGTTAAAATCGAGTTATGATGATGATTCATTAAATTTGTACAGATGATTCAGTATTCTACATATATCGCAAAATTGAGAGTTTTTTTTAACATTGATTCAAATTTTTTTTTCACATTTGAATTTTAATCACATTAAAATGAGTTTTACGCTTGAAAAACATAAATCAAAGTTAAAAATCTATCGTTTTTGAAAACCTTCTCAATCTTCTCAAAATAAAAACCTTCTCAATCGATCCGGATTCTATATATATATATATATATATATATATATATATATATATATATATATATATATATATATATATATATATATATATATATATATATATATATATATATATATATATATATATATATATATATATATATATATATATATATATATAGGATAAAGATCAAATAAAAAGACAAATATCCGCAAAAAGATAAAAAGATTTTTTTTTTTTAAAGTTTTCGAAAAATTCCCAAAAAATTCCACAGGATCGGGTATGATGGTGCATGAAAAAGTTGTGAAAAACTTTTTTCTAAAAGTGGATATTTTTTCCCAAAAAAAAATTATGAAAAAATACGTTTGCGCATTAAATCGTTTTTTTTGTGCATCAAAAATTGGTTTTTGCACCCAACTTCTTTTGACTTTTTTCATCAAAATAATATTTCGCATCAAACTAAAACAAGTTAAAAATTTTGTGCATCAAAATTCGTTTTTTGTGCATTAAATAAAACATATCAAAACTCAAAATTATAAAAAAAAAGTTTTCACAAAAGTTTTATGCACCAACATACCCGATTTTGTGGAATTTTTTTGGAATTTTTGAAGAATTTTTTTAAAAAAAAATCTTTTTATTCTTTTTACGGATATTTGTCTTTTTATTTTAACTTTACCCTATATATATATATATATATATATATATATATATATATATATATATATATATATATATAGGGTGGCGTTCTTGTGATGACCACTCTTAAAATAAAAACAATAGGGACTAATCTGGACCGTTAAATGTATCAATGATGATGTCACATGATTAAAATAAGATGAATGGCATCTTCGTAATTTATTTAAAATACATGGCATGTTTTAGAAACCGACTTTGTAGAGTCAAACGAGACTCACTCGAATTATTCTCTCTCTATTGTAAATGCTATTAATTTTTTTTTTTAAATATTCAAGTACACTTTGTCTTAAACAACTAATTAAAACCCATGTTGCAAGCGAAAATCAAGCCATCTTGGTACAGTTGCTTCACAAGATTTTTAACATGATTTTTTTTTATTCTTTTTGATTTCTCACTTATAAATTGGTTTCAAACTAAAGACGTCGAAAAACTCCACCATTTATTCCTGTATTATAGTATCACTTGAATCCAGTTGACATTTGTAGTGTCACTTAAATATCATCATAATATATATATAAAGTGACATTTCAAATTTCTTGATACACTTATAGTGACACATTAAAATTTTAATACAATTTTCTTGATACACTTATAATGACACATTATAATTTTAGTAAATTTTAATGACGTACTATGGTGACACATCAAATTTCTTGATACACTTATAGTGACACATTAAAATTTTATTATATTTTTAGTGACACACTACCAAATTTTAGTACATTTGTAGTAACACACTAAGTTATTTTACATTTTTTTACACACTTAAGTTGATGATACATCTATAGTGACTCACTTAGTTTCATGATACATTTATAGTTAAATCATTTATAATAACACCACTACTAGTGACACGAAACAAAATTTTAGATAAAAAACATGTATACATATTGAATATTCATACACGATTAAAAAATCATGTAAGTCCTACTGATACATGATTCACTTTTTTTTTTCTTTTTTTTTTCAACACTCAGCTTAAAAATAATCGCACTTTAGTTTGTGATATTGTATATTTGTACATATCAATTCATAAATCAAGAAGTACAATAAGTTAAAAAAAAAAAAAAAAAAAAAGTAACCAATACACATCTCTTTAAACTGATAACCTTCCAATTGATCTAAAACCTTAACGAAACCTATGACCCTTGCACACTTATGAACCGCAACCGAAACACAAACCAACACTGAACCATGACCAAGACACTTTCATCACTAACCAACCCTTACACAAATCAGCACCACAATCCGAACTAAGACCAAAATCCCCTAAAACCTTAACAAAATCAGACCCATGCATTCTAGTCGAACAAGTAAACCGAAAAAAATGAAGCGTACAAAAGGGAGGTGAGGGAAGAAGTATATATACATAGAAGAGTGATGGTTATAAAGAGGCGACAAAAACAAATAATAAGGCTTTAAAAAAATAAAAAATAAAACATTAAAATACGAGATCTTTCACCTACGGCCCAAACTAATAACAACATCACAAATACGAACAACAACAATTAAAATCATGATATAAATGAAGGGATGTGGCGGCGGTTAGGGTGTTTAACCCATACTCCGAAAACAGTTAGGCTGTGGCGGCATGGGGTATGATTTTTAAAGAAGTGGTTGTGGTAGATTTAAGTTAGTAGTGGTGGTTATTATTTAGGAGATGAAAGAGAGAAGGATATGGCCAAGATCTACGTATTTTATTTTGAAGATGAAAGAGAGAATGAGATGGGGTGGTGGTTAATATTTAATATCATGGTTACAGAGGAAAAAAAGGAAACAAGAATACCTAAAATGCCCTTTTGTTAATTTTAAAAACTAAAAATGTAATTAAATTGAGAATGTCTACATGTCAAGTTTTGATTGGTTCCTATTGTTTTTATTTTAAGCTTGGTCACCACATGAACGTAAATATATATATATATATATATATATATATATATATATATATATACATATACATATATATATATATAGTGCAGCTCTAGAGAAAAGTGTAATTAGAGAGAAAAGTGAGAAAAAAAGTTATAGGGTCTAATTTGAAACATCTCAAACTTCAGGGGTAAGTTTTGAAAACCACCCCTACCCCAGAAAAAAAAATCCCGCATAAAAAAAATTTGAAAAAAAACATCCCGCTAAAAATTTATAACTGTGATGCACCTTTTTTTTGTGCATCTCCGTTATAAAAATTGGTGCATCATAGTTATCACTACTTTTTTTTACTGTGATTCACAATAATAAAAAGGGGCATCAGATCGCATATGTTATTAACTTATTCCAGAAAAAGTTTTGAATTAGAACACTCAACCTTTGTGTATAAAAAAGAGATTTTTCAACTGATTCAACACGCTTATTTTATTAATCATATGGTTAATATACAATGAAATCAATTATCCTAACATGTTTTAGAGTTATTTTGTTTTACTTTTCATCAATTCACGATGGTTAATATGAACTGGTGTTATCCCAATGACAAAGCATGCTATAACAAAGAGATGTGGCACTACCATGTCTACCATCCATCCCTGGTTGTACAACTAATGCCCCTTAAAGAGTATAGTGCATTAAGTTGTTGCAATGTTATAGGAGCATATTAGGTAACGATAGTTGGGTGCATCTCGGTTATAAAAATTGATGCATCATAGTTATAACTATTTTTTTTAACTGTGATTCACCTAAATAAAAAGGTGCATTAAATCGCATATGATTAACTTATTACAGAAAAGTTTGAATTAGAACCCTCAACCTTTGTGTATAAAAAGAGAGATTTTTAACTGATTCAACACGCTTATTTTATTAATCACATGGTTAATATACAATGAAATCAATTATCCTAACATGTTTCAGAGTCATTTTATTAATCACATTGTTAATACAAATAAGCCGTAAAAAGGTTTATTTATATTTTACGATCTTCTAATGTTTTGTCGATAACAAACGTAAAATCATTTTAACGAAACAAATAAAATACGTAAATGGTTTGAGCCAATAGTTTACTAACACACTTACATTTTCATATAAATCACTAACCAAGTAATAGTGTTTTTCATGTTATAGTAATACTTATGTATAACAACTAGTGTTTACATATTGGGTAGATATATACATACTTAGTATGTATTATAATGGGTAATAGAATGGGTAGAAGTTTAAGTATTTAACCCATTGACTTAATACATTGAATGTAGTTGGGTAAAACCCAAAGTCCATTACCCATACCCATGGAGCATAATCCATAACCCATGACCCATTGCATAACATCATGCATAAGTCATAATGGGTATTATCCATGACCCATGGAGCTAACCCATAACCCATTTACTAGATACATTACATCTTCTAGATACATTGTATCTACTTGGATACCCATGGTCCAAAGTCTAGGACCCATGACCCATAACCCATAACCCATGACCCATGACCCATAACCCATGGGTAATGAGGAGCGTCTCACGGATCCCTCAAAATACACTAGACGGATCCCTCCAACAAGGGATCCGTGGAACAGTAGCATAATTTGTCTATAAATAGAAAGCCATTTCTTCATTGTAAGTCACCCTTTTCACACACATCTTCTCTTAGTGTTGTAAACTTTCTAATCTCAGATACAAAGTATCTTTCTATTGAGTTTTGTGTTTGTGCGATTCTCTAGGTTCCTCTTAAAGGCGAGATCCTCACTTCTTGAAGTTGAGCAAGCTCAAGTCCACGGGTTGCCAAGCTTCGTCATCATCAAGACTACTGATGGTATCTTGTTGATAGTTATTTCCTTTCTCATTAGAAGTGTTGTGTCGAAGACATAGGTGAAGTATGTCTAAAGGGTCAAGACAAAGGCATTAGTGAAAGGTGTCGAAGAGTCGTATCGAAGGCATTAGTGAAATGTGCCAAAGATTCGTGTCAAAGGCATTAGTGAAGAGTGTTGAAAGTCCATGTTGAAGGCATTAGTGAAGGGTGCCTAGAAGTTAAGTCAAAGGTATTAGTGAAAGGTGCCTAGGGTGTACATTCGATATGGTGTGTCAATGTACAAGATAGATTAGTATTGGGTCAAAGGATATTGATATCCTTGTAATGGAACTCGGTATCTAGCCTTGTACTAGATAAAGTGTAGGCGACGTTGTGATAGGTTTGGTTCTACCTCGTGGAAGAACCCGGTGTCTAAATAGTAGGCGACGTTGTGAAGGCTTCTCCACCACAACGAGTTTGTGTTGTGTAGTGATTACGAACTCTCGAGTAGGTGACTCGGGGAGTGGAGTAGGGCAAGGAAGGTGTCCTTGTAGTCGAACCACTATAAATACTCGCGTTGTAGTTTTGTGCTTCTTACTCTTTATCTTACTTTAATTTATTCATAGGCTTATCAATCAACATCCAACACACACGTTTAAATAGATTGACATAAGTCAATCTAAATAGTTTAAAACCAAGTTTTAATCGGTAAAACTATTCAACCCCCCTTCTTGTGAATCGAATCTATAAATCGCAAATTTGATTCACAAATCTTTGTAAAAATCGAGTTATGATAATGATTCACTAAATACGTACATATGATTCAGAATTGTACATATATCGTAAAATCGTGAAGTTTTCAACATTGAATCAATTATTTTTTACACATTTTTTATTTGAATCACATTAAAATAAGTTCTACACTTGAAAAACTTGAATCGGAGTTAAAAATCTAGCGTTTTTTAGCCTTCTCAATTTTCTTCTCAACGGATCCAGATTCTCTCTCCCTCTCTCTCTCTCTATATATATATATATATATATATATATATATATATATATATATATATATGGAAGGGTTATTTTCACAACCAAGAAAAAGTCGAGAACTGCGAGAACCGATCTCAACCATTTAATATTTGATCAATGGCTAAAATAATTTGTGACATTTTTGTAAATTAAGCATTTGTTAAGGAATGTTTTATAATTAAACAAAGAGTAAAAATGGGATTTAAGGCCAGCCCATTGAATTAACCATCCCAGTATATTTGGGGTTTGAAACTTTGAATGCATCAATTTTATATAAGAAAACCTAATTTTCATTTGGGAAATATAGTCAAATAGACCGTGCGCCCTGCGGCTTATCACTTTCCGGACCACGCTTTTTTGCCATATGAAAATGGACCAGTTGCCCAGCGATTTTCTTGTAGCCAACCATGGAGTGCCACGTGTCCGACAAAGGTACGACAGAAGTACGTATTTGGAGAGTATATGTCATGTATTGTAAGGTATTGTTTTTTAGGCAACCAAAGTGTATTTTCGGGCAACTATATGTTATTGGGCAACTTGTATTTATGCACGAGGAGAATATGGTCATTTTACATTGGTTGTATTATAAAACTAATAATAATAACTCAAGACGTAGTCACACAACATCACGCGCGCACACACACAATCAAACATCTGCTTCTACAATTTGTAACAGCTTCTACAATTAAACGTCTTCTTCTACATCACACGCACACACTCACAAACCACATCTTATTCACAGAACCCTCTAAACCCTCATTAATTTTACTGTATAATTCCATATGACAAAATTAAAGTTGTACAATTGTAAAATCGCAGTTCGTTGTACATTGAAGTTGCTGCCAGATATTAAACTCTGTTTGTCAAAGAATGAAAACCGCGAAAGGTTGTTCAGGCAAACAGTTTTTGGTCCATGGTTGGATATAAAGTCGTGTGATAATGACTGCCTTCTGATACATTATGTTTTGCAACACCAGGTATATGTTTCTAACATCTCCTCTGATTCCCCTCCAATAAAATTCCAAATTGGGGATCATTCGTTAAGGTTTGGCCGGAAAGAATTTTGTCTGATAACAGGGTTTCGATTTGGCAAAGTTTCAAAACCGATTAAACGATCTAGCGCATTTTTCGATCGTGTATTTCCTGAAAAAAAGAGTAATGGTATAACAAATGTACATGCAATTGATCTTTTGGCCCTTGTTAATGACGGAAATAAGGATGGGAAAAGATGGTTATCTCTTTCTGATGAGGATGTTGTTAGGGTGTGTCTGCTGGTAGCTGCAGACCTGGTGTTTATGGGAAAAGAAGACAAGAATTGCATCCATAAACACTTATTGAGCTTGGTTGACGATTTTGAAGCCTGGAATGCATTTCCTTGGGGTGAATATATGTGGCATAAATTTTATCAAAGGACTGTCAATATTGTTCATATACACAGAAAAGATCATTTGTTAATGGGAATTGATACTCACACCACCTTTTTTGATTATTGCACCACAATATGTGCATTGTAGTTTGTACTGTACAAACTGTAATGCACAGAT
Source organism: Chrysanthemum makinoi (assembly GCA_910596185.1). Taxonomy (NCBI): domain Eukaryota; kingdom Viridiplantae; phylum Streptophyta; class Magnoliopsida; order Asterales; family Asteraceae; genus Chrysanthemum; species Chrysanthemum makinoi. Next base: position 65,472,754 of record OU343223.1, on the reverse strand, counting down.
TGTGGTGAAATAATAAAAAAAGGTGGTGTGAGTATCACCTCCCTTTGTTAAAATTGAAAAAGAACCCAAAGTTCAGTGCCACATACAATCTATACGGGTTCGCTTGGGCTTTCAAGGTTAGAATTCTCATTAGTTTGTACTAATGTATGAATGTCTAGCTTTGATAACATATTTCTTTAAAAAAACAGGTTATGAAAAGATTTTGATTCAATTTTGTTGTGCTATTACTTTTTCATTTCAAAAGTACCTAAAATTAATGTTGTTGTTTTATTGTTATGAAATGCTGGTGTTTTGTTCTGTATACAAGTAATATAAAAGTTACCCGTAATTTAGATTACAACAATGTTATAACACATTTTAGTTTGTGATTTATTTTTAAAACAGTAACCAATAAAGGTATTGTTTCATCCTAAACAGGTGACCTTTACTTTGGTAAACCTTGAAACATTTACAAAAACGATAGCTGCATAAGTACATGTTTTAAAGATGACAGTTGTGCTTATTACAGATTTGGATTTTGGAGACTTACCCTAAAAGCTCACTTTGGTGGGGTGAAAGACAATAAGGTCATTCCACGTGGTCTTGCTTGGTCAGGATTTTCAAAGTTTCGGAAAGCGGACTGTTGTAACCTATTTGGACCGGTATGCATCACACCTTCTTACATTGCTGACCCCACTAACTTGTACCTGAATTTGTTCACAGTATATCAGTAATTTTAAAATTTTTTGTTGTTAGGATTCAACTCCCATTGCTGAACATTCTGCAACACAAGCTGAAATGAAGCAACCGTGGTGTATTGTCAGCGCCCACTTTATAGATGGTTTGTCTGTTCCAGAGACAGATGATGGCGACAAGACTGCAGATCATTCGAATGCATTCGCGGACGATTTCAATTTAAACTTGTGCATGGACGCTTTCAATTTAAATGTTGCACAAAAACGGAACTACTCATTCGACAGGGGGTCTATTTCGTGAGTTACTGGATTTGGAAAAAAAAGTTTTGATGATAGAAAATGGCATTCATTCGGTCAGAAACACACCATTTGTACTTGATGTGTTTAGGAGTGTGAAAAGCAGACTTTCAAAAGTACAGCAACTATTGGGTCTTAATAATGATGTTGCTGTTGATCCAGAACAATCTAAAAGTTATGCCACCACAAACGACTCTGACGTTACTCCAGATGATCCGAAGGTTTGTATTTACTTTTCAGTTTACCTCCAATGTTTATACCAAACTCAAATAATCGTTCGTGTCTACACTTATATCAAACATTGGTCGATACAGGCCACGTCGTGTCATATGGTAGGCCCTAACGGGGATAAGGTTGTCCATGCGGACCATGCAACGGACATTGACAATGATGATGGGCTTAAAGAAACGCAACCATGTAACCTTGGTATTCTTGTTGAAGCTTATGCCATGACCCAAAAATGTCCTGTTATGGAATATGGAGGTGAAAGTAGTACTCAACTTCAACCAGTTGCACCTAACGAGGAAAATAAAATACCCGGTGACCCCATTATTGTACGTTATATTTCACTTACAGTTTAAATATCAGCTATAGCATACGTCCATACTTATGTATATATATTTAAAATTCAGCAGGAAACGGATTGTGGTAATGATTGGTCGTCTTACATGAACGATGAAAATGTTTCGGGTGATAATTCTGTAGATGCAATGGATTGTGATAATGAACAGCAAGATGTGGTTCAGAAACAATTGCCTTGCCAACCTGAACCCGTTAACAATATTGTTTGTGTGCAGACAGAAGTAGGAACACCCACCAACCAAGCTCATGAGGTATCTACATTATCAGTAAAACATCGCCGATAAATAAAATACTTTAATTTGCTGTTTTGTAACATACTATAATCTCAAATCTCAGTTTAAAGACAACAACCTGCCATATGTAAATGTGGTTGCCCAAAATGACACACCTATTTTGGGACCTGTTTCCTCCCAAGATAATGTCAACAAAATCGTCGATAAAAAATTGTGTGTTCCGTCTTTAGATTTAATGGATTGTGATGATTAACAAGGGGATGTGGTTGAAAAAGATTCGTTTGTTGGCCTTGAATCCAGTAACAATAATGTTGCTGTGGTTAGCCTAGTAGATACACCAACAAAGAAAGACGTTGAAGCCCCTGAATCTCAGGTTAAAGCCAAAAAGTGTCATTTGAAAATGTGGTAGGTCCTAATGACAAACCTCTGTTGGAAGATCTTTTCTCCGATATGAATACGAAAAAAAGAAAGAGAGTAAAACTGAACGACAACCTTAGTAAAAGAAGGCGCATTGTACAAAATTACGTGAAGTTTCTTGGGTCTGTCAATTCGGCAAATGGGGTATCAAAAACATCAGCTACTCCTTGCCGCCGTCTTACAAGATCGCAGGGTGTCATTAACGAGGCTATTATCCCGACTGCCGTTTCAGATGTACAACACCTTATTAAATTGTAACTGACACGAATATTTTATGTTTTTCTGCTTATTTTTCAACTTTATTTTCAGGAAACATCTGGAAACCCCAGAACGTGTCGCTTCTATTCGCCCACAATTGAACCGTTTGTAGAGGTAGGTTCTGTTTGTTAATCCATTAACATCATTATCATTGGGTGTATGCTATTGAATATATTTATTTTTTAGGAACTTTTACGACACCCGAAATGCAACAAGAAGAAGGTTACTATTCCTGATTACCTTCGCAAGCATTTGAAGCTTAAAGAACCATTACTTTATAGGTTTCCTTGTGGCTCCAGTGCGGTTATTGCTTATAGGAATTTTTGGGTAGCCTTGGCATGTGTTGAAGATTGCACTGGCGGGTGGCTTAATGAGTTAGTGAGTAAACCTGATGCCTAGCTGGTCTACTACACTTGTTTATTATTTCGTTTTGTTACTTATGAACCGAATGTTTACAGTTTTGATTTGCTTTATATGTCCGCAGCACTTGGATGCATGGGTTGAATTTATGTGGTTGTTTAGACCAGCTGATGCAGATTGGGCTTTGGCAGGGTGTACTTTCTGCAATCAAATCCTAGGTGGCAACATGCCTACCACTTATTCAGATGGCACAACATACCCTGTGGCTTGGCGAGATGTTGCAAAGGTCATTTTGGCAGACTCTTATCGTACATATACCACTACAGTTATAAATAGCTTATACTATTCTATATTTGTTTTATATATCAGGTGTATTTTCCCATGAATGAAAATACAAAACACTGGCTACTCTGTGAGCTCCATATCCGCACTGGAGTTTTTTACATTTATGACTCTCTTGGGTCAGCCTCAGGACGTGAACGGTGGTTGCGAGGTTCCAAGAGAAAGTTACAAACACAGCTTAAATGATACCTAACAAACGCTAGGGTACTGCATAGTAAGGGCATATCACCGGAGGATTATAAAATCACATACAAGTGTCCAAAAGTACCCGAACAATCGGACTTATATGGTGACTGAAGAGTATGGATGTGCATTATTTTGTACAGATTGCTCTGTAACCAGCCTCTGGAAGTAGACGACTCTCTTCAAACAACTTTAGCTTGCCGTGAACGGATGCTTGAATACTTCTGGAAGCACAAGGTTGAATACATAAATTGATAGCGGTCTTTCAAGGTACGATCCTTAATGTCCGTTTGACCCATAATTATTGTCTAATGTTGACTTGTGAAGTATTTTTCTTTCAACGTATACTGTAGGTATTTTTACTTCTATTATATATTATTCGATTATTATAATAGTTTTTTAACTCAACGGCATTTCTTTAGTTAATACCCATGCACATATACAAAAAGGCCTATGCTTTGCAAACCACTTCTATATGGGTTATGTATACTTTATTAATTTTTGGTATATATCAAAATTTAATATTTGGTTGCCCTATAGTACATCACGGTACATGTCCTTAAATGTCGTCTGTTCCCAATCTCTTTCTTCAATACAAATCTTTCTTAATTTGTTTAACAGAATCTTTCTTTCTTCTTTTGGTCTATTCACTTCATATCTTTATCCCAATCTTTCTTCTTTTGTTTAACAAAATGTCCGACTATATCCCACTGGATGTTCAACTAGATATCATTCGCAGGCTACCTCCTAAGTCTATACTCCAGCTACGTAGTGTTTCCAAGTTATGGAAGGCTAGTATAGATTGTGGATTCTTCATCTTTAATTACGGTGTTCGTCGTAACGATGAGTGTTTTTCTACGCTAACATTTGATCAGGGTCACAAAGGTTTTATGTTAGCTTTTGATGAACAGCTGACCGCTACGGTACTTCAAACAGATTTAATGCTTTCATCTATGATTGCAGTTGGCAATTCTAATGGTCTTTCGTGTTTTGTTTATGGCTCCAATCTAATGTCTGTTATTTGGAACCCGACAATCCAAAAATCACTTGCAGTACATGTCCCCGTTTTACACGCATCAAATTGAATGTAAAAAGATTTGTTTGGTTTTGCCGTCCGTCCAGACACTCTTGACCCGACGATCGTGAAGGTCTCTTATCCTGTTTTCCAAAGTGGTTTCTGGTATGTGTCTGTGTTTTCTTTCAACTCGTTAAGGTGGACATGCCTTGAAAATTTCCACCCCCCTCGTGAAACTTTCAAATTGAAACGTCAAAGTCAGGCAGTTGTAGGTCATTTTATCTATTGGACTGGGAGTGAAAAGTTAACTAATGAGGACGGTGTTACATACAAGATTTATATGTTGATTTCGTTTGATTTGGTAACCAACCAATTTAAAGTTATAGACCTACCACAGATTTTAAAAAATGAACTCCCAGTTCCATTCTATGTTTTCGATCTTGGAACCTCTCTAGTGATTTCTGGTATGATCATTGATGAAGATATGCCATTGTTTTGTAAATGGTTGTTGGACATGAATGGTTTTGCCATAAGATCATTTAGAAGCCTCTTTGCCATCCCCACCCTATTATCTGTTCGTTTGCTTGGGTTTACAAAGGATCAGGCTCCAATAGTGGAAGCGTACACTGCCAACAATTTGGGTCACTCGCTATTCCTGTACAACAAAGAACTTGAATTATTTGTCAGCATGGGAATTTGAGGAGATACGGGATCTTTCTACATCGCCCTATACAAAGAATATCTTCTTTTGTTAAATCATACAGACCGTGCTGTCTATAGTATGTTTTATTTATAACTTACCATTATATTCATGTTCCTTTTAAACATTATCACTTGATTTGGTTAACAATATATGAGTGCCATTTTCAACAGGTTTTTTTGGCTGAAGTTACGGATCAGGCTAAATGGGAATGAAGGTTTGTGGTTTTAGTACGTCATTGTGGGAAGGAAGCATTGGATTTTAGATTTTTAGTAGTCGCTGAATGTTATCAATCAAGTGGTTATTTAATATGTAACAATTAAAGTTGTAACCATGTAGTAATCGTAATATGTAGTTGGTTGTCTGTATCAAACGTTGTATGTCAACGCATTTACTATTTCATCGTTCGTTATCCCATTATCCATGTTTATTTAATCTGGGCAACAAGCAGTTGTTACCCAAAATAAATTTGGCAACTAACTTTTGTACTTAGGGCAACTTGTTTTCCCTACGGACTACTTTTATAAACCCACGACTCCTTCTAGACGTACATTTCGTATTCTACAAGCTACTAATAACTACCAACTAGGGACAATGCACACTTCCAAAAAAATAGGTTTAACATTCAACACTAGTACAAATTAACTAGCAGTTGTAAGTTTACTACAAGCAATGGTAAACGACTAGCAGTTGTTAGTATACAACCAATTCATTTATTAACTCGAGATATTTAATTTAAGTAATCGAGCATAAAAGCACTGTAGCATTTCTTTTTTACGTTTACATATGTCGCATAAAGCTCAAAAGAATGTAACTCTACACATATGATAACCTGATGCCGTTATGTGCTTCTGTCCAAGTGAAGATGTTGATGTTTTTAGAATAAGTGATGGTCTTTAAAATTGTTTCGTCCATTGACATAAAAATATGTTTTTGATCCCAGTTTAGCGAAGGATCTACTATAGAAGTTGACTAAACGAACACAACCTATTAAACACTATGCGGAATCTAGTGCTTCACCTTAAGAAGAATAACGATTAACGAACAGTTATTCTCACTAAACACCTCGATATGTTGTTAATACACGAATACTCTGAATAGTATTGGGGTAAACAACCTTCAAGTGTATCGACTCTAGATATCACCAAAACTTATATCTAACTCAAACCTAGGACCTCCTTTAATAGGCTAAAGAGTCCTTTACAAAATCATAGTATCTGTACATGATAACTATGCTTACCATACTTATCTAATACAAAACATCCTACCGAAGACATTCTAGAATATTACATATTCATCCCACACAATCATACTAGCAGTGACAAGTACATTAGCAGTGGTACGCGACTTATACTACCACTGGTTTGTCTATTGCTGACACTCTTTTTTTTCGCTGGCTTTCCGGTCCGGGTCTTTTGCCTTTATCCTTTTCTTGAAGGAGTTTCGGTGGCTTGCTTCCTCGTGGCCCCGGCGTATTCAACCCATGGGATTCCCTTGCAGAATTAGATAGGCCTTTCAACTTCAATGGGCCTTTCGAGGGTATTCCCGTCTAAATACGCCCATCTGCGCAGTACAGGAAGGGCTTTTGGTAATGTAGCTTTCCACCCCGGCTTTTATTTTATCCGGCTCCTGGCTGGTCATTTTTCCTTAGACTCGGTCTATCCAACCAGATATGCCTGAATTAGTAGACGCACACTTGAATGGGGGTCGGGCTGCACCAACAGAGGAAGAAGGCATAGTTTTCATCCTCTGTTGTTTGACTTTCTTAGGGAAGTTTCTTGTTAGTTAGGGGCTGGTTTACGTATTTCATTGCCCTTAACTTCCTTTTGTTGCCCTTCCCTACGGGACCCATCTGCCGAACATATATTATCACTCCCATGACCCAATTCCCATGATTTATTTCCTTCTTCCGCTCTCGAACGCCGAGGTTACGAAGGAAATGCCTGCACTTTCAAGATCCCATATTGCTAATGAGAGTCTAATAGGTTTAAACTCCCACCTTTGGTATGAATATGGTCCTGGCAGACTACCACAACTTGAATGGACATGGGTTTTGGGTGAAGGTGTGCTGTGAATGGTCGCGGAGATGGGTTATTAGTCGTCATTTTAGAATGACTAATTGTTATTAGTGGTCATTTTAGAACATGTTTCAGTTGTCGCAGCTTCAGCTCTGCGCTTATTTTTTTTGGGGGGGGGGGTAAAGGTTTAGGCTATGTATGGGCTTTTTTGAAACGGCCGTGCGTGGGCAACGAGCTGTTGTTGACATCCGTATGTATTATTTTTGTACTGTGTACCATCGTGTTCTTTTTCTGAATAACATCTTCAACTTCTCTTCGGTGTTTCTAAAAAGTTTCGGTTGCCTGATTTGCAGGTGGAAATCTTTTTTGTAGGTGAAGGAATGGTTCCTTTTTTGCTTTTTCTGGACTTTCCCTTGATTTACCTCGCGTATTTATAGCGAGGATTTTACTGTTCGTGCACGCGTTATCATTAATTTTTCATTAAGTGTTTTGTGGGTAGGCACGTGCCTAGCCTCCTAGACTGTTCCTGCTATATTTGACATAAAATTACTTGGGAAGGAACGTGAATCTTTACATGCAGATTTTCTCTCCTTTTTGCTATTTGAATATAAATGATTACGTAAACACAAACGAATATGATTTTTGCGTGGAAACTAGCGGTGGCTTTTGCGACACTAGCACTGGTTACATCGACGTTAGCAGTGGTTAGATCGACGTTAGCAGTGGTTGGGATTTACGTATGAACATACTTAAGAATTTGTTCAAACCCTGTAGCCTCCATTCGCGGCAGCAGTTGTAACTCTTAATCGAGTTTGTATCCCCAATTGAATCCAAATTAATTTGTACTAAAAACTAACCTTTTTAACACTTTTAGCAGTTGTTACTAATTTTTTGGCGCATATATCCCCAACTGTGCTGTTCAAATTATGTCTTCTTTTTTTTAATTTTTGTATTTATTTAATTTTTTTTAATGATATAATAAGGGTTATTATTCTAACACATAAATAAGCATGTAACTCAACACGTCATCATCTTCTATTATCGAGACACAAAAATTCTTACTACCATTATTAGAATAGTCTCATTGCCATGCATTCCCCAAACAAGTACCCACCCACACTATGACTTTTTTTTAACTAAATAAAATTTCATATTCATATTACTACTTTATTAGTAAGTTTTTTATTTTTGTAACGTGACTTACTATCTAGTAACATTCCACAAATATATACTAGTAACATAAAAGGGATCACATCCATAGGTTAACATGACATACACAGACTATACAAAGATGAGATAAGTGACTCCAAAATGTAACAACTATCCCCTAATAAACAAAAGGCAGCAGCTCCCATGTAATTAATCCAAAGCACATCAAATCTCCATTGACTCCAACTTTTCAATTAAACCATTCAGCTCTTTAACACGGTCATGTTTTCTAAACCAAGAAAATAGAAGTTTGGAACTCTCAGCCAGATCCTCATTTTGCATTCTTAACAGGTGATTAATAGTTGGCAACCAACAATCCGACCCGCATAAAAGCTCCACTTCCGCTATCATTTGTTGTCTACGGTTGACACGACCCCTAATTTCAACAGCATTCCTCCTATGATCTACTTCATCACGTAAAGCAACTTCCAAGTCACCTCTGTAGTACGCGATCGTAATATCTTTTAACAACTTTGAGCTACCAACCATTGGTAATTCATCACATAAAACCATGCCAGCAGATATCGTTATGTTTGCTTTTCTAAGACTATCACTAATAGAGATACGAAAAACTGTTTTTGTTACATAGCGTCATATATAGACATGAAATTTCTGACAAACTAGTTATGACAATTGTCTGTTTCCAATGGACAAGTGGATCACAACCCCAAATAAGTACCCACCCACACTTTGTTTTTTATAGTATCTTCCTATTTTTTTCAAATACTTTTTTTGACGAGTTTGCTAGTGCATAGCTAGGAAATGGTACTTTGAGCAACTAAATTGTGTACTCATGGCAACTAGTTTATGTAGTAGTACTTTTAGTCAAGTGGTGATGTATGCAATAAGGGGCTGGGGTTTGACTGTATTTAATTTACATCTTTCTATTTTTTAAACTATTTTTATGACGAGTTTGCTAATGCATAGCTAGCAAATGGTACTTTGGGCAACTAAATAGCGTACTCATGGCAACTAGTATACGTAGTAGTACTTTTAGTCAAGTGGTGATGTTTAATCCACCAAGCATGAGATTTTTCAAACGACTCAAAGATCCACACCTATGAGAATAAAAAAATAAAAAAGAAAAAAAACATAAACTTTTAAATATAAAAATCAATAAAAATGTTAACTTGGAAAATGGATACCTGAAACCCTAACACAAATCCAGACAGTGTGTATGTCGGACAATGCTTTGGATCTTTCTTCAATCTTAAAAGGTGGTCATCCGCGTGCTTATCAAATACATTATGAAGTTGGTCATATAAATGAGTCCAAATATGCTCACCCCATGGAAAAGCATTCCAATCATCTAGATTATCAACTAACCTCATCAGTGTATCATCCACCTTGCATGTCAACAAACGACCCATAAAGATCACCTCTAAGGCTAACAAAAGACAAAGACGTACAACATCTTCATCAGATATCTGTCGAAACCGCTCTTCATCTTCGATAACACCAATAACATCTAAGTTGGTTAGAATATACCCTTGCTTGTCAGGAAATACCCTGTTACGAAAATTTAGAGAACCAGATTGTTAGGTCACCATGTTTGTAACACAAGCATCAATATAAGAAGTAGAGATGAAGAAGGATAGGATGAACACTAAACAACACACACGAATAAATATGGAAAATGTTATGCGTAGAGTAATATTGTAAAGTGAACAACCAACCCTCAAGTGAGGGTTTACAAGAGGTATTTATAGGGCAAGGAGCTAGGGCAACACTACTAGCATCCTTCCCTTCTTATGGGCTTGGACCAAGGCTCATGGGCTTTCTACATAAGCCTTGGCATGATAACTAACATAAAAGCCATAATTAAGCTAACTATTACATATTAATTACTAACACTTGAATTTTAGTTTACGAGTGATTCCAACAATCTCCCCCTAAGTGTTAGTGATTGATAATATAAACGTTGTAGGTGCTGATGTAATAGTAGCTTTGACGTCTTCTGACATTCTTCTTTCTTGTGAGAGGAAATGTCTTGATTCGAACAATGTCCCCAGAGTAGAGAAATTGTTTCCTTTGAAGTATTCTGCTTTGACGTCATCATTTACTTTGTTCTTTGATCTTTGTTCTTTGTGATGGTAGTGATAGTATGTTGTGGTTGTCTGCATCAGGTCTTCTTCGTTGCTCCAGTGTCTCCGCGTCTTTCTCCAACATGCTCACACGCTCTTTAACGTTGGATTTCAGTGTTGATGTAGTTCTCTAAGTCTTTAAACTTTGTAGATTTTTTGACATTGATGAAGAATCATTCTGACTTTGTGTTGCCTTTAATCATGTGAGAACTTCATATATGATGTGGTTGGTCTGAGCATGTGGAGAATTAGCACGATCTTTTCTACCCGCAAGCATCCATAAGAAGAAAACATAAAACATGGGTTATAAATAATCCAGCGCTTACAAGTTTGAACTTCGAGAGTGTTAACAACATAGTGTGAAAACACAACTCTAATTATCACAAAGGCTGTTCCTGAACTGGAGTCCCACAAGTGAGATAACGCGATGTACCGAAGTACATCTACAGTTCAGATGAGTTGCTGAGGTACACCGAAGCATCACCCCACGACTGTAGACCGTTTGAGACACACTAAGCGTAATCCACGGGGAGTTACCGAAGTGACTTGCTGTCAAGGCTGTTAGATGTTGACCCTGGCAGGAGTTTCCATTCAATCACTGAGGATCATAATTGTGAACCTCTCATAAATTTTCTCGACAGATTGCTAAGATTTGTGAAGGACTCGATAATGTATCACTTGCGTCCTTATTGTTGAACGACAAGCGATGAATTTTCAAGTGTACCTAAGAGATCTTTTGATGAATCTCGTGGCTCTAGACTCAATAGTGCGCTTTGGTTTTCCTGAGCGGAGACTAGGGAGAGGGTCTCCTTCTTCAATACCAGCAATCTCTAAGAGAAAGCCGATAGTTTACGTAGGGTTCCCTGTGAGAATGAAACAAGCTTCTGTTGAGAGAAACTTGAGTGGCTAAGAAGGTTTAGTGCATGCGTCACTGGGTCTATGACGACTTTGATCTTCAATACCGGTGTCATCAAGTGACAACCAGTAGCATATGAATTGAACCCGGAGTCTGCCCTAAGTTGAATAATCTGGAGGGCTATTTCTTTTCACCCTTTTTCTTACTTTTCTTTTTAATTCTTCAACTCCTTCTTTCTCCGATTATCATTTTCTCCTTTTTTATAATCATACCTAAGTACTTCTAGATTCTAACTATTGGTGGTGTCCTTGGGTAGATCCCTCCGGCTCTGGCGGATCATAGGACGGTTATTCCTAACCTTAGTCACCTTATAACTCCATGACTAACCTATGTTGCCATAAAACCATTTTCATTGAAAATCTCTCACAGTGGTTATGAGTAAAAGCATTTAACACCACTGTTTGAGAGTTTTAAGATTTTGCATAATTACTCCCCCTCCACACGTGCTTAAGAGTTTTGACTGAAATCTGCACGGTGAGAGAAGAGCGCGCACTTTTGAATTGATCAACTCATGATAGACAATCCCCTACGAGACACGGTTACGTTGCATAGTTAAAGAGATATATTGTCAGCTTTTAGGTGACAACTAACTCTAATAACTACCTTGAAGGTGTGGACAACCTCGAAAGGTTGTCAAACCCGTCAAAGTTCATGTCTACCAAGAGTTTCTCGAATGGTACATTCTACTCGGACAAGTCCTTTGCGAGACATGTTTACATCACTAGCGAATTAGCTTGAAATTATTACCCGTCCCAGACAAGTCTTTTCGAGTTACTAACATTTCAGAGTTCGTCAATTCGTTGGTTAAGTCTATTCACACGATGATTCTCTTGCAAGTTACAACATATTTTTTATCACATAATTTTTCTCCCCCTTAAAAATGGCATATAAGTGTTATTTTTGATGAAATTTGATATCAAATATGTCCATTTCGAGTTTTGCGGGAAGATTACCACGAAGAACATTTTGTGAACAAAGTTTTTAATCAAATACTCCTCCTCAACAAGTGATATTAACTTTTGATGTTTTGAAAAATCATAAAGGGAAGTTGATCTGCGCAAAACCGTCAAGTCTTTACAGACTTAAACTGCTCAGACACAAATGCAAATGAAGATCAGAGAATACAGAGGATTCCCGGGTCGTTAAGTCCCACGGAGACTCAATGGTGTGTAGAACACTTGATCAGACGGTAGAATGATCACTAAGGATAGCGATCAGAAAGGATTAGATTGAATATTACACTACTGAAAAAGGAAATAAATAAAAGCGGCTTAAATGCAAATTAAGGAAATTAAAAAGATAAAAGATATTAAATAAACGCTATCACTATATTTAAAGTGATGAACGTTTAAAACCTAAAACTTACGTTTAAATTAAAAACTACGTAAACGTGCAAAATAAAAAGTGAAATCTGAGAAATAAAAGTCCTAAAAATATGAAAAATACATTTTTACAAACCTAATTATATAAGAAAATTATTAGAAAAGAAAAATTATTTTTAAAACTATTTAATTAATTATTATTAATTAAAAACTATTTTAAACTATTTAATAATACTCTAAAATAAAAGAAAATATGAAATAAGACTAGAAAAATAAAATAAAGACTTAGAAAAATCTAAAATATGATAAAACTAATTTTAAAACAGAAAATATATTTTTTAGACTTTTTATGTATTTATTATTAATTTAAAACTATTTAAAACTAAGTAAAATGCTAGAAAATACAATTTAAACTAAGAAAATTATAGAAAAATACTTTTTAGGCTTTTTATATTTATCTAAACTTAAGAAAAATGAAAACTTATTTTTTTGAAGCTTTTCTTAATTATTTGTATTAAATACTATTTAAAAGTGCTTAAAAACTAATTTAAATTAAGAAAAATAGCAAAACAACTTAGAAAAATCTAAAAATTTCAGGAAAAGTCTAAAATATTATAAGGAATAAAGGAAAAATATAAAAACAAGGTGCTATGTGTGGAATTATGGAACTGAAGTGGAAAGTGCTTAAAAATAAGCACTTTGATAAGCCAAAAGCTCACCAAAAGCTACCAGACTGAAACAGGAGCTACTATAAGCTAAAAGAACTGAAATGGAACAAGTTTCAACAAGCCTTAACCACTGATAAGCTATATTCAACAGATTTGAGGGTTTGAACAAAAGGGCCAAAACAGTGAAAGGGGTGCCCTCTTGCAGTCACCAAATAAGCAACCAAATAAGCTAACAACCTAAAACTAAAACTTGCAACTTATACTAGACCTGGTTGAGAGTTTGTAAACCAAAGAAGAGACCACAGTGAGCTTTATTGAGCTAGATACAAGCTCTGCACAAACTGTGCAGAGCCAGTGTCAACTGTCTCAGTTGCACAGGGCAACTAAGACCCTAAAGCCAAGCTCATTAGGAGCTTCTAAAAATTTGATAAAATTATGGAAAAATACTAATAAGACACAAGACCAGCTGAGCTTTCTAAACCTACCATTTTCATTAAAATTGGCTCAGAAATGAGTGCATGAAAATCTTTCTTTTGACCCAAAACTGAGTATTTTAACTTTTGACTTTTCTTAAACTGATAAATTGACTTTTGTGAGATTTGAAGCTAATTTTATGACTGATAATGGACTTAATAGATGTAATAAGCTTAATGCTAGCTTAATCTAGGAAATTTAAACACAAAATAAGAATTGGATTGTTCAAAAATCCAACAGTGAAGTTGCAAGATCAAATGAAATGAAAATTTGACTTTCTTGGTTTGCAGACTCAATAATAAGACAGGAATGGGTTCAAATAAACTAGACAAGCATAAACCAAAAGATCTTAACTACTTAAAAAGCCTTAAACACAGTAATTGCAGTCAAACCAAACACCCTCTTAAAACTGAAATACAAACTAAAATGAGAACTAACACTGAACCAAACAGTACCTTTGATCAAAATGAGTTTATATGATCATATTACAACTATATAAACACTTAGAAAACATTTTGTGACCACAGATACACTATCAAGTAAAATGTAAATAAACTTGAAAATTAAAAGTGAGACATATACTCACATGTGTCCAACTGGTGCAGGCCAAACCAGAACCCATTACTACACTAATCCTAGTCTATTCCAACCTCTGCAACACCCCTGCAACCACAATTTCCAGATCCACACCCAAATAAGCTTATGGTTGACTTTTGTTGACCAATGAGTGAAAATACTTAAAACTGTTTCCAGAGCTTCTCAAAGACTGTAGAGGGCTTATCAAAGCTTGTTTGACTTTAACAAAAGCTTATAGGAAGCTTAAACTTAGAATTCAAAACTGAAAGTTTCAACAGTAACACAGAATCAAATATTTTATCCAAACCTTGAAATTACTTTAAGAACAGATTACAAAGGTAAATAAAGTTGAGTTTTGATAATAGAAACACAATATTACAAATTCTAAACTACTTTAAGACATTAAATAAAAAAACGACATTGAGGTAATTTATAAAAACTAACTACTCTTTCAAATTGCTTCTCTCTTCCCTTTTTATACTTCAATCAACTCCTCTTCTTGACTTTAGCATTTCCCACCAATAAAAATAGAATTTGGATGACTTGGAGCATTTCTAGCCGTTTGATCATTTTGGCGCCAAAAAGTTCTTTTAACTGTTAAGGGTTGAGTGAATGGAGAAAGGGTGCATTAATTGTTTTTGGAGTTGTGATGAGGTGGGGGGACAAGGAGGGTGATGTGGAGAGGAGGGGGGATGGATTGGTTGAGTTGCAGACATGGTGGGTGAGGAAAGGAGGGAAAGGCGCGAAGGTGTTTGTTTGACCACAGGGGTGGTTTGTTGACCGGGTTTAAACCGGGTAATAGGACCGGGTATTGGGCTTAGGAATTGGATTGGGTTTTGTTTTGGGCTAAGGGTAGCAACTAGGGTCCATTTGGTTTAGTAAATAACAATAAGGACCAAACATGTAAATTAGAAACTCCAAGGACCAAAGCTGAGATTTCTGAAATATTACCCAATGTTTAGTCATGCCAATCTCAAATAATTATAAGGACCATATTTGCCATTTTTGAAAAGTCCAAGGACTAAACATGACATTTTTGGATTTTCAGGGACTAAACTGTAAATTTCTCAAAACTTTTAGATTTTCCACCAAAGGATTAAATATGACAATTTATGATTTTAAAAAGACCTTTGGTGACTTTTCTTTTGAAATTTTGGCTCAGGGACTATTTTTGACAATTTTATAAACTTGGGGGACTAAAACTGCAATTTTTGCAAATTTGATACGTTTTTCATCTGATTTTGATAATTTTGCATTTAAAACACATAAAACACTGATTTGTGATATTTTGATCATTTTAAAGCATTTTTGAGTGTTTTCAGATGATTTTGCAGTTTATATAGTACAAAAATGATGAGTATTTAGAGACTCATCAATCCCCCACACTGAGATATTGCTAGTCCCTAGCAATGATTTGAGAAAACATAATGGATTTTAAACTCTTTACAAAAAGCCATTACTTCTGAGTAGCCAAATGTTTCAGTTCAAGTAAGAACCATGGTACACCGATAACCATGTGATTTTGAGCAAACCACCAGCTTTCAACGGATTTGATTTTGTCTTTACCTGAAGCCGTACCCTTCGGACTAGCCAACTCTTAGATAAATTATCAATATTATCTTTGGTGAGCTGATTACCAATTATGGTTTTTCCACTGCCTTTACCACAAGCCATAACCTTGCGGGCTAGCCAACTCTTCACTTTTTAGGATATGGTGAGTTGAGAACCATACAATTTTGGGCAAATTGCAAGCCATATAAACGGATTTGAGAAATCTTTACCAAGAGCCGTTTGCTCCTGGATTAGCCAATCCTTTAGTCTCTCAAACATGGCGGACTGATAACCAAATGAGTAAGTGTAAAACACTTACTCCAAAAAAAAATTTTTGGCCAAAAACGGAGGAATTGGGTAGATAATATATGAAATTCGCGAGAATTCCCCCCCACACTTAGAAATGAATATTGCCCTCAATATTCAAAGTACCGCGGTTATGCGAAACAAAAACGTGAAGGAAATACTACGGCCATTATTTAGAAAGAAGATTTTTTAAACATGTGGGCAACCCCCCCCCACTAGGGTGGTAGAAAATAGAAAGAAGTCAGAAATATGGGTGAAAACCCATATTGCATGTGCTATTGTTTTTGATTAAAGTCGCTAGCTTGACTCGACCCTGAATTCATTGGTTCATGGGGAAGCAAGTGGAAGATACAATCTCCATCGGACTTTCATTCAAGATGTTTGGATAAACATTGAAATACGTGAAAGTTCCACACCGATGAGATATATCTGAGGACAGAACCCGCTCACAAATGATAACTGAAAATGCCGGTCAAGATAGTGTCTTCATTCCGAAGGTGAAGAAGAGAAGAAGACACATCATATGTGAGGAATGGAAGAAAGATGTTGATAACAATCAAGATCCATTCTTCATCCTCAAATGTGGACATATCGGGAGGAAGGGTGAAGGTAGTATCATCAATAAGCAAACTCTTATGATAGAGTACACCTTCCTCCGAGCCAATATCATCCTCAAGATCAAAATAGAAATGATCATATTTCGGAGGAGATATGTCATGAGAGAGTTCACCGGAGAACTCTTCATGAAGAGAATCATTGGAAAAAGCCTCAAGTTCGGGCTTGTCCAATGTAGAGTCACTATCCACAACGGGGATAGGAGATGAAGCTGGTTTAGCACAAAATGATTCGATCTTAGAAACGAGGAGATTTATATTGAACAATTGTTCACGAAGTACCTCATCCTTAATTTCAAGATCATCAGAATCTCTCACATCTTCTAAGCTAACTAGCTCAGAAGATAGCTCCTCGACATAATCGATGTCTCCATAGGATAAAGAATCGTCAAACGAAATACAATCGTTGTTAGAATCGGAGAACATCTCGACATGATCATATGGAATGTCAAGAGGAGGAGAAGAATCAACATTAAGAGGCTCATCACACATATTACCGGAGATAACCTCGGACTCACTTGGGATTGGGACAAGGCTCTCAACACTAGACGATTCCATTTCTGGAATAGTGCTAAGAGGCTCGTCCCCCCTTATGAGAGAGAGAGTCTTTGGAAGCAATTATAGGTAAGATAGGTGTGATAGCAATAGACTGAGGGAGTTGAGAAATGATATCGTTCAATTGAGTAACACTCTCCTCGTCGCAATCATAGTATTCCCTCATTTGAATACTATCCTCATCATCATCGTCATCATATCTGATTCTGATATTCATCTGCTGAAGCTTACACACCATTCTTTTCATTTGTAGTTTCTTTAGAATGCGTATTTCCTCAGAACTTTGTGGAAGATTACACTCCTCGTAATCATTGAGATGCTGTGAAGGCTCGGAAGTCTGATGACTGATGGAATACTGTGGGGTTGGAAATTGTCAAAACCGGGAGAATTGGAATTGTGAAAATTTTGATTCACCGTTGCGACATTCAAAAGTCGCATGAGGACCCCCACAATTCTCACAACAGAGATAATTGGGAAAATAACTTTCACCAAAGTTCTGATTGTAACACGGTTCTAGCTCATAGACAAGCGGGACCCGTGGAGGACAATCAAAACCGTAATGAGAATCATTCCCACAAAACTCGCATGAGTAGGATTCGTATTGGGGCTGTGGAGGTAGGTAGGAAAAATCGGGTGTTTCATTTGAAATAGGATCGGGATTACCGACAAACTTGTCTCCGAAACCCACATTGGTACATCGCCGACAATTTCCACCGTTAAATGGACCTCCACACCAGGAACATGTCAAATACCATGACATAGAGAATTAAACAGATAAGAGGGATAAGAGATGAAGAATTAAACGGTTATAGAGGATAAGGAATGGAGAATTAAACAGATTAGAGGGTAAAAGATGGATATTTTTGGATTTTTGAAAAACATGCTTTAAAAACAAAGAATGAAAATATTTTTGGTGTAGATAACACTTTAGGAAAAGTGTTAATGAACTTTTTGGATTTTTGAAAACTCTACAAAAAACTTTTTACAAAAGATGGGGTATGTGCAAGAATGGGTCTGAAAAAAGGCTAACACACGCTAAAGCCTCCCCGGCAGCGGCGCCAAATTTGATCTCGCGCAAAACCGTCAAGTCTTTACAGACTTAAACTGCTCAGACACAAATGCAAATGAAGATCAGAGAATACAGAGGATTCCCGGGTCGTTAAGTCCCACGGAGACTCAATGGTGTGTAGAACACTTGATCAGACGGTAGAATGATCACTAAGGATAGCGATCAGAAAGGATTAGATTGAATATTACACTACTGAAAAAGGAAATAAATAAAAGCGGCTTAAATGCAAATTAAGGAAATTAAAAAGATAAAAGATATTAAATAAACGCTATCACTATATTTAAAGTGATGAACGTTTAAAACCTAAAACTTACGTTTAAATTAAAAACTACGTAAACGTGCAAAATAAAAAGTGAAATCTGAGAAATAAAAGTCCTAAAAATATGAAAAATACATTTTTACAAACCTAATTATATAAGAAAATTATTAGAAAAGAAAAATTATTTTTAAAACTATTTAATTAATTATTATTAATTAAAACTATTTTAAACTATTTAATAATACTCTAAAATAAAAGAAAATATGAAATAAGACTAGAAAAATAAAATAAAGACTTAGAAAAATCTAAAATATGATAAAACTAATTTTAAAACAGAAAATATATTTTTTAGACTTTTTATGTATTTATTATTAATTTAAAACTATTTAAAACTAAGTAAAATGCTAGAAAATACAATTTAAACTAAGAAAATTATAGAAAAATACTTTTTAGGCTTTTTATATTTATCTAAACTTAAGAAAAATGAAAACTTATTTTTTTGAAGCTTTTCTTAATTATTTGTATTAAATACTATTTAAAAGTGCTTAAAAACTAATTTAAATTAAGAAAAATAGCAAAACAACTTAGAAAAATCTAAAAATTTCAGGAAAAGTCTAAAATATTATAAGGAATAAAGGAAAAATATAAAAACAAGGTGCTATCTGTGGAATTATGGAACTGAAGTGGAAAGTGCTTAAAAATAAGCACTTTGATAAGCCAAAAGCTCACCAAAAGCTACCAGACTGAAACAGGAGCTACTATAAGCTAAAAGAACTGAAATGGAACAAGTTTCAACAAGCCTTAACCACTGATAAGCTATATTCAACAGATTTGAGGGTTTGAACAAAAGGGCCAAAACAGTGAAAGGGGTGCCCTCTTGCAGTCACCAAATAAGCAACCAAATAAGCTAACAACCTAAAACTAAAACTTGCAACTTATACTAGACCTGGTTGAGAGTTTGTAAACCAAAGAAGAGACCACAGTGAGCTTTATTGAGCTAGATACAAGCTCTGCACAAACATCTTGAGCCAGTGTCAACTGTCTCAGTTGCACAGGGCAACTAAGACCCTAAAGCCAAGCTCATTAGGAGCTTCTAAAAATTTGATAAAATTATGGAAAAATACTAATAAGACACAAGACCAGCTGAGCTTTCTAAACCTACCATTTTCATTAAAATTGGCTCAGAAATGAGTGCATGAAAAATCTTTCTTTTTGACCCAAAACTGAGTATTTTAACTTTTGACTTTTTCTTAAAACTGATAAATTGACTTTTGTGAGATTTGAAGCTAATTTTATGACTGATAATGGACTTAATAGATGTAATAAGCTTAATGCTAGCTTAATCTAGGAAATTTAAACACAAAATAAGAATTGGATTGTTCAAAAATCCAACAGTGAAGTTGCAAGATCAAATGAAATGAAAATTTGACTTTCTTGGTTTGCAGACTCAATAATAAGACAGGAATGGGTTCAAATAAACTAGACAAGCATAAACCAAAAGATCTTAACTACTTAAAAAGCCTTAAACACAGTAATTGCAGTCAAACCAAACACCCTCTTAAAACTGAAATACAAACTAAAATGAGAACTAACACTGAACCAAACAGTACCTTTGATCAAAATGAGTTTATATGATCATATTACAACTATATAAACACTTAGAAAACATTTTGTGACCACAGATACACTATCAAGTAAAATGTAAATAAACTTGAAAATTAAAAGTGAGACATATACTCACATGTGTCCAACTGGTGCAGGCCAAACCAGAACCCATTACTACACTAATCCTAGTCTATTCCAACCTCTGCAACACCCCTGCAACCACAATTTCCAGATCCACACCCAAATAAGCTTATGGTTGACTTTTGTTGACCAATGAGTGAAAATACTTAAAACTGTTTCCAGAGCTTCTCAAAGACTGTAGAGAGCTTATCAAAGCTTGTTTGACTTTAACAAAAGCTTATAGGAAGCTTAAACTTAGAATTCAAAACTGAAAGTTTCAACAGTAACACAGAATCAAATATTTTATCCAAACCTTGAAATTACTTTAAGAACAGATTACAAAGGTAAATAAAGTTGAGTTTTGATAATAGAAACACAATATTACAAATTCTAAACTACTTTAAGACATTAAATAAAAAAACGACATTGAGGTAATTTATAAAAACTAACTACTCTTTCAAATTGCTTCTCTCTTCCCTTTTTATACTTCAATCAACTCCTCTTCTTGACTTTAGCATTTCCCACCAATAAAAATAGAATTTGGATGACTTGGAGCATTTCTAGCCGTTTGATCATTTTGGCGCCAAAAAGTTCTTTTAACTGTTAAGGGTTGAGTGAATGGAGAAAGGGTGCATTAATTGTTTTTGGAGTTGTGATGAGGTGGGGGGACAAGGAGGGTGATGTGGAGAGGAGGGGGGATGGATTGGTTGAGTTGCAGACATGGTGGGTGAGGAAAGGAGGGAAAGGCGCGAAG
Source organism: Chrysanthemum makinoi (assembly GCA_910596185.1). Taxonomy (NCBI): domain Eukaryota; kingdom Viridiplantae; phylum Streptophyta; class Magnoliopsida; order Asterales; family Asteraceae; genus Chrysanthemum; species Chrysanthemum makinoi. Next base: position 65,451,593 of record OU343223.1, on the reverse strand, counting down.
GTGTTTGTTTGACCACAGGGGTGGTTTGTTGACCGGGTTTAAACCGGGTAATAGGACCGGGTATTGGGCTTAGGAATTGGATTGGGTTTTGTTTTGGGCTAAGGGTAGCAACTAGGGTCCATTTGGTTTAGTAAATAACAATAAGGACCAAACATGTAAATTAGAAACTCCAAGGACCAAAGCTGAGATTTCTGAAATATTACCCAATGTTTAGTCATGCCAATCTCAAATAATTATAAGGACCATATTTGCCATTTTTGAAAAGTCCAAGGACTAAACATGACATTTTTGGATTTTCAGGGACTAAACTGTAAATTTCTCAAAACTTTTAGATTTTCCACCAAAGGATTAAATATGACAATTTATGATTTTTAAAAGACCTTTGGTGACTTTTCTTTTGAAATTTTGGCTCAGGGACTATTTTTGACAATTTTATAAACTTGGGGAACTAAAACTGCAATTTTTGCAAATTTGATACGTTTTCATCGATTTTGATAATTTTGCATTTAAAACACATAAAACACTGATTTGTGATATTTTGATCATTTTAAAGCATTTTTGAGTGTTTTCAGATGATTTTGCAGTTTATATAGTACAAAAATGATGAGTATTTAGAGACTCATCAATCCCCCACACTGAGATATTGCTAGTCCCTAGCAATGATTTGAGAAACATAATGGATTTTAATCTCTTTACCAAAAGCCATTACTTCGGGTAGCCAAATGTTTAGGTTCAAGTAAGAACCATGGTACACAGATAACCATGTGATTTTGAGCAAACCACCAGCTTTCAACGGATTTGATTTTGTCTTTACCAGAAGCCGTACCCATCTGGACTAGCCAACTCTTAGATAAATTATCAATATTATCTTTGGTGAGCTGATTACCAATTATGGTTTTTCCACTGCCTTTACCACAAGCCATAACCTTGCGGGCTAGCCAACTCTTCACTTTTTAGGATATGGTGAGTTGAGAACCATACAATTTTGGCCAAATTGCAAGCCATATAAACGGATTTGAGAAATCTTTACCAAGAGCCGTTTGCTCCTGGATTAGCCAATCCTTTAGTCTCTCAAACATGGCGGACTGATAACCAAATGAGTAAGTGTAAAACACTTACTCCAAAAAATTTTTGGCCAAAAACGGGGGAATTGGGTAGATAATATATGAAATTCGCGAGAATTCACACTTAGAAATGAATATTGCCCTCAATATTCAAAGTACGGCGGTTATCTTGCGAAACAAAGAACGTGAAAGGGAAATACTACGGCCATTATTTAGAAAGAAGATTTTTTAAACATGTGGGCAACCCCCCCACACTAGGGTGGTAGAAAATAGAAAGAAGTCAGAAATATGGGTGAAAACCCATATTGTGTGTGCTATTGTTTTTGATTACCGAGTCGCTAGCTTGACTCGACCCCGAATTCATTGGTTCATGGGGAAGCAAGTGGAAGATACAATCTCCATCGGACTTTCATTCAAGATGTTTGGATAAACATTGAAGTACGTGAAAGTTCCACACCGATGAGATATATACAGACAGACCCGGCTCACAAATGATAACTGAAAATGCCGGGGTCAAAGATAGTGTCTTCATTCCCGAAGGAGTGAAGAAGAGAAGAAGACACATCATATGTGAGGAATGGAAGAAAGATGTTGATAACAATCAAGATCCATTCTTCATCCTCAAATGTGGACATATCGGGAGGAAGGGTGAAGGTAGTATCATCAATAAGCAAACTCTTATGATAGTTAATGAAGGAAACAGATCAAGGGGTACCAGGAGTCTCAGGTATTCCAGCAATAACTCCAGGAATGCGTACTGAACGTTGATAGCCTGTGAGAGAAATGTTGGGACGACCACCTACGAAACTCTCCAACGTTCTGATCTGGTCCCTTCTGAACAACCTTTCATCAATGCGAGTGATGATCCTCTTAACATCCCTTTTCTCCTTCGAATTCCATCTCTTCTTCGACCCTATGCCTTAATGTATCTCCCTTAACCAATAAGCTAAACCATCCCTTACACTCTTTAGTGTATGATCCCCAAACTTATGAAGCTCTCTGCATGCCATCAAGCAGTTGTAGTGTAGTTCACTACGGTAGACTACGCCAAACGGTTTACTTGATGAGAGTTAATGTACTTGAGGAAGGTGGTTGATCAGGAAGGTCTAGCTGAGGTCGGTGAGGTTGACACGTGTCTGATACGTCGATTCCACGGCAAGTTGTAAGTCTTCTACATGTTCTGGATCACTATGCTTCGATGAAGATGAGCAAGGACTTGATGTATTCACATTGGATTCTGTTGAAGTGTCTCATTCTTCCACTGTACCTTGGCAAGATACAGATCTTCAATGTCGTTGAGAGACAAATTCTGAAAGTCCGCTTCACAGAAAACATAGTCCTCTTCGTCTTGTCTTTTAACCACTATTTTCTTGAGAAATGTGTAGTCCCATTTTGACGAGAGAGTTACATGCTTAACAGCAACGATCCCTTTATCACTATACACTTCGTGTTTTGACTTTTGAACCTGGCAGCTTTTGTAGTAGATTCTTCGGCGTTCCGGCCAATGGTGAATCCCATACATTGCATCAAGGTCATACTTTTCCACGCTATTGGTAAACATGTGAGTAGCTTTTTCTTCGATGGCTATGCAGTTGGAGTAATTTCTTTAGGAGCGAAAGTGTAAGTGATGTAGCGTATTTCTTTGACACATCGCTACCATGTAGAAGAAATTACAGGTCATTGTTGAAGAAATAACGGAATGGAATCTTTGGTTGATCTGGTTGGCCAATTTTAGGGAGAGGTCTTGTCGGTCGATGTAGTATGGAGCTTTGTCTTTTCGTGTGAAGTCAATGTTAGCTCAGGGTTGAGCCAATCGATGTTGTTAGACATGGCTCGTGCTATGTTTTCAAGATGGTACTCAACTTCAATAGCACTTTCAGAGCTGTCTTTGAGCAGTTGAAAAGCTTCATTCTTGATGCGTTTTAACTCTGACTTGGTCATCTTCTTCACCCGAAACTTTTCTTAAAGTAACTTAGCATGATCCAATGTTCGACCAGCTACCATTTCTTGACCTTCCGGTAGTGAGGTAGTGGCATCAACAAGTGTAGAAAACCAGTCGTATTCAGAGGTGTCATCTTCGTCTAGCCATGAGACAACATCTGTCTTTGTCTTCTTCTTCTTTGGCTTAGATGAGGACTCTGGTTCCTTTGTTGTGTTGGGAGAGGTGGGTTGTTGTCAGGGCTCAGGTATATCTTCATCGTCACCACCAGTGTACTCGAAGTGATCACCAGTTTTCTCTGTCTGAGGTGGTAACTCAGAGTCCTGAGGTTTTTTAGTAGCGAAACTTGGTGGAGAGCTTCTATCAGTTGGAGTCCTTTGAGGTGGAGGTTGCATGGAGGATGATTCACTAGATTTCTTCAGACGTTTAGGCTCTGTTTCTTTGTCCTTATCTTTATCATCATCGTCTCTTGGACGCTTAGGCCTTTCAGCTTGCTCCTTGTATAAAATCTTGAGTTGATATTCCAGTAATGCCTCAAGTAGTTTACTTTCATCGGAGGTGAAAGTTGCAGATCGTTGAGACAATTGTAGCACCAGCTTGGAAATCAACTCTGCATAAGAGAGAACTGCAGGCTCAATTGGATTGATCGTCATTGTTACCGGGGTGGTTTGCATTGTTTGCTTGACCAATTTCAAGAGATTTGGATAGAGCATGCGGTGAACATCTCCCTTGTAATTCCAGGAACAGTGTCGAGAAGAAACTTGTGAGTATATTCTCTTGCTGTCTGCTCCATTTCCTTTTGGAAATCTCCTTTGATAAACTTCTGAATATGCTCCCTTTCTTTCAACAACTCGTTTATCCCGTTTTGAAGAAATTTGATTCTGTCAGCGAGTTGATTCAGCTTTTTGTTGGTCACGTCTTTCTTCCTGACTTGCTTGACAACATTGACAATCTTTGTCTTAACTCGGGATATCCAAGAGTCGGTTGGTTTCTTCACCGACTTGGATGTGTATCTGGTTGTGCCTTTGGATGGTGGAGGTGAAGAGTGAGAAGACGAGTCTGATGATGTTGAGACATGAGGATACTCAGGATCCTTTGGTGGTTCAGAAGTTTCTTCTTTTGAGCGTGCTGGACTATCTAGAAGAAAATCATCATAATTAACTTCGTCATCCTTTCCAGACTTGGCCAATTTTTCTGCCTTAATCTTGGCTTCCTCATCAGCTTTAGCTTGAGCTTCCATTTCTGCTTTTGACTTAGTTGCAGCTTCAACATCTTCATCAGCTTTTTCTTTCTCGGACTTCTCCTTTTCTGGTTCCTCAAATTCATAGGTGACAGTGTCCTCCAGTTGCCGTTTTTGTTGTTCGTGGGTGGTGGTACCAGTTCCCTTATCGGGTTGATTAACCGCATCAAGAACTGGTGAGGATAGAGCACCTCCATTTGACCCTCCGGGGCTACGAGTTTGTTCTTTTACCAACTCTTTTGCAACGTGTTGGAGTCTGCTATTCTTCACCTTTTTCCTGTAGTCTTTGTCTAGTTGCTCTTCTTCTGAACTCTCTTCTTCTTGCTCAGGAACTGGAGTTTTCCCTTTGCCTTTATCAGCTTTTAGACTAGGAGGTTTTGTAACTATTTTAGTGTCAACGATTGGAGTTTCAGAGTAGAAGACCTCTTTATCCGTATCAGTGTCCTCTGAGTCCTCATTCAATAGCTTTTGTTGCGGTTCAGGTTTGGGAAGAGGAATGGCTTCCTTAGAGGGAATTTTCCTTTTGAAAACATGAGTCCTCTTAGGATACTTCCTCGTACTCTCAGTACTCGAGATACTTCCTGCACTGCCTCTCCTGGTTTTCCTAGTAGGTGTACCAGCGGACTTTTCATCAAGGAAACCTACTTTGCACTTCAACTGCTACCAGATATCGTTTGTACGAATATAATTGTTTGATATCATCAGTAATAAGATAATCTGGCAGCACTGCACCTTGTTTCTTTGTTGTAGAGTCCTTAAATCTGACAGTGAGTGTGGGCTCATACAACACGGAGTGTTGTTTGGGGTCATCGAGTCTCAAGGGAATATCAGGGTTATACCCTAGAGCTCTTTGGAACAACAATTTGGTGTATCTAGTATATGGGATCTTGATGCCAAGCTTTTTAAGGAAAGTCATCATGTCGTCCCATATCAGAGCTTCAACTTCAATGTCTTTCTTGTTGACCAAAGCCCAAAATATTTGTAGTTCCATGAGTTTGGGATGCTCATGACCACTATCACGTCCAGAAACAGATTTTGCAATCTTTATGTAGAGGGTTCTCCATGGTTGGGGAATGTTCTTGAGATCAACAGATGAGTGCTTTGTGATAACCCCGGTAGCTTCATCGTAGCCGATGTCGACCATAGGCGGAGAAACGACGATCTTCAGTTGGAGTGGCATTGAATTGAGTAGTTTCGATGACAGGAATGAGAAGAATGGCCCTCAAATCTGCTGGTGTGATGGTGACTTGTTTGTTGTAAAGCGTCACCGTCACAGCATTTTGACCTTTGACCTTTTGCATTGTATGCCAGAATTGGTGAATGTAGATCTCCGGTATAGTGGCAGAGTTTGTGAGCATGTTACGATAAGGGTGAGTCTTCAGAATATCAGCAGCAATCTGGCATGAAGACTCAGAACAAGAGAAGGTATCAAAATCAACTTTGAGGTTGTTCTTTCCGATCTTCATAGGGTAACCATGAGGGAAGATATCTTCAATAGTGAGAACATTTGGAGCATCCACATTTTTCATTTGAACGTCCAAGTCGTGATCTGAAAGATAGTTAGCCAAAAGAACCAACATATCGAAAGACATTACGTTAGTCAACAGTTGATTTTATTGTCTATTTATAGAATGTGATATGTCGATGATTGTTACGAGTCCAATGTCACTTGTTAGTCTAATAGTCCAAAGACGTCGTGATAAGTTTTGTGAGTTGATTAACTTTGATTTTTAAAGTCCAAGTTTTCACATATATTTCACAACTTATTAAACATTTAAGCTTATTAGTGACATTTTTGGTTTCGTGGTGTTATGATTTATTTATTTACAAGTTTGCACGCGTAACAATTCACAATTTAGGTTAAAAATAGGCTTAGGCATAGGTTCTAAGTTTATTCGTAAACAGAAAGGTTATACGTGTAAGCATAAGCTTATGCGTAGGTTCTTGACTTATGCGTAAGAAATATTACGCGTAGGAAAAGAGGGCCTTAGGCGTAAAGCTTACTCGTAAGCGTATATGGAACCTTACGCGTAAGGCTTACTCGTAAGAGTGAACCTTATGCGTAGAGGTTATTGTTTACGCATATCTTTCACAGGATACGCGTAGTCCCCATTGTAGAACCTTACGCGTAAAGGTTACGCGTAAGATTTCTCTTACGCGTAACATTCTGGCGTAAGGTGATCCTTATGCGTAGATGTTCAAGTAACCTTGATTCTGAATTATTCACGCGTAGAAACCTGAAATAAAGTCACCATATCACCAATATTAACATCTACATTCATTCCTTTTCAGTTCTAATCATGAATACACTTTGAAGCAGTTATGCGTAGGAAATGGTTTACGCGTAGACTTTAAACCCTAAAGTTCAATTTCTACGAGTAAGATAACTAACCATAGGATTAACACCAAACCTTTTCTGGGATGTCTAAGAGGGTTAGTGAGTTGTTTTATGCAAGTTTTAACATCAAAACCTAAGCGGATAAAAAATACCCAAATTCTATGAACATAAACCCTGATTTTCAATTTTAACGCAATTTGTGTTTCTGGATAAGTTCTGAGCCTGGATTTGGTTAATTCAACATGTAAACAACATCAAATAACTATCTTTTTAACCAGTAACATTCACATTTGAAAACACCCAAAAATTACGCATAAACCCTAATATTCAAAATCAATCAATTCGTGTTTCTGGGTGAGTATTAATGAAAAAAATGGTATCAATGAGATTATACAAACATTTTGACACTACCATTTTAACCACAAACACTCAAACTTGATTAGGTGTTCATACGCTTATGCGTAGAACAAAAAATCATCCCTAGGTTAAAATCTAACCGTTGGTTTTCAAAACGATTCAAAACCTATGTTTATAATCATGTTAAAACCATAAAAACACTTACAATATGATGATCAGAAACACGGATTTGTAGATGGTTTTCTATGCGTAGGATTATGTTAGTTGAGTAATAAATGATGTGAAGTTAATGCTTTTAGAAAAGTTTTATTAAAAATACTTTGAGTATTTAACACTTTCAGTCCCTTCACCTTTACCATTTACACCAAATGCCCATAACTTCCATTTTGATTACCAAACGAATGATATTTGGAAAGAAACATGACGACACTCCCCCTCGACTTAAAAAAAAGAAATTTTATAAATTTGAGTCCGGGTGTGGTAAACCGAAATGTGACCACCATTATTAAAGAAACAACCGTGATGAGGTAACATGCAAGTACAAGGTTTTATGAAACTGAAAAATATTTGCTTTCTCCCCCTCAACACTTGATTGAGAAAATACTGAATTTTGACAGATTAGAGTGTTGACGAAAGATTTGTACTTGCCATGTTAAAAGAAATATAGATAGAAGAATATTTTTGAATTTTATCGATTTTTATATTTTGTATTTTGTTTTTGAAAAATATTTACAAAGAGGTTTTGGTGCTTGATTTTAAGAATGTTTTAACTTCATTCATCAGGTTCCTCTGGAGTCAAAACCTCCCTTACCAATCCGGTGGACCAACTCATTAAACCTAGCGGGGAGCTAAGGCTTTGGTGAGGAGATCACACTTGATTAGTATTCAATTACCCACAAGTATAATTCAAGCGTACCCTTTTCCGCGTGCTCGCGATGAAATGATGTCGAAGATGATGTGCTTTGATTTTGAGTGTTGAACGGAGTTGCACGAGATCGCAATAACACTTCGATTGTTGCAGTACATCGGGATTTTGTCAAATATGTAACCATAGTCTTTGAGTTGTGTTCTCATCCAAATGACTTGAGCACAACACGCCGACATGGCTACATATTCTGCTTCTGTTGAGGACAACGATGTACAATCCTGCTTCTTCGATTGCCATGACACCAGATTATCACCAAGAAATTGTAATGCTCCTGAAGTACTTTTCCGTGAATCTAAGCATCCTGCGTGATCAGCGTCAGAAAAAGCTATTAGTTCAAAACCAGAATCCTTCAGATACCAGATCCCCAAGTTAATGGTTCCCTTGATGTATCGGAGGATTCTTTTAGCCTCTGAGAGGTGAGTTTTAGTTGGTCTCGACTGATAACGGGAGCAAAGATATACGGCAAAAACAATATCAGGCCTATTAGCTGTTAGATACATGAGAGACCCAATGATACTTCGGTATTTGGTAGGGTCCACCGATTTCCCATGTAAATCAGCGTCTAGTTTCTTGGTATGTGCCATTGGTGTGGCATAGGTGTCACAGGTTTGCATTCCAAATTTGGTTAAAAGTTCAAGGGCATATTTGGATTGACTTAAAAAAATACCACGGGGTGATTGATGAACTTGCATTCCAAGAAAGAATGTGAGTTCACCCATCATTGACATTTCAAAATATTTTGTCATTAGTTTTGCAAAAGCATTTGAGTATTTTAAATGTGTTGACCCCAAAATGATGTCATCCACATAGATTTGAACGATTAAAATGTGAGCCCCGTGATATTGTATGAAAAGTGTAGGCGACCGAACCTTTGGTGAAATTATTGGCAATGAGGAAGGATGATAACTTATCGTACCACGCCCGAGGAGCTTGTTTGAGTCCGTAGAGAGCTTTGTTCAGTTTGTAAACGTGATTCGGGAACTCTGGATCAACGAATCCTTCTGGCTGGCTGGCTGACATAGACAGTTTCTTTCAGTTGACCATTCAGAAAAGCAGTTTTGACGTCCATCTGAAAGACCGTTATATTCATATGAGCCGCGAACGCGAGAAATATCCGAACAGCCTCAAGACGAGCAACCGGAGCGAATGATTCTTCAAATTCAATACCCTCTTCCTGTCTATAGCCCTTAGCCACCAAACGTGACTTATTTCTGATTACGTTTCCTTCAGCATCCAATTTGTTTTTCCAAATTCATTTGAGACCAATGACGAAGACCCATGTTGGTCTTTCAACCAATTCCCATACTTCAAGAAGTTTAAACTGATTGAGTTCTTCTTGCATGGATTCAATCCAGTTGTTTTGGGTCATTGCATCTTTAATGTTTTTAGGTTCGATGGCAACAGTGAGTGCATAAATGCAATGTTCACCTTCTGTGTGAGAGCCTGTCTCGTTACGAATCGTTTATTCGGGTAACAATAATATTCTCAAGAGGATGGTTTTTCGTCCAACGATGTGTAGAAGGTTGATGTTGATATACATTCTGCAGATTGGGAGGATTCAAATGGCTTGTAGATGATTCTGCAACATCTGGTGTAGCAGTTTCATTACCAAACGGGTTGAAGAACGCATTTGGATCAAAATCTGCAGGTGGGGGTACTTCATTGTTCAGAACATCATCAGCTGGTTCAGCGTCGTTGGAAGCAGTTTGTTCAACTGTTGTTGTAGATTCAACTGGTGGTGCTTCTTCAACAGTAGTTGTTGTAGTAGGTGTATCAGGTATTGGAATATGATCAGGTTGAGCAGCGGAAACATTGGATACACCTGGAGCGCGTTCATCAATATCATCACTAAACAGAGGAGCAAATAGCTTTTCCATTTGTTGACGAGTAATCTGGGAGCTTGTGTCAGCTGATGATGGTGTTTGAGGGAAGTTTAAACGGTTGTGACCGGGTTCCAAGCTGTTATGCTCAGAAGCCATTTCAATAAGCTCATCGAAATTTGCATGAATCGTTTCCATAACCTGCTTTGTATGACGATTCCAGATCCGGTAACCTTTAGAATTATCACAGTATCCAATAAAGACTCCAATGTCAGCTTTGGCTTTGAGCTTTCCAAAGTCATCACGATCATTATTCGGGTAACAAAGGGATCCAAATACATGAAAGTGTTTGAGATTCAGTTTTTGGTTGTGGATAAGCTCAAGTGGTGTTTTGTTGTGGCGTTTAGTAATCATTGAGAGATTCTGAGTGTAACATGTAGTTGATACGGCTTCAGCCCACAAGTAATCTGGAAGTTTAGCATTGATTAACATCGTTCTGGAAGCTTCCACTAACGTACGGTTTCGTCTTTCAACAACTCCATTTTGTTCTGGTGTTCGTGCAATAGATGTTTGATGCTCAATTCCCACTTTCTCATAAAATTCTTGAAGAGTTTGATTCACAAATTCAGTTCCTTTGTCTATTCTGATTTGTCAGACTGTGTTCCGGAGCTGAACTTGAATTTTCGTGAGAAAGGTGATGATCATCTGTGGAGCTTGATCTTTACTTCGAAGAAAGTAGACCCAAGTCTATCGTGAGTAGTCATCGACAATTACCAAGATGTAGCGTTTGCCATTAATCCTTTGCACGTGCATCGGGCCACACAAGTCCATGTGAAGAAGATGAAGCACATGCTGAGAGTCGTGTTCCACCTTTGAAGGAAAATGAGCACGAGTGCTTTTCCCTTATTCACACGCTGAGCATAGGTGATCTTTAGTATATTGGAATCTCGGGAGACCTTCAACTAGTTTGTATCGAGCAAGGTTGGTTATGGTTTGAAAGTTTAAATGTGAGAGACCACGGTGCCATAGCCAAGATTTTGTTGATGTTGCCTTTGAAAGTAGACAGATGGGAGATGAAGCAATCATGCCTTGCATAGAGATAGTGTAGAGACTTGAATTGCGAGTGCCGACATAAGATCGTTCTTCCTTGTAGATCACGAATGAAACAAGTTTCTCCCCGAAAAGTAACTTCCAAATCTCCATCACACTGACCTTCTGAGAAGAGATTGTGACCGAGGCATTCCACATAATAAACCCCTGCTAATTTCGATTTTCATTGATGTAATCTCCGTAGCCCATGATGGCTGCGAAGTGATTATTCCCGAATCTGACAGTGCCAATGAACTTTGCAATAAAGTTTGATAATAGTTTGAGATTGCATGTCATGTGTCGGGAACATCCGCTATCAACAATCCAAAGGATGATTTGTATCACTTGCATTACACAAATGACGACAGATGGAATAGAAGTAGATGTGGAACCCGAAGAGTTAGAGGGTTCCGAAGCAGTTATAGTAGTAATACACACATAAATGATTTTAGGTATCCATTTAAATCCTAGTGTATTATGTATCCATTTCTGCCATCTCCAACTAGTCTTTTCTTTAGTCTTAGTGAATGCACTAGGTGGTACTATGTTCCTTGGAGGTGATAATGGAGTTACAAGTACATCAATGCGTTTCTTAGAATCTAAAGAGGGCGGTTTACGAAGCACAGACTTAGAAGCATTAGTGGGCCTAGAGGTATTCCGTTTCTTAGGATTCCGGAACCAGACAAGATAGTTTAAGCAACACATTTATCATGACAATCGAAAAGCATACTTTTGCGACATATAACAAAGAAGCTTCGACTTAACATCAAAAGTACTTAAAGGTTCAAGCTTCATTACATCACTTTTTCCATTACATTTGTCAGACGCAATATCTAAAGTGGGTGCAACTTGAGTTTTATTTAAAGTCCTTTGTTCTTCTACTTCATCATTCTTAATTGTTCTTTTCTTACTTGCAACTTCCTATTCTTCCTTGTATTGCTCCTAGGCTGTGAAGTGCAGGCGTTGGGAAAAGTGGCAACTATTCATGTTTGAATCAGAGAGGGAAGCACATTAGCTTCTTGTGATTTGTCATTAGATGTTCTAGAGTCATTTTGAATCTGTTTGGGTGCAATTACTACTATGTTACTATCCTTATTTTTCTTCATTTCACACCAACTCCGCTTTTCATCATGTATAGTGTGTAACAAATTAAGATTTTCTGTACGAGTGAGACCATCCCGTCGTAAGACATCTTTCATGTATGCACGATGATCATCAAGATCTTTTGACGCTTTAGCACGAGTCTTTTTGAGTGAATCAGATATGACACTATGTGCATTTTTTATTTTAGAAAGTTCTTGTTCATATTTTGAGATTTGACACTTCAAAGACGCGTTTTCATTATGTATATCATGTCTTTAAAAGTTGAAAATGCATGTGCAAAAGAATGAAGTAACACAACATTATGGATATCAGCACAGATAACATCTTCCAAGAGTCGATCAACATCTTTTCTCAACATTTTCTTTTACGTTTTGTATTTGAAAGAGATGTTTCTGTTTTCAAACTATTTTATCACCCAAGTTCCTTATAAAAGTCCCTTCCCAATACAATGCACAATTTTTCAAAATTTAACATGAGGTAAAATTCTTTCTGAAAAATATCTTTTGTTCTCGCTACCTGAGGCTTGAAAATACTCAACTTTTATTTCGAATGAAATTCCAATCCACTTCTAAAAGTTTGATGTCGAAGTGAAAATGTCAAAATATCTAAGAATTTGACGA
>OU343223.1:65319085-65438994 GCA_910596185.1 Chrysanthemum makinoi | reverse complement strand
AAGCTTCATTTCAATAAGCTCATCAAATTTGCATGAATCGCTTCCATAACCGCTTTGTATGACTCCATTCCAGATCCCAGAACCTTTAGAATTATAACAGTATCCAATAAAGACTCCAATGTCAGCTTTGGCTTTGAGCTTTCCAAAGTCATCACGATCATTATTCGGGTAACAAAGGGATCCAAATACATGAAAGTGTTTGAGATTCAGTTTTGGTTGTGATAAGCTCAAGTGGTGTTTTGTTGTGGCGCTTAGTAATCATTGAGAGATTCCAGTGTAACATGTAGTTGATACGCTTCGCCCACAAGTAATCTGAAGTTTAGCATTGATTAACATCGCTCGAAGCTTCCACTAACGTACGGTTTGATCTTTCAACAACTCCATTTTGTTCTGGTGTTCGTGCAATAGATGTTTGATGCTCAATTCCCACTTTCTCATAAAATTTATGAAGAGTTTGATTCACAAATTCCTTTGTCTGTCTGATTTGTCGGACTATGTCCCGGAGCTGAACTTGAATTTTCGTGAGAAAGGTGATGATCATCTGTGGAGCTTGATCTTTACTTCGAAGAAAGTAGACCCAAGTCCATCGTGAGTAGTCATCGACAATTACCAAGATGTAGCGTTTGCCATTAATCGTTTGCACGCGCATCGGGCCACACAAGTCCATGTGAAGAAGATGAAGCACATGCTGAGAGTCGTGTTCCACCTTTGAAGGAAAATGAGCACGAGTGCTTTTCCCTTATTCACACGCTGAGCATAGGTGATCTTTAGTATATTGGAATCTCGGGAGACCTTCAACTAGTTTGTATCGAGCAAGGTTGGTTATGGTTTGAAAGTTTAAATGTGAGAGACCACGGTGCCATAGCCAAGATTTTGTTGATGTTGCCTTTGAAAGTAGACAGATGGGAGATGAAGCAATCATGCCTTGCATAGAGATAGTGTAGAGACTTGAATTGCGAGTGCCAGACATAAGATCGTTTCCTTGTAGATCACGAATGAAACAAGTTTTCTCCCGAAAAGTAACTTCCAAATCTCCATCACAGAACTGACCTACTGAGAAGAGATTGTGACCGAGGCATTCCACATAATAAACCCTGCTAATTTCGATGTTTCCATTGATGTAATCTCCGTAGCCCATGATGGCTGCGAAGTGATTATTCCCGAATCTGACAGTGCCAATGAACTTTGCAATAAAGTTTGATAATAGTTTGAGATTGCATGTCATGTGTCGGGAACATCCGCTATCAACAATCCAAAGGATGATCTCAGACACTGTGCATAATACACAGAATAACAGATGGAATAGAAGTAGATGTGGAACCCGAAGAGTTAGAGGGTTCCGAAGCAGTTATAGTAGTAATACACACATAAATGATTTTAGGTATCCATTTAAATCCTAGTGTATTATGTATCCATTTCTGCCATCTCCAACTAGTCTTTTCTTTAGTCTTAGTGAATGCACTAGTGGTACTATGTCCTTGGAGGTGATAATGGAGTTACAAGTACATCAATGCGTTTCTTAGAATCTAAAGAGGGCGGTTTACGAAGCACAGACTTAGAAGCATTAGTGGGCCTAGAGGTATTCCGTTTCTTAGGATTCCGTAAACGAGACAAGATAGTTTAAGCAACACATTTATCATGACAATCAGAAAGCATACTTTTGCGACATATAACACAAGAAGCTTCAGACTTAACATCAAAAGTACTTAAAGGTTCAGATTCATTACATCACTTTTTTTATTACATTTGTCAGACGCAATATCTAAAGTGGGTGCAACTTGAGTTTTATTTAAAGTCCCAGGGTGTTCTTCTACTTCATCATTCTTTATTGTTCTTTTCTTACGTTGCAACTTCCTATTCTTCCTTGTATTGCTCCTAGGCTGTGAAGTGCAGGCGTTGGGAAAAGAGGCAACTATTCATGTTTCAGTAGAGGGAAGCACATTAGCTTCTTGTGATTTGTCATTAGATGTTCTAGAGTCATTTTGAATCTGTTTGGGTGCAATTACTACTATGTTACTATCCTTATTTTTCTTCAGTTTCACCAACTCCGCTTTCAGATCATGTATAGTGTGTAACAAATTAAGATTTTCTGTACGAGTGAGACCATCCCGTCGTAAGACATCTTTCATGTATGCAAGATGATCATCAAGATCTTTTGACGCTTTAGCACGAGTCTTTTTGAGTGAATCAGAGATGACACTATGTGCATTTTTTATTTTAGAAAGTTCTTGTTCATATTTTGAGATTTGACACTTCAAAGACGCGTTTTCATTATGTATATCATGTCTTTAAAAGTTGAAAATGCATGTGCAAAAGAATGAAGTAACACAACATTATGGATATCAGCACAGATAACATCTTCCAAGAGTCGATCAACATCTTTTCTCAACATTTTCTTTTTACGTTTTGTATTTGAAATAGATGTTTCTGTTTTCTCGAAAACTATTTTTATCAGTCCAAGTTCCTTATAAAAGTCCCTTTCCCAATACAATGCACAATTTTTCAAAATTTTAACATGAGGTGTAAAATTTTTCTGAAAAATATCTCTTTGTTCTCGCCTGGAGCGATTGAAAATGCTCAACTTTTATTTCAGAATGAAATTCAATCTCACGTTCTAAAAGTTTGATGTCAGAAGTGAAAATGTCAAAATATCTAAGAATTTGACGAGTTTCGGGTGTTGATTTTTCTTCACTGAATGAAGGTAAAGGACCATAAATTTGTGCATAATTTGGTTGGGGAGCAACATTAGAAGACTCAGACATATGTGTGATGATCCTAGGTGTGCTAGAAGAATCCTTTTGTGTGGCGAAAGTGACGGCTTTTGAATAGTTAAATGGTTTGTTATAAACAACATTTTCTAATTTTGATCGACTCTCGTCTTCTGCATCTAATTCCTCTTGACGATGATATTCAACAATACTCATAATAGAATCATCAATTTTGTATTCTGCACTGGAAACTTCAGGATTTGGTTTGAATGCTTTGTTTGAAAGCTTTGGTTTGTAATCAGTAAGATTCGGTCCATATCCATTTGGATTGGGTTTTAAAGTAAACTTTTGAATAGTTGTGATTGACTCACCATGTTTATAAACAACATTTCAAAACTCTTTGAGTTTGTTTTTTAAGCCGAAAATTTCTTCAAGATAGTCATCTATTCGTTTCGTTGAATGCTTATTGTATGCAGAGAACTGTTTTTGACAAGTTAACAACCCAGCCTTGGCTTTTTGAGTTTCCAAAGTAAGATGCTAAGTTGTTTTTATGTTCATGTTTCAGTTGTTCTATTTGAGACAACAAAGCATTCTTCGATGCGGCTAGATCAATGACTGCGTTCTAATGATTATTCGTTTTGGTGTGATTTAGCAAAAGCGACTTCAAAACCTTTTTCACGTTTTTCTTGAGTTTTGAAAAAATTGAGTTGCCGTTTTAAGCATTCAATATCCCTGGTTAACAGTGCATTTTTACTGTGTAATTGCTGGTTCAGTGCACAACATTCTTCCATTCGGGATTTTTGGTCTTTAAGTAAGAGATCAACATCTGGATTAGGCAAAGGTTCAGCGGGTTCAACGTGAGTCACAACATGATCACTATTCAGATCCTCAAGTATGACCACAGAGTCAATTTGAGTATCAAAGGTAACCATAAGGTCATCTTGATCATCAAATGTAACAACGGGGTCTAGTTGAGAATCGTCAGAACGAGATGTGGACGACTCATGTTGAACATTCTGAGCCTCGTCGGATTCAGATGTTGGTGAGATATTAGATCAGTGATGATATGAGACAAGCATCATGTCATACACTGGGCCTGTGTCACTGTGGAGAGCTTGCATTTGTGCCATCAACATCACCTGCCGCATTAGCCTCGCAAGTCCTCCATATCATCATCTGAGTCTGCATCTGCCATAAAGCTTTGTTCTTTGTTTGTGAGGGTTCCACCAGCTTCATCCTTAAGAGCCAAAAGTAAAGCCTCTTTGTGATAAGCACTACCTCTAGTCCTCGGCTTTGGGCATGCATTAGCTAGGTGACCCTTCTCATTACAATTGTAGCAACGAAGACCATTTATCCCATTCTGAGCATTCCCCTGTTCAACCACTTGAGCTCTCTGTTGTTGTGGAGCACCCATGTTATTCCTTCCCATAGCATTAAACCATTGTCCTCCTCCCATCTGACGACCGTAACCACGATTCTGAACTTCAACATGTCTATTGTTCACAACAGCATGATTCCTTGTGTTTGATGAGGAACGAATGCGATTGTTGGATTTGTTTGTATAACGCCCAAAGGCTTTAGCAATCATAACAAATCCTTGTTGCAATGCATCGAAAGCATCGGAGTCCTCATTAGCTTCACTATAAAGTGCTTGATCATTGTTGTTGTATGGAACCAATTGAGTTTGTTGAGATTGTTGTTGTGATGGATCATATGGTATAATTGTTGCAGTTGGTTGAGGAGCGGTTGAGGAGATAACTAGTTTGAGCCCACAAAGCAAGTTTGATTGTCCGGAAGTGACTTGGAGCCGAGAGTCCACGGATAGCCCTTTGTCAACTTTTGGTGAGGCTTCAAATAGTCGTACAACAATTCGTATGTAGCATGATGAATATTCTTAGCTTGACGGATGAAAATGACATACTTCTCCCAATCAGGACCAAGACCACTTTGGAACTTAGTATTGACAACAATTCTTGGCATGATGATGTTGTGTTTATCCAAATCATTGATGATGTCCGAGAATCGATGATGATAAGACTCTAATGTCTCCCGGTTCAATCATGAAGTGTTCATAGGCTAGGTAAATTTTGGATTCCATATCCTCTTGATTGAGTTCAGGCTTCCATGAGAAGATGAATATGTTCCCACATTTCTTTTGCAGTCTTTTGAGCATCAACACTTCGAAGGATTGGATTGCGTAAGCCTAAAAGGATATATTGCATTGCTAGCTCATCACTTAAATGTAGAAGTTCATCACTAGAAAGGTCGCAACAGTTGCAATGTTTGATCATCTCTCTGGTGGAATAGCATTAGATCTCTCGGGTGTAACGACAATAGGCATCTGAAATGGACCTTCCAATATAACCTTCTTTAAGAACTTGCTATGTGGCTTCTTTAGATCACAAAACCTAAAGAACCTAATTACCCATTGATCATAGTTTTCGGGAGTGAGCATTTGAGGTCTATCAAGTGATCCAGCCTCATGAATGGATTGCTGGCTACTTAAAGCTTCACACATCTTTGCAAACCAAGATGGTTCCTTCATAGTATTCCTGGATGGATGTTGATTGTAAACGTTTGTGTAAGGTTGTACTTGAAGACTAGGTGGTTGAACCATTTGTGGTCGAATGCTTGTTGTGATAATGTTGTTGATTAAGTTGTTGTTGATAAATTTGTTGTTGTTGATTGAATTGTTGATGTTGTGGACTAAGTTGTTGTTGTTGTTGATTATATGTGTAAGGAAAGTAGTTAGAGTATGGTGGTTGAGACATGTTGAAAACTTGTGTTGTAAAATGGATCTTTGTAGTCGAATGAAACGTTGTTGATGAAGTGTCCTTAGGCATAGAAACCAAGTTTAGGCAAAGTAACGTAAAAACACCAACCTTACGCTAAAGGTAATAAGTTACGCGTAGGATTAGCTTACGCGTAAGAATTGAGAAAAAATAAAATTAGGTGTAAACTGAAAGTTAGACGTAGAAAACTTATGCGTAGGATTAGCTTATGCGTAAGACAAGGCTTAGGCGTAAGAAAAATCTTAGGCGTAAAGAGTTCTACGCGTAAGTTTAAGCTTATGCGTAAAATTAGGTTTTGCCTAAAAACTTTTACACTATCACAAAGGTAAATGATATCCACGAAGTGTTTTCAGGCTTATCCAAGCAAGAAACACCGAGTAAACCAAGAAAACAAGATCAAAACCACAGATTTCTTACGCGAACTCTAGGGTTTTGTTACGCCAAAACTTAACCAAAACGGATCTTTTGCCCAAAGTGATTCTAAAACCGATTTTTGTGATGAAAAAGCTTCAATATCACCAAAATAACACAAAAGTGTGAAACTTGATGATCCAAAAGCTTATAAACACTTTACGCCAGAAAATGAACACACGTTTGAAATCAAGCTTAAAACCAATGAACATCGTAAAGTTTGAAACTTTTTATCAAAAACTGAAATTTTAACACCTAAAAGCCTTGAAAGTACAAGAATCTTGGATTTGAAAGTGTAAAAAATGAGTTTTTATGCATCAAAGTTTCTAAACCGAGAGCTTTACGCGTAAACAACAAAACTTCAAAAAAAAACAAAACCTTTTCACCCAACTATTTGGCGATTGATACCACTGTTAGGTCACCATGTTTGTAACACAAGCATCAATATAAGAAGTAGAGATGAAGAAGGATCGGATGAACACTAAACAACACACACCAGGGGCGGAGCCAGGAATTTCTATTAGGGGGGCCGAAAATTTCGAGATAGTAATAACGTTTAATTTTTTAATTTTTTTTTCGAATCAATGAGCGGATCGGTAAACCTGTTTGAACTCAAATGAAAGACTTGCATAATTAGAAGTATGTCTTTATATTTATAAAAAATATAAAACTTGAAGCAAGGAAGGTGATCGACACACCCACATTTTTTATTGGCACAATCAGTATAACCAGTTTATTGGCAAAATGTCCAAAAAAATAGCTCAAATTACGCAAAACCACCTTACGTTACGTGAAAAATTGGCAGAAAAAGAACAACCTATGTCGTGTTAAAGAGCAACTTATTTACTAAAAAGAAATAATCTGGCTAACAAATTCAAAAAGAAATAAAAAATGTGCATATACGCACAATGTACCAAAGTAAAAATAAACACACAAATACAAGTAATATTAAACTCCAATTCTCAAAATCATAGTTACATCATGCATAAATTATATGGGTATAAATAAATAATTTTTGAAAATTGATGTGAATTTAACATAAAGGTATAATAGTATCCTACATAAATATTTAATAAAACATTTTTTTTACTAAATCCACTATATACCAACTGTCCCACACTTCTCTTTCTTTTAAAAAAGGACACACACACCACAATACCATTCACCCACTATCCTCCTGTTAATACTTTTTTTCCATTTCTCCGACCAAACATAACCACCGAAAAAAAAAAAAAAAAACTGCCTTATAAATGGTTCTTTAACAGCATAGTTGCAACTGTTGGGGGTGGCTCATGCCAAAATAGATGAAAAATGGCATAAAATTCAAACTATTAGCCGGAGAAGTTAGGATGAAGAAGGATATGATGAACACTAAACAACACACACGAATAAATATGGAAAATGTTATGCGTAGAGTAATATTGTAAAGTGAACAACCAACCCTCAAGTGAGGGTTTACAAGAGGTATTTATAGGGCAAGGAGCTAGGGCAACACTACTAGCATCCTTCCATTCTTATGGGCTTGGACCAAGGCTCATGGACTTTTTACATAAGCCTTGGCATGATAACTAACATAAAAGCTATAATTAAGCTAACTATTACATATTAATTACTAACACTTGAATTATAGTTTAGGAGTGATTCCAACACAGATGCATACAACCCAAAGCTTACAGATCCAAACCGCAGGCCGGTCATTAGACAAAACTCACGACAACCAAAATGTAAAGCATGCCCTTCAATGTAAAAAATGAAGGGCATATCATAGTGAGAATCGTCGACTTTATGCTGTTTCCTTAGCATATAATTTATGATGTGCTTCATGTTCAAAAACAAGAGATCAATCCATCTTCCAAAGCAGTAAACAAGATGCGCGTTTATGCCTAACTTTTGCTTTATCAACCAAAAGTAGTTCAGCATCGTAATGATTAACTTAGCTTCATAGTCCAAAAGGGTCAACAAAACAACAATTTAAACAAAAATAGATGGAATCTATACCAACGCGAAAACAATTATGTGATACGATGTATAAAACCACTCCTTATTAGTCTACAGAGTGCCACTAAAATTATAATGAACCAGTTATGTTACATACCTAACAAACAAACATCTACCGATATACCTCATATAATTATTACGAATCTATTACACATAAAAAATGTATTAATCGAATAACAACTACTATTTGTTAAAGCATAGAACCAATTGGAAATAAATAATATGTAATAAACAACGACCAAAATATTTACGTACCATATTTGGCCACATTTTTTTAAACAAAACTAGATCAATCCAATGTGGATTGCACTCAACACCGTGAGTTTCTAGTGTGACATAACTGATGATAAGGAAGAGAGACTGTCAAAGGACGGTCTCATTAGTGAAAACAAGTAACTAAGAATGTTTTATGCGAGAAGAAAAAACAGAGAAAAACAAAGAACTATGAATGTTTTGTGCGAGTGGTAATTGATTTTGAATACATATGTACTGAACTTTCACCATCCAAAAGTTTACTTTCTATGTAATGTGAAATGACGAAACAACCCATATCAAAAAATACGGTTGCCCAACGCTTTTTAGTTGGCCAAAAAACAATACCTTACACATACGGAACACTTGTCGCAATGTTGATGAGTTGCCCAACGACAGCGGTTGCCCTTGGTCCAATTTGATATGAAAATAAAAAGTATCCGGAAAGTCGAAGCTCCCCTCGTATGGTATATTTGCATCATTTTCCCTTTTCATTTTATTACAACATCAACAGCCGTCACTTTTTTCGAATCGGTGATCCGATGATGTTATTAAAATCATCAACCACCATCACTTTTTTCGATCGTCCCTTTAGTATCATTAAAAGAGATGAATCTTTGTCGCATGGAAGAAGTTATTCAATAGATCCAATTCATTTTAATTTATTAGTCAAAGCTAATCAATATTTAACTAGTTTGATATTTTCTTTATTGATTTGTCAAAACGTTTTATTGGTCTTTCATCTTTTATTAATTTGATTCTACTAAATCAATATCGTTGCATTTTTTTTCATGATGAACATTTAAAATCTTTTAGTCATTTTTCTCAAAGTCATATTTTTTTTTCTTCTTTTTTTTCCTTTTATGTGAAATCCTGAATTTAATTTAATTTCTTCGGTATTTGACTGATATCGTAGTTATTTGGTCGTCGAAGTCATTTTTGATTTCTTAAGTGAGTTTTCTTTTTATCTATTCGTTCATTTTTTGTTTTATAGGTTGGACCAATATTGAAATGATATAGTTATCATTTTAATGACTACGTTAATAGGGTACCTTGATGTAAGGAGAAGGGTCCCCACCGTCGTCCCGCCAAGTCTGGGGGTGGAAAATAGAAGAAGAAGGTAATACTTATTGTGTTCTACGTGTTCGTTGTATTTTATGCTATATAGTTTTTTAATTGAGTGGATTTGGTGATTGTGGATTTGTATCGGAAATTGTAGAAATGGAGCAAAGGAAATAAGGTAACCAACATGATGTTGTTTGATAAAGCTATTTATGACAAGCTGCTAGTGGAGGCTCCTAAGTTCAAGCTCATTACCCTTTCAATATGGTCTAATCGTTTTAAGGTAAGTTTTATGCTTTGTTTGTCTTAACTGCTTTTTTAATAATCTTGATCTAAATTGATAGATTGGACCAATTCGGTCCTCATTACAATAGTTGTTGTTTTGTATTCATAAAAAGTATAGTTCTTGAAATGCATGTATGTTTTATGGCTAATACAAAATCAATATAAGGAGTGTGCATATGTGTTATTGAGAGCGCATATGTGTTTTATATCAATGGCGATTTTTGTCATAAATTTTATTAAACTATATATGCATTTACTATTATTGTGTCTTTATTACCAAGTTCAGTATGTTTGGCAAATAGAATTGATAATGATTTCATGATGAACATTATTTGAGTTGATCGAGATAGTCAAGTTGTAGTTCTTTTTTTAGAGGTCGTAACCAGATAATATGCACATTTTTTTGTTGAGTAATTTGGTTGTGTTGTTAATATGTATCATGTTATTAGTCTTCAAAGGTTATGTTGTACATCTAAGTTTCGAGAATTTTTTTCACTTATTGCTACAGGCCTTTTCAAGTCGAAAACGTATAATAAAAACGAATAAGGCGCTGACTGCACATATGCAATATCCTTACAATGCTTATGTCTTATAAAAACTATGACAATAATTACAGGTATGTGTTAATACAAATAAACCGTAAAAACGTTTATTAGTATTTTGCGATCTCTTTGTGTTTTGTTGATAACAAATATAATGTTATCTTAAGTACAATTATAAGGATACATGTTATTTTTGTAAAGCATTTACATATAGCCATTTAAATACAAAATTTTTGTAATTAATCATTTGTTGTAATAGTTTATTAGGATGGGTAAAAACCACAACCCATGGATCATATCTATAACCCATAGACCCATACCCATTTGACTAGATACAATGTATTCATTAGATACATTGAATCTAAAGGAATACCCATGGACCAACCCATAACCCATGACCCATAACCAAAAAACCCATGGGCAAAGATGAGCGCCCCACGATCCCTAGGTTTACACTAGACGGATCCTTGTGGAGGGATCCGGGATCCTGGGAACGTGGAAGAATTGCCTATAAATAGAGAGCCATTTATTCATTCTAACTCACCCTCTTCTACAAATTCCTCTCATATACTCTCTTTCTCTTCTAACAAAAGATCACTTGATCTAGAGAGTACTTCCTTCTTTCTTCTTTAGTGATTCTCTATATAGGTCCTCTCTAAGGCTTAGATCACGAGCATTCTACAAGTCATCCAAGCAAGGGGTCCTTGATTGATTTATTCCCCTCAAGATTTCTCAGAGCGTAAGATCTTGTACATATTGTTGTTGTGTAATATCGTTGGTTTACCACCGTGTTACGACTCGTATTTAGCTTCTTTGTACCGAAAAGGTGTAAGTAACGCTAGGAAGGCTTCTTCGCCAAGTGAAGGAGTTTGTTGACATAGTGCTTGAACTCTCGAAAGGTGACTCGGGAGGGAGTAGGCAAGGAAGGTGTCTTTGTGAGCCAACCACTATAAATCGTTGTGTCATTTATCCCTTTGCTTTACTTTATTTACTTGCTTTATCATTAGATCTATACTTTTTCAACATCCATACGATCTCACATATTATCGAATCTAAAGTTTTTGAAATTAACTTAAAATCGGCAAAACTATTCAACCCTGTTAGAATCACTCCTAAACCTTATTCAAGTGTTAGTTACACATATGTAATAGTTAGCTTATTATGGCCTTTATGTTTGTTATTAGCCTTAAGCTTATGTAGAAGGCCCATGAGCTTAGGTCCAAGCCCATAGGAGAAAGGGAAGGAGTAGGAATGTTGCCCTAGCTCCTTGCCTATAAATATTATGTAATAACCCTCACTTGAGGGTTGGTTGTTCAAGTTATTCTCTCTTTCACATATCTTACGCCTAAACCGCCTTTTTTATATCGTATGTGTGTGGTTTTACTTGTTCAATTTTATTCTTCTTATAAGCTTGTGTGGTAAACCTTGTGACCTATCAGTGGTATCAATCGCCAACTAGTTGGGTGAATCGTTATTGCTTTTGAAGTAAGGTTTTGGTCTTACGCCAGTAAAGGTAACAGAGCTTTGCTCGCTTAAAACTGATTTTTTACACTTTTTAATCCAAGATTCTTGTCCTTTCAACGTTATAAGGTGTTAAATACTATGTTTTGGCAAAAGTTTGGAACTTTATGTGTGGATCATTGTTTTTCTACTTGGTTTTGTACGAGGGTTAAGTCCTACGCATAACTGTTTTAAGAGCTTTGGATCATCAAGTTTCACACTTTTGTGTCTTTTGGTGTTATTGAAGCTATTTCATCACAAAAAAACTGGTTTAGAAACAACTTTGGAGCAAAATCAAATTTACGAGTAAACCAACGTAGTGAAACCCTAAAACTACGCGTAAGTATTTCCTTGGTTTGATCTTCATTTTCGTTGTTTATTCCGTGTTTTCTTACTTGGATAAGTCCTAAAAATACGTCGACTTTAGATATCTTTTGCAATCGTGAAGTGT
This sequence comes from Chrysanthemum makinoi, assembly GCA_910596185.1. Classification (NCBI taxonomy): domain Eukaryota; kingdom Viridiplantae; phylum Streptophyta; class Magnoliopsida; order Asterales; family Asteraceae; genus Chrysanthemum; species Chrysanthemum makinoi. The sequence continues at coordinate 65,426,993 of OU343223.1, read as the reverse complement.
AAAAGATCACTTGGGATAAACCCTAAAATTACGATAAGCATAAAGCTTACGCCGTAGAAATCCTACGCATAAGATTTTCTTTACGCCTAAGCCTCATCTTACGCATAAGATAATCCTACGCCAACTTTCTACTAACTTTGTGTCTACTATCAACTTTAGCGTCTTTTCCCTACTTACGCGAAGCTAAATCTACAGTAACTCCTGATTGTTACGCGTAACTTTGGTGTTTTTACGCATAAGTGCTACTTGGCTATTGTGATTTCTACCCCTAAGGATACTTCATCAACAAAGGTTCATTCGACTACAAAGATCCATTTTACCAACACAAGTTTATCAACATGTCACAACCACCATACTCTAACTATTTCCCCTACACTTATCCTCAACGACAACAACAATTAAGTCCACAACATCAACAATGGAATCAACAACAAGCAATTTATCAACAACAATTTAATCAACAACATACTCCACAACTTGCTGCAATTCCCCAACCTCAAATGGTTCAACCACCACCAAGTCTTCAAGTTCAACCGTACACAAATGACTTCAATCAACATCCATCAAGGAACACTATGAAGGAACCCACTTGGTTTGCAAAGATGTGTGAAGCTTTAAGCAGCCAACAATCAATTAATGAGGCTGGATCACTTGATAGACCTCCAATGCTCACTCCAGGAAACTACGATCAATGGGTGATAAGGTTCTTTAGGTTTTGTGATCTAAAGAAGCCACATGGAAAGTTCTTAAAGGGTTATCTTGAAGGTCCATTTGAGATGCCTACTGTCATTGTACCCAGAGATCCAAATGCCATTCCACCAAGAGATGAACAAACAAACATTGCTATCAAGCAGAACTTGAATCCTCGAACTTCTACACTATAGAGCAGATGAGCTTGCAATGGAATATATCCTCTTAGGATTACCAAACCCAATTCTTCGTAGTGTTGATGCTCAAAAGATGCAAAGAAAATGTGGGATCATATTCGTCTTCTTATGGAAGGATCAGTACTCAATCGTGAAGATTTGGAATCCAAAATTTACTTGGCTTATGAACACTTCATGATTGAACCGGGAGAGACACTAGAGTCCTATCATCACCATTTTCGACATCATCAATGATTGGGATAAACACAACATCATCATGCCAAGAATTGCAGTGAATACTAAGTTCTTGAGTAGTCTTGGTCCTGAATGGGAGAGTACACTCATGAAAACATTCGCAGCCTACATATGGATTATTAAAGATTACTTGAAGCCTCATGAAAAGGAAGTTGATAGGGAAAGGATTCTCCGGGCTCAAATTGCTCCACCCACACATCCGGAAAATCAACAACTTGCCTTATATGCTCAAAACAGTTATTCTCCTCAATCAAAGAACTCAACCAAATGCTACAATCACACCACATGATCCTTCACAGCCTCAATCTCAACAAAATCAATTGTTTCCATACAACAACAACAACAATGCTCAAGCCCTTGTCGTGAAGCTAATGAGGAATTGATCCGCTTGAAGCATCGCAACAAGGATTTGCTATGATTGCTAATGCCTTTAGCCGTTATACCAACAAATCCAACAATCGTATTCCTCATCTAATACAAGGAATCAAGTGTTAGAACAATGGACGATGAAGTTCAATCGTGGTTATGGTCGCGATGGGCGTGGTCAAGGGTTTAATGTGTGGGTAGGAATAACAATCAGCCCAATGGTGGAACAGGAAATGCTCAATGGGTTGAATGTCTTCATGCTACAACCGCAATGAGAAGGGACACTGCTAATGCATGCCCAAAGCCAAGGACTAGGGGCGGTTATTTCAAAGAGGCTCTTCTTTGGCTCTTAAGGATGAAGCTGGTGGAACTCTCACGCACAAAGAACGAGCTTTATGGCAAATGCCGACTCAGATGATGATATGGAGGACTTGCGTGCCAATGCACCAAGTTATGTTGATGGCTAATATGAATGAGCACATGAGGATGACAAGCCCGGTGACACCGATGGCTTGTCTCTGTGCAAATTCAACAAACCATATTTATCTCTCGATCTCATATCTCCGCCAACATCCGATTCGCAGGCTCGAATGTTCAAAATGAGTCGTCCACATCTCATTCCGACGATTTTCAACTAGACCTCGTAGTTATATTTGACGATCAAGATGACCAAACGGTTTCCCTTGATAATCAAATTGACTCGCGGGTTATACTTGAGGATCTCAGAATGATCATGTTGAGACTCACGCTGAACAACTATTGCCTCATCCGCATTTTGCTCGCTTAATACAAGACCAACAGACCATAGTGGAAAAATGTCATGCCATTAATCAAGACTTGAAATGCAAAAATGCACTGTTAACCAAGGATTTTGAATGTTTACAAAAGCAACTCAACTTTTTCAAACTCAAAAACGCGGAAAATTTTGAAGCCTTTGCCAAATCTTATCAAAACGAAAAATATTTAGAAAGAAGATGTTGATCTAGCGCTTCGAAGAATGCTTTGTTGTCTCAAATAGAACAACCTAAACATGAACATAAAAAGCAAATTAACGCCTTCTACCTTGGAAAATCAAAAAGCTAAGTCGAGTTGTTAACTTGTCAAAAACAGCCTGCATACAAAAAGCATTCAACGAAACTAATAGATGATCATCTTGAAGAAATCATCGGCTTGCAAAACAAACTTAAAGAGTTTAAAATGGTTGTTTACAAACATGGCGAGTCGGTCACAGCCATTGAAAAGTTTACTTTAAAACCCAACCAAAATGGATATGGACCGAATCTTGCCGACACAAACCTAAGCTTTCAACCAAAAGCATTCAAACCTAATCCTGAAGTTTCTAGTGCGGAATATAAAGTTGATAATTCTGTTATGAGTGTTGTTGAATATCATCGTCAAGAGGAATTAGATGCTATAGACGAGAGTCGATCAAAATTAGAAAAAGTTGTTTACAACAAACCTTTAACTATTCAAAAGCGGTCACTTTCGTCACACCAACGGATTCTTCTAACACACCAAGGGTAATCATAAAACACCTGAGTCTTCTAATGTTAATCCCAAACCAGATTATGCACAAACTTATGGTCCTTTACCTTCCATCGGTGAAGTAAACTCAAAACTCGAAAATCGCAAAAATTCTTCGATATTTTGACCTTTTCATGGCTGGCCTCAAAACTTTACAACATGAGATAGAATATCATTCTGAAATCAAAGTTTAACACTTTCAATCGCCTGCTAGCGAGAACAAAGAGAATTTTTTCAGAAAAATCTTTTACCAAATGTTAAAAATTTGAAAAGTTGTGCATTGCTTGGGAAAGGGACTTTCATAAGGAACTTGATTAATGAAGGTGGTTTTAGAAAACGAAACATCTATTTCTAATACTAAACGTAAAAAGAAACTATTGAGAAAAGATGTTGATCGACTCTTGGAAGATGTCATCCGTGCTGATGTCCATAATGTTGTGTTATTGAATTCTTTGTCATATGCATTTGATTATATCTCTGCGATTATACCGTTAATTACTAGTGGTAAATGTTGAGAACTCGATAATGTGCTTTTCGAGTCCTTAAAGTTGAAAACAAACGATTGTCAAACGAACTTTCAAATGCAATACGTCGCCTTAATTGGTGTCAAAAAGATATTCACGATCAACAACTTGCTTTTCAACACAAAATCGCCGCCTATGCGTAAAATCTTCTAATCCTCAAATTGAGCAATTGGATGATCAAAACGTGTCTTTTAAGTGTCAAATCTCAAAATATGAACAAGAACTTGTAAAAGTTAAAAAGGAATATGGTGTCATATTTGATTTACTCAAAAGACTCGTGATGAAGCATCAAATGAACTTGATCATTATCTTGCACACACTAAAGAAGTTATGCATTTTGTCCGGAAATGTTCGGTCCGAAAATCAAGATCTGATTCACACTATCTTCAAGTTAAGAGAAATGTTAGGAAAGTATGAACAACTTCCTCTACCATCATTAAGAGAATAGCCCACTTAGTAATCATGAACCTAGAATCATCTTTTACGCTAAAATCACAAGTTGCTAACGTGCTCCTTCTCATGAAACAGAATAGTTGCGCTCTTTTCCAAACGCCCACACTTCACGTTTAGGAGCACTACATCGAAGAATAGGAAGTTGCGACCTAAGAAAAGATCAATCAGAAATGCTAAAGCAGAAGAACACCCTAGGACTATGAATAAGACTCACGTTGCCTCCACTATAGATATTAAGGCCCCGCAAATGTAATAGAAATAGTGATGTAACTAATGCTAAACCGTTAAGTACTTTTGATATTCAGTCTGATGCACCTTGTGTTATTTGTCATAAAAGTATGAATTCTGATTGTCATGATAAATGTGTTGCTAAAGCTATCATCTCTCGCTTAAGGAATCCTAAGAACCGGAATACCTCTAGGCCCACTAATCTTTCTAAGTCTGTGCTTGGTAGACCGCCTCTTTAGATTCTAAGAAACGCATTGCTGTCCCTGTAGCTCTAGTTTCACCTCCTAGGAATGTAGTACCACCTAGTGCATTCACTAAGACTAAAGCAAATACTAGTTGGAGATGGCGGAAATGGATATATAACACACTAGGATTTAAGTGGATACCTAAAGCTATTGATGTGTGTATATCTACTATACCTTCGCTGGAACCCTCTAACATTTCGGTTCCACATCTACTTCTATTCCATCCGTGTCGCCTCAGGGTAATGCAGGTGATACGATCATTCTCGGATTGTTGATAGCGGATGTTCCCACATATTGACAGCAATCTTAAACTGTTATCAAACTTTATTGCAAAGTTCATTTAATCGCCAGTTCGGGAATGATCACTTCAGCCTATCATGGGCTACGGAGACTACATGTCAATGGGAACATCGAAATAAGCGTGGTTTATTATGTGGAAGGCCTCGGTCACACTGCTTTCTCGTAGGTCGGCTTTTGTGATGGAGATTTGGAAGCTGCTTTTCGGGAGAAAACTTGTTTCATTCGTGATCTACAAGGAAACGACCTTATGTCCGCTGCAAGGCACCAATTCTTCTACACTATCTCTACGCAAGACATGGTTGCTTCATCTCCCATTTGCTTACTTTCAAAGGCAACATCAACAAAACTCCGGCTATGGCACCGTCAACTCTCACATCTAAACTTTCAAACCATCACCAACCTTGCTCGACACAAACTAGTTGAAGGACTCCCACGCTTTCGGTATTCTAAAGATCACCTTTGCTCGCCTTTGTGAACAAGGCAAAAGCACTCTCGTGCTCATTTTCCTTCAAAGGTGGAACACAAATCTCAAGATGTGCTTCATCTTCTTCACATGGATTTGTGTGGCCCGATGCGCGTGCAAACGATCAATGGCAAACGCTACATCTTAGTAATTGTTGATGACTATTCACTCTGGACTTGGGTCTACTTTCTTCAAAGCAAAGATCAAGCTCCATTGCGATGATCATCACCTTCTCACAAAAATACAAGTTCAACTACTCTAAACACCGCTCGACTAATCGCAATGACATAGAGCACCGAATTTGTTAATCAAACTCTTCGTAATTTTATGAGAAAGTGGAATTCAAAGATCGCACATCTATTGCACGCGTACACCGAACACAAACGGAGTTGTTGAAAGATCGAATCAACGTTAGTGGAAGCCGCAAAGAACAATGTTAATAAATGCTAAACTTCCAGATACTTATGGCAGCGTAAGCTGTATCTCATCGCATGCTATACTCAAAACCGTTCTATGATCACAAAAAGCCACAACAAAACACCTTTTGAGCTTGTCCACGCCAGTAAAAACCGAATCTCAAACACTTTCATGTATTTGGATCTCTTTGCTATCCTAATAATGATCGTGATGACTTTGGAAAGCTCAAAGCAAAAGCTTCCATTATTAGAGTTCTTTATTACAAGACAACGCGTCTTCACCGATGGTGAACATTGCATTTATGCACTCACCGTCCGCCAATCAACCTAAAAACATCAAAGACGCAATGACAAAAGACGATTGAATCCATGCAAGAAGAACTCAACCAATTCAAACGTCTTGAAGTATGGGAACCGGGTTGAAAGACCAACAGTCTACGCCATTGGTCTCAAATGGATTTGGAAAACAAATTGATGTCAAGGAAACGTTATCGAAAATAAGTCACGCGCCGTGGCTAAGGGTTATCGCCGTCGAAGAGGGAATAGACTTTGAAGAATCTTTTGCTCCGGCCGCCGTCTTGAGGTCGTTCGGATATTTCTCGCTTACGTCATGGCTCATATGAATATGATTTGCGGTCTATCGATGGATGTCAAAACTGCATTTCTCAATGGACAACTTAAAGAAACGGTTTATGTCACCCAACCAGATGGATTCGTTGATCCCGAGTTTCCGAATCACGCCTATAAACCTAACAAAGCTCAGATGGTCTCAAACAAGATCCTCGGGCATGGTACGATAAGCTATCATCTTTCCTCATTGCTAATAATTTCACCAAAGGTTCGGTTGACCCAACTCTTTTATACAATATCACGGGACACATATCTTAATTGTTCAAATTTACATGGATGACATCATTTTTGGGTCTACACATAAAAAGTTTTCAATCGCTTTGCAAAACTAATGAAGAAAAATTTTGAAATGTCCATGATGGGTGAACTCACATTCTCTCGGACCGCAAGTTCATCAATCACCCCGGTATTTTCTTGAGTCACTCCAAATATGCCCTTGAATTGTTAAACAAATTTGGAATGAAAACGTGTGACACCTATGCCACACCAATGGCTCATACCAAGAAGCTAGACGCTGATTTACATGGGAAATTGGTGGACCCTACAAAATACCGTAGTATTATTGGGTCTCTCATGTATCTAAGTACGGCTAGCGGACTGATATTGTCTTTGCCGTTATATCTTTGCTCCGCTATCGGGCGACCAACCTAAAACCCACCTCTCTGAGGCTAAAAGAATCCTCCGATACATAAAGGGAACCATTAACTGGGGATCCGTATCCGGGATTCGGTTTTGAACTAATCGCTTTGACACCACGCCAGATGCTTAGACTCACGGAAAAGTACTTCGTGAGTTTTACAATTTCTTTGTGATAAACTGGTGTCATGGCAATCGAAGAAGCAGGATTGTACATCGCTGTCCCTCAACCGCGTAATATGTAGCCATGTAGGCATGTTGTGCTCAAGTCATTTGGATGAGAACACAACTCAAAGACTATGGTTACGTGATTTGACAGTAATCCCGATGTACTGCGACAATCGGAGTGCCATTGCAATCTCCATGCAACTCGAAGATTCGAAATCAAAGCACATCGATCTTCGATATCATTTCATCAAGGATCACGTGGAACAGGTAATCGTTGAATTATATTTTGTGGGTACAGAATACCAATTGGCGATCTTCTCACCAAAGCCTTGCCTCCCGCTAGGTTTAATGAGTTGGTCCACCGATTGGTATGAGGTGTTTGACTCAAGAGGAATTGGATGACCTCCTAAAACAGTCTTTAAAACCTGTCAAACACCAAAATAAATCTCTTTTGTAAATAATTTTTCAAAAACAAAATACAAAAATATAAAAACCCGATAAAACAACAAAAATATTCTTCTAATCTACTTTTCTTTCAACATGGCAAGTAATATTTTTTCCTCAACACTTTAATCTCTCAAAATTCAGTATTTTTCCGATCAAGTGTTGAGGGGAGACTACAAAGATTTAACTGCTTTCAAAACATCTCTGTACTTGCATGTTATCATATCTCAGTTGTTTCTCTTATCAATGGTGGTAAATTTTCTGGTTCAATGACACTCCTCGGACTAAAATTTATAACCTTTCATTATTTACCTAAGTCAAGGGGGAGTTGTGACAACCCGTACTTTCAGGTCATTTCTCGACACAATGCATGCCTTACAATTTCAACAATTATAGTAAACTTGGTTTACTTGTTTCAAATTCGCGTAACCTTAAAGGTTTAGCGGCGAATTCATGATCATAACATCACGCACATTTCATATGGACTATGATTAGTCTACATTTCATTGACATCATTTGCATCTCATTAATTCATTCACGACATTTCATTTCACATTCAACGCGTAATTTTTATATTTAATAATCGTTATCGCGTGAGTTATTATTTTTAATATTTAATCCGTTACTTTCAAAAATGATCCCGATGTATTTTAAACTTACATTTAGTTTATAAAAACTATATTTTTAGTTTTCCTAGTGTTTCAAATTTATTTGGTAAATAAATCGTAAAAGTTAAATTATTACGTCGTGTTTCTTAAAAATTATACGATAATTATTTTATCACTCAATTTTCACAAGGAATGTATCTTTACAATTTTTATTATCTCATTACATCCTACTTTGATCTATTAAACATCTCTTTTACTTAAAAATTTCCATTTACCTTTACTTGTATAACATCTACACTTTAACTTACACTTTTGTCAAAAAATTAGACAAATAATACAAGTTACATTTGAAAAAAAAAAAAAAACATAAATATCTTACATCCCTCCCCCTTGGCCGACAAGGGGAGGGTGTATTAATGGATTGGTATGGCTTGTGATTGTAAAAAATTTACTCTTCCATAAAGTCCAACTTAACTCAAATAATTCTCATTCATTTCATTTGTACCAAGTGTTAGAAAAATATATTCTCTCTTCTTTGGGGCTTCTCAAAACCGGTTATACATCAAGAGGCAAAGGGATCAAAATTTTCTCAAGTTCAAGTGTAATAACAATCTAGTGTATACTCTTTATATGGTTTTGAAATAAAAACCAAGAGTATTTAGGATTATCCTTGTTACTAGCACCTCATCATATTCACTTGTAAGCATATTTCTTTCATTTTCATGTTTCCTTTTCATTTTCATATTCATCTTTTCATTTTTGGAGCAACATCCAAGACATATGTGATTTATACCATTTTTACATGATTTTAGAGTATATATATATATTTGGTCATCCTATAATTATCCCCTTGGTATTGGTTGGTCTTGATGATGTCTAGGAACCCATGACACCCTAAGAAGGTGTATGGTAGGATTAGATTAGCTTTGGAGTTGATTTGAAGGGATTAGAATAGGTTTTGTCCGAGAAAAACTATTTTCGATAACTATATAAATAGGTTCTGTCCTTGTTTCGAATTTCTGGAAAAACCTACAGTTGGTACGAAACTTTGGCCTTGATTTTTAGAAAATATACTTTAAAACGAATCCGTGGCCGCTTGAACGGATAAAAACGGAGTTATAACGAAGAAGTTATGAATTTTACAAGTTTGACGACGAAATATATTATTTTCAGAAATTTCAGCATACTATATTTATTTTGTCCGAGTCAAAAACGAGCCTTAAGCTTCACAAATTATTTCGACTTCTCAAAAATATATTAGTTTACTTCGATTTAAGCTAAGGACGATAAAAGCGTAGAAAAGCGGATTTGAAACGACAAAGATATGCACTTTTTCATAAACTTGGCCGAAACTCATTTTCTGCACACAATTAGCCAAAACCACCATCTTTAACCCTTAATATCTTTATGTTCGAGACCTTTTGGACGAAAACTCCTGAACTGAAACTTTTAGATATCGATACAAACTTTCCAAAACAGTCGAGTTCGTTCTCTAACGATCGACGTACACCATTTTACGACTAGTTTTTCAAAGCCATTTTTGTTAATTTTATAAATTTTCCGACGATTATTGTTTTGCTAATTAAAAGTGGAAATTTCACCATAAATCATTATAAAACCATTGTAGGATGACATTTTGACGTAAAAACATGTAAAGTGATTTTTGAATGGTCAAGACGTCAAAAGAGTATTTTTCGACGATGTGTAATATTTTCAAAACTCGTAAATGGTATAAATAACATACGGAATGCATGCATAACATTACATTGCAACTCATGACATATCATATCATTGATATATAGGTCCCGGTTAACGCATCACATTAAACCTCAGTGTACTCACTTTTGCCATTATTCCAGTTTACCAAGTGAGTTTTCATAGCCCCGTTTACATGCTTTCGATTATTTTCAAACCCACGGGGGAGAATACATTGCACTACATTTTTTTTAACGATACCAAGTATGTTAAATTCATTTACATTGCTTAAGTTACCGCATTTGCCAATTGAAAGTCCCCATTACTTGAACATGAACCGTTAATCTTTGAAGCGAGGATGAGTGGATAGATCTATCGAGGGTGACGCCTCCATCCGGTTGGTGAATCCCAACCGTGGCAAACGGATGCATTTCCTTTGATCACATTACGGAGTTGTCTGGCAAACACTCTGCAGGGGCATACATTATTGAACAGTCTAGTTTCGGGGTCATGGGCTTAGAGCAATTGTAACATTATTTTTACGTGACTTGATTGTCATGCATGGTCTATACTTGTGTAGTCGTATAAAACATTTACATAAACCTATGATTTCTCACCAACATTATTGTTGACCGCTTTTTAGCAATGTATTTTCGTGTAATGGCTGAGGCATTATCATTATGACATGGTTTAGGGACCTACATTTTGAGTCGCGGCGTCGACTTACATTATGTACATTATGGCACTTTTATTTCAAAACATCGTTTGGATTTGTAACATATTTGTATTTCCGCAAACTTTGTAAACCTTTTGGGACCGATGTTGTACTCAACATTTTTATGAAATATCCAACGATGTGTATTTAAAACGACACTTTAGGTCGTTCAATATAACTCGATGTGGTGCTATGACAGCCAATCCCCAGAATTCCATTCCACTGCAAAACAGGTAAATTGGGGGTGTGACAGATTGGTACCAGAGCTACAGTTATAGAGAACTAGGTTGCATCATTGACCCTAGACTATAGCTACATTATCATAGCATCTCATCATTTCATCATAGTACATATTCATGTTTATCATGTGGATTCACTTACACTTTATTCGAGGTTATTTACTTTTATTTCACATCGGTTGTCACGCATATGTCTTCAGATTCACCTCCCATCACCATATCATCGGACTCTAGCTCGGATGATGTCCCAGCTAACCCCATCATGGATGATGTTTCATCACACTCCACAGAGATCGTATCTTCCATTGGATCTACTCCAGCCTTCCACCGATCATGACCGACACGAGACCGAACCCTTCGAGGAGGGCGAGGTTGCACCCACCCTCATGTTAGCAAAGCCACCACGACCCGTCACATACACCAGCACCACTACTAGCACCATCACCACCATCATCACCATCTTCATCATATTTTCTTAGAGATCCTTTACCTACGATAGACTTGCCGCCCAAAAGCGTGCTCGCTTTGATATCCCTACACCACCATCTATCGAGCCCGAGCCACCTGTTAGGTTCGAGTTAGCGAGAGCTCTAAGGCTGCAATGCTCCGACAGCCTTCTACCGAGGCATTAGGAGCCCGTATTGATAGTCAGCATCCGATAGATAGTTGTCACGACAGCTGGAGGAACTGTCGGTAGATAGGATTGAGCCCATTATGAGGAGGTCGAGGGCCTAGTGTTAGGCGTGGTTTTATTGATTTGTCACATCGAGTATTCAGCATAGGCAGCTAGAGGACAGGAGAGTATTGCTTCTTTGTAGAGTCGATTGATGAGAGTTGAGGAGTTTGGTGGATAGTTTGACGACTCGGTTCGCGATCTTCAGATAGGGTCATGAGCACCATGAGGTGCCATATGTAGACTTTTGTCATGTATAGTTTTGACCATTATTATCCTAGTCACAAGGTGTGTGACGTAGTTTAAAGAACTTGTTGTATTTTGGTTGTTGTACAAACAAATGTATCAAGTATTGACTCTACTATGTAGGAATGGTTATTATTATCTATGATATCGGTCCATGTAGGCCTAAATTTTCATGTATATTATCCACGTGTGTTGTGATTATATTTGTGATATTTCGCTATTGTTCCGCTAGATTCCATTTATCTTTAGGCATGATGTGGTTGTGGATATATTTGTATGATGGTTGTTTCTACTTACGAAGTTCTCATGATTGTTTCATCTTGTGATTTTGAAGAGTTATGGCTCTAAGAAAGCTACACACCGAAATGACCCAAGCAGCAATTCAAAAGTTGGTGAATGATAGCATTGCTAATGCTATAAGAGTCGAAAGGGAAAAAATGCTGCTGCCGCTGAGCTCAGCGCCGCTGCTGCCAAGCCGCTAGGCTAGCTACTGCTACCGGGTAATGCCGAGGATCGGGGTTAAGAAATGTTCTTACAAGGATTTCAAGAGTGGTGAACCCACTAAGTTTAGAGGTACCGAGGGTGCCATGCCATGGTTCGATGGTTTGAGAAATTGGAATCGGTGTTTTGCTTTGTAACCGTCCGGATGACAGAAGGTCAAATTTGCTACGAGCACATTACTCGATGGAGCGTTGTCATGGTGGAATTCATATGCTCAACCGATTGGAATGGAGAATGCTTTTAAGCTTACGTGGGAGGAATTTAAGGGATTGGTGACTAAGAAGTTTTGTCCTCGAACGAAAATCAAAAAGTTGGAGACGGAGTTCTATGAATTGGTCACTATTGGTTATGATATTGACACTTACATTCGGAGATTCCAGGAATTGGCTGCGTTATGCCCGTCGATGGTATCGGATAATGAAAAATTGCTAGAGGCTTTTATTGGAGGACTTCCTGAGGTCATTCAAGGAGATGTGACATCGTTTGATCCACAGACAATTGAGGAAGCTATTCGAGTGACTCAGAAGTTGATGGCACAAGTGGTGAAGCGAGGTAAGTACACCACCACCAACCGAAACAACAACAACCCCAACAACCGCTACAATTTCAACAATAACCGAGGCAACTACAACAACAATAGCAACAACAACAAGCGCAAGTGGGACAACACAAGGGGTAGAAATGCTACTCAACAACCACCCAAAAGGCAAGAGGTTGCTAAGGTTTATGCTGCGGGTCAAAAGGAAGGAAAAGGGTATTCGGGTTTTGCCAAATGTAATAAGTGTTTTAGTCATCACAATCGGGTCGATGTCCCGATCCGTGTGAGAATTGCAAGAAAGTTGGTCACCGTACTAGGGATTGCAAGTGGCCACAAGTTACATGTTTTGGTTGCGGGAAAACCGGACACTACAAGAGGGATTGTAAGAAAGGAAAGAATCAAGCAAATCCGAATCAAGGAGGTTTGGCACCGGAAGGGTTTACGCCATTGAGGCGGAGAAGATAGGGAGGACCCGAATGTCATAACGGGTAATGCGCTCTTCTCAATAATCGTTACGCTTCACTTTTATTTGATTCGGGTGCCGATAAAAGTTTTGTGTCCAATGCATTTGCACCTTTGCTCAACATTAAGCCAACCACCTTAGATACATCATACATTGTCGAATTAGCTAATGGTAATTTAGTTAGCACCAACACCATTGTCCGCGGTTGCACATTCAATTTTCTTAATCATCCCTTCAACATAGACCTCATGCCCGTAGAGCTTGGTAGTTTCGACGTCGTCATCGGCATGGATTGGTTATCTAAGCATCGTGCAAAGATCATTTGTGATGAGAAAGTTGTTCATCTTCCCTACAACGGCGAAACTTTGATTATTCGTGGGGAACGAAGTGGAACTAGAATTAGTATCATATCGAGCATCAAAACGGAGAAGTACATTAAGAAAGGTTGTCTTGCTTTCTTAGCCCATGTAACCGAGAAAAAGTCGGAGGAGAAGCGACTTGAAGATGTACCTATTGTCCGTGAATTTTCTGAAGTTTTTCCCGGGATTTACGGACTTCCACCGCACGCCAAGTAGAATTTCATATTGACTTAGTGCCCGGAGCTGCACCGACAGCGAGCACCGCCGTTTAGCACCATCCAAAATGCAAGAGTTGTCTAATCAATTGCAAGAGCTTCTAGACAAAGGATTCATTAGGCCGAGTTCCTCTCCTTGGGGAGCACCGGTCTTGTTTGTGAAGAAGAAGGATGGATCCTTCCGAATGTGCATAGATTATAGAGAGTTGAACAAGTTAACGGTGAAGAATCGTTACCCACTCCCAAGAATTGATGACTTGTTCGATCAGTTGCAAGGTTCTAGTATTTATTCCAAGATTGATCTCCGGTCGGGTTATCATCAACTTCGAAGTTCGAAGAGGATATTCAAAACAAACGCTTAGAACACGCTACGGTCATTACGAGTTTCAAGTGATGCCGCTTTGGATTGACTAATGCACTCGCGGTATTCATGGATCTCATGAATAGAGTTTGTAAACCGTATTTGGACAAGTTTGTGATAGTGTTCATCGACGACATTTTGATTTACTCAAAGAGCAAAGAAGAGCACGAAGAGCATTTAAGGACAATTTTAAGGCTACTCAAGAATGAGAAGTTGTATGCCAAATTTTCAAAGTGTGATTTTTGGAATCGCAAAGTGCAATTTCTTGGTCATGTCATTGATAGTCAAGGACTACAAGTTGATCCCGCAAAGATTGAAGCCGTGAAAGATTGGGCTACTCCAACGAATCCTACGGAAATCCGACAATTTCTAGGACTAGCGGTATTACCGGTTCATCGAAGGTTTTTCAAAGATAGCGAGACCTTTGACCAAGTTGACACAGAAAAACAAGAAGTACGAGTGGGGAAAGAAACAAGAAGTTGCTTTTCAGTTGTTGAAGCAAAAGCTTTCTTGGCAAAGGCGCCAATTTTGGCACTACCCGAAGGCATTGAGAACTTTGTTGTATATTGTGACGCCGCATAAAGGACTTGGGGCTGTTTTAATGCAAAACGATAAGGTGATAGCGTATGCTTCTCGACAACTTAAGGTTCATGAGAAGAACTACACAACTCATGATCTCGAGTTAGGAGCCGTAGTTTTGCGCTCAAGATTTGGAGACACTACCTTTACGGTACAAAGTGCACAGTGTTTACCGACCACAAGAGTTTGCAATATATTCTTGATCGGAAGGAGCTTAATATGAGGCAACGTCGTTGGTTGGAGTTACTCAGCGACTATGATTGTGAAATCAAGTATCACCCGGAAAAAGCCAATGTTGTGGCTGATGCTCTTAGTCGAAAAGAGAGGCCTAAACCTTTAAGAGTTCGATCATTGGGAATGACGATTATTTCTCCTTTACCATCGAAAATTCACGAAGCACAGATAAGCACTTAGGAGGAGAAACCGACCAAGTGAAAAGCTTTATGGTATGCCCGAAAGCGCAAATGGTTTTGTAAAAAGAGCAGATGGAGTATTATGTTTCAAGGATAGAATGTGGGTTCCATTGTATGGCGGAATACGAGAATTGATTATGCATGAGTCGCATAAGTCAAAGTATTCTATTCATCCCGGATCGGATAAGATGTATCAAGATCTTAAGAAACTTTATTGGTGGCCGAACATGAAAGCGAGATTGCCACGCACGCTAGCAAATGCCTTACCCGCTCTAAGGTAAAAGTCGAATATCGAAGCCTTCCGTTTACTCCAACAACCACAAATTCCTCAATGGAAATGGGAACGTATTACAATGGACTTTGTCACGAAACTTCCTAAGACATCGGGAGGTTACGACGCTATTTGGGTAATTGTTGATCGCCTTACCAAGTCAGCCCATTTCATACCGATTAGAGAGTCTTATTCCATGGAGCAACTCACTAGACTTTATGTCAAGGAAATAGTCACGAGGCACGGAGCACCAATTTCTATCATTTCCTATGAGATAGTCGATTCACTTCAAACTTCGAATTCATTGCAAGATTCATTCAGAACCAGATTAGAGATGAGCACAGCATATCACCCACAAACCGACGGTCAAAGTGAAAGGACAATTCAAACGTTAGAAGATATGCTGAGGGCATGTGTAATTGATTTTGGAAATGGTTGGGCTAACCATTTGCCATTGATAGAATTCTCGTACAACAATAGTTATCACACCAATATAAAGATGGCACCATTCGAGGCACTCTATGGTCGTAGTGCCGATCACCGTTTGTTGGGCCGAGGTAGGAGACGCACAACTTCTGGGTCCGTAAATGGTACGGAAACCACGGAAAAGATTGTTCAAATTCGTGATAGACTCGTGAGGATCGCAAGAGTCCATGTAAAAGTTATGCGGATCTTAGACGCAAGGATTTGGAATTTCAAGTAGGTGACAAAGTTATGTTGAAAGTATCGCCTTGGAAGGGCGTGGTACGATTTGGAAAGCGGGGGAAGTTAAACCCGAGATACATTGGACCATTCAAGATTTTGAGCAGAGTTGGTCCGGTAGCTTATCGACTTGATCTTCCACCGAAACTTAGTCATGTGCACAACACGTTTCACGTCTCAAACTTGAAGAAGTGTCTTTCGGACGAATCGCTCGTTATTCCATTGGACGAAGTTCAACTCGACGACAAACTCAACTTTGTGGAAGAACCTCAGAGAAATCATGGACCGCGAGGTCAAGCAATTGAAACAGAGTCGTATTCCTATTGTGAAAGTTCGTTGGAATTCTCGACGAGGTCCTGAGTTTACTTGGGAACGGAAGACCAAATGCGACACAAGTATCCTCATCTTTTCACCGACACCGTTAGACCTAACAACGATTGAATTCAGGGACTGAATTCCTTTGTGGATGGGCGAATGTGACAACCCGCACTTTCGTGTCATTTCTCGACACAATGCATGCCTAATTATTTCAACATTTATAGTAAACTTGGTTTACTTGTTTCAAATTCGCGTAACCTTAAAGGTTTAGCGGCTAATTCATGATCATAACATCACGCATATTTCATATGGACTAAGTTTAGTCTACATTTCATTGACATCATTTGCATCTCATTAATTCATTCACGACATTTCATTTCACATTCAACGCGTAATTTTTATATTTAATAATCTTTATTGCGTGAGTTATTATTTTTAATATTTAATCCATTACTTTCAAAAATGATCCCGATGTATTTTAAACTTACATTTAGTTTATAAAAACTATATTTTTAGTTTTCCTAGTGTTTCAAATTTATTTGGTAAATAAATCGTAAAAGTTAAATTATTACGTCGTGTTTCTTAAAAATTATACGATAATTATTTTATCACTCAATTTTCACAAGGAATGTATCTTTACAATTTTTATTATCTCATTACATCCTACTTTGATCTATTAAACATCTCTTTTACTTAAAAATTTCCATTTACCTTTACTTGTATAACATCTACACTTTAACTTACACTTTTGTCAAAAAATTAGACAAATAATACAAGTTACATTTGAAAAAAAAAAAAAAACATAAATATCTTACATCCCTCCCCCTTGGCCGACAAGGGGAGGGTGTATTAATGGATTGGTATGGCTTGTGATTGTAAAAAAATTTACTCTTCCATCAAGTCCAACTTAACTCAAATAATTCTCATTCATTTCATTTGTACCAAGTGTTAGAAAAATATATTCTCTCTTCTTTGGGGCTTCTCAAAACCGGTTATACATCAAGAGGCAAAGGGGTCAAAAATTTTCTCAAGTTCAAGTGTAATAACAATCTAGTGTATACTCTTTATATGGTTTTGAAATAAAAACCAAGAGTATTTAGGATTATCCTTGTTACTAGCACCTCATCATATTCATTTGTAAGCATATTTCTTTCATTTTCATGTTTCCTTTTCATTTTCATATTCATCTTTTCATTTTTGGAGCAACATGCAAGACATATGTGATTTATACCATTTTTACATGATTTTAGAGTATATATATATATTTGGTCATCCTATAATTATCCCCTTGGTATTGGTTGGTCTTGATGATGTCTAGGAACCCATGACACCCTAAGAAGGTGTATGGTAGGATTAGATTAGCTTTGGAGTTGATTTGAAGGGATTAGAATAGGTTTTGTCCGAGAAAAACTATTTTCGATAACTATATAAATAGGTTCTGTCCTTGTTTCGAATTTCTGGAAAAACCTACAGTTGGTACGAAACTTTGGCCTTGATTTTTAGAAAATATACTTTAAAACGAATCCGTGGCCGCTTGAACGGATAAAAACGGAGTTATAACGAAGCCGTGGTGAATTTTTAAAGTTTGACGACGAAATATATTATTTTCAGAAATTTCAGCATACTATATTTATTTTGTCCGAGTCAAAAACGAGCCTTAAGCTTCACAAATTATTTCGACTTCTCAAAAATATATTAGTTTACTTCGATACGAAGCTAAGGACGTATAAAACGTAGAAAGCGGATTTGAAACGACAAAGATATGCACTTTTTCATAAACTTGGCCGAAACTCATTTTCTGCACACAATTAGCCAAAATCACTATCTTTAACCCTTAATATCTTTATGTTCGAGACCTTTTGGACGAAAACTCCTGAACTGAAACTTTTAGATATCGATACAAACTTTCCAAAACAGTCGAGTTCGTTCTCTAACGATCGACGTACACCATTTTACGACTAGTTTTTCGAAGCCATTTTTGTTACTTTTATAAATTTTCCGACGACATTGTTTTACGACGAAAAGTGGAAATTTCACCAAAAATCATTATTAAACCATTATAGGATGACATTTTGACGTAAAAACATGTAAAGTGATTTTTGATTGGTCAAGACGTCAAAAGAGTATTTTTCGACGATGTGTAATATTTTCAAAACTCGTAAATGGTATAAATAACATACGGAATGCATGCATAACATTACATTGCAACTCATGACATATCATATCATTGATAATAGGTCCCGGTTAACGCATCACATTAAACCTCGGTGTACTCACTTTTGCCATTATTCCAGTTTACCAAGTGAGTTTTCATAGCCCCGTTTTACATGCTTTCGATTATTTTCAAACCCACGGGGGAGAATACATTGCACTACATTTTTTGTACGATACCAAGTATGTTAAATTCATTTACATTGCTTAAGTTACCGCATTTGCCAATTGAAAGTCCCCATTACTTGAACATGAACCGTTAATCTTTGAAGCGAGGATGAGTGGATAGATCTATCGAGGGTGACGCCTCCATCCGGGTTGGTGAATCCCAACCAGGCAAACGGATGCATTTCATTTGATAACATTACGGAGTTGTCTGGCAAACACTCTGCAGGGGCATACATTATTGAACAGTCTAGTTTCGGGGTCATGGGCTTAGAGCAATTGTAACATTATTTTTACGTGACTTGATTGTCATGCATGGTCTATACTTGTGTAGTCGTATAAAACATTTACATAAACCTATGATTTCTCACCAACATTATTGTTGACCGTTTTTAGCAATGTATTTTCGTGTAAATGAGGCATTATCATCATGACATGGTTTAGGGACCTACATTTTGAGTCGCGGCGTCGACTTACATTATGTACATTATGGCACTTTATTTCAAAACATCGTTTGGATTTGTAACATATTTGTGTTTCCGCAAACTTTGTAAACCTTTTGGGACCGATGTTGTACTCTGAACATTTTTTATGAAATATCCAACGATGTGTTTTTAAAACGACACTTTAGGTCATTCAATATAACTGTGATGTGGTGCTATGACAGTCAATCCCCAGGAATTCCATTCCGCTGCAAAACAGGTAAATTGGGGGTGTGACAGGAGTGTAGTCATGTTTCTTTCTTAAAATCTTTGTTTGGTAACCAAAATGGAAGTTAAATGGCTTTGTATGAAAAAGGAAAAGGTGGAGGGACCTAAACTGTCAAAATGTTAAAGTCATTTTAATAAAAACACTCTCCACCTAACTATTCCATCACATTTAATACTTACACCAAAAAGGATCCTACGCCTAAGAATCGTTTGACAAATCCGTGTTTCAGATCATCAATTTGTAAGTGATTTCGTGTTTATAACATGTTTTTAAGCAATGGTTTTGAATCTTTCAAAAATCCAATGGTTTAATTTTATGATATAGTCACTTTTGTGTCTTACACGTAAGCGCAAGAACACCAAATCATAAAAGGGTGTTTGTGGTTAAAAAGATTGTGTCAAAACATGTATTTAACATCAATGATACTAGTTTCAACATCAAAATCCACCCGAAACACGTATTGATGATTTTTGGAATATTAGGGTTTATGAGTCGATTTGGGTGTTTACAAATGTGAAGAGTTTTGTTCAAAAAAGATTGTTGTGTAATGTTTATATGATGATGAATTGATGATTTCCAAGCTCTATAACCACCCGGAAACTCTAAATGATTAAAATTTGGAATTAGGGTTTAAAGTTCATAAGTTTGGGCATTTTTTATTCTCCACGATTTAGATGTTATAACTTGGTTTATAGACTCTCACAACATCTTAGAACTACCAGAAATTGTATGGTGCAAATCCCATGGCTAGAAATTATACGCGTAAATCATAACCCTTAGGGTTTTGACTTACGCGTATGACTTTCTACTCATAACTGTTTAACGAATGTTCATGCCATGATTTGTTGTTAAAATGAATTCTTGTGTTAATATTGATGATTTGATGAATTTATTTGGGCTTGCTACGCTTAAAAATTCAGAATCAAGGTCATTTGAATCTCTACGCATAAGGATTACCCTACTCGTAGTCATGTTATGCGTAAGAATAAATCCTAGCATAACTTATTACGCGGCAAGGTTCTACAATGGGACTACTGGCGTATCCTGTGAAGGATATGCTTAACAATGACCTCTACGCATAAGGTCTACTATTACGAGTAAATATGCCTTACGCGTAAAGGTATAAATACGCTACTTGCTGTAAGCTCTACATAAGGTCCCATTTTTTCCTACGCGTAACATTTCTTACGCGTAAGTTAAGATCCTACGCATAAGCTTTCGTCTACGGCGTATGTCATTAATGTTTATGCTTAACTTTGCCAATTCTACGCCTATGCCTTGATTGACCTTCATTATGAATTGTTACGTGTACAAACTTGTTAATAAACTTATCATAACGTCCTTGAATCCAATAATGTCAATAATAAACTTAAACGTTTGATATGTTGTGAACAATAAGTGATAACATAAACTTTAAAACTTAAAGTTAACTAACTCACGAAACATTTCACGACGTCATTGGAACTACTTGACAAACAAGTGACTTAGGACTCGTAACAATCATTGACATTGTACATTCAATAACTAGACAATAAAACCTTCTATTGACTAACATTATGTCTTTCGATATGTTGGTTCTTCGGCTAATGTTATTTGAGATCACGACATGGTGAACAAATGAATGTGGATGCATCAGAAATTCTTACAATTGCGATATCTTTCGAGAGGGTTATCCGAGAAAGATTGGAAAGAACAACCTTAGGGTTGACTTTGACACCCTCACATGCTAGAATCTTTCTGTCTCATTGCGGTGGATATTCTCGGAATCATTCCTACCGAACATGCTCTCACACTCGCCACAGGTTCGAGAGGTCTACATTCAACAATTTGGGATTCTATGCAGAGGATCACTTTGGTCAGTGTTGTGAGAGTGACACTTATCACAAACAAGTCACTATCACTCCTGAGACTTACGGGCTGTTCTCATCATTCCGGACATCGTGCCTCTTGACTGCTTTGCTACACCTCTGAAGAGCAGGTTCGCAATTTCTACTTAATATTGGCTATGATGAAGCGCCGAATTAAACAAGCACTCTCACATAGATCTTAAGAACATTCCTCAACCGTGGAGAACACTCTACATCATCATCACTAAGTCTCTGCTGAGTCGTGGCAGTGGCTATGAGCATCCCAAGCTCATGGGCCGCAAGTCTTCGGTCATTGATCTATAAGAAGGACATTGAAATCGAAAACAGCGATATGGGATGACATGATGTTATTTCACAAGAAGCTTTCGGCTCAAAGATTCCTATGTCAGATACACGAAGCTTTTGATCCAGAGAGCGATTGGGCTTAATCACGATATTCCCAAGAGGCTCAATGACCGACAATCACGACGTATTGTCCCGAACCTATCCTTTCTATCGAGAATCAAGGAATCAACAACAAAGAAACAAGGTGCCGTGGCACATCACCTTGACCAATGAAATCAAAAGCTTGAAACATACAAAAGGTATCAAGTAGCGGTACGAGAAGGCAAAGTTGGTCATCTCGATGAAAAGCCTTCTGGAACTCCTACTCGGGAGAACAGAAGAGGAAGTCTTTGGAAGTGCAATAAGCAAGAGAGTCAAAGGAAGGAAGGTCCCCGAAAGAAACCTACTCCAAGGAAGAAAGTTCCCTCAAGGAAAACATGTTCCTATTCCTACACCGAACCACAAAGAAAGCTACTTTGGACGAAAGCTCTCAAGATACACAATCGACGAGGAGGTCCACTACTTTGGCTTGCAAAGGATGACTCTCCATCATTACCAAAACCTCCTAGTCCAATAGCTGAACATGGCAAAGGAAAGACTCCTGTACTTGTGCCATATGATGAAGCTCGAGAAAGTGATGAAGAGCAACTGGATAAATCATACAGGAAAAAGTTCAAATTCGTTCGACTTCAACACGTTGCACAACAATTTGCTCAAGAACAAATGGGTGGCCAGGAGATCAAGTGGTGCCTCAACCTTCACCGGATCACGATCGCGGTTAATCAACCCTATAAGGGATCACGGTGCCACCACTTTGGTACAACAACGAACAACGTGTCGAAGATACTCTTGAGTTTGATTTTGAAGAACCGAATCGAGAAGTGGAGAAGGTTAAAGCGATGAAGAAGTACGCCGTCAAAGCCAAGCGATGAACAAGCTAAAGGCGGCAATGAAAGAAGATGTTGAGTATGATACGTTTCTTCTAGATAGTCTTGTACGATCAAAGGAAGAAACTTTTGAACCACCAAAGGACGGTCTCCTCACATCTATCATCATGATTCTTCTTCTCACTCTTCACCACCACCATCAAAAAGATCAACCAAATCATCATCAAAAAGGATCTTACGCCTAAGAATCGTTTGACAAATCCGTGTTTCAGATCATCAATTTGTAAGTGATTTCGTGTTTATAACATGTTTTTAAACAATGGTTTTGAATCTTTCAAAAATCCAACGGTTTAATTTTATGATATAGTCACTTTTGTGTCTTACGTAAGCCTTAAGAACACCAAATCACAAAAGGGTGTTTGTGGTTAAAACGATTGTGTCAAAACATGTATTTAACATCAATGATACTAGTTTCAACCTCAAAATCCACCCAGAAACACGAATTGATGATTTTTGCATATTAGGGTTTATGAGTCGATTTGGGTGTTTACAAATGTGAAGAGTTTTGTTCAAAAAGATTGTTGTGTAATGTTTATATGATGATGAATTGATGATTTCCAAGCTCTATAACCACCCAAAAACTCTAAATGATTAAAATTTGGAATTAGGGTTTAAAGTTCATAAGTTTGGGCATTTTTGATTCTCCACGATTTAGATGTTATAACTTGGTTTATAGACTCTCACAACATCTTAGAACTACCAGAAATTGTATGGTGCAAATCCCATGGCTAGAAATTATACGCGTAAATCATAACCCTTAGGGTTTTGAGCTACGCGTATGACTTTCTACTCATAACTGTTTAACGAATGTTCATGCCATGATTTGTTGTTAAAATGAATTCTTGTGTTAATATTGATGATTTGATGAATTTATTTAGGGCTTGCTACGCTTAAAATTCAGAATCAAGGCCATTTGAATCTCTACGCATAAGGATTACCCTACGCGTAGTCATGTTATCGTAGAATAAATCCTACGCATAACTATTACGCGTAAGGTTCTACAATGGGACTACGCGTATCCTGTGAAGGATATGCTTAAACAGTGACCTCTACGCATAAGGTCTACTCATACGAGTAAGCCTTACGCGTAAGGTATAAATACGCCTACGCGTAAGCTCTACGCATAAGGTCCCCTTTTCCTACGCGTAACATTTCTTACGCGTAAGTTAAGATCCTACGCATAAGCTTTCGTCTACGCGTATGTCATTATTGTTTACGCTTAACTTTGCCAATTCTACGCCTATGCCTTGATTGACCTTCATTATGAATTGTTACGTGTACAAACTTGTTAATAAACTTATCATAACGTCCCGAATCCAATAATGTCACTAATAAACTTAAACGTTTGATATGTTGTGAACAATAAGTGATAACATAAACTTTAAAACTTAAAGTTAACTAACTCACGAAACATTTCACGACGTCATTGAACTATTGGACAAACAAGTGACTCAGGACTCGTAACAATCATTGACACTGTACATTCAATAACTAGACAATAAGACCTTCTTTTGACTAACATTATGTCTTTCGATATGTTGGTTCTTCTGGCTAATGTTATTTCAGATCACGACATGGTTGAACAAATGAATGTGGATGCATCAGAAATTCTTACAATTGCGATATCTTTCCGAGGGTTATCGAGAAAGATTGGAAAGAACAACCTTAGGGTTGACTTTGATACCCTCACATGCTCGGAATCTTCCTGTCTCATTGCAGTGGATATTCTCAGGAATCATCCCTACCGGAACATGCTCTCACACTCTGCTACAGTTCCAGAGGTCTACATTCAACAATTCTGGGATTCTATGCAGAGGATCACTAGTCAAAGTGCTGTGACAGTGACACTTAATCACAAACAAGTCACTATCACTCCTGCAGACTTACGGGCTGTACTCATCATTCCGAAATCGTGCCTAATGACTTCTTTGCTACACCTACTGAAGAGACAGTTCTGCAATTTCTACTTAATATTGGCTATGATGAAGCTTCAGGAATTATTAACAAGCACTCTCACGTGGATCTTAAGAACATTCCTCAACCGTGGAGAACACTCTACATCATCATCACTAAGTCTGTCTCTGGTCGTGACAGGGGCTATGAGCATCCCAAGCTCATGGAACTGCAAGTCTTCTGGTCATTGATCAATAAGAAGGACATTGAAATCGAAGCACTGATATGGGATGACATGATGTCATTTCACAAGAAGCTTGGCTCAAAGATTCCCTATGTCAGATACACGAAGCTTTTGATCCAGAGAGCACTTGGGCTTAATCCTGATATTCCCAAGAGGCTCAATGACCCTGACAATCACGACGTATTGTCCGAACCTATCCTTTCTATCAGAATCAAGGAATCAACAACAAAGAAACAAGGTGCCGTGCTGCCTGATCACCTTCTGACCAATGAAATCAAAAAGCTTGAAACATACAAAAGGTATCAAGTAGCAGTACGAGAAGGCAAAGTTGGTCATCTCGATGAAAAGCCTTCGGAACTCTACTCGGAGAACCAGAAAGGAAGTGCTGGAAGTGCAATAAGCACAGAGAGTCAAAGGAAGGTCCCAAAGAGGAAACCTACTCCAGGAAGAAAGTTCCCTCCAAGGAAGCTGTTCCTATTCCTACACCTGAACCACAAAGAAAGCTACTGGACGAAAGCTCTCAAGATACACAATCAGACGAGGAGGTCCACTACTTTGAAAACTGCAAGGATGACTCTCCATAAGTACCAAAACCTCCTAGTCCAATAGCTGAACATGGCAAAGGAAAGACTCCTGTACTTGTGCCATATGATGAAAGCTCAGAAAGTGATGAAGAGCAACTGGATAAATCATACAGGAAGAAATTCAAATTCGTTCGACTTCAACACGTTGCACAAGAATTTGCTCAAGAACAAATGGGTGGCCCCGGAGGGTCAAGTGGTGCAGCTCAACCTTCACCAGATCCTGATGCGGTTAATCAACCCTATAAGGGATCTGGTGCCACCACTTTGGTACAACAACGGACAACACGTGTCGAAGATACTATTGAGTTTGATTTTGAAGAACCTGAATCTGAGAAGCTGGAGAAGGTTAAAGCTGATGAAGAAGCTGCAGTCAAAGCCAAAGCTGATGAACAAGCTAAGACTGGCAATGAAGAAGATGTTGAGTATGATACGTTTCTTCTAGATAGTCTTGTACGATCAAAGGAAGAAACTTTTGAACCACCAAAGGACCCGGAGTCTCCTCACATCTCATCATCATCAGATTCTTCTTCTCACTCTTCACCACCACCATCAAAAAGATCAACCAAATCATCATCCAAAAAGGATCTTACGCCTAAGAATCGTTTGACAAATCCGTGTTTCAGATCATCAATTTGTAAGTGATTTCGTGTTTATAACATGTTTTTAAGCAATGGTTTTGAATCTTTCAAAAATCCAACGGTTTAATTTTATGATATAGTCACTTTTGTGTCTTACGCGTAAGCGCAAGAACACCAAATCACAAAAGGGTGTTTGTGGTTAAAACGATTGTGTCAAAACATGTATTTAACATCAATGATACTAGTTTCAACCTCAAAATCCACCCAGAAACACGAATTGATGATTTTTGCATATTAGGGTTTATGAGTCGATTTGGGTGTTTACAAATGTGAAGAGTTTTGTTCAAAAAGATTGTTGTGTAATGTTTATATGATGATGAATTGATGATTTCCAAGCTCTATAACCACCCAAAAACTCTAAATGATTAAAATTTGGAATTAGGGTTTAAAGTTCATAAGTTTGGGCATTTTTGATTCTCCACGATTTAGATGTTATAACTTGGTTTATAGACTCTCACAACATCTTAGAACTACCAGAAATTGTATGGTGCAAATCCCATGGCTAGAAATTATACGCGTAAATCATAACCCTTAGGGTTTTGAGCTACGCGTATGACTTTCTACTCATAACTGTTTAACGAATGTTCATGCCATGATTTGTTGTTAAAATGAATTCTTGTGTTAATATTGATGATTTGATGAATTTATTTCAGGCTTGCTACGCTTAAAATTCAGAATCAAGGCCATTTGAATCTCTACGCATAAGGATTACCCTACGCGTAGTCATGTTATGCGTAAGAATAAATCCTACGCATAACTATTACGCGTAAGGTTCTACAATGGGACTACGCGTATCCTGTGAAGGATATGCTTAAACAGTGACCTCTACGCATAAGGTCTACTCTTACGAGTAAGCCTTACGCGTAAGGTTATATATACGCCTATGCGTAAGCTCTACGCATAAGGTCCCCTTTTCCTACGCGTAACATTTCTTACGCATAAGTTAAGATCCTACGCATAAGCTTTCGTCTACGCGTATGTCATTACTGTTTACGCTTAACTTTGCCAATTCTACGCCTATGCCTTGATTGACCTTCATTATGAATTGTTACGTGTACAAACTTGTTAATAAACTTATCATAACGTCACGAATCCAATAATGTCACTAATAAACTTAAACGTTTGATATGTTGTGAACAATAAGTGATAACATAAACTTTAAAACTTAAAGTTAACTAACTCACGAAACATTTCACGACGTCATTGAACTATTGGACAAACAAGTGACTTAGGACTCGTAACAATCATTGACACTGTACATTCAATAACTAGACAATAAGACCTTCTGTTGACTAACATTATGTCTTTCGATATGTTGGTTCTTCTGGCTAATGTTATTTCAGATCACGACATGGCTGAACAAATGAATGTGGATGCATCAGAAATTCTTACAATTGCTGATATCTTTCCAGAGGGTTATCCGAGAAAGATTGGAAAGAACAACCTTAGGGTTGACTTTGACACCCTCACATGCTCAGAATCTTCCTGTCTCATTGCAGTGGATATTCTCAGGAATCATCCCTACCAGAACATGCTCTCACACTCTGCTACAGTTCCAGAGGTCTACATTCAACAATTCTGGGATTCTATGCAGAGGATCACTAGTCAAAGTGCTGTGACAGTGACACTTAATCACAAACAAGTCACTATCACTCCTGCAGACTTACGGGCTGTACTCATCATTCCAGAAATCGTGCCTACTGACTTCTTTGCTACACCTACTGAAGAGACAGTTCTGCAATTTTTACTTAATATTGGCTATGATGAAGCGTCAAGAATTATTAACAAGCACTCTCACGTGGATCTTAAGAACATTCCTCAACCGTGGAGAACACTCTACATCATCATCACTAAGTCTGTCTCTGGTCGTGACAGTGGCTATGAGCATCCCAAGCTCATGGAACTGCAAGTCTTTTGGTCATTGATCAATAAGAAGGACATTGAAATCGAAGCACTGATATGGGATGACATGATGTCATTTCACAAGAAGCTTGGCTCAAAGATTCCCTATGTCAGATACACGAAGCTTTTGATCCAGAGAGCACTTGGGCTTAATCCTGATATTCCCAAGAGGCTCAATGACCCTGACAATCACGACATGTTGTCCGAACCTATCCTTTCTATCAGAATCAAGGAATCGACAACAAAGAAACAAGGTGCCGTGCTGCCTGATCACCTTCTGACCAATGAAATCAAAAAGCTTGAAACATACAAAAGGTATCAAGTAGCAGTACGAGAAGGCAAAGTTGGTCATCTCGATGAAAAGTCTTCTGTAACTCCTACTCGGAGAACCAGAAGAGGAAGTGCTGGAAGTGCAATAAGCATAGAGAGTCAAAGGAAGGTCCCAAAGAGGAAACCTACTCCAAGGAAGAAAGTTCCCTCCAAGGAAGCTGCTCCTATTCCTACACCTGAACCACAAAGAAAGCTACTGGACGAAAGCTTTGAAGATACACAATCAGACGAGGAGGTACACTACTTTGAAACTGCAAAGGATGACTCTCCATCAGTACCAAAACCTCCTAGTCCAATAGCTGAACATGGAAAAGGAAAGACTTCTGTACTTGTGCCATATGATGAAAGCTCAGAAAGAGATGAAGAGCAACTGGATAAATCATACATGAAGAAGTTCAAATTCGTTCGACTTCAACACGTTGCACAACAATTTGCTCAAGAACAAATGGGTGGCCCCGGAGGGTCAAGTGGTGCAGCTCAACCTTCACCAGATCCTGATGCGGTTAATCAACCCGATAAGGGATCTGGTGCCACCACTTTGGTACAACAACAGAAACGTGTCGAAGATACTCTTGAGTTTGATTTTGAAGAACCTGAATCTGAGAAGCTGGAGAAGGTTAAAGCTGATTAAGAAGCTGCAGTCACAGCCAAAGCTGATGAACAAGCTAAGACTGGCAATGAAGAAGATGTTGAGTATGATACGTTTCTTCTAGATATTCATGCACGATCAAAGGAAGAAACTTCTGAACCACCAAAGGACCCGGAGTCTCCTCATATCTCATCATCATCAGATTCTTCTTCTCACTCTTCACCACCACCATCAAAAAGATCAACCAAATCATCATCCAGATCAGTGAAGAAGCCACCTCGATCTTGGATTTCTCATACTCATAAAAGAATTGTAAAAGCTATCCAACAAGTCAGAAAGAAGGACATGCTCTACAGAAAACTGAATTGGTTTGCTGACCAAATGCAGTATCTACATGATGAGAATAACAAGATGCAGAATGAAAGGGAATACATACAGAAGCTCATGCAGGATGATCTACAAGGGAAAATGGACGAGATGATCGAAGGTTACACTCACAAGTACCTTCTGGATATCGTTCCTAAAGTCACAAAGGAGATGTTTACCAGACAACTATATCCGAATCTTATGCAGATAGCCAAGCAAACTATCAGATCAACACCCTTAACCGTCACAATCAATCCATCTGATCATGTAGTTTTCTCGGATAATGAATTGGTGGCCAAGCTTGTCACACAAATGTCTGCACGATCTGGGACATTTACTTTTGATGAAGGAAAGCTGTTTCAAGCATTGTTGGACTACCAACTTCAAGAAGCATGCAGATTCGAAGCTGAAAAGTCTAAACGTCCTAGAGACGATGAAGGTAAGGATCAGGATAAGAATGATGAAGCTAAACGACAAAAGAAGTCTGGTGAATCATCTTCTATGCCACCACCTCCCCAACGGCCTCCTGCTCAACAAAGGTCTCCTCCTCGTTCTTCTATCGATAAACCTCATGATTCTGCGACACCACCCCAGACTCAAAAAACCGGTGATTACTTTGAGTATACGGGTGGTGATGATGAAGAACACCATGAGCCCCTACAACAACCCACCTCTCCCAAACAAGTAAAAAAACCAGAACCCTCATCTAGGCCTAAGAAACAGAAGAAAAAGGCGCCCAAGGCAGACGTCCTATCATGGCTAGATGAAGACACCACAAAGGAATTTGAATGGTTTTCTACACTTGTCAATTCCACTCCTTACCCTGAAGCAGGTCAAGATCTGGTAGACGGCAATACACTGGAGCATGCTAAGATTATGCAAGAAAAGTTCCATGTGAAGAAGATGACAAAATCCGAGTTGAGGCGAATCAAGAATGAAGCTTTTCAACTATGGAAAGACAGCTCAGAAAGTGCCATCGAGGTCGAATATCACCTTGAAAACATTGCTCGAGCTATGTCTAACAACATGGATTGGCTCAACCCAGAAGCAAACATCGACTTCACTAAACGGGACAACCCTCCATACTACACAGACTGGTCAAAACCTCTACCAACAATTAGCCAATCAGATGAACCAAGGATTCCATTCCGATATTTCTTCAACAGAGACTTGGATTTTCTTCTACATGGTGGCGATGGTTCAAGGAAATACGCTACATCGTTGACACTTCCATTCCCTGCAGCTATATACTCGAACTGCATAGCCATCGAGGAACGTGCCAATCACTTGTTCTCCAACAAAGTGGAAGCCTACGACCGAGATGCACTGTACGGGATTCATCATTGGCCGGAACGCCGAAGAATCTACTACAGAAGCTGCCAGGTTCAGAAGTCTCAACATGCAGTATTCAGTTCTAAAAGTATCGTTGCCATCAAACACGTCGATCTTTCATCGAAGTGGGGCTACACCTTCCTAAAGAATATCGTGGTCAAACGACAAGATGAAAGGGATTATGCATTCTCTGAAGCTGACTTTGAGAATTTGTCTATCAACGACATCGAAGACATGTACCTTGCCAAAGTACAGGGTCGTATGAGACAATTCTCCACTGCAGTACAACGTAAATTCATCAAGTCAGTGCTCATCTTCATCAGACGCATAGTTATCCAAGAACGTGTAGAAGATCTCCAACTGGCAGTTGAATCTTATCAGACCCGTGTCAATCTCACTCCACCGCAGCTTGATCTACCCGACATCAACCAGCTTCCACAATATACGCTTATCAGCAAACCTTTCAGCGTCGTTTACCGCAGTGAACTTCAAAGAAATTGCTTGATGGCGTGCAGAGATCTTCATAAGTTTGGAGATCACACTTTGAAGATGGTTAGGGACGGATTGGCTTACCAGTTGAAGGATATACACCAAATGATCGGGTCTCCTAAGCGATGGAATTCTCAGGATAGAAGGGACGTGAAGAGGATCATCACCATGATTGATGAACGGTTGTATAGAAGGGATCAGTTCAGAAGACTGGAAAGCTATGTTGGTGGTCGACCCAGGAGAAACATCATCGGCTTTCAACGCCCGACTCACACTCCTAGCGACATCTCTGGACTACCTGGTACCCCTTGAACTGCTTCTTTCATTACATATTTGGATGTATGATTTATTATGTCTATGGCTTGTGCACACATTACAGTGTACAACCCGTACTTGTAAATAAAGGACCCTGTGGTACGCGTCAGTGCCACAATCCTTATATAAGGAGCGAAAGCTTCTTACTTTTGAGTAAAACCTATCAAAGCTTTCATTTTTCAAGGTTTTGCTCAAAAGAACAAGTACTTTCCCTTATGATTTTCAAAACCTCAACCATTTATAACACTCGTTAAGGGGGAGTACTTGAATTAAAACTTTATTCAAAACATTGTTCACAGTGGTCATTCTTCCCGCAACACTCGAAATGGTCATATTTATTCTCAACTTTTCAAAAATAACATCACATATGCCATTTTTGAGGGGGATAAAATAAGTGATAAGAAATATGTTGTGTAAATGCAAATGAATCTTTGTGCTATAGACTTAACCCATGAATTTACGAGATCTTAAATGCTAGTAACTCGAAAAGACTTGTCCGGGACGGGTAATAATTTCAAACTAGTTCGCTAGTGATGTAAACGTGTCTCGCAAAGGACTTGTCTGAGTAGAATGTACCATTCCAGAAACTCTTGGTAGACATGAACTCTGACGGGTTTGACAACCTTTCGAGGATTGTCTACACCTTCAAGGTAGTTATTAGAGCTAGTTGTCACCTAAAAGCTGACAATGCAACTCTTTAACTATGCCACGTAACCGTGTCTCGCGGGGGAATGTCTATCTTGGGTTGATCAATTCAAAATGTGCGCGCTCTTTCCTCACTGTGCATTTTAACCGTTAAAACTCTTAAGCACATGTGGAGGGGGAGTATTTATGCAAAATCTTATCTCAACAGTGGTACTAAAATGTTTTTCATTCACAAACACTTTGAGAGATTTTTCACAACAGTGGTTTTAATGGCAACATAGGTTAGTCATGGAGTTATAAGGTGACTAAGGTTAGGAATAACCGTCCTATGATCCGCCAGAGCCGGAGGGATCTACCCAAGGACACCACAAATAGTTAGTATTTAGAAGTCCTTAGGTATGATTATAAAAAGGAGAAATGAGAATCGGAGAAAGAAGGAGTTGAAGAATTAAAAAGAAATGCAAAGAAAAGGGTGAAAAGAAATAGCCCTCCAGATTATTCAACTTAGGGCAGACACCGGGTTCAATTCATATGCTACTGGTTGTCACTAGATGACACCGGTATTGAAGATTAAAAGTCGTCATGGACCCAGTGACGCATGCACTAAACCTTCTTAACCACTCAAGTTTCTCTCAACAGAAGCTTGTTTCATTCTCACATGGAACCCTACGTAAACTATCGGCTTTCTCTTAGAGATTGCTAGTATTGAAGAAGGAGACCCTCTCCCTAGTATCCGCTCAGGAAAACCAAAATGCACTATTGAGTCTAGAGCCACGAGATTCATCAAAAGATCTCTTAGGTACACTTGACATTTCATCACTTGATATTCAACAATAAGAATTTCAGTGGTACATTATCGAGTCCTTCACAGATCTTAGCAATCTGTCGAGAACATTTATGAGAGATTCACATTTGTGATCCTCAGTGATTGAATGGAAACTCCTGCCAGGGTCAACATCAAACAGCCCTGACAGCAGGTCGCTTCGGCAACTCCCCGTGGATTGCGCTTAGTGGTCTCAAACGGTCTACAGTCGTGAGGTGATGCTTTGGTGTACCTCAGCGACTCATCTGAATCGTAGGTGTACTTTGGTACATCGTGTTATCTCACTTGTGGGACTCCGATTCAGGAACGGCCTTTGTAAGAATTAGAGTTGTGTTTTCACACTATGCTGTCAACACTCTCGAAGTTCAAACTTGTAAGTGCCGGAATCCGCTTATTACTAACCGTTTTAATGTTTACTTCTTATGGAAGCTCTGGAGCGGAATGATCGTGCAGACCCTTCTCATACTCACGCCAAAATCATCACTAATGGAAGTTATATCCAAAAGCAACACAACAGTCAGAATGATTCTTCGTCAAATCAATGAATCTACGAAGTTAAAGACTTAAAGAACTTCATCAGTACTGAATTCCAACATCAAAGAGCGTGTGAGCATGTTGAAGAATGACGTGGAGACACTGTAGCAGCGAAGCAGACCTGAGGCAGACATGATGCAGACAACAACATACTATCACTTTCATCACAAAGAACAATGATTAAAGAACAAAGTTAAAGATGACGTCAAAGCATAACTGTTCAAAGAAAACTATCTCGCTACACTGGGGAGATGGTTCAAATCAAGGCAATTCTTCTCACAAGAAAGAAGAATGTCAGAAGACGTCAAAGCTACTATTACATCAACGCCTTCACCGTTTTTCATTACCAACACTTGAGTGTTGGTTACTCTTATGTAATAACACTTGAGGGGGAGATTGTTGGAATCACTCCTAAACCTTATTCTAGTGTTAGTTACACATATGTAATAGTTAGCTTATTATGGCATTTATGTTTGTTATTAGCCTTAAGCTTATGTAGAAGGCCCATGAGCTTAGGTCCAAGCCCATAGGAGAAAGGGAAGGAGTAGGAGTGTTGCCCTAGCTCCTTGCCTATAAATATTATGTAATAACCCTCACTTTAGGGTTGGTTGTTCAAGTTATTCTCTCTTTCACATATCTTACGCCTAAACCGTCTTTTATATCGTGTATGTGTGTGGTTTTACTTGTTCAATCGCCTTATCTCTTTCTTATAAGCTTGTGTGGTAAACCTTGTGACCTATCAAACCCCCCCCCCCCTTTTCTAGTTTTTCACAATTGGCATCAAGAGCTAAGTTTATAAAAGTTTTAAAGTAAACCGTATTTTAAAAACTTTTCGATCACTATGGGTTCTGAAAATTACAAAGAAGGGCAATCTATGCAACGACCACCACTACTTGAAACTAATGGTTTTATATATTGGAAAAATAGATTCGAAACGTATGTGAAGTCTAAAGATATTGATCTTTGGTACATTATTGTTGAAGGCAATTTTGAGGCTACCTCAAAAGATGATAAAAGAAATTTAGTTAACATACCTCATGATAAACTAAGTGATGAATTTAAGAAAAAGCTTTCTAAAAATAGTGAAGCAAAAATGGTTTTGTATAATGCTTTACCCAAAAAGGAATTCGAAAGAATTTCTATGCTTAAAACCTCTAAAGAAATTTGAAATTCTTTAGTTGTAACTTATCAAGGTAACCAACAAGTTAAAAATAATAAAATTGATTTATTTGTTCAACAATATGAACAATTTTCAATATCGGATGAGGAAACAATAGATCATTCATTTGCTAATTTTAATACTATTATTACATCTTTACAAGCACTTGATGAATCTTTTTCTAGCCGTAACCATGTTAGGAGATATCTAAGGGCACTTCCATCCAAGTGGAGATCCAAGGTGACGGCGATCGAAGAGTCAACAGATTTGACAATCCTCACCCTTGATGAACTCATAGGCAACTTAAAAGTCTACGAGATTGTCCTTGCTAAAGATTCCGAAGCCTCAAAGGTGAAAGAGAAACACAAATCTCTTGCCCTTAAAGCCAAAAAGGCTTCAAGCGATGAAGAGAACTCCTCTTCGAATAGTGACGACGAGGAGTACGCTATGGCGGTAAGGGACTTTAAAAAGTTCTTTAGAAGGAAGGGAAGATACGTCAAACAACCGTATGACGATAAGAAAGGCCTTCGGAAAAGCAAAGAGGACGAGAAGCCAAAAGATGATCGTACTTGCTTTAAATGTGGGGACCCAAACCACTTTATTAGTAAGTGTCCCAAACGGGATGATCAAAAGGCGTTCGTGAGCGGCACGTGGGGAATGAGAGACAAGGAGGATGAAGAAATTTGTCTCATGGCAAATGACGAGGTGTGCTTAAAGGTCGACCTAGACCCAGATGAATGGGTCAAGGATAGCGGGTGCACGAGGCACATGATCGGCAATAAAGATCTATTCTCTACATATGAATCCTTCAATGGAGGTAATGTGGTGTTTGGAAATAGCAAAAGTAAAATCATCGGTAAAGGTACGATTTCTAACAAATCTCTAACTATTAACGATGTGTGTCACGTAGAAAACCTAAACTTTAACCTCTTAAGTATAGGACAAATAGGTGATAAAAAGTGCAATGTACTTTTTACCGAAACCGGTAGTAAGATATTAAAAATGGCATAACCATAGGAAGAGGAATTAGGAAACATGGAGTCTATGTCATTAAAATCGGCAATGAACCTAAAGACAAACTATGTCTTACCTCTATGGATGATACTTCGACCTTATGGCATCGAAGATTGGGTCACGCCAACATGCGACTTCTTCAATCGCTATCATCCAAAGATCTAGTAAGAGATCTACCTAAGTTAAAATATGAACATCACTTTTGTGATGCTTGTAAAGTAGGAAAACAA
Organism: Chrysanthemum makinoi; assembly: GCA_910596185.1. Classification (NCBI taxonomy): domain Eukaryota; kingdom Viridiplantae; phylum Streptophyta; class Magnoliopsida; order Asterales; family Asteraceae; genus Chrysanthemum; species Chrysanthemum makinoi. Next base: position 65,391,266 of record OU343223.1, on the reverse strand, counting down.
GTTCATTCTAGTCATAACGCTAAAAACATGGTGTCTACAACTAAGTGTCTAGAATTACTACATATGGATTTGTTTGGTCCATCCGCTATCCAAAGTTATGGAGGCAACTACTACACTTTGGTCATAGTGGATGATTACTCTAGGTATACTTGGACAAAATTCCTTAAGAACAAAATGGAAACGTTTAATTATTTTGAAATATTAAGCAAGAAAATCCAAAGACAACTAGGAAGTCCTATAGTGTCTATTAGAACGGATCATGGTAGGGAATTCAATAATGAAGTGCAATTTGGAGCCTTTTGTGACTCTAATGGTATTACTCACAACTTCTCGGCTCCACGCACTCCACAATCGAATGGGGTAGTTGAAAGAAAGAATAGAACCCTACAAGAAATGTGTCGAACCATGCTTAATGAGCAATCCATACCTCAAAAGTTTTGGTGCAATGCCGTTGATACTTCAACGTACATACTCAATCGAGTCTTAATTAGACCAATCTTAGGTAAAACTCCATACGAGTTACTCCGAGGTAAAAAGCCTACGTTAGATCACTTTAGAGTCTTTGGTAGGAAATGTTTTATTCTTAACACTAAAGATTACCTTACAAAATTTGATCCTAAATCATCCGAAGGTATCTTTCTAGGTTACTCTCCAAATAGCAAAGCTTACGTCATATTAAACAAAGAAACAATGAAGGTAGAAGAGTCATTAAATATAAAATTTGATGAAAGTCCACCCAAACCCTCTCCACCTCTTGTCGATGACGAGATTGTAGAATGTGAAGCTATAGTAATAAAGAAAAAGATAAATGAAGAAGAAGAACCTTTAATTGATGAAGTCATAAATATTAAAGAGTCCAAAGATCACCCCGTAGATAAGGTCATAGGAAAGCTAAATGAAAGAACATTAAGGTCTCAAGTTCAAAACCAAAGTAGCTTATTTTGTTTTGTTTCAACCATAGAACCTAAGAATACTCAAGAAGCCATAAAAGATGAAAGTTGGGTAATGGCTATGCAAGAAGAATTAAATCAATTTGTTTTTAATGATGTTTGGACACTTGTCCCTCCACCTAGTAATCAAACCATAATAGGAACCAAATGGGTTTATAAAAACAAATTAGATGCAAACGGAGTAGTGTCTAGAAACAAGGCTAGACTCGTTGCCCAAGGGTATAACCAACAAGAAGGAATAGACTTTGATGAGACCTATGCCCCGTGGCTAGATTAGAGTCTATAAGAATACTTCTTGCGTATGCTTGTGCTAATGATCTAAAGCTTTATCAAATGGATGTCAAAAGTGCTTTTCTAAATGGTTTTATTAATGAAGAAGTATATGTAGCTCAACCTCCGGCTTCATCGATTTTGAAAAACCTAAACATGTGTATAAGTTAAAGAAAGCCCTTTACGGTCTTAAACAAGCTCCAAAAGCTTGGTATGATAGACTCAAGTCATTTTAATTAAACACAACTATACCATGGGGTTAGTTGACAACACACTTTTACTAAGAAAAGAGAGTCACATATAATCATAGTTCAAATATATGTAGATGATATTATATTCGTATCCACTTGTCAAGACATGTGTGATGATTTCTCTAAAATCATGCATGTCGAGTTCGAGATGAGTATGATGGGAGAACTTAGTTTCTTTCTTGGTCTACAAATCAAACAAGTAGAAGATGGTATCTTCTTTAATCAATCCAAATACATAAAGGAGATGTTAAAGAAATTCGGTCTAGAAGAGTCGAAACCACTAAGGACACCAATATCATCCGATACCAAACTCACAAAAGATGAAGACAGCGAATCCGTCAATAATACTAAATATAGTGGCATGATAGGTAGTCTTCTCTACCTCACGGCAAGTAGGCCGGATATCATGTTTAGTGTTTGCTTATGTGCTAGGTTTCAAAAAGACCATAAAACATCACACCTAGAAGCCGTAAAAAGAATATTGATATATTAAGGGTACAAAACAATTAGGATTATGGTATCCTAAGGGCACGGGAGTAGAAACAATTGTATATGCAGATTCTGACCATGCAGGTGATTATGTTGACCGAAAAAGTACAAGTGGGGTATGTACTTTTATGGGATGTTGTTTAACATCTTGGTTTTCAAAGAAACAAATGGCATTAGCAATATCAACAACCGAAGCCGAATACGTCTCCGCCGGCAAAGCATGCCAACAAGCACTATGGATGAAACAAGCGTTAGTCGACTACGATATTCATCTTAGTGACATAGCCATTCTAGGTGACAACAAGGGTGCCATAGATCTAAGCAAGAATCTGGTATTACATTCTCGCACAAAGCATATAGAGATTCGTCATCACTTCTTAAGAGACAATGTTCAAAAGGGGAACAATTTCTATTGAGAAGGTAGCGTCCGAAGACAACATAGCCGACGTCCTCACCAAACCATTGAAGCGGGAACAATTCAACCTACTTCGTCTTGGTCTTTATCTCATGGAACAAACGTCGTAATTTACTTTTTGACTCTACAAGGTATGTAAACACTAGCCTTCTTCTTTCTGAGTCTAGGATCTCTATTTCACGCACAACTCACAAACAATACGAGAATTTTCAAAACCCAAGATAAGTTTTTCACTTATAATTTTCTTATTTTCTTTCAAAATAAGTACAAGTTACAAACACATAATCACATACACATCTTCCTTTCAAAAGGATAAAACGTTTGTATTTCACAACATAGAAATCTCTTTTCAAAATATTTTCTAAAATGATACTTCTTCCCGTATCAATTTCACAAAAGCAATTTCTCACGTGTAGGACAAATCGCTTTCTCATTATTAATACAACGTAAAAACCCGTTTTCATTGCATCTCATGTCTTTTGAATGCTAAAGGGGACACATAACTAATATGTGTTTTCGGGTACATTCATTTAAGCCAAAATGAATTAGGAGCATTGGTAACACTAAATTACGTACTCAAGTACTAAATATGTGTTTTCGGGTTATCTCACATAATAGTATACTTTTCCACTTCTAGTTTAGTTTTCTTTTTCTTCTTAGGAGTCGAGATAACCGCAACTCCAAATAGTTTGCATATATGCACACACTTGGCAAAAATATTTCCAAAAGGAAAATTTTGTGCTGCCTGGATCACCAGACCCACGGATCCTAGCCTTCATGCTGGACGGATCCCTCAAGGGAAGGATCCGTGGGATCCGTGAGACAGAAGTTGTTTTTACCTTATATTTTTCTCACTTTGGATGAAAACTCTAACTTTTGTTTTATTTTTTGTAGTATGTTCTTTAATGCTTGTGTTCTCATGATCACATGCCTTAAATTCATATCTAATCATTAGATTTTAATCCACATTTTGAGTCAAGCATTTATTACAATGCTTTGTTTTTCTATATACAGAACTCCCAAAATGCTTGCATAATTCATCTCATCTTCACAAACAAACAACACCATGTCATCCAAAAGATCTTACAACTTAGATGAATCACCTAGTACAAACATTCCTCTTCATGAAAACCAAACTTTTGTACTACCACCTTCCAAAATACCACAATCAAACTCTAGAATATCCGCACGGATTAGCATCTGATCTTGTTGTTTAACAAAAATATCATCAAATGGCTCATCACCATCAAATAACTCACCACAAGATGCTTCCATTATAGCACCTCCCTCATCACCAACAAGTACACCATCTTCATCGCCTAAAGTCACTCTTTTGGAACTCCTTACGACTCCAACAAGATCTCAAAAACCAAAACAAAAAGAAATAACCTTTTTGACACCTCCAACTTCTCCAAACACAATATTCAATGATCTTGAAACATCACCACCCTTAGCTCCCATTAAACTACAAGAACATCTAGGTTCTTTTCCACCACCACTTCCAATAATTCCGGACTTTGATCCGTATTTTCCTATTTTTCCACCACAACTTCCGCAACTCACAAATCAAAACAACCCGGAAGACTTCCGTACTCATTACCCACATCACTTACATTGTGAACATTGCCAATCCAATAGGGAAATTGCAATAGAATTTAGGGAAGAAATGCGATTCATACTCAACCTCATCCTTGATCGCATCAATACCATTACTCATCAAAATCTCCATCCATAACCTTATGAAAGCATGGAAGGAATCATTATTACTATTTTCTATTTTTAGTTCTTTTTCTTTTGAGTTATTTTCAAGAACAAGTCTTGTTCTTATTTTTACATGCTTGTAGGTGGCATAAATACCACTACACTTTGTTGTTTTATTACAAGGCCTTGTTTACATACCTTGGCTCCCAATCTTGATTCTCGTCAATCACAAGATTATTTAAGCATGTTACTAACCTTTCTCTTTGTAGGATTTTGTTTATTTTTCTTCACTTGACGCCCCAAACTAGGGGGAGCTACCGTCAAGGGGGAGTAAGCGAAACGTGGACTAATTTTTCCACACTTTTATTTCTTCGAAGGGTTAACTTTTTGTTTCGACAAAAAGGGGGAGAAGAATTAAAACTTAGGGGCTTTCAAAACATACATATATTCTTAAGTTTTACTCACCATAACATTATGTTTTGTCATCAACAAAAAGGGGGAGATTGTTAATACAAATAAACAGTAAAAACGTTTATTTAATATTTTGCGATCTCTTTGTGTTTTGTTGATAACAAATATAATGTTATCTTAAGTACAATTATAAGGATACATGTTATTTTTGTAAAGCATTTACATATAGCCATTTAAATACAAAAATGTTGTAATTAATCATTTGTTGTAATAGTTTATTAGGATGGGTAAAAACCACAACCCATGGATCATATCCATAACCCATTGACCCATACCTATTTGACTAGATACAATGTATTCATTAGATACATTGAATCTAAAGGAATACCCATGGACCAACCCATAACCCATGACCCATAACCAAAAAACCCATGGGCAAAGAGGAGCGTCTCACAGATCCCTAGGTTTACACTAGACGGATCCCTTATGGGAGGGATCCGTGGGATCCGGGGAACAGTGGAAGAATTTTCCTATAAATAGAGAGCCATTTATTCATTCTAACTCACCCCTCTTCTTACTAATTCTCTCATATACTCTCATTCTCTTCTAACAAAAGATCACTTGATCTAGAGAGTACTTCCTTCTTTCTTTCTTTAGTGATTCTCATATAGGTCCTTCTCTAAGGCGAGATCACGAGCATTCTACAAGTCATCCAAGCAAAGGGTCCTTGATTGATTTGTTCCTCCGCAAGATTTCTGTAGCAAAGATCTTGTATTTGATATTTCACATATTTGTTGTGTAATAGTCGTGTTGGTTTGGTCCACCGTGTTACGGACTCGGTATTTAGCTTTGTACCGGAAAAAGGTGTAAGCAACGTTGTCTCCGCCAAGTTAATGGAGTTTGTTGACATAGTGCTTGAACTCTCGAGTAGGTGACTCGGGGAGTGGAGTAGGGCAAGGAAGGTGTCCTTGTAGCCGAACCACTATAAATCGGTTGTGTCATTTCTATCCCTTTTCTTTACTTTATTTACTTGCTTTATCATTAGATCTATACTTTTTCAACATCCATACGATCTCACATATTATCGAATCTAAAGTTTTTGAAATTAACTTAAAATCGACAAAACTATTCAACCCCCCCCCCTTCTAGTTTTCCACAGTATGCATCTATAAACAATGGGCTAATGACAATAAAGGTTGCATACCCACGTACAAACTTGATCAAATTTCAAACTTTTTTTTTAATTGATAAAATCGATTTTTGAATGATGAAATGTGGTAGAATGTACAAATTATGCATATAAATTATTTGTGTTATTAAATTGATAAATTGTTTGAGTTATTAAAGTGATAAGATTCTTGAAGTAATAATGCATGTGTAGAATCTATAAATTATGAGTATGTTTGCATATGTGTTCTGCTAGATTATTCATATATGTAGCAATACTTATTATAATTAAATTCGTTTGCATCACTTGACATAAGAAATGATTGTGCATATGTGTTTTGTTAGTTATGGCTAAATAATTCGTTTATTAATTGTTTGTGGTTACAGGTAAATGATGAGCAATATGAAAAGTGCACATGATGTGTTTTGTAGATATTATCTAGCGACAAGATAATTATGCTAAAGATTTAAGGAGTAAAGACACAAGTGCATGACTTAAATACAAGTGCACATATACATACAAAGAAATCCGAAGTATCCAAGGAGGGAAAATAGATGTGCATATACGGAAACATATTTTTTGCTTTTAGAAATTTGTATTTGCATTGTATATCACATGATTTTAAATTTTGTATCTAATGTTTTTGTTTCAAATTTTATACAATACATGTAAAATACCTCTGTTTGCCATTCTATTCATTACAAACACACATAAATTTACATTATCTAAAAAAACATACATTTGGTTTTATAAGTTTTACTAAAATCACATAAGTCTCATTCTAAGTGTTTTAACTTGCATGCTGCAACGACCTATCCAATACCTTCACCACCTTTCTTTATATATATATATATACATATATATATATACATATATATATATATATATACATATATATATATATATATTACTTATTTGACGTAAACTAAACTTAGTCTATGTAACACCCCGAAAATACGGTCTAGCGGAAGCATACGAGCCTTTGGGTGCCACAATCTTGGTATCACAACATAAGGTACGAAGAAGTGTTTTTATTAGAGGTGGCAAAACGGCCGGGCCGGGCGGGCACGGGCTAAAATGGGCACGGGAAAGAATGGGCACGGGCTTAAACGGGCACGGGCTAAACGGGCACGGGCCAAACGGCCACATGTTATACAAATCGCTTAATAAAAGACCTAAAACAACGAAATAAATTCCTTAAACGTAATATCTTATTTATATTAAAAAACTTAAATATATTATATAAAAAAAAATCTTTAAAACGATCATAATGTTCTACAATTGAGAAAAAAAAATGTGCCCGTTAGTGCCCATTTAAGTTTTCAATGGGCTACATGTGCCCATTTCAAAAAAAAGAGGGGGCTAAATGTGCCCAAATCTTTTAAAAATTTGCCCATTTAGCCCATCTTTTTGCTTTTGGGCACATTTTGCGACCTCTAGTTTTTATCCCATTTATTTAAAATAAGATTCATTAATTGAAAAAAATTAGGTTTACATTAATGAAGTAGTGCGGAAATAGGCCCAAAAGATAATTAAAGCGGTCCCGTTTATTCATCAGAGTCGCCTATGACCATGCCCCTTGCCAAGCGTCTTCCAATAGTGAGCTATCTCCTTAAACTTGAGAACACATGCTAAAAAGGTCAGCTTACGCTGGTGAGTTCATAGAGTTTAGTTACAAAAGTAGTAGTGAACCTAATAGAGTTTAATTGCTATGTGCGACTAAGGCAGACATATAATACACATTCCGTTCAACAATCAATCCAATCCATAATCCACAACACAATCGAGATCTCAACAAGGTCCTCAGCGACTCTAGTCAGGCACCACGTTATAGCAAAGCTTAGAGCAATGCTACCTTGGTGTAGGTCGGTTACACTTAGCTAGGCATCACATTATAGCATAGGAATGCTACCCTAGTCTAAGTCGACAACTGTCGTTCGTCTAGCCTTTCCTAGTCAACATAAACACGTAAAACGTTCAATCACCAAATCAAATATACCAAACAACAGTCATTCCAAAATAATATTCACGTGTCCAGTTATAGTTTGTTAAAAACAGCATGTATTCTCCCCCAAAATAGTTATGAAAGCATTTGAAAAGAGGGGCTATGAAACTCACCTTAGCCACAGCAATGCACTATTCACTATTGACACGACTGACATCTAAAGCTAATCTTCACGGCATCCAAAAGAATGTACGACAAGTACAATAGAATAGAAGTGACGCAACCTAATGCGTATACGATATTCTTAGAATATGGCTCATACGAGACAGAAGTCAATAAGAGTAATGTGTCATAGTTTTCGTGGATCATTCATGTCGTTACTTTCAAAAGTCCATTGTCTTTCCTAAAAGTGTATAATTAATATCTCAAAAGTTTAGTTTTAACGTTTCGTGTGGTGGTAAGAAACATAGACGCGACGTACAACTCACGCGAAAGAGGAGAAGACGTCGACACAGTCGAGAAATACTAACTAGAATGCACGCCAAAACGAAAAAGACATTGACAAGGTCAAGAAATACTGACAATACTCAAGCTAGTCAAAGACTAGGAAATGACGACGACTATCTGTGAAATATAAATAGATTAATCGATAAGTTTCGGTAATTTACCCAAAAATCCCCAAACGTACATGTTTAATATGAAAGATAATTTTCCATATCGCTTAATTAATAAAAGCTCCACAACCGTTACGCGCCACTATACAGTTTATAATAAAATACTTCATATAAAGTATATTATCGTAGTATATTATAAATGACACTCTCGTTTATCCAATGTTTCCAAACCATTATGACCCTAATAAGTTGTCTTATCAACATACTCCTTTCTGACAGGTTATAAAAGTCAACTCGTAGACATGAATTACTATGTTAATTTATAAGGATTTATAAGAGAGTAGTTTCTATGTAGTGTAACTATAATTGGTTTCATAATTTTGAGTTCAATATTTTTAACTAAGTTATATTGTTATTAACTAAGAACTTACGTCTTGTTATCGTCAATTTAATATTTAGACTAGTTATGGATCAAGTATATTAAATCCATATTAATTAAGTCTAATATATATTGTATACATTACAAATCTAAACGTCCAAATTATCCGATATCCAATAATAATGATTCATTAATCCAATATATATTCTATAGTTAAATCAAATTCGGTATCACTCAATGTTAACCTAATAATTCATATATAGTGTATCCGCTAAAATTCATGTTATCGAAATCCAATTCACAATTTCAATACAATTTACCGAAGCTTATCAAGTCTTAATTGTTTAACAAATCCTTCTGATGTTTACAAGTAATAAGTAAACCGCATAAATCCGTTAGCAAGAAACGATATATATATCGATATTGGTTATATTAATGGTATTTATCCTTTTATTGTCTATACTATTTACTAATTTCGATATATCATGTTCATAACTATTTTCAACTTGTACACAATTAGTGAGTCTAATTCGAGTATTACCCGCAATCCATTTTACTCCTATTATATATATATATATTTATATATATATATATATATATATATATATATATATATATATATATATACAAGTGTTAAACCCAACAATATAATTATCAATTGACCATTCGGGTCAAACCCGTTATCTTATACCATTAACCGTTTCCTTAACTTCGATATCCTATTGTAATTTTAGTCTCGACACAAGTCAAACCAATTAGAATTACCTTAGTTCGATAGTCAAAATCTCGTAATTATTAAACATGTTCTTAACCAATTCATTATCAAACACTTGGTATTAAAATCAACTAAACTAGAAATTAATGTCCATTTGACTTAACCCGGTAGGCAACCCAACAACATAACCATGGGTCTTTGACTCAACCCGTTAATGAGACTCAAATGGAAACATGACGGCAACCAATCAAACCCGAGGACTAAACAACAATGATAACCAAATACTCAAGTTGATCCAAGGTAACATAAACTTATGCTAAAACAGTTTTTAAAACAGATTCTTGTTTACCTTCGACCAACCCCGATCTCATCCCTATACCACCATCGGGTTCAACCCGACCCGATACAACCAAAAGAAAAACGAGAATCAACCTTCTATCTACTGATTTAGTACCACACGAACTGAAGATAAAATGTATAACCCGTCTACCACTCGAGTCCACCACACTAATATCACAACATGTTCTCATTAGTTTGCATATGGTTCAAAAACGTTTTAAAGTCTTTTTTTAGCACTTGAACGTCCATGAAAAATGTACATAATATATATATACGCTTGAGATTGATATAAACGAAAAAAGAAAGAAAAGAAACAAAATGGTATCAAGTGTTTACGTTTTACCGTGGGACAAGATAGGCGAGAGGAGCGGTTGTGGTGACCTCTACGAGTACAACTCGTAACCACTTGCACCCTTGAACTCATTTGACTAAGAACCCCTAAAATCCGAATTTAATAGTTTAGATCTAGGGCGCGTTTGGTGGTTTTATGGTACATACCAAGCATAAACGGGGTCACAAGACCCCGATCTATCGATTGGGATAGGTGGTGTAGTTGTAGGTGGTCGCAGGAAAATGTGACGGCGTCGGAACCCTAATTGGGGTGGCGGAAAATATAGAGAGAGAAAGGAGAGAAATATTGTGTGTGTATGTGTTTATTAGAGAGAGAAAGTGGGTGGAAGAAATGAGAGAATGAGTGGGAGGGGAGGTATTTATACTCCCAGGAGGGACCTAATGTGTACTAGTGAAATCATAAGGTCGAAAATGAAACATTTAAAAAGGACCCTAGATGTAACTTTGTGAAACTTCTTATATATTCAGTTCGAGGCTCGTTTTGACTAGCAATCGAAGGAGTCGTGACTCGAGAGTTACACAATTTCTCTTAAAATATTATTTCCAATAAAAACGATATATAATATGACTCGTATCTCAATTTAGTTAAAACGATCGCTCTAATTGACATTTCTCCAATTACGACGCATCGAGGAATTTACGAGTTGTCACAGCCTCAGCTCCTTAAAAGGAATCGCGTCTTCGCGATTAAATTCAAGTTACTCGTTGAGGTTCAAAAGAGGCGAGTGCATACGCTCGAGGGCTCATCTTCATGTTCCCTACGTGAATCTAGGATCTTACTGCGAATTTCGAAGATAGAGATGCAACTTTACTAAAGTTTCCAGGTTTCATAATCTACGGTTTCGATAGGTCAACGAAGTTTAAACGTCCAAAGATTAGGATTTCCCAAAGGGATAACGATTGCCTCATCGACGAGTTATTTCTTCCTATTACACACGAAACGTCGAGAGTACTACTGAGTCTTAATGATAGGTCAAGGCTCTGAGCTACTGGTTTAACTTCAACAAGGATTTCGAAACGACTAACACACCGAGGATTAATATTCCGTGTTTACCAAACACTTCACACATCATCATGGTGAATCTCTAAGCTTAACCTAGGTCATATCCGGGAAGTCAAGAGGTTTACGTCGTCTGTATCTCCTAACGATTAGCGAGTAGCTTGTCTGTCCATCTCGTCTTAGAATGGTTTCCTTGATAGTTTCTTAAATAGATTCAGGGTTGGTAGGTTGGGTATTTCCATTTCTACCCAACAATCGAGATTGGTACTTACGACTCATAGATGTAGGATCGTGAATATTATGTTGTTAGATGATTCGGGTGGTCTAGGATTGTGATTAAACAAGAAAGCCATTTTAGATAGATGACGTGAGTTGAGAGGAGGTTCTTGAAGGAGAGTTACTAAAAAAATGAAAGTTAGATTCAAGAAGCAACACCCCTTCCATGGATGGAAGGAGTATTTATAGTTACAAAGCATACGTCCTCCTATCGGACTGTGGATCAGGCATACAGTGGGTAAAGACCCGTCCTTCCTCCACGGTGTTACACTAAACTAATCTATGCTACTAATTAACTAATTAACTACTAAACAATGTAAATAACTACAAGTCTACGAGCTAACATATGCTAGACCATAATTGGGGTGACCGACACTTTCATATGGAATTCCAATTCCTAACAATCTCCACCTAAGGGAGGTCACCCCATGAAATACATTTTGCATCCTAGCATTCTATCTTTGTCTTTGGTTCTGAGCTTGTAGACTTTAATTCTTCAATTTCCGCAATCTTTGAGCTTTAGTAGCGATTCTTCAAAGTCCGATTATTTTGTACTTTCAGTGGAGGTCTTTGAACTGATCCACATCTTTGATGATCTTTGAACTTTATGGATATCATCAGCCACAGTAAATCTCTGGATCACCCTTTTGTTGTGTTGCCTTCATGTGATGTTGTGACTTTTGGACCGACATGCTCACACTTTTGAATCATGAAATCTTTCCATCAGAGTAGCGAAAGCTTTACTGGCTCATGATATTTGCAGCAGCGTAGCGGAAACATAGTATAAAAATATCAGATCCAGGTTCTGTAGTTATGCACAAGTCATGATTTCTTCAATTAAGTGTGGATGCTGTGAGCATGCAGCTTTGGATTGAGTTCTCAATTCTGATCAGCTGCAACCATCCAAATGTACCTACAAACAACAGTTAGCAATAAAGCTCACGAAAGTGTCTTTGATCACTTTCATTGAATTGAGGTACACGGCCCACGGTTCCCCGTTGATCAGTACAAGTACTGCCTGTGATCAGGTAGAATTCCAAAGAATCTCCTTGACAGGGTTTCGCAATACGACGAAGGTTTTACGAGAAATATCAATTTTCAATCAAAATACTTTTTGTATTTGAAAAGAGTACACATTCGATGTGCTAGAGAAAAGAAGAGATTCGCACATCGAACGGTTTTTCTAAAAGTATTTTTTCAATCAGAGATACTTTTTGAATTTGAAAATGAATACACATTCGATGTGCTAGAGAAAAGAAGATTTACACATCGAATGGTTTTTCCAAAAGTATTCGTCAATTCATTTCCTGGACCAAGGTTGATTCAAGAATGAATCTCCCCATTGTTTCTATCCAGTTGTCACAAGCTTGATCTTTTGAAAAGATCTCACATGTCACCCACCAAGAGCTTGTTTGATGTTGGCTCTAGAAGGCTTTCCATCTTCATCGTGAATATTTAACATATCACTCGGATGTTCTGGCAATACCACAAGGATAATGCGTAGGACTCTTAAAATATATTCTTACTTTCCACATTGTGTGAAACAGCAAGTCTTCAAGAATTTTGTGTCCTAATGAGGTATTGTGGATGATCTCTTGGCTCTAGACTCAATTGTGCACATTTGGTTTCATATGTTGGAGACTAGGGAGAGGGTCTCCTTCTTCAATATCAACTATCTCTAGGAGAAAGTCAATAGATTATGTTGGTTCCCCGTGAGAATGAAACAAGCCCTTTTAAGAGGAACTTGAGTAGATTGGGAAGTTTAGTGCAGTGCGTCACTGGGTCCATGACGTCTTGTCTTCAATACCGGCGTTACCTTGGTAACCACCAGTAGTATATGTATTGAACCCGGTTACTGCCCTAAGGTTGAATTATTGGAGAGCTATTTATTTTCACCCTTTTTCACATATAATTATTTTTCATTCTTCAACCCCTTCAGTGCTTACCGAGACTTCATAACTAGAACCTTGTTGGGTTTATTCCAGTACTAGCTCTGTCTCAGTCCGCACTCTTCCCATATCTCACTTTTCTCCTTTTTTCATCATACCTAAGGACTCTACACTATCTAGTGGATTGTCCCTGGGTAGATCCGTCCGGCTCTGGCGGGATCGTGGGAACGAATACCTAACCTAACCATCCTTATAACACCATGCATAAAGTAAATTGGTCGGTCTTTTGGTATTGTTCATTCCTTTATGAAACCAATTGAAAAATCATTTGGAAAATCAATCAAGGTACTTGTGATATAATATCAAAGCATTTTGTACCTTAATTGTTTTGATCATTTTTGAAATGCTCCCCCTCAACATGTGCATATGATCTTGAAATTGTTTAGCACATGGAGGCAAGAGTTCTTTGAAATAATTTCTTGATCACAATTTCCGTAGAAAAAGCCATTTGATTTTCTTTGGTAAATTCTCCCCCTCAATATGTGCATAGGATATATGAAATCATTTTATCACATAGAGGAAAGAGTTCATTTGAAGTACATCCACGATCACAAAATCCATTAAGAAACCATTTAGAAAATCAATCAAGGTACTTATGTTAAAACATAGAAATCTTTGTACCTTGAAAGTTTATTTTCTTTTTGAAATGCTCCCCCTCAATATGTGCTTCGAGATTCGAAAGCGTTTAGCACATATGGGAGAGCAGTATGCACATTTGAACCAAAAAATGATCATCTTTAATCAAGTTTCATTATTAAATCACAAATTTTCCCCCGATCAAAAGTATCAAACCCTTTGAGATTTTGGATCCCAAGTGATTTAATAAGGTTTAGAAAAACATAGGAGAAAATGTGGCCAGGTTTAAATACTCATCTTGTTTTTGGATAAATGCTCCCCCTCAACATGTGCATTATGTATTAGAAATCGTTTGGCACATGAAGGCAGGAGTACCTTTAAAGGACTAAAACCAATTCCATTAAAACAAATTTGAGATTTAAATCACGATCTCTCCCCCGATCAAAATTTTTAAACCAATTGAGATTTGTGATCCCAATTGATTTAAAACATTTAGAAAATTTTGGGGAAAGACGTGGCAAGATTTGATTTTGAAAAATGACAGATAAGGACCATTTTAAGACATTAAATATTGTTAGTGTCACGTATGCTTGTTTTAAGAGATCTTTTAGGTAAAATAAAACAATTTCACAATCAAACAAGAACAGAAAACATTTCATTTTGAAAGATCTTTGAGTTTTAAAGAAAATCATACCATGACATAACATTAAATCTTTAGATCACCACTTTATTTCATACAAATCGAAACTTTTGTGAAGAAATATCATTTGAAAATATTTTATTTTAAATCACTCTCCCCCCCCCTCAATCGATGACCGTAGTCGATGATTGAGTGACTTAAGTTTTGATAACATGAAGTCCAGTGATTTTCAAAATGAAGTCCAATTAATTTTTCAAAACAATATTTTCCATTTTCAAAACAATTTAATAAAAAAAAATTCAAAATTGTTTAAAAATGGTATCCTGCCCAAAGATACGTTAGGTGGTTCAGAAGCTTCTGTTGTTGCTGTAGGGCTGGAAGAAAACCGTCTGTTGATGCAGTGAGACCTCTGACGTTGGATTTGTCATGCCAACTCTTCAAAGAGGTCCAATTAAGTTCCGTTTCTTCATTTGATGATGAAGAAAACCATCTGCTGATGCAGTGAGACATCTTACGTTGCATTTCATGCCAACTCTCCATAGAAGTCAAATAGCTATGTTTCTTCATTTGTCGTCTCAAGATATAGTAGCCCTTTCTTTTCGGCATCCAATCATCTTCAATTGTGGGATCCGGGTCGGGAATATTCTTATATACCAATATTCCTGCATACGTTAGTGAACACACATACAGATATATGGTGGTCGACATCACCCAAACAGCAATCGACTAATGAAAGTCAATCCAACATATCAATCAGATCATGTAAAGCATGGGAATAATGTGTTTATCAAACTCTAATCATCTAATCCTAACAATCATATCCTAAATTCATAGTCCTTCGACATAGGCAAATATCATTTTTAGTTAAGCACGAGGATAATTAGAAAAGCTCGTTAGATGATATAGATTTGAAAACATTCTCCCCCTCAATTTTTATGGAAATTATGAATCTGATTGATTTACAAGCAACTCATTTACCACCATTTTTGTAAACAACAAATATTTTTCTGAAGAATTTAAAGAAGGAAAAACATTTGTGTAGGAATAGCAGTCCTTCGACATACTTTCCTCAATTTGTTTTTAGGATAAGTGCGAGAATTTTGAAAAATGGTTTAGCGCAACACTTTCCTTTCTTGAAAAACGGGTTGCTATCTGAAATAATAGCAAGCCATGTTTTAAGCATGGGTTACAGTCTGAAATAACTGTAAGCCATAGTTATAGACATGTTTTGAAAAAGAATATCTACACCTCCTGCTCAAACTTCATCTATAGTCCCGTGCCATTATTGAATGACATTTCTAAGACCGCAGATGTTATCGATACCAGAAGACATGTCTTGATAAAACATATTTTTGGTATTTTTCAAATTTTCTGATTTTTATGGGTTTTTGAAGGTTTTATATTTTTCTATTTTCTTTTTGTTGGTTTTATATTTTTGTATTTTCTTTTTGATAAATATTTACAAAGATAGAGTAGATGATATAGTCTAAGAAGAATGATGATACGAGTACCGAGATAAGGATATCGAGCAGCCCCGTTGTAGAAGATAGAAATCGTCATCTCTTAAACATCCACCACCAAAGCTTTCGAGGCTCTTGAGTAGAAACGAGAAATTGAACCATCTGAAAGTGAGACTTTGGCAACTTCCCCCCCAAACCGTAAATCCTTTTGTTGAGCCGATTCAAAGCTTTCATTCAAGCTTGTCTTAGCCAGGTGCACAAAGAAGCACACCATTACCATCGAGTTTGCTGCTCCTTTTATGAAAGATCATTGGTCAACAAGAACAGCAACATATCATCCCACTCTTAAATGAATCTTCTCATATTTCTTTTCTACTGTCGTCTGAAGCGATCCATTCCAAAAGGTGTCAAGAGAACACTTCCCCCAAGTAGTTGAATTGATGCAGTCAATCTCTTCGAATAATGCTCAAGAACTCTCCCGAATACACATCATGAGGGGAATGAAAACACCTGCCCAATGTTCACATTTTTCTTCCCTGATGATCGTGTATGAAGCTCAAGAACCCGAAGTACACCAATACCCAAGAACTCTCCCGAATACACATCATGAGGGGAATGAAAACACCTCCCCAATGTTCACATTTTTCTTCCCTGATGATCGTGTATGAAGCTCCAGAATCCAAAGTACAAACATTCCCAAAGAGAGAATAACTGATAACACCTCCCGCATGTTACACATTTATCTCCCCTGAATATGCCATACTTGTGTACCTCTTTTCTCTTCAGAAACTTTCTCTTACATCACTTCCCCCACGTAGTTGGAATAAGAACACTAAAAGCCTTGATGAGTAAAACCTTGAGTTTCTCTGCGGTCATGACATTTGTCTTCCCGGGATATCTTCAATCACTTAGAAGAATTAAGTTCATCAAGTTTACTCACTTTGTGTTTAGACGTGTGTCTCCTTCCCCCTTGCTGGTTTTGACACTTCAGAATCAACAACATATTGTAAGCCCGAATACTTGAAATCTTTTCGAGAAGAAAACTTTTTTAATCTTTGTGAGAATCAACTTGCTGAAGAATGTGAGCAAGTCTAATTGGGGATTAACTTTGGCTTTTCACTCTTCCCCAATTAGTGCTCTCCCCTAAACCGACAATCTTTACGATGAATGCTTGAATTAAGAAGAAGTCTTTAGATTGTTAAATGCAACTCGTCTTTAGTCTTCTAACATGTACCAGAAAATGTAGAACCGACTGTAGACTTGACCTTCTTCAAGATTGTCCAGTTGGGGAATAGAAAGTCAACATCTTCAACTCACCAAATGCATTCCCGTTAACATACAAATAGCAAATCCCCTTAACTCAAATCCCTCCCAATCAAACAAGAACAGAAAGATGTTCATTAAGGAAATCAGCCCCGCAACTGGAAGCACTTTGTCATTAATCAAATCAGCCCGTGTGAAGATGTTAACCAACGACTCTTACTAGAAAACTCCATGTGAAGATGACCCGATAAGAAGAAGCTCGGTTCTTACATGAGTTTGGAGCCGTTTGACCATTTATTCTCATAAATCAATCAACCATGCAGTAAATTCACACTTTTTCTCCCCCTCAAGAATTGCATACGGAGTTGCCATTCTTGATTGAATAAGTGAATATCTTCAACAAATGTAGTCTATTCACACTTCTCCCCCGCAAAATTAGCACATGATGTCGCCATCGTCATTATAGTTGAGCAAGTGGAATAAGAAAAACAATCAACAGTAGTCCGGTTCACTTGATGTTTGAAAGCGCATGGAAAAAGCATGAAGCATGTTGATGAGAATGGTCATGAGTGAGAAGATTTCTCTTCTTCAGAAGATAAAGCGCACTGAAGCGTACACTTTTATTTTCTTTGAGGTACGAGGCTTGAACTGTTGTGTTCAAACGTCATGAGAAGATTTCTCTTCTTTTGAAGATAAAGCGCACTAAAACGTACACTTTTCTTTTCTTTAGAGAACGAGGCTTGAACTGTTGTGTTCAAACATCATAAGAAGATTTCTCTTCTTTGGAAGATAAAGCACACTGAAACGTACACTTTTCTTTTCTTTAGAGTACGAGGCATGAACTTATGTGTTCATACGTCATAATCTCCCTCTTTTCATCATCTCTTGGCAAAACATGTAATCATCACCATTATCATTCAGTAGGCTCTTTGATGTGATAGCTGATGGAGAAAACCCAGTATGATGAATTTGACCCTGAAGTAAACTAACCCGAACTCATGACTTAAACTTGCACATATGTAACAAAGAGCGGTGCCAAGACTTCATCCTCCATTGAATCTCTAAGTACTTTATACTCTTCATCCAACTAACCATCAAGTATAAGACGTACATCACCTCTTGAAAATCCACAATTAAATGTGACACTGAGCACTACAACGTAACTCCTTAAAGTGATAGTTATTTTTGTGGTGATAAGAACCCAATTCCCCCAGTGGTAAAAGAAAAAGGAAAAGACTCTAAAAAATAACTAGATTTCCAAGTCTTCGTTTTTGGAAAAAGCTCGAACAAGGATCTCGAAGAATCTTCATCCAACCATCCCCGATACCTTCAGATACTAAGTACACTCGCCCGTGATATTTCACTTCAACCTCAAATAAATAATAGGGAATTAACGCCGTTGTCACATCTTCTGGTTAAAAGCTCAAATCTAGCCTCCTTTTACATTTTAAGTGAACTATGATAATGGTTTTCATCCCGACCATGGTTAAAAGCACATAACCCCGTAAAACCATGTAATAACCAAACTGCCATGAAGAATATCCAAACAATCACCCAATTCATGAAGTACACCCTTTTATCCCTTCTTCGAAGTAGAAACCGTAGCACCAGCATCAGATAAGATTCAGAATTACACTTTCCCTTTCTCCAGGATGGTTCCATCATCACGGGATTTTACAATTCTACAGTTTAAACCGAGAAATAGTTTCTTTCGCGGGATTCTACAAAACCAAGAGTAAACCGTAAGATAGATCTAGAAATGCACTTTACAAATACCAGGATGTTTATATTGTCACGGGATTTTACAAATCTATGATTTAAACCAAGAAATAGATTCTTTCGCGGGATTTTACAAAATCAAGACAAAACCGTAAACAATGTCAGCTTGAATGTGTTATGACAAATTTGGTTTCAGTGAATATCTGTTTTAGGGGAACATGCAGTGGTTCATAATCCAGCTTCAACGATATCATCAACAATTCTTTACCCAAATGTAGACAACTTCACAAACCACACTAAGTCGAGTAGTAAATACTACTTCCCCCTGAGGTTGACCGTAAACCATCAAAGTACACGTTTCTCCCCCATGATGGTTTCGAACTTTCGATAGCATCATTAACTTGTACGACCATTTGCACGAAAAGTTCTTGTCATAAGCAAGCATCTTGAAATATCATGACTGACGTTGAAGATTCTTGAAAGATTTTGCTTAGACTGTGCAGTATTATTGACATTCAGTGACGTCGAATATATCATGAGAATTGTTGATCACATCACAACCAATCAATCCATTGGTACACACATCATTCACGTATTTTGACGGCTATTGTAGTGACCACATGGAGAAGTAATCCCGATATATCAAACTTGAACATGACGTAAAATTCCTCAGATTTGTTACTAAAGCTTGTACTAATCCTTGTGAAAAGAAACGATGTACCCAATGTACAAAGCCACTTGACGTATCTTCAACTGCGTGAGACCCCGAAGTGATAGTTACGTTGTGAGTTAAGCGAGAAAGAATCACAAACGTAACTAAATAGTCAAGTCTTTATCACACTCTATAATTGCCCAAACAAGTCATCTTCGCGGAAGGGTAGAAAGAAAGAAGATGAAAATAAGTAAATGCGCCCAGAAAACCTCACTTCAAATCCAAATATGAAATACCGTTCAAACAACCCCGTAGTCCATATTTTCCAATAAACACTTCAAGCCGCGACATAATAATCTCCGTGAAAAAGTATACACCAAGTTATCAATCCAAATAGTCATAACGAATCTCAACATCATCAAATCTCTTCAACAAGTCTCATATCATCAAAACACATGTATACAATCCAAATTTGAGAAGCCCAAATAATAACACCATATCTTGCAGCACTTGCCAACGAATGAGATAGCAACACAAAGCTCAAATCCATTCTTAAAATCAAACTCGGTTCGTTAGAAAGGCTGTAAGACATCATCACAAATTATTCAAGTAGGCTCAAGTACAATCATCAACTCAATATTCAAGTGAATAAACAAGTTGGTAGTCACACAACCAATGAGATTTACACAATGACTATCATTTTTAAATCCAACCCTTTTTAAAGAATAAGTCATTTTTGTGTTTAATTAAATTCATACCCAATCCAACATTATTCCATAGCTAATTTAAATCCAATGCTGGCCCGGTCCAAATAATTGTATTCCATGATGACCCATTCAAATCAACAAATAGACCCTGATCCAATGACATAACCGGAATATTTCACTTAACCACATAGAAATACGCCTACGACAGACACAGTATATCCTCCTCACATATAATTACTTGTACAAACAACTACACCCGGCCCAATCAAAGTCTCATAAACAACCAAAACATATGGCCCATTTAACACCCCATCCATATTCACTCAATCCTAAAAATTAGGGTGTATATAATCCTCACATAAGATTAGTTGCCCTAATATTACACCCATAAAAAAACGCACGCCTCCATGATAAATAATACTTCTCCACAAACCCTAATCACAATCAGTAATTATTCCGCCCTCATCTCCTTAAACAAAAGTTAAAAGCATCTAAAGTCATCAACCTCAAAACAGATTCTTATCTCAACACCCAACACGCAGCTTCAATAGTAACAAGCCCATATAGACGCGTCCTTCAAAACAAGTTAGGCTCGCCACAGGGATGGCATGAGTCGTGCATAAATGCCACAGGGATGGCTTGATAATATGAAGCGGCTACGAGATCTAAACCACGGACTGAAGGTAAGATAAATATAGGATTAAGTAGAATGTGAATAGTTTTTAAATGACCTTAAGAAAAATGAGTTAACATCAATTGTTAATATCATTTCTTAGTTCGTATATTTAAAGTGGTTGGATTTATGATGAGATTCGTTCATTTAAACAAGTTTTAAAACGATTGAGATTATGAACGATTTTGAAATCCTTTAGATGTATCCTTGTCATTTTGATTATGAGATTTGGTCTATGATGAAAGGGGTTCACACAATCAAAGTTTTGAAGGGATTGGACACGCAATCAAACCCTTTCTGAGATCCTTATGTTTTTCTGATTTCGAATATGTGTGAGTCAAGATCAGTGATGATATCATTATTAGGGTTGTTTGGATCTAATAAAGGTCTTGAGAAATATTTACAAAACCTTGATGAAATATGAGATCTTGCATTACTTTTGATGATAGATGAGTCTTTGTTTGTGGTATGTGGTCAAAGGTCAACTCAGTCTTCATCTCCCTTTATTTTAGTTACTGTCAAGTGGTATTAATCAACTTGCATTATCGAAACAACAATACTACTCGCATGCTCATCAAAGAAGTTTTTAACAAAAAAATACAAGTAGCTTTTGTTGACAACTCGCATATGACCATTTGACTCAACAGTCAAACAAACTCGCATTCAATCATTAGTTAACAACTCGCTTCAGTTTTTTTTGACACAACTCGCATATCTTTTGAAAGATTTGACAACTCGCTTTATGGTCATTGTATCTAGACATTTTTGAGCATAACAACTAGCATATATTTCAAAAAGTTTTTACCAACTCGCATTCAAAAATGCAAGTTCACAACTCGCATTCAAAAGTTTCCCAACTCGCATAGATGAATAACCCAGAAACAGCATAAAGAAAAAAACCATATTGACCCGTATTCGACCACAAGGACTTGACCATTTTTACCAGTTTTCTGACCACTTTACACAACATGAAACTGATATAAAAGTTAACATGAAACTGATATTTGACCACAAGGACTTGACCCGTATCCAATCCTTTGCAAAAGTCAAGAATATGATATAAAAGTTTGCATGAAACTGATGTTTGGACATAAGGACACAAGAACAGTTTATCATGAAAACAAGAAATAAAGCAAAAGACTTTTGACCATAATATTGATACCAAAATCAGTTGAAAACTGTTTACCCCAATAGTGTAGGAAAAAAACTTTCGTATGCAAAATATTGGTAAAAACAGATTATACAATGATTTGAACCACAAAAAATCAACACCACACAATAACCATGTATCAAACCGCATAAAAAGGACTACTTTAAAAACCATGCAAATCATAAAAACAACACAACCTTGGCTCTGGTACCAATTGTAGGATCGTGAATATTATGTTGTTAGATGATTCGGGTGATCTAGGATTGTGATTAAACAAGAAAGCCATTTTAGATAGATGAAGAGAGTTGAGAGGAGGTTCTTGAAAGAGAGTTACTAAACAAATGAAAGGTTAGATTCAAGAAGCAACACCCCTTCCATGAATGGAAGGGGTATTTATAGTTACAAAGCATACGTCCTCCTATCAGACTGTGTATCAGGCATACAATGGGTAAAGACCCGTCCTTCCTCCACGGTGTTACACAAAACTAATCTACGCTACTAATTAACTAATTAACTACTAAACAACGTAAATAACTAAAAGTATACGAGCTAACATATGCTAGACCATAATTGGGGTGACCGACACTTTCATATGGAATTTCCAATTCCTAACAATAGAGGATCTCTTACTGTGCCTTTGAGTTACTAAAGCGATAGGTGTGGTTATAGGAGAAGTTGGCCAATGGAAGGTGTCTGTCCCAACCATTGTCAGACTCGATAGGCACGCGATGTGTTCTACTAAGGTTCGAATGGTTTCTTTTCTTCAGCCATCAGTCTGGAGATGATACACTGTAAGAATATCCAGATCTGTTCTCTCATAGGAAGTGATAGATGAAAAGTGGGTGTAAGGAGATTGCCACAATCCGAAAAAGATAGAAATCAACATTTCCTAATGCTTACGGTTTTCTCTACACATGAAAGATTCTATTGGTTAAACTCAGGATTCTAGATCGCACTTCCTCCATAAAGAGGATCGGGAGAAGTTGAAGTTTGAGAGAGAAATTTCAGACGTGTACTAACAGAATAAATCTCAAACAGAGAAAACGGACCAAGGGGAATTCCCTTTTCAATCAGAGCTCCATAGTGGAAAGAAGGTAGGGAGTTAGAGTTCGAAAGTGAGGACTAGGAGTGAAGTCACTCTACCAGAGGGAGAGGATTGAGCACTCTCTCTCACCTCCTTAAAAGAATGTAGAGGGATTCTCTATTACTGCCATAACTATGGGAGAGAGACGAGCAAGGTCGTCCATACCCTTCATCTTACTGGTTAGCGGGAGGTGAATAGGTTGGTAAGACTGCTAACAACCATTCAGGTAAAGGCACGGGATCTACTTCCAAGGTTTCGTCTACAGCGTAGCTTTATCACTTGGTGAGAGGTTTGAAAGGATAGCAGGTGTTTCTCGAAGGACAAGAGAACGATTAGGTAGTTGTCCCTAGGAACGCGGTTCAGGTTACTCCTTAGGCTTTCAAGGTTTTCGTTGGGTACGGAATCTCTACTGGACGAGAAGTCTAGGAAGTTCAGGGTATGGTTCTGTTAGAAAGTGTTGAATGCTACTAGCAATCAGTTGGTTGACTTAGCATGATATCTAGGTTAGAGGCGGAAAGTAAGACTCCTATAGAGAGCATTTATTACTAACCGCAGTCAGTTGGTTGACTCATTGGTGCACTAAACATCTTACGCAGAAGGCTTCCATATTCAACTTCGAAATCATGATTTCCAAAACAGGTTCGACTATCAATCAATATCAATTCAACTCCTAAAAAAGAGTGAAGGTTAACGGCTCTAAGTATGTTTGCCAAAGAATTTCGCATCGATGGAGTGTAACGTACAACATCGAGAGGACATGGTAGGTAGTACCGCAATCGGCGGTATGATGTAGCAGACTATCATCGATAGAATAATATCTACAGGTTAACCTCGGAGAACAATTTCACTAAAACAGGTCGTTAGAACGTTATCAATAGGGGTACCTAAATAGAGGATAAGGTATGACATCAACAACACGTAAGGTACTACCTTAACTGAAAGCTGTTGGCGAAGCAACGTCGACTAGAACATAATCAGTTTAGGGAAATGAACAACGTCGACCAGATGACGTCTTTTAATTCAACATCGAGTGAATGGCAAGGTTCCGGAAGTTTTAACAACAATCGGTTCAAGACTAGCTTTGAGATATAAGTGTCGGTAACATGGTTACCAACGAAACGAGGCTGGATGATAAATCCCACGGGATTACTAGCAAAACGATGCGGAATGATAATTCCAAAGAGTTTACTAACGAGATGCGACGGAATGATAATTCCAATACGGTTAGTATCGCGATGCGACCGAAAGACGTTTCGAAATCGAATATCGATTCGAGGTCGAATGATGACTTTAACAAGGTTATCAACGAAACGGAGCCTGTCACACCCCCAAATTACCTGTTTTGCAGTGGAATGGAATTCCTGTGGGATGACTGTCATAGCATCAAAGTTACAGTTATATCGAACGACCTAAAGTGTCGTTTTGAAAATATCGTTTGATAAAGTAAAATAATCAGAGTTTACAAAACATAAGCCCCAATAGATTTCCAAGGTACTAAAATAAGTTTGTTACAATCAAACGATAGCTAAGTGCATAAAATATATGTGAGACGCGTCGACACCGCGACTCTATGATAAGTCCACATGCATGCCATGAAGTGAATGCCTTAGATACCTGAGATAAAACATGCTAAAAGTGTCAACACAATGGTTGAGTGAGTTCATAGAGTTTGGTTTACAAGTAAAGCTTTAAAAAAAACGTTCATGCAACAAAGGCAAAGTTTTTGGTCATTTAGAATAGTCCACAAAAGCAAAGGCATTGTAAATCCACTCAGTTCCAAGTTCTGCCCATACAAAACTTGCAACCTATGTGTTCACAACCCACTGCCAAAAGTAGTATGTCTAGCAGTCAAGTGCACATTATCATAAGAGTTCACAAAGCAAAGGCATTGTAAATCCACTCAGTTCCAAGTTCCGCCCATACAAAACTTGCAACCTGTGTGTTCACAACCCACTGCCAAAAGATGTATGTCTAATAGTTAAGAGTACGATGTCATAATAGTTAAAAGTATAAATGTTATAAGTATGTAACTAGTATATTGATCACGTATACGTGCATCAAAACTTATGCAATTAGCCATGAGTCTCCACTCCATCTCCAGAAACCTCAGGTGGGTATGATGCTCACAAGGAAAGTAATAGCATTGGTTCTACTTCATCTCCGAAACCCAATGTGTGTGTTATCCAAGGAGACTTTGTGTTGCTCATAAGGAAAGTAATAGCATTAGTTTTACTTCATCTCCGAAACCCAATGCATGTGTTATCCAAAGAGACTTATCATGCAAACGAGGGGACTGCTTCGTGTATGTTAGGAGACTTTCAAGTTTAGTATAACACAATCAAGTATAATGAAATCAAGTGTAATGAAATCAAGTATAATGCAATCAAGTGTAATGTTATCAAGTATTATGCAATCAAGTATAAAAAGTATAGCATAGCATAAAAGTGTAAATGTTTTGAGTATTTGCATTTGTACAAGCACGTAGTTGAGCATGTATCTCCCCCAAAAGTTTGTAAACAATTAATAGAATGTGGGGCTATGAAAACTCACGGTAATCCTTAAAAGTTTAGAGTACTTGTGAAAGTAAATGAAAATAGTTAAGCATGTATCTCCCCCAAAGAGTTTGTAAAACAATTAAGTAATAGAAATTAGGGCTATGAAACTCACCTGGTGCAATGTTTATGATGACAAAAGTAGATACACTGAAATGAGGTGCGATCTTTATCCGCAACCTAATATGAATGATGTGTTCTAATATAAGTCATGAGTCAATGTCGTGCATGCAAACTCATATAATATCCATACCACTTGTACACTTTTGAAAATAAAGTTTATTGTCGAAAAATAATCTTATAACGTCTTGTCAATTTATAAATTACTTTACAAGTATTTACGTTGAAACGATATCCCACGATAATCATTTAGTGGTTTATTATGAATTTATAACTTTTCGTCGTAAAATAATGTCATTGAAAATTTCATGAAAGTGACAAAACGGCATTGAAAAGCTAGTCGTAAAATGGTGCACGTCGAGTGTTAGGAAACGAACTCAACGGTTTTGGAAAGCTTGTATCATTATCTCAAAGTTTTAGCATTTACGTTTTCATCCTAGAGGTCTTGATCACGGAGAAAAATATAGGTTAAGTATGGTACTTGTGTCCAAAATATCGTTTATGAGTAGTTTTCGGCAAAGTTTAAGTGACCGTATTTTATTTGTTACAACTCCGCTTGACGAACGGTTGGACATTTTGGAAAATATGCTTGGCTAACTTACTTTTACTAGAAGACATCACGTTATAAAAAGTACTACGTCAATGTTAAAAACGACCCTCAACATGGTCCTTTGTAGCCGTAATATTTGTCTAATAGAAATCTATTAGTTTTTCTTATATAATAAAGTTACGGCAACTTTGTGTAAACGTGTATAATTTAATCGTTACAAGTCCGTTTTCTACGTTTTATATGTCCTTAGCTTCGTATCAAAGTATACTAATATATTTTTGATAATTCGACACAATTTATAACGCCTAAGCCTCATTTTTTACCCGTAACAAGTTAAAATAACATGCTGAAATTTCTGGATTTTATAGTTTTCGACGTCAAATTTGAAAATAGCATAACTTCTTCGTTATAACTCCGTTTTAACCCATTCAAGCGGCCACGTTTTCGTTTTAAAGTGTATTTTCCAGATATCTAGCCCAAAATATTTTGCTTACTGTCGAAAATTCCAGAATTTCAAAATATGATCAGACCTCTAAATAAAGTTGTCGAAATGAGTTTTTATCGCGCAAAACCTATTCTAACCAATTCAAAACAACTCCGAAGCTATTCAAATCCTACCATACACCTTCTTAGGGTGTCATGGGTTCCTAGACATCATCAAAAGTGATATGTTTCAAGGGATTAGTTATAGGATAATTATAATTAATAATATGTACTAAAAACCAATAAAAGTGGTATGGATCATGGAATTCATGCATGTTTTTCTCGCAAAAATAATGAAATAACAAAAATATGAATATGAAAGAGTAATAAAAATCATGAAATGCTTACTTGAACGATTGAAGAGTTTTTGAGCTAAAACCTTAATTAATCTTTAGGTTTTTATTCCAAAACCTTGAAATAGATTACTCCTAGGACTTGATAATCACTTGGATAAAAAAAAATATATGGTATCCCTTGATTCATGAAATGGCCGGCCACAAGGAAGAAGGAAAGGAGATAGTTTCTTGGTTTTCACCTTTTGAAAGTGTGGAACTATGTGTTTATTTTGCAAAATATCTAAAGACTTGTATATGTGTAAATAATAGATGCAAAAATCAAGTTGGCTTCCTCTTGTGACTAGGGGGGGAAGGTGGCCGGTTATGGGTGAAAGGAGGGGAGTGAGGTGTGTTTTGGTGTAGTAATGTATTATTTGTTATATATAATGTGTAATTTGTAAATATAATTAGGTATTAATTGTAGCGTTAGCTAAAAATAGATTTTAACAGAACAAAATAAAATGTATTGAAGTCATAAAAATTATAAAAATACATTTCTTATAAAAATTGAGTGTAATAATAATTATCGTGTTGAATTTACGAAAACCGTCGTAAATATTTATACATAACAATTTATATACAAAATAAATTGAAAACATCGGGTAAACCAATAATATAATTTTTATAGTCTTAAAATGAGTATAAAAATATATCTGAATAATTTTTTTAAATTGTTGGATCAAATATTCAAAATAAATGATTACGCGATAGCGTTTATTTAATAGGAAAATAAACGTTTAATGAAAAATGCAAATCCATGCATGAACTGAAATGATGATAACGATGCTAATAATATGTAGACTAAACCTAGTCTATATGAAATGTCCTTGATGATTGATCATGAATTCGCAACTAAACCCCTAAGGTTACGCGAATTTGATACTCGTAAACCTAGTTTACGAAAAATGATGGATAGTGAGTTTGAGAAATGACCGAAAATTGAGAATTGTGACATTCTTCCCCGGTTAGAGGAATCAAGTCCTCGTGATTCAATTAATGATACTATGGTCCGAACCTCGACAAGGGTTCTAAAAGGTCATGCTCGCATATGGTCTAAATGGTTATGTCAATGCTCATGCATATGGGTTCCTCGTTCAACTAAAATACGTTCTCGTGCTATCGTGAGCATTTCACGTCCTAAATACATGCTCTCTTATGATTAGGCTTGATGAGGCAGGCTTTCCCATTCTCGAGCGAAACCCTCAAAATATTTTTAGGTAACCGATTTTTACTTAATCTCACAACTCATCAAACAAGAACTGTCATGAGATTAGGCTAAATCGGTTTGAGCAACAACTTGTTTCTAGATTGATCTTTGCAACTCATCAAACAAGAACTGTCGCTCAGATCAAACTAGAAACAAGTGGTTTGAAGAAAATATTTTGAAAATTTGGCTCGATTACGGAATTGCTTACACATATGAGACTACTACTCCCTTCATTGCATGATTCTTCCTGAATTAGACATAGGTGATCAGGCTATGTATAATTTAGGAGTAACTATGCAATGCTTGGACTAATCGTCTCATATGATGTTTGGTGTTGAGTCATAAGTTCGCATGTATAAGGAGTATGCACTTATAATGATATGATGAGATGCTATGATGATGTAGTTATAGTCTAGGGTCAATGATGCAACCTAGTTCTCTATAACCGATTCTCTGATACCAATCTATCACACCCCCAAATTACCTGTTTTGCAGCGGAATGGAATTCCTGGGGGATGACTGTCATAGCATCAAAGTTACAGTTATATCGAACGACCTAAAGTGTCGTTTTGAAAATATCGTTTGATAAAGTAAAATAATCAGAGTTTACAAAACATAAGCCCCAATAGATTTCCAAGGTACCAAAATAAGTTTGTTACAATCAAACGATAGCTAAGTGCATAAAATATATGTGAGACGCGTCGACACCGCGACTCTATGATAAGTCCACATGCATGCCATGAAGTGAATGCCTTAGATACCTGAGATAAAACATGCTAAAAGTGTCAACACAATGGTTGAGTGAGTTCATAGAGTTTGGTTAACAAGTAAAGCTTTTAAAAAAAACGTTCATCCAACAAAGGCAAAGTTTTTGGTCATTTAGAATAGTCCACAAAAGCAAAGGCATTGTAAATCCACTCAGTTCCAAGTTCCGCCCATACAAAACTTGCAACATGTGTGTTCACAACCCACTGCCAAAAGTAGTATGTCTAGCAGTCAAGTGCACATTATCATAAGAGTTCACAAAGCAAAGGCATTGTAAATCCACTCAGTTCCAAGTTCCGCCCATACAAAACTTGCAACCTGTGTGTTCACAACCCACTGCCAAAAGATGTATGTCTAATAGTTAAGAGTACGATGTCATAATAGTTAAAAGTATAAATGTTATAAGTATGTAACTAGTATATTGATCACGTATACGTGCATCAAAACTTATGCAATTAGCCATGAGTCTCCACTCCATCTCCAGAAACCTCAGGTGGGTATGATGCTCACAAGGAAAGTAATAGCATTGGTTCTACTTCATCTCCGAAACCCAATGCGTGTGTTATCCAAGGAGACTTTGTGTTGCTCATAAGGAAGTAATAGCATTAGTTTTACTTCATCTCCGAAACCCAATGCATGTGTTATCCAAAGAGACTTATCATGCAAACGAGGGGACTGCTTCGTGTATGTTAGGAGACTTTCAAGTTTAGTATAACACAATCAAGTATAATGAAATCAAGTGTAATGAAATCAAGTATAATGCAATCAAGTGTAATGTTATCAAGTATTATGCAATCAAGTATAAAAAGTATAGCGTAGCATAAAAGTGTAAATGTTTTGAGTATTTGCATTTGTACAAGCACATAGTTGAGCATGTATCTCCCCCAAAAGTTTGTAAACAATTAAAAGAATGTGGGGCTATGAAAACTCACGGTAATCCTTAAAAGTTTAGAGTACTTGTGAAAGTAAATGAAAATAGTTGAGCATGTATCTCCCCCAAAGAGTTTGTAAAACAATTAAGTAATAGAAATTGGGGCTATGAAACTCACCTGGTGCAATGTTTATGATGACAAAAGTAGATACAATGAAATGAGGTGCGATCTCTATCCGCAACCTAATATGAATGATGTGTTCTAATATAAGTCATGAGTCAATGTCGTGCATGCAAACTCATATAATATCCATACCACTTGTACACTTTTGAAAATAAAGTTTATTGTCGAAAAATAATCTTATAACGTCTTGTCAATTTATAAATTACTTTACAAGTATTTACGTTGAAACGATATCCCACGATAATCATTTAGTGGTTTATTATTAATTTATAACTTTTCGTCGTAAAATAATGTCATTGAAAATTTCATGAAAGTGACAAAACGGCCTTGAAAAGCTAGTCGTAAAATGGTGCACGTCGAGTGTTAGGAAACGAACTCAACGGTTTTGGAAAGCTTGTATCATTATCTCAAAGTTTTAGCATTTAAGTTTTCATCCTAGAGGTCTTGATCACGGAGAAAAATATAGGTTAAGTATGGTACTTGTGTCCAAAATATCGTTTATGAGTGGTTTTCGGCAAAGTTTAAGTGACCGTATTTTATTCGTTACAACTCCGCTTGACGAACGGTTGGACATTTTGGAAAATATGCTTGGCGAACTTACTTTTACTAGAAGACATCACGTTATAAAAAGTACTACGTCAATGTTAAAAACGACCCTCAACATGGTCCTTTGTAGCCGTAATATTTGTCTAATAGAAATCTATTAGTTTTTCTTATATAATAAAGTTACGGCAACTTTGTGTAAACGTGTATAATTTAATCGTTACAAGTCCGTTTTCTACGTTTTATATGTCCTTAGCTTCGTATCAAAGTATACTAATATATTTTTGATAATTCGACACAATTTATAACGCCTAAGCCTCATTTTTGACCCGTAACAAGTTAAAATAACATGCTGAAATTTCTGGATTTTATAGTTTTCAACGTCAAATTTGAAAATAGCATAACTTCTTCGTTATAACTCCGTTTTAACCCATTCAAGCGGCCACGTTTTCGTTTTAAAGTGTATTTTCCAGATATCTAGCCCAAAATATTTTGCTTACTGTCGAAAATTCCAGAATTTCAAAATATGATCAGACCTCTAAATAAAGGTGTCGAAATGAGTTTTTATCGCTCAAAACCTATTCTAACCAATTCAAAACAACTCCGAAGCTATTCAAATCCTACCATACACCTTCTTAGGGTATCATGGGTTCCTAGACATCATCAAAAGTGATATGTTTCAAGGGATTAGTTATAGGATAATTATAATTAATAACATGTACTAAAAACCAATAAAAGTGGTATGGATCATGGAATTCATGCATGTTTTTCTCGAAAAAATAATGAAATAACAAAAATATGAATATGAAAGAGTAATAAAAATCATGAAATGCTTACTTGAATGATTGAAGAGTTTTTGAGCTAAAACCTTAATTAATCTTTAGGTTTTTATTCCAAAACCTTGAAATAGATTACTCCTAGGACTTGATAATCACTTGGATCAAAAAAAATATATATGGTATCCCTTGGTTCATGAAATTGCCGGCCACAAGGAAGAAGGAAAGGAGAGAGTTTCTTGGTTTTCACCTTTTGAAAGTGTGGAACTATGTGTTTATTTTGCAAAATATCTAAAGACTTGTATATGTGTAAATAATAGATGCAAAAATCAAGTTGGCTTCCTCTTGTGACTAGGGGGGGAAGGTGGCCGGTTATGGGTGAAAGGAGGGGAGTGAGGTGTGTTTTGGTGTAGTAATGTATTATTTGTTATATATAATGTGTAATTTGTAAATATAATTAGGTATTAATTGTAGCGTTAGCTAAAAATAGATTTTAACGGAACAAAATAAAATGTATTGAAGTCATAAAAATTTTAAAAATACATTTCTTACAAAAATTGAGTGTAATAATAATTATCGTGTTGAATTTACGAAAACCGTCGTAAATATATATACATAACAATTTATATACAAAATAAATTGAAAACATCGGGTAAACCAATAATATAATTTTTATAGTCTTAAAATGAGTATAAAAATATATCTGAATAATTTTTTTAAATTTTTGGATCAAATATTCAAAATAAATGATTACGCGATAGCGTTTATTTAATAGGAAAATAAACGTTTAATGAAAAATGCAAATCCATGCATGAACTGAAATGATGATAACAATGCTAATGATATGTAGACTAAACCTAGTCTATATGAAATGTCCTTGATGATTGATCATGAATTCGCAACTAAACCCCTAAGGTTACGCGAATTTGATACTCGTAAACCTAGTTTACGAAAAATGATGGATAGTGAGTTTGAGAAATGACCGAAAATTGAGAATTGTGACAGAGCCGAATAATAATTCGAGGACAAATGATGATTCAAAGTCAAATGATGAGTTAAAACTTGGAACGAGATAAAAATCACAAAATCGAATACCCAAAAACCAAAATCAAAACCAAATCCAAAACAGTAAAGACCAAATCCAAAAATAGCCCAAAACAAATCCAAACGTTCTAGTGAGATCGACGAGGCTTATGACGATAAGAAACTCGGATATAGATGGTGCCAATCGGGTCTAACCCGACTAACGGAGAATTACGCTCGACGGTGACAAACAGGAATTCCATATAAATGGAGACTCATAGCGGTGTCAGAAATACTTCGATTCGAGAGATGTTGCGATGCCAGTGTGTCGTGTGTGAGTGCAGGCTTTCGTGATGTTTGGTGAGTGTGAGTGTGTGAGTCCACCTAAATTTTATCGTTCTTAAAACCAATCTCAAACCCGGACATAATTCTGTTATAATTACTCCCAATGTTTGCAAAATTCACATCTGAGACGGACATAGGTGATCAGTCCATGTCCTGCTGTCTCTGGCTGAATATAGGTGATCAGTCTATATTCATTCGAGGTTCAATGAATTTTTATAAAGCAAGGCACAACCAATTACTATAACCAATTCTTAATAGATATTCCCAACTTCAATGTTATCTACCCCTGATTTATTCATTTTCTTATCTCAAAAATATCTCGTTGCACCATTTCATTACTAGCGTTAAGTATCATTTGTGTGTGTGGTATCGACTCGACAAGACACCATGAATGCACCCAAATAACCATAATGCGACTTATAATGACACAATGAGACGTCTAAACGATAAACTTTATAGTTTAACAAGTTTCGGAATAAATAGTTGGATCTTATCGAATTCGTCAACTCGATAAATTCAATAATTTATTTATGTCGCTTATTATCCCAAAACCAGTCACATCCTAACGAGTTATAAGGATAATTCACCCATTAATAATGTTATCCTACGTACATAGCGGGCGCTTATTAGGTTCGTCAACCCAATAAGTCCGTTATCCACGTGGATCGACGCTATTAATGTTAGGTCATCCGTAACCCACGCACAACACATAAATGATATTAAATACTCATAAAAGCCACATTTCGATAAATGTGCCCTCGAAACATTTAATGACTCATTAATTACAAAACATTCCAATTTTTAGGCGTTAGTTCCCTTTTTAAAATGTCGAATAACAAGGCGGGCCTTGTTACCGAATGTTTAGTACAAAACCATTTATCATCTATATTTTCTAGTATTATTTACTAGTTTATATATATATATATATATATATATATTATGTCAAGCTTCAATATAAGTTTCGAGTCATTATTCGTTTCGAGTTCACAAGTCCGTGTCATGACTCTCGGCTTTTACACATCATATTGCCCAAATAAATACTAAAACCATGTTACGGCGTTGTCGGGGTCATTCGAGACTAGAAAGTCACGATAACACCTGACGTAGCGCAAAGTTGACATATATATCATTAAGTCCAAAATAAACAATTTCACAACTCCAATTAATCCTCTAAACAATCCCATATCAATCTCGCCATATAAACTGATAACCAAACATACTCAACACAACAAAACACTTCCAATTAACTCTTTCAATTTCTAAAACAAAACCGATTAACGAGTATCAATTCTAACGTTTGTTAACAACGTACCAATTACCCAAAACACCACAATTAATTTGTTATCCAATCAAGACTGTTAATTAAAATGTCATCCGATTTCAAATAACTGATACATACCAATGATTCACCGTTAACCAAATAATCACACGTTAGTCCAATTTATTATCTGAAAACACTTACTGATTTCACATATTATTATAACACTAGCGGACATGAATTCATTATCAATCAAAACCGACTACCACTTGTTTGACAACACTTAAGAACAAATCAACAGTTTCCGAAAGTCTCAACCCAAACTAGTGACACGAGACTATGTACCATTCGACATCATCAAAACCATTACAACTCATCAACTAGTCATGACCAAGAGCACATAAAAATGATAAAATGCAAAAACACATGAACATGACACAACACACGATACCAACACACCAGTTTACATGTTTTATTAGTTTTAAACGCGTTTTAGACTCGTGTTCATCAAAACTTAATTATGGGACTCACGTTCACGAGACAAAAGGTATCGCTCGTGACTCCCTGACTTAGTTATAATAGCACCATTTCCTCTACATTCCCAAATCATTCCCACGGCCACTACTAATGTTCAAGTTCTAAATCGAGTGGTGAGATTACGCAAGGAGATTGTGTAGCTCTGATACTTTGAGAGTATCCGTATTACTGATTAATAATGTTGAAGTATTGGTTATCGCATTTTGGGTTCGTTTGTTTACTTTCATCTTCTAAGTACATTCCAGTAGATTCCACGTATTTGTGTGTATTCTTACAAAGTTTTCTCTTTGTTGTTTTGGACTACCCAAGGCAACTACTTAATACAAGTAAGTGTTATATATCTAAGGTTTGGGACTCCACACTCTGTGAAAGGTATAGTGCGTGCGACAACATGAGGACATGCTTTCTAGGTGTGCATAAGCATATGGAAATGCTAATGGGGTATGCGTAAGCATGAGGACATGCTTACGATGTGTGTATAAGCACGTGAGATGCTTATAGTGAACTACTAAGATAAGTAGACTTAAATCGCTTACTAAAGGGCACACATTCGACAAGTATCTCGTCAAACAATTCATCAAATAAGCCATAAACATCTCATCAATCAATTCGTCCAATGTGTTCTCAATCATCTACATCCTTAAACAATTCATACGCGAGGCTTCAGCTTGGCAGGCAGGCACGTGGCAGTCATAGGGCTAAGTTTTCGAAAAAGTGGTTATAATCTAGGTTTTGAAAATATACCCAGTTCTCTATAACCTGGATCTGATACCAATCTGTAACACCCTAAAAATATGGTCTAGCGGAAGCATACGAGCCTTTGGGTGCCACAATCTTGGTATCACAACATAAGGTACGAAGAATGGTTTTTATCCCATTTATTTAGAATAAGATTCATTAATTGAAAAACATTAGGTTTACATTAATGAAGTAGTGCGGAAATAGGCCCAAAAGATAATTAAAGCGGTCCCGTTTATTCATCAGAGTCTCCTATGACCATGCCCCTTGCCAAGCGTCTTCCAATAGTGAGCTATAGCCTTAAACCTGAGACCACATGCTAAAAAGGTCAGCTTACGCTGGTGAGTTCATAGAGTTTAGTTGCAAAAGTAGTAGTGGACCTGATAGAGTTTAATTGCTATGTGCGACTAAGGCAGACATATAATACACATTCCGTTCAACAATCAATCCAATCCATAATCCACAACACAATCGAGATCTCAACGGGGTCCCCAGCGACTCTAGCAAGGCACCACGTTATAGCAAAGCTTAGAGCAATGCTACCCTGGTCTAGGTCGGTTACACTTATCTAGGCATCACGTTATAGCATAGGAATGCTACCCTAGTCTAAGTCGACAACTGTCGTTCGTCTAGCCTTTCCTAGTCAACACATTAGCAATTCAAAAGAGTAGTGGCAGGTCCAAGAAATAGTTTGCATTCACATAAACACGTAAAACGTTCAATCACCAAATCAAATATAACAAAAAACAGTCATTCCAAAATAATATTCACGTGTCCAGTTATAGTTTGTTAAAAACAGCATGTATTCTCCCCTAAAATAGTTATGAAAACATTTGAAAAGAGGGGCTATGAAACTCACCTTAGCCACAGTAACGCACTATTCACAATTGATACGACTGCCATCTAAAGCTAATCTTCACGGCATCCAAAATAATGTACGACAAAAACAATGGAATAGAAGTGACGCAACCTAATGCGTATACGATATTCTTAGAATATGGCTCATACGAGACAGAAGTCAATAAGAGTAATGTGTCGTAGTTTTCGTGGATCATTCATATCGTTACTTTCAAAAGTCAATTGTCGTTCCCAAAAGTGTATAGTTAATATCTCAAAAGTTTAGTTTTAACGTTTCGTGTGGTGGTAAGAAACATAGACGCGACGTACAACTCAAGCGAAAGAGGAGAAGACGTCGACACAGTCGAGACATACTAACTAGAACGCACGCCAAAACGGAAAAGACATTGACAAGGTCAAGAAATACTGACAATACTCAAGCTAGTCAAAGACTAGGAAATGACGACGACAATATGTGAAATATAAATAGATTAATCGATAAGTTTCGGTAATTTACCCAAAAATCCCCAAACGTAAATGTTTAATATGAAAGATAAGTTTCCATATCGCTTAATTAATAAAGGCTCCACAATCGTTACGCGCCACTATACAGTTTATAATAAAATACTTCATATAAAGTATATTATCGTAGTATATTATAAATGACACTCTCGTTTATCCAATGTTTCCAAACCATTATGACCCTAATAAGTTGTCTTATCAACATACTCCTTTCTGACAGGTTATAAAAGTCAACTCGTAGACATGAATTACTATGTTAATTTATAAGGATTTATAAGAGAGTAGTTTTTATGTACTGTAACTATAATTGGTTTCATAATTTTCAGTTCTATATTTTTAACTAAGTAGTTTTATATTGTTATTAACTAAGAACTTACGTTTTGTTATCGTCAATTTAATATTTAGACTATTTATGGATCAAGTATATTAAATCCATATTAATTAAGACTAATATATATTGTATACATTACAAATCTAAACGTCAAAATTATCCGATATCCAATAATAATAATTCATTAATCCAATATATATTCTATAGTTAAATCAAATTCGGTATCACTCAATGTTAACCCAATAATTCATATATAGTGTATCCGCTAAAATTCATGTTATCGAAATCCAATTCACAATTCCAATACAATTTACCGAAGCTTATCAAGTCTTAATTGTTTAACAAATCCTTCCGATGTTTACAAGTAATAAGTAAACCGCATAAATCCGTTAGCAAGAAACGATAAATATATCGATATTGGTTATATTAATGGTATTTATCCTTTTATCGTCTATACTATTTACTAATTTCGATATATCATGTTCATAACTATTTTCAACTTGTACACAATTAGTGAGTCTAATTCGAGTATTACCCGCAATCCATTTTACTCCTATTATATATATATATAAGTGTTAAACCCAACAATATAATTATCAATTGACCATTCGGGTCAAACCCGTTATCTTATACCATTAACCGTTTCCTTAACTTCGATATCCTATTGTAATTTTAGTCTCGACACAAGTCAAACCAATTAGAATTACCTTAGTTCGATAGTTAAAATCTCGTAATTATTAAACATGCTCTTAACCATTTCATTATCAAACACTTGGTATTAAAATCAACTAAACTAGAAATTAATGTCCATTTGACGTAACCCGGTAGGCAACCCAACAACATAACCATGGGTCTTTGACTCGACCCGTTAATGAGACTCAAATGGAAACATGACGGCAACCAATCAAACCCGAGGACTAAACAACAATGATAACCAAATACTCAAGTTGATCCAAGGTAACACAAACTTATGCTAAAACAGTTTTTAAAACAGATTCTTGTTTACCTTCGACCAACCCCGATCTCATCCCGATAGCACCGTCGGGTTCAACCCGACCCGAGACAACCAAAAGAAAAACGAGAATCAACCTTCTATCTACTGATTTAGTACCACACGAACTGAAGATAAAATGTATAACCCGTCTACCACTCGAGTCCACCACACGAATATCACAACATGTTCTCATTAGTTTGCATATGGTTCAAAAACGTTTAAAAGTCTTTTTTTTAGCACTTGAACGTCCACGAAAAATATACATAATATATATATACGCTTGAGATTGATATAAACGAGAAGAGAAAGAAAAGAAACAAAATGGTATCAAGTGTTTACGTTTTACCATGGGACAAGAGAGGCGATAGGAGCGGTTGTGGTGACCTCTACGAGTACAACTCGTAACCACTTGCACACTTGAACTCATTTGACTAAGAACCCCTAAAATCTGAATTTAATAGTTTAGATCTAGGGCGTGTTTGGTGGTTTTATGGTACATACGAAGCATAAATGGGGTCACAAGACCCCGATCTATCGATTGGGATAGGTGGTGTAGTTGTAGGTGGTCGCCGGAAAATGTGACGGCGCCGGAACCCTAATTGGGGTGGTCGGAAAATATAGAGAGATAAAGGAGAGAAATATTGTGTGTGTGTGTGTTTATTAGAGAGAGAAAGTAGGTGGAAGAAATGAGAGAATGAGGGGGAGGGGAGGTATTTATACTCCCAGGAGGGACCTAATGTGTACTAGTGAAATCATAAGGTCGAAAATGAAACATTTAAAAAGGACCCTAGATGTAACTTTGTGAAACTTCTTATATATTCGGTTCGAGGCTCGTTTTGACTAGCAATCGAAGGAGTCGTGACTCGGGAGTTACACCATCGCTCTTAAAATATTATTTCCAATAAAAAACGATATATAATGACTCGTATCTCAATTTAGTTAAAACGATCGCTCTAATTGACATTTCTCCAATTACGACGCATCGAGGAATTTACGAGTTGTCACAGCCTCACCTCCTTAAAACGAATCGCGTCCTCGCGATTCAAATCAAGTTACTCATTGAGGTTCAAAAGAGGCGAGTGCATACACTCGAGGGCTCATCTTCACGTTCCCTAAGTGAATCTAGGATCTTATTGCGAGTTTCTATGAACTTCGAAGATAGAGATTTAACTTTACTAAAGTTGCCAGGTTTCATAATCTACGGTTTCGATAGGTCAATGGAGGTTAAACGTCCAAATATTAGGATTTCCCAAATGGATAACGATTGCCTCATCGGCGAGTTATTTCTTCCTATTACACACGAAACGTCGAGAGTACTACTGAGTCTTGACGATAGGTCAAGGCTCTGAGCTACTGGTTCAACTTCAACAAGGATTTCGAAACGACTGACACACCGAGGATTAAGCTTCCGTGTTTACCAAATGCTTCACACATTCTCATGATGAATCTCTATGCTTAACCTATGTCATATCCGGGAAGTCAAGAGGTTTACGTCGTCTGTGTCTCCTAACGATTAGCGAGTAGCTTGCCTGTCCATCTCATCTTAGAATGGTTTCCTTGATAGTTTCTTAAATAGGTTCAGGGTTGGTAGGTTGGGTATTTCCATTTCTACCCAACAATCGAGATTGGTACTTACGACCATAGAGGATCTCTTACGGTGCCTTTGAGTTACTAAAGCGATAGGTGTGGTTATAGGAGAAGTTGGCCAATGGAAGGTGTCTGTCCCAACCATTGTCAGACTCGATAAGAACGCGATGTGTTCTACTAAGGTTCGAATGGTTTCTTTACTTCAGCCATCAGTCTAGAGATGATACACGGTAAGCATATCCAAAACTGTTCTCTCGGCTATAGGAAGTGATAGATGAAAAGTGGGTGTGAGGCGATTGCCACAATCCAAAAAGGATAGAAATCAGCATTTCCTAATGCTCACGGTTTTCTCTACACCTGAAAGATTCTATTGGTTAAACTCAGGCTTCTAGATCGCACTTCCTCCTTAACGAGGATCGGGAGAAGTTGAAGGTTGAGAGAGAAATTTCAGACGTGTACTAACAGAATAAATCTCAAACAGAGAAAATGGACAAAGGGGAATTCCCTTTTCAATTGGAGCACCATAGTGGAAAGAAGGTATGGAGTTAGAGTTCGAAAGTGAGGACTAGCTCCTAGGAGTGAAGTCACTCTACCAGAGGGAGAGGATTGAGCACTCTCTCTCACCTCCTTAAAAAAATGTAGAGGGATTCTCTATTACTACCATAACTATAGGAGAGAGACGAGCAAGGTCATCCACACCCTTCATCTTACTGGTTAGCGGGAGGTGAATAGGTTAGGTAGGACTACTAACAGCCATTCAGGTAAAGGCACGGGATCTACTTCCAAGGTTTCGTCTACGGCATGGCTTTATCACTTGGTGAGAGGTCTAAAAGAATAGTAGGTGTTTCTCGAAGGACGAGAGAATGATTAGGTAGTGGTTTTCCCAAGGAACACGGTTCAGGTTACTCCTTAGGCTTTCAAGGTTTTCGTTGGGTATGGAATCTCTACTGGACGAGAAGTCTGAGAAGTTCAGGGTATGTTTTTGTTAGAAAGTGTTGATTGCTACCAGAAATCGGTTGGTTGACTTAGCATGATATCCAGGTTAGAGGCGGAAAGTAAGACTCCTATAGAGAGCATTTATTACTAACCGCAGTCAGTCGGTTGACTCATTGGTTCACTAAACATCTTACGCAGAAGGGTTCCATATTCAACTTCGAAATCATGATTTCCAAAAGAGATTCGACTATCAATCAATATCAATTCAACTCCTAAATACGAGTGAAGGTTAACGGCTCTAAGTAGGTTTGCCAAAGAATTTCGCATCGATGGAGTGTAAGGTACAACATCGAGAGGACATGGTAGGTAGTACCGCAATCGGCGGTATGACGTAGCAGACTATCATCGATATAATAATATCTGCAGGTTAACCTCGGAGGACAATTTCACTAAAACAGGTCATTAGAACGTTATCAATAGGGGTACCTAAATAGAGGATAAGGTATGACATCAACAGCACGTAAGGTACTACCTTAACTGAAAGCTGCTGGCGAAGCAAAGTCGACTAGAACATTATCAGTTTAGGGAAATGAACAACGTCGTCCAGATGACGTCGTTTAATTCAACATCGAGTGAATGGCAAGGTTTTGGAAGTTTTAACAACAATCGGTTCAAGACTAGGTTTGAGATATAAGTGTCGGTAACATGGTTACCAACGAAACGAGGCTGGATGACAAATCCCACAGGATTACTAGCGAAACGATGCGGAATGATAATTCCAAAAAGATTACTAACGAGATGCGGCGGAATGATAATTCCAATACGGTTAGTATCGCGATGCGACCGAAAGACGTTTCGAAATCGAATATCGATTCGAGGTCGAATGATGACTTTAACAAGGTTATCAACGAAACGGAGCCGAATAATAATTCAAGGCCAAATGATGATTCAAAGTCAAATGATGAGTTAAAACTCGGAACGAGATAAAAATCACAAAATCGAATACCCAAAAACCAAAATCAAAATCAAATCCAAAATAGTCAAGACCAAATCCAAAAATAGCCCAAAACAAATCCAAACGCTCTAGTGAGATCGACGAGGCTTATGACGATAAGCAACTCGGATATAGATGGTGCCAATCGGGTCTAACCCGACTTATGGCGAATTACGCTCGACGATGACAAACAGGAATTCCATATAAATGGAGACTCATAGCGGTGTCAGAAATACTTCGATTCGAGAGATGTTGCGATGCCAGTGTGTCGTGTGTGAGTGCAGGCTTTCGTGATGTTTGGTGAGTGTGAGTGTGTGAGTCCACCTAAAGTTTATCGTTCTTAAAACCAATCTCAA
The DNA here is from genome assembly GCA_910596185.1 of Chrysanthemum makinoi. Taxonomy (NCBI): domain Eukaryota; kingdom Viridiplantae; phylum Streptophyta; class Magnoliopsida; order Asterales; family Asteraceae; genus Chrysanthemum; species Chrysanthemum makinoi. The sequence goes on along the minus strand of OU343223.1, from coordinate 65,349,275 downwards.
ACCCGGACATAATTCTGTTATAATTACTCCCAATGTTTGCAAAATTCACGTCTGAGACGGACATAGGTGATCAGTCCATGTCCTGCTGTCTCTGGCTGAATATAGGTGATCAGTCTATATTCATTCGAGGTTCAATGAACTTTTATAAAGCAAGGCACAACCAATTACTATAACCAATTCTTAATAGATATTCCCAACTTCAATGTTATCTACCCCAAATGTATTCATTTTCTTATCTCAAAAATATCTCGTTGCACCATTTCATTACTAGCGTTAAGTATCATGTGTGTGTGTGGTATCGACTCGACAAGACACCATGAATGCACCCAAATAACCATAATGCGACTCATAATGACACAATGAGACGTCTAAACGATAAACTTTATAGTTTAACAAGTTTCGGAATAAATAGTTGGATCTTATCGAATTCGTCAACTCGATAAATTCAATCATTTATTCATGTCGCTTATTATCCCAAAACCAGTCACATCCTAACGAGTCATAAGGATAATTCACCCATTAATAATGTTATCCTACGTACATAGCGGACGCTTATTAGGTTCGTCAACCCAATAAGTCCGTTATCCACGTGGATCGACGCTATTAATGTTAGGTCATTCGTAACCCACGCACAACACATAAATGATATTAAATACTCATAAAAGCCACATTTCGATAAATGTGCCCTCGAAACATTTAATGACTCATTAATTACAAAACATTTCCATTTTTAGGCGTTAGTTCCCTTTTTAAAATGTCGAATAACAAGGCGGGTCTTGTTATCGAATGTTTAGTACAAAACCATTTATCATCTATATTTTCTAGTATTATTTACTAGTTTATATATATATATATATATATATATATATATATATATATATATATATATATATATATAACAGGAGGCGTTACACGTAGATAATGCCACGTAAACGCCACCTCATTGCCCAGTAATTGTTTTTCATAACACATAAGCATTTTTGGTCCAACTAAGCAATTTATTAATCCACCTAAGCAATAGTATATAATTTTCGGATTTAATGTATAAATTATATAAATTTTTAATATTGTTTTTGTGAAATTCGATTTTTTTAAAAAATGACAATGGTGGGATTTGAACTTGGGTTGTTTGTAAGAGTAGCATTAATAACTTGTGTGTTTACCACTTAGGCAACAAGTTATTTTGATAATTATGTTGCATACTATAATATATAAATGGCTATAATTATATTGGAATCCTATACTAAATACAATTTATCTACAAAAATTATATTAAGTCATTATCTTTTTTAAAACTTTTTATACATATCTTTTCCTTAAATATATATTTTTTCTTAATTCATTCATTATTAACAAAAAAAATCATACCTATATTTTCCAAAAAAAAAAAAAAAAAAAATCATACGGTGAGGTAATCTATATTTTCCATTCATGTTTTTGCCACCAGTATGCACTTTTTAGCCTGATTGTGAAGCGTTTGTGTAATCAATTGTACTTTCATATGTTTGTGGTAACTTATTCAATTTTAGTTGGCTATGTTTGTTTATATAATTTATATGGTTTGCTGTTGTGTAGAAACAAACTGGCGAAAGCAAAGAGCCAACTGTGAATACAACTAAAAAGAAGAGGGATCCAAGCAAGCCGAAAAGGTCACCAACTGCATTCTTTTTGTTCGTGTAAGAATATAATTTTGTGTAAATATTTGAAACATGTGTATTTATGGGATTGTTTATTGCTTTTTGATACAGCGTGTAAACAGTTTTGAGAGGATCAGAGTTTGATTATCTAAGTTGCTTATTAGATTAATATGGGAAGCAAAGTTTGTAGCCTATGCATTTACACCAGCTATTCTGGTGACTCCTTAGAGGTCTTAGCATCATGATTAGGCAAGATATAAATCAAAATATAAATTTGAATTGATTGTTTTTTCTTTAAATCAGATTCTCTTGATAAGTGTTTATATATTGGATCGATGTACTTGCATATATCATTTTCGAGAAAGACTACATATTTTTGGGGTTCTTGGTTGTGCTCTATGTATCATGGGTTCCATAATAATAGTTCTTCACACGTTGTAGGAACGTGACATTGAATTAGCGACAGAAGTATGGGATCTTGCTACTGAACCATGTTCAGGTTAACTACTTTATGTGCTTTTATGACTTAGTTTCCAAATGTAAAGCATGTGCTAATTGTCTAAATTTAAGATTTGAGTTGTTCTCGATGAACGTTAGAGTCGCACATTCAAATTTCGATGAGGGCTATATATTTGGGACAATTTATGTATTAGATAAGTTTCGGTCAAGACTAGATGGGTGGGAGTTGTTAGATAAGGAGGACGATTGGCATGTATCTTATTTCAAGCGTGAATGACATTCGCCAATACACTTTCATTATTAGCATCATGAATATCCAAATACATCAACTTCTATTAGCATCATGAATGTGCCATTATAAATCAGCTTCTATCAATTCATTGATTCACTTATCAAAAATGGCTGTTAGGAATCATGCTCCCGCTGATATTGCCACTGGTATTAAACATGCGTCGACCCACTCCTAGGTTGCTAATCATTTGAATAATGCACTAAGCCGTGCAATTACTAAAAGTAAGCTGCCTACTTTAAAATCTCATATATGTCATATAGTTGATAATTTATGTTGGAATCACTCCTAAACCTTATTCAAGTGTTAGTTACACATATGTAATAGTTAGCTTATTATGGCCTTTATGTTTGTTATTAGCCTTAAGCTTATGTAGAAGGCCCATGAGCTTAGGCCCAAGCCCATAGGAGAAAGGGAAGGAGTAGGAGTGTTGCCCTAGCTCCTTGCCTATAAATATTATGTAATAATCCTCACTTGAGGGTTGGTTGTTCAATTCACTCTCTTTCATTACTCATGCATAACCTTTCTTCATTGTCTACGTATAGTGTTTGTGTGTGTGTTGTTCAACCGATCTCATCTCCTCTCTATCTCTTTCTAGTAAGCTTGTGTTGTAAATCTAGTGACCTAACAGTGGTATCAATCGCCTAATAGTTGGGTGAACGTATTGTTTGAAGTGAGTTTTGGTCTCACGCTTAACTTACGGTTCCATAACTTTGGCTTGCTTAAAAACGCATTTTTTACACTTTTTATTCCAAGATTCTTGTACTTTCAATGTTATAAGGTGTTAAACTTACTGTTTTTGGCAAAAAGTTTCGAACTTTATGTGTGGATCATTGTTTTTCAACTAGTTTTTGAACAAGGGTGTAAACCTACGCATAACTGTTTTAGAAGCTTTGGATCATCAAGTTTCACACTTTTGTGTTATTTTGATGATATTGAAGCTATTTCATCACAAAAATCTGGTTTAGAAACATCTTTGGGCAAGTCATTTTACGAGTAGAACTACGCGTATCAAAACCCTAATTCTACGCGTAACTTTATCCTTGGATAGATCTTCAGTTTCATGGTTTACTCCGTGTTTTCTTGCTTGGATAAGCCTGAAAATACGTCGACTTTGGATATCTTTTGCACTGTGATAGTGTAAAAGATCACTTGGGATAAAACCCTAAAATTATGCATAAGCATAAAGCTTGCGCGTAGAAAATCCTACGCATAAGATTTATCTTACGCATAAGCCTAGTCTTACGCATAAGGTAATCCTACGCCTAAGTTTCTACGCCTAACTTTGTGTCTACGCATAACTTTAGTGTATCTTCCCTACTTACGCGTAAGCTATACCTACGCGTAACTCTTGATTGTTACGCGTAACTTTGGTGTTTTTTACGCATAAGTGCTACTTGGTTTATTGTGATTTCTACGCCTTAGGACGGACACTTCATCAACAAAGGTTCATTCGACTACAAAGATCCATCAACACAAGTTATCAAAAAAAAAACAAAAAAAGTTTTTTTGCGGGAAAATTTGAGTAAAATTTAATTTTTCGAGGAGACTAAACGTTCAATTTTTATGCGAGATTCAAATTTTGGTTTAACCATGAAAATTTTGGTCAAAAATTCAAATTTTTTTGCCCAAATTCAAATTTTTCGGGTAAAATTTGGCGTCAAAATTGTCGTAGCTCAAATTTTTCTTTCAAACTTAGAATTGAATTTTATAGTGAATTTCAAATTTTGAGAGTCAAAATTTTTCAAAATTATTTTTGGAGGGAAATTATAATTCACTATATAGACCTTCTGTGTGCTATATCGTCTTCGCACCTTTTCTATTTGATTCTTTTACAGGGGTTTAAATCAATGGATTTTGATCTTTGAAATGGTGTACGTAAGATGGAAACCATTCAAATTCCCAATGATTAACAATTCCAAGCGTCAGACATCATCAAATTCCCTATATCCCGCAGTCGTGCAAGGTGAAAGAGTTGATGTACATGAAAGGCATGCTCATATGGACGTTGAGAATGTTGTGATTACTGCCACTTTCAGTAATGCGGACAATGAGGTTGTAGCTTTGGAAAAGCAGGATGACAGCAGCAGATCTGGCGAAGATATCATACTTAACTACGACACCGAGCCCAACTGTGACGAAGAACAAATGGTTAAGAAAGATATCTTACCCACCTATGACACTGACATAGAATAGATGGTCGAGGTACAATCTATTGTTGATCATATTCGATCGCAATTGCGACACAACATCTTGAGCAACCTGAATTTAGTAATGAAGGAGAGGTTGACCAGTGTGTTGCACAATGTCCGGACAACTATCTCATGTCTGAGCCCTTACTTGTTAACAATTCAACTGAAACGTCAAATCAAACTCTTGAATCTAAAAACATTCTTCTCAAAAAGACCATTGCTCAGTTTCATAAAGATTTTTCAAAACTAGAGGCACATTGCATCTCTCTTGAACTTAAACTACAAAACAAATCTTTTTCTTCAGAACACAATGGTCAGTATTCAAATGAACAAAGTAATCGTGTGGATACATTAGTAAAAGAAAATGAGCATTTAAAGGTTCAAATTCAAGCAAAGGGGCTTGCACATGTTGCTTTACAAAACGAACTGAGAAGATTAACTGACAAGAGTGTGGATACTAATTTTGCTAAACCAACAATCTTGGGGAAATCGTCTATACAACCTTTTAGAAAACAATCTGTAGTTAGACAACCAACTGCATTTAAATCTGAACGTTCAAAATCTTTAAAACCACGGTTTCCCTCCCAAGTTGTTGAGAATAATCATTTAATAAAACCAGTCACTCCACATTCCTGGCCTAAGAATAATGCTTCTGTTTCTATTAAACATGTTTCTGTTAAACCTATTTCTGTTATACCTGTACAAGTGGCTGCTTCTGGCCAATCTAGGATTAGTTCGCATTAACGTGTCTAAACCGAGCATTAAAAATTCATATGATTCAAATGACGCATACAAGAACTATGATCTAGAAAAGGCTAGGAAAAGGGCACTTCTTCAAAAGGATGGAATCTTAGGTTCACGACCTAGTGTATCACCTTCGAGTGTATTACTGAACACTACATGTAGTAGCAAACCAAAACCTAACTTAACTCAACAAACAGTTAGAAATAAACCCGTTGATCTAAATGTAAACTGTCAGAAACCTAATAGGTGGATCCATATAGGACGCAGACTCTTCCCAAAAGAAGTTTCAACATCCCCTAGATCTAACCTAAGATGGATACCAACGGGTAGGATTTTCAAAACTGTTAGTCTTAGGTGGATTCCTACAGGCAAGATACTAAGTAGTTGCACCAAAACAAGTGGGATACCAACAACATCCATCCCTGAGACAGGAAAGGAAATCATCAAATTAGCATGTTCAGGTGTCAAGAAGATAATTGACACTACATCTTTATGCTTCTAACATCTGGAACCCATTATACTTAGGGATCCATGTTTTCTCTTCCTTGCCCCCTTCTATTTTTCTATGCAGGTACAACAGCTTTGGCTCCTCTCTTGCAAAAGCAGAGGGACCGTTTCTCACCGTTAAAAATATCATGATACATCAGCTATTCCACCATTGTACTTAATCGTCATGAATTGGAAACATTGCTTGCTCCTCTGGTTAAACATTGCTTGCTCCTACTGCCAAAATTTCTTTGCGAAAACCCAATGCCTTCTTGAATTTCTTCAATTAAGGGGAAGAAATAAGACGATCTGTGGCTCAAACGTCTCACTTTGGAGTTATCGTCTCAATTTCACGGGTGATCTTGTATGAAGTTACCCAAATATAATGTTATGATGCCTCACACACGGTCTTGGTATCGCGTTATTGCATATTCACAGTAATTAGTATTCCGAATGACCACAACATTCAGGGGAAGTCGTTTCATTTCGTCTTTCGTGGTTTGTTTGGTGTGATGCGTCCTACATACGTGAGAAGATCTTGTTCATTTCGCATGTTACCCTCGAACGGATCTTACGCAATTAGTCGATTTTCCTTGTGTGGTTTTCTTCTACAAATTATGCCGCATCTGAAAACTTCAAAAGTTAGAAGAAATGTCTACTACATCGTGTTTCGAATATGCTAAAGACGGTTGTCAGTTTGGGGAAACTGATTAAGAAACTTCGTCAATATCTGTTTATATTCACAATGGCTTCTGAGTATAACAGCTTGGAACCCGGACACAACCGCTTAAACTTCCCCAAACCCCATCATCACTGAACAATGCCCCATCTTACTCGTCAACAAATGGAAAGGTTATTTGCTCCGCTCGCTGACGATATTGATGAACGTGCTCCGTGTATCCGCTTTCCGCTTCTCAACCCGATAATACTCTTATACCGATACACCTACAACAACTACTATTGAAGAAGCACCACCAGTTGACTCCAACACAACGGTTGAACAAACCGCTTCCAACAATGATGAATCCGTGATGATGTTCGAATGAAGTACCCCTACCTGCAGATTTTGATCCAAATGCGTTCTTTAACTCGTTTGCTAATGAGACTGCTGCACCTGATGTCGCAGAATCTTCAACAAGCCATTTGAATCCTCAAAATCGGCACAATGTATACCAACATCAACCCTCCACACATAGATGGACAAAATACCATCCTCTGGAAAACATTATTGGCAACCCGAATCAACCAGTCGTTACAAGACAGCGTCTTCACTCAGATGGTGAACATTGCATTTATGCACTCACCGTCTGCCAATCTGAACCTAAAAACATCAAAGACGCAATGACAAAAGACAACGGATTGAATCCATGCAAGAAGAACTCAACCAATTCAAGCGTCTTGAAGTATGGGAACTGGTTGAAAGACCAACAGGGTCTACGTCATTGGTCTCAAATGGATTTGGAAAAACAAATTGGATCTTTGAAGGAAGCGTTATCGAAATAAGTCACGCCGGTGGCTAAGGGTTATCGTCGGGAAGAGGGAATAGACTTTGAAGAATCTTTTGCTCGGTCGCCGTCTTGAGGTTGTTCGAATATTTCTCGCGTTCGCGGCTCATATGAATATGACGGTCTATCAGATGGATGTCAAAACTGCATTTCTCAATGGATAACTTAAAGAAACGGTTTATGTCACCCAACCAGATGGATTCGTTGATCCTGAGTTTCGAATCACGTCTACAAACTGAACAAAGCTCTGTATGGTCTCAAACAAGCTCCTCGGGCATGGTACGATAAGCTATCATCTTTCCTCATTGCTAATAATTTCACCAAAGGTTCGGTTGACCCAACTTTTTTTATACAATATCACGGGGCACATATCTTAATTGTTCAAATTTATGTGGATGACATCATTTTTGGGTCTACACATAAAAAGTTTTCAATCGCTTTTGCAAAACTAATGAAGAAAAATTTTGAAATGTCCACGATGGGTGAACTCACATTCTTTCTGGTGCAAGTTCATCAATCACCACGTGGTATTTTCTTGAGTTAGTCCAAATATGCCCTTGAATTGTTAAACAAATTTGGAATGAAAACCTGTGACACCTATGCCACACCAATGGCTCATACCAAGAAGCTATGATTTACATGGGAAATTGGTGGACCCTAAAAAATTCCGTAGTATTATTGGGTCTCTCATGTATCTAATGTACTAGCGGACTGATATTGTCTTTGCCGTATATCTTTGCTCGTTATCGCGCGACCAACTGAAACCCACATCTCTGAGGCTAAAAGAATCCTCCGATACATAAAGGGAACCATTAACTTGGGGATCCGGTATCCGAAGGATTCGGTTTTGAACTAATCACTTTTTCGACGCTTGACCACGCAGGATGCTTAGACTCACCTAAAAAGTACTTCAGAGCTTTACAATTTCTTGGTGATAAACCGGTGTCATGGCAATCGAAGAAGCGGATTGTACATCGATGTCCTCAACCGGCGAATATGTAGCCATGTCAGCGTGTTGTGCTCAAGTCATTCGGATGAGATCACAACTCAAAGACTATGGTTACGTATTTGACAGAATCCCGATGTACTGCGACAATCGGAGTGCCATTGCAATCTCGTGCAACTCGTTCCAGATTCGAAATCAAAGCACATCGATCTTCGATATCATTTCATCAAGGATCATGTGGAACAGTGTACTGTTGAATTATATTTTGTGGGTACAGAATACCAATTGGCATATCTTCTCACCAAAGCCTTGCCTCCCGCTAGGTTTAATGAGTTGGTCCACCGGATTGGTATGAGGTGTTTGACTCAAGAGGAATTGGATGACCTCCTAAAACAGTCTTAAAAACCTGTCAAACACCAAAATATCCTTTGTACATAATTTTTCAATAACAAAATACAAAAATATAAAACCTGATAAAACAACAAAAATATTCTTCTAATCTACTTTTCTGTCAACATGGCAAGTACATTTCTTTCGTCAACACTTTAATCTTTCAAAATTCAGTATTTTTCCGATCAAGTGTTGAGGGGGAGACTACAAAGATTTAACTGTTTCAAAACATCTGTGTACTTGCATGTTATCATATCTCGGTTGTTTCTCTTATCAATGGTGGTAAATTTTCTGGTTCAATGACACTCCTCGGACTAAAATTTATAACCTTTCATTATTTACCTAAGTCAAGGGGGAGTGTCGTCGTGTTTCTTTCTTAAAATCTTTGTTTGGTAACCAAAATGGAAGTTAAATGGCTTTGTATGAAAAAGGAAAAGGTGGAGGGACCTAAACTGTCAAAATGTTAAAGTCATTTTAATAAAAACACTCTCCACCTAACTATTCCATCACATTTAATACTTACACCAAAAAGGATCCTACACCTAAGAATCGTTTGACAAATCCGTGTTTCAGATCATCAATTTGTAAGTGATTTCGTGTTTATAACATGTTTTTAAGCAATGGTTTTGAATCTTTCAAAAATCCAACGGTTTAATTTTATGATATAGTCACTTTTGTGTCTTAATCGTAAGCGCAAGAACACCAAATCATAAAAGGGTGTTTGTGGTTAAAAAGATTGTGTCAAACATGTATTTAACATCAATGATACTAGTTTCAACCTCAAAATCCACCCAGAAACACGAATTGATGATTTTTGAATATTAGGGTTTATGAGTCGATTTGGGTGTTTACAAATGTGAAGAGTTTTGTTCAAAAAGATTGTTGTGTAATGTTTATATGATGATGAATTGATGATTTCCAAGCTCTATAACCACCCAGAAACTCTAAATGATTAAAATTTGGAATTAGGGTTAAAGTTCATAAGTTTGGGCATTTTTGATTCTTCACGATTTAGATGTTATAACTTGGTTTATAGACTCTCACAACATCTTAGAACTACCAGAAATTGTATGGTGCAAATCCCATGGCTAGAAATTATACGCGTAAATCAAAACCCTTAGGGTTTTGACCTACGCGTATGACTTTCTACTCATAATTGTTTAACGAATGTTCATGCCATGATTTGTTGTTAAAATGAATTCTTGTGTTAATATTGATGATTTGATGAATTTATTTCAGGCTTGCTACGCTTAAAATTCAGAATCAAGGTCATTTGAATCTCTACGCATAAGGATTACCCTATGCGTAGTCATGTTATGCGTAAGAATAAATCCTACGCATAACTATTACGCGTAAGGTTCTACAATGGGACTACGCGTATCCTGTGAAGGATATGCGTAAACAAGTGACCTCTACGCATAAGGTCTACTCTTACGAGTAAGCCTTACGCGTAAGGTATAAATATGCCTACGCGTAAGCTCTACGCATAAGGTCCCCTTTTCCTACGCGTAACATTTCTTACGCGTAAGTTAAGATCCTACGCATAAGCTTTCGCTCACGCGTATGTCATTATCAAGCACGCTTAACTTTGCCAATACTACGCCTATGCCTTGATTGACCTTCATTATGAATTGTTACGTGTACAAACTTGTTAATAAACTTATCATAACGTCACGAATCCAATAATGTCACTAATAAACTTAAACGTTTGATATGTTGTGAACAATTAGTGATAACATAAACTTTAAAACTTAAAGTTAACTAACTCACGAAACATTTCACGTCATCATTGAACTATTAGACAAACAAGTGACTTAGGACTCGTAACAATCATTGACACTGTACATTCAATAACTAGACAATAAGACCTTTTGTTTACTAACATTATGTCTTTCGGTATGTTGGTTCTTCTGGCTAATGTTATTTCAGATCATGACATGGCTGAACAAATGAATGTGGATGCATCAGAAATTCTTACAATTGCTGATATCTTTCCAGAGGGTTATCCGAGAAAGATTGGAAAGAACAACCTTAGGGTTGACTTTGACACCCTCACATGCTCGTAATCTTCTGTCTCATTTCGGATATTCTCGGGAATCATCCCTACCGAACATGCTCTCGCACTCGCCACAGCCTGAGGTCTACATTCAACAATTCCGGGATTCTATGCAGAGGATCACGGTCAAAGTGCCGTGGCGGTGACACTTAATCACAAACAAGTCACTATCACTCCTGCAGACTTACGGGCTGTACTCATCTATCCAGACATCGTGCCTACTGACTTCTTTGCTACACCTACTGAAGAGACAGTTCTGCAATTTCTACTTAATATTGGCTATGATGAAGCATCAGGAATTATTAACAAGCACTCTCACGTGGATCTTAAGAACATTCCTCAACCGTGGAGAACACTCTACATCATCATCACTAAGTCGCTCGTCGTGGCGGTGGCTATGAGCATCTCAAGCTCATGGAACTGCAAGTCTTCTGGTCATTGATCAATAAGAAGGACATTGAAATCGAAGCACGGATATGGGATGACATGATGTCATTTCACAAGAAGCTTGGCTCAAAGATTCCCTATGTCGATACACGAAGCTTTTGATCCGAGAGCAATTGGGCTTAATCTCGATATTCCCAAGAGGCTCAATGACCTCGACAATCACGACGTGTTGTCCGAACCTATCCTTTCTATCAGAATCAAGGAATCGACAACAAAGAAACAAGGTGTCGTCTTTGCTGATCACCTTCTGACCAATGAAATCAAAAAGCTTGAAACATACAAAAGGTATCAAGTAGCAGACGAGAAGGCAAAGTTGGTCATCTCGATGAAAAGCCTTCTGGAACTCCTACTCGGAGAACCGAAGATGAAGTCGGAAGTGCAATAAGCAAAGAGAGTCAAAGGAAGGTCCCAAAGAGGAAACCTACTCCAAGGAAGAAAGTTCCCTCCAAGGAAGCTGCCCTATTCCTACACGAACCACAAAGAAAGCTACTGGACGAAAGCTCAAGATACACAATCGACGAGGAGGTCCACTACTCAAACTGCAAGGATGACTCTCCATCAGGACCAAAACCTCCTAGTCCAATAGCTGAACATGGCAAAGGAAAGACTCTGTACTTGTGCCATATGATGAAAGCTCAGAAAGTGATGAAGAGAAACTGGATAAATCATACAGGAAGAAGTTCAAATTCGTTCGACTTCAACACGTTGCACAACAATTTGCTCAAGAACAAATGGGTGGCCCCGAGGGTCAAGTGGTGCGTACTCAACATTCACCTTATCCCGATGCGGTTAATCAACCCGATAAGGGATCCGGTGCCACCACTTTGGTACAACAACAGACACGTGTCGAAGATACTCTTGAGTTTGATTTTGAAGAACCGAATCGAGAAGCTTGAGAAGGTTAAAGCGATGAAGAAGCTGCAGTCAAAGCCAAAGCTGATGAACAAGCTAAGACTAGCAATGAAGAAGATGTTGAGTATGATACGTTTCTTCTAGATAGTCCTGCACGATCAAAGGAAGAAACTTCGAACCACCAAACGACCCGGAGTCTCCTCACATCTCATCATCAGATTCTTCTTCTCACTCTTCACCACCACCATCAAAAAGATCAACCAAATCATCATCGGATCGATGAAGAAGCCACCTCGATCTTGGATTTCTCATACTCATAAAAGAATTGTAAAAGCTGTCTAACAAGTCAGAAAGAAGGACATGCTCTATAGAAAACTGAATTGGTTTGTCGACCAAATGCGATATCTACATGATGAGAATGACAAGATGCAGAATGAAAGGGAATACATACGAAGCTCATGCGGGATGATCTACAAGGGAAAATGGACAGAATGATCGAAGGCTACACTCACAAGTACCTTCAGGATATCGTTCCTAAAGTCACAAAGGAGATGTTTACCACACAACTATATCCGAATCTTATGCAGATAGCCAAGCAAACTATAAGATCAACACCCTTAACCGTCACAATCAATCCATCCGATCCTGTAGTTTTCTCGGATAATGAATTGGTGGCCAAGCTTGTCACACAAATGTCTGCATGATCTGGGACATTTACTTCTAATGAAGGAAAGCTGTTTCAAGCATTGTTGGACTACCAACTTCAAGAAGCATGCAGGTCGAAGTGAAAAGTCTAAACGTCCTAGAGACGATGAAGATAAGGATCGGGATAAGAATGATGAAGCTAAACGACAAAAGAAGTCTGGTGAATCATCTTCTATGCCACCACCTCCCCAACGGCCTCCCGCTCAACAAAGGTCTCCTCCTCGTTATTCTACCAATAAACCTCATGATTCTCGCGACACCACCCCGGACTCAAAAAACCGGTGATTACTTTGAGTATACGGGTGGTGACGATGAAGAACACCATGAGCCCCTACAACAACCCACCTCTCCCAAACAAGTAAAAACCGTAACCCTCATCTAGGCCTAAGAAACAGAAGAAAAAGGCGCCAAGGCGACGTCCTATCATGGCTAGATGAAGACACCACAAAGGAATTTGAATGCTTTTCTACACTTGTCAATTCCACTCCCTACCCGAAGGGTCAAGATCCGTAGACGGCAATACACGGGAGCATGCTAAGATTATGCAAGAAAAGTTCCATGTGAAGAAGATGACGAAATCCGAGTTGAGGCGAATCAAGAATGAAGCTTTTCAACTATGGAAAGACAACTGAAAGTGCCATCGAGGTTGAATATCACCTTGAAAACATTGCTCGAGCTATGTCTAACAACATGGATTGGCTCAACCAGAAGCAAACATCGACTTCACTAAACGGGAAAACCCTCCATACTACACTGACTGGTCAAAACCTCTACCAACAATTGGCCAATCAGATGAACCAAGGATTCCATTCCGATATTTCTTCAACAAAGACTTGGATTTTCTTCTACATGGTGGCGATGGTTCAAGGAAATACGCTACATCGTTGACACTTCCATTCCTCGCACTATATACTCAACCGCATAGCCATCGAGGAACGTGCCAATCACTTGTTCTCCAATAAAGTGGAAGCCTACGACCGAGATGCATTGTATGGGATTCATCATTGGCCGGAACGCCGAAGAATCTACTACGAAGCCGCCAGGTTCGAAGTATCAACATGCAGTATTCAGTTCTAAAAGTATCATTGCCATCAAACACGTCGATCTTTCATCAAAGTGGGACTACACCTTCCTAAAGAATATCGTGGTCAAATGACAAGATGAAAGGGATTATGCATTCTCTGAAGCTGACTTTGAGAATTTGTCTATCAACGACATCGAAGACATGTACCTTGCCAAAGTACAGGGTCGTATGAGACAATTCTCGACTGCAGTACAACGTGAATTCATCAAGTCGGTGCTCATCTTCATCAGACGCATAGTTATCCAAGAACGTGTAGAAGATCTCCAACTGGCAGTTGAATCTTATCAGACCCGTGTCAATCTCACTCCACCGCAGCTTGATCTACCCGACATCAACCAGCTTCCACAATATACACTCATCACAAACCTTTCGGCCGTTTACCGCAGTGACCTTCAAAGAAATTGCTTGATGGCGTGCAGAGATCTTCATAAGTTTGGAGATCACACTTTGAAGATGGTTAGGGACGGATTGGCTTACCGGTTGAAGGATATACACCAAAATATTGGGTCTCCTAAGCGATGGAATTCTCATGATAGAAGGGACGTGAAGAGGATCATCACCATGATTGATGAACGGTTGTATAGAAGGGATCGTAAGACCGAAAGCTATGTTGGTGGTCGACCTAGAGAAACATCATCGGCTTTCAACGCCCGACTCACACTCCTGGCTACATCTCTGGACTACCTGGTACCCCTTGAACTGCTTCTTTCATTACATATTTTGATGTATGATTTATTATGTCTATGGCTTGTGCACACATTACAGTGTACAACCCGTACTTGTAAATAAAGGATCTTGTGGTGCAGCGTCGCTGCCACAATCCTTATATATAAGGAGCGAAAGCTTCTTACTTTTGAGTAAAACCTATCAAACTTTTCATTTTTCAAGGTTTTGCTCAAAAGAACAAGTACTTTCCCTTATGATTTTCAAAACCTCAACCGTTTATAACACTCGTTGAGGGGGAGTACTTGAATTAAAACTTTGTTCAAAACATTGTTCACAGTGGTCATTTTTCCCGCAACACTCGAAATGGTCATATTTATTCTCAACTTTTCAAAAATAACATAACATATGCCATTTTTGAGGGGAGAAAATACGTGATAAGAAATATGTTGTGTAAATGCAAATGAATCTTTGTGCTATTGACTTAACCCATGAATTGACGAGATCTTAACTGCTAGTAACTCGAAAAGACTTGTCCGGGACGGGTAATAATTTCAAACTAGTTCGCTAGTGATGTAAACGTGTCTCGCAAAGGACTTGTCTGAGTAGAATGTACCATTCGAGAAACTCTTGGTAGACATGAACTCTGACGGGTTTGACAACCTTTCGAGGATTGTCTACACCTTCAAGGTAGTTATTAGAGCTAGTTGTCACCTAAAAGCTGACAATGCAACTCTTTAACTATGCCACGTAACCGTCTCGGGGAATGTCCATCTTGGGTTGATCAATTCAAAATATGTGCGCTCTTTCCTCACTGTGCATTTTAACCGTTAAAACTCTTAAGCACATGTGGAGGGGAGTATTTATGCAAAATCTTATCTCAACAGTGGTACTAAAATGTTTTCATTCACAAACACTTTGAGAGATTTTTCACAACAATGGTTTTAATGGCAACATAGGTTAGTCATGGAGTTATAAGGTGACTAAGGTTAGGAATAACCGTCCTATGATCCGCCAGAGCCGGAGGGATCTACCCAAGGACACCACAAATAGTTAGTATTTAGAAGTCCTTAGGTATGATTATAAAAAGGAGAAATTGAGAATCGGAGAAAGAAGGAGTTGAAGAATTAAAAAGAAATGCAAAGAAAAGGGTGAAAAGAAATAGCCCTCCAGATTATTCAACTTAGGGCAGACACCGGGTTCAATTCATATGCTACTGGTTGTCACTAGATGACACCGGTATTGAAGATTAAAAGTCGTCATGGACCCAAGGACGCATGCACTAAACCTTCTTAACCACTCAAGTTTCTCTCAACAGAAGCTTGTTTCATTCTCACAGGGAACCCTACGTAAACTATCGGCTTTCTCTTAGAGATTGCCGGTATTGAAGAAGGAGACCCTCTCCCTAGTCTCCGCTCCAGAAAACCAAAACGCACTATTGAGTCTAGAGCCACGAGATTCATCAAAAGATCTCTTAGGTACACTTGACATTTCATCACTTGATATTCAACAATAAGAATTTCAGTGGTACATTATCGAGTCCTTCACAGATCTTAGCAATATGTCGAGAACATTTATGAGAGGTTCACATTTGTGATCCTCGGTGATTGAATGTAAACTCTGCCGGGTCAACATCAAACAGCCACGACAGGTAGGTCGCCGGCAACTCCTCGTGGATTGCGCTTAGTGGTCTCAAACGGTCTACAGTTGTGAGGTGATGCTTCGGTGTACCTCAGACTCATCCAATCGTAGGTGTACTTTGGTACATCGTGTTATCTCACTTGTGGGACTCCGATTCGGGAACGGCCTTTGTAAGAATTAGAGTTGTGTTTTCACACTATGCTGTCAACACTCTCGAAGTTCAAACTTGTAAGTGTCGGAATCCGCTTATTACTAACCGTTTAATGTTTACTTCTTATGGAAGCTCTGGAGCGGAATGATCGTGCAGACTCTTCTCATGCTTACGCCAACATCATCACTAATGGAAGTTATATCCAAAAGCAACACAACAGTCAGAATGATTCTTCGTCAAATCAAAGAATCTACGAAGTTAAAGACTTAAAGAACTTCATCAGATGAATTCCAACGCCAAAGAGCGTGTGAGCATGTTGAAGAATGACGTGGAGACACCGAGCAAAGCGCACTGAGGCGACATGATGCGCACAACAACATACTATTTCTTTCATCACAAAGAACAATGATCAAAGAACAAAGTTAAAGATGACGTCAAAGCATAACTGCTCAAAGAAAACTATCTCGCTACACTAGGGAGATGGTTCAAATCAAGGCAATTCTTCTAAAAAAAAGAAGAATGTCAGAAGACGTCAAAGCTACTATTACATCAACGCCTTCACCGTTTTTCATCACCAACACTTGAGTGTTTGTTACTCATATGTAATAACACTTGAGGGGGAGATTGTTGGAATCACTCCTAAACCTTATTCAGGTGTTAGTTACACATATGTAATAGTTAGCTTATTATGGCCTTTATGTTTGTTATTAGCCTTAAGCTTATGTAGAAGGCCCATGAGCTTAGGCCCAAGCCTATAGGAGAAAGGGAAGGAGTAGGAGTGTTGTCCTAGCTCCTTGCCTATAAATATTATGTAATAACCCTCACTTGAGGGTTGGTTGTTCAATTCACTCTCTTTCATTACTCACGCATAACCTTTCTTCATTGTCTAGGCGTAGTGTTTGTGTGTGTGTTGTTCAACCGATCTCATCTCCTCTCTATCTCTTTCTAGTAAGCTTGTGTTGTAAATCTAGTGACCTAACAATTTATATCTGAAAATAGCCTCTACCATTCCATTATTTTGGTTATTAAGCGTGAATGAGTTTTAAAATAAATAAATGGTAGCATAGTTTGTGGCTGTTTTTGGTTTTTTCGTAAAACTTGTATAAGTTTTTTACTTATTTTTTTCCAGATTTGTTGCTGTTTTCGTACATTCTGTTTCGTTGAGTTAGATCAAGTATCTAACAATTAAAGTGGAACATGGGTCCCCTTAAATTTCTCCATTTATGAATACTTTCTAATGTGGTTGTTAATGTAGGATGGGAATGAAGTGTTCTTTAGCATCAAGAGCAGTACCCAGCTCAAGAAGCTGATGAATGCCTATTGTGATAGGCGGTCAGTGGAGATGAATGATATTGCCTTTCTATTTGATGGGCGTCGTCTTCATGCTGAGCAAACCCCTGACGAGGTATTATTCTTTTGAATCAACAACCAAAATTCAATTATTTTTTCAATAAAATCATTCGAAGATATTTACGAACTTAAATCACCTGTTTCTACGATGATGCTATCGGTTGATTGTTGTATTTGATACATTTACATGGGAAACAAGTGGTCCATCCACTACCATTCATCGCAGCCAATCCCAGGTGAGATGCTCTTAAATGTTAAAACCAACCTTAGTGTCAACAACTATGAATTGTGTGGTCCCATTGTTCCATCTTTTTGTTTGTTACCATCATCACAATTTGGATTGATGGAGGAATACCAACAAATTCAAAACCCAACTACTTCATAAGATGAAGTATTGAAATTCTATTCACCGCCTTTTATCTCCCTAGATACCTCTGAATCGAACTACTTCTCAGAATGGGACAATAACAGTTTTCTATCATTGGATTTCACAGTGGATCAGGATGATTCAGACTATTAATTCAAAGTCAACAACTCTTTTTTTTAACTGAAGCATGATGCATAGGATCAGACATCATCAATGAGGTTCATCACTGACCATTACCTCTTCCAATGATAAACTAACTCTTCATATTCGCTTAACACAAACTTATAGAACCATAATTCAGTATGAAGGCATCAAATTCTTCTTTAATGTCGAAAATCTTACCAAAGTTCACAAGATACTTAAAGCAACAAACCTTCAGTCTCGGAAGACGATACATACAAGCAATTTGTAGCCTCCCTAGCACGTTCTTTGAGTGAATATCTTACTAATTTATGCCTATATTACTTCCAGAAATAGCTCAATCTTATAATGTCATGGCTACGCACATCTTGCAATTCTATTTGTACACAATTAATACTAACTTTGTAGGGATTCTTATAATTATGTTTTTGTATCAAAGTGTGTGGTTCCTAGGTTATTCCTTGGTTGCAGCAGGTAATAAATACTCTTTAGTAGTTTTGTATGTGAACGAGTCAACCCAAAAACAAACTTTTAGCAGGTTTTATTAAGAGGAAGAAAAATCAAGTCGGTTGAACTGGCCAAATGGATCAAAAGTTGTTCATAGCATTTTTTAATGCGTTAAACCTTCTTAATCATTTTATTAGAAAAAATCTCATTTTTCCTAAATAATATGTATTTTATTATTATACTTCAACCATTAGTATATTTCTTATTTATGAAATTATATGTTTTTGGTTGTAATGGAGTTTCAATATGGACAAGTCTTTTTCGACAATAAAGTTTTTTTTTTTTTTTTTTTTTTTACTATTAATTACTAACTGGAACCGTCACACACAACTATACTGATGTACAATGTTGCTTTAGGTATAAACAAAGGGGCAGAACGGAGTTGCAGTAGGTTGCGCAAAAATTACAGCAGAAAAAACGCTCCACGCAGGTTATTTAATTGCTTACTTTTATATATTCTATACATGAACTAATGTCTTTATTCATTTATATAGCTTATTTTATTGCTTCAGTGTATACACTCATTTTCAGACCTGGAAAGTGAGCTCATATTCAGTAATGGTCACAAACGTTGTTAGGATAACTGTCGTTTTCTGAAAGTGCATATTTTTAGTTTTAATTTAAACTTTTACATATTTTCTTTTGGACAACGAGGATTCACTGATTTAGCTTTCTATACATGTCACAGACCGCCAGTACCACTAACGCATCTAAGATCATCTGGGCTCGATTTCTTTCTTCAACCATCGCGGGGCATGTGTTGGTACTGAAGAATTTGTACATTGGTATGTACTTACTATGTCATCTATGGATCCGAGTATGCATAGCATTCCAATTGTTATGATGTTTTTATTGTTATTGTTAAATTTTGTTCTTACTTTGCATACCTTTGCCATATGTAATTCAATTTGCAGAAACATGTTATTTATTTATTTTCCAGGTGTAGTAATAAGGAAGTAATAACTTTTGTTATTTTACACTTATGAACTCAGATGGTTGCATTCAATATGCAAGTCAGCCTACAAGGTTTTTAAGATGGTCTTCTATACTTAATGACCTTTACAATGGTTAATTATACGGGTCTACTCATTAATGGCATAACTGACCCGGAACACAATGAAGTAGTAATCGGTGTAATAGGTCCTATCGTGGTATGTGGACATGGACTACATTCGTCTCACCTGGAGACTAACAATTAAATCCCCAGAGAGTTCTTTGTTTATCTTGCCTATTAATATCATGATCACTTGGTGATAGACTGATGTCGAGCATCGTTTATAGGTAACTTATGTATGGAGACATCTGCAAAAGCAGGTTATAAGTTTTCCCAACCTGAGGTACCCTTCATGGGTTGTTCCATAACTCTTTATTAACTTTATATTATGTGTCACACTCATGATTAAATTTTGAAAATTTCAATTTACAAAGATGATCTGAACGGCTTCTTGCAGGTTTCCTTTGGAAGGATTTAGTGCTTTGCAAGGCATCTCTGGATCACAAAAGTTCCAGATTCACAAAGCATATGGAAGACCCGATCATTTGGCCTTTTGCTCACACATGGTATATATTTGTTTCCATTCACACATTTGACCCGTTACTAACTTAATCAGCCCATAGATATCAATAAAGAAGAGCAATCAGATTTTAAAGTAAAGCAACAAATTAACACATAAACACACAGATACTCTCCTACACCTAAGAGCATTAAAAACATAAACAAATTCCTACATCTTACAGGAATAAGAAAAAAACTTAAATGAAAGAATATAACTCATTAGACACCAAATCTGACCTGATATTTTTAGCTGGTGCAGATGTGATTAAGCTTTATTGATAATAGAACTTTTCACAACTACACCTTCTAACTGAAAGAAGTTATTAACTAACCAACAGTCCGATAATCCTTTAACAAATTACGATCATTTGTGAGGATCATATGTGGAGTTACTTTCACATGCAGCGTGTATTGATTCAAGACTTACATCTTTTCTTCAGGAAGTGTGGCTCTAAAGATGGCCTTTCAAGTCCTCGGATATGGTATGTTTGAACTTTTTGTTTGAAATGGGAGGGATTTAAGTGTGTTGGTGTTACTAATATTTTTAACTTAATTATTCCATAGAAAGTAAACTCGAAACAAGGAGAAGTCACATTATCTAATATTTCGGTCAATTTGGGGTAATGTTTTTCTCTTAAAAGGTCAAATTGGTAATTTAGAAAAGATTAGCTCAAGAGGAAATGGGTAAAAGTATTAAACTTCACCCATAGCTCTCTTAAATGCATCAATATCCCAAATATGTATTAAAAAGTTAGCTTATTATTGAAATAACATAGCTTTTGTTATCATATTTGATAAATTGATAATCTGTCAAAAAATAGAATTTTTTGGATAAAAAGTGTTTTGGGACAACCTAAGTGACCCGTTATAATCCGTACAAAATTGGCATGTTACCCAACCTGCCCATAATGCCATCATTATCTAGGTGGTTACTATTCAGATTTTGGATTTTGTTGCTTGGTTCTCAATTTTTTACTGTACCAACACTATATCACATGGATTGTGTATTTCTCTCTAGACTACAGGTGGTCAAAGGTACAAGGGCAGCATTTACATGGTTTTCGAGTACATGGACCATGACTTAACAGGCCTTGCTGATCGACCTGGAATGCAATTTACAATTCCCCAAATTAAGGTATTATAAATACGTTTGGTGCAAGTAATAACACTATTAGCTACATGTGGCAGTAGGGACGGGTTAGATAACAAGATAAGACAGGTTTGGGTCAAAATGAGGCACACTTTTGTATGGGTCAAAAGGGCCGGGTTGGGTTGGTTGACCGAAAGGCGATTTTTTTAACCAGTTAGTGTCTCAATATGATTAGAAATTTATATATTAGTTCTGTTATTAAATAATTTAGGAGGTTTCATATTTACAATTTTTACACTGGGTGACTTTTGACCATTTTTTCTTGGCGGATGCAAAACCTGAACCAGTGAAAGTTTCCATGCGCAAGGGTCTCTTCAAAGACGACAAACCGAACCTGGGGTAACCAGATACCAAGAAATAGAAACATGAGTAGCATCCATGAATTAGCATGTATATGGCACCATTGGAGTCATAACGATGGATGGGAAAACCATGGCTCAAGCACCAATTCCGGTACTATTTAATATTAAATTTATATATTTTTTCTTAACCAAAGGCCAAAGAGATGTGTGACACATTGCTACATTGCAATAAACATTACATGTTTTCTACAAGTAATGAATGACAAAGTCAATACTTGAAATATTTACGGCTTGTGCACACAGCTATTATAAAACCTCGATGGGCAGTGTATTAGAAAACCTCAATGGTTATGTTATTTTTTTTTATTATTTTTTACACGTTGGCTTATATATATGTATGATTTTGGTTCAAGAGTGGCACTAATATGCTAATATTTTTAGTACCCTTTTGTAGTATTTTTTAGTTTTCTTACTTCTTTGACACCGAAATCATATAATAATTGGTTCTTCTCTTTCGCAGATTTTGAGGTTGCAAATGATAGACGGGATTGAAGATTATTTTTTGTGATAAAGATGATAAATGCACATAATTAACAACAACCGTTGTGTACAAATAAGCTTTATTTAGTGTTTTAGTTTAAAATATATACTTTGTTATTGTGGACAACTTTGTAACTTTTAATTGTTGAATAAAACGAATGTTTATTTCTTTTCGTTTTTAATCCATTGAATATATAAAAAAAAAAGGTATCGTTTGGTGGTGAACTTGCACCAAGCCCACGTAAGTTTCGATTGTTTAAATATTAAATAAAACATTCATGGCGTATGCTTAAATTGAGAATTCAAATTATTTATGGGTTCTCCTAAACTATATAAATGTTTTGACCCTTAAAATTTTTAACCACCTTCTTTCGCTATAGTAAAATATGTCAACAACTAAAAAAATAATTTTACATTAACTAAAACCATCCAAATTATAATTATAAGTCATGCCCAAAAGACGATATAAGTGAATATATCGTAAGGGTAGTTGCTCATAGTAAAGCCAACGGGCTATGACAATCAACCAAGTAAAGAGAAGTATATAAGAGGTAATATCAACAATTCTTTTTTTTGGACCTTATATGCTTATTAGCTTGACTTGATAAGCTGATAAACCACAAGCGTGGGCTTATGATCTTTTTCAAGCTCGAATAAGCCCATAATCCTGGAAACTAAGCTAATCCGAACACCAATTTACTGTAATATATGATCCAATTATGTTGAAATTAATGTTTCCTAATCTAATAATTGAATTTTGTTTGTTTGACTCATTTGCCCCATTTTCCTAAAGGTTTATTCATTCTTAAATCGGGTGAATCTACTGGCCAACCTATGGAAGTTGTCTTGCCAGCACCCATCCTTCTTGAGTCAACAACATCCACAGGTAGTTTCCTTTAAAGCGAAGAATTCATGTGTGAACAATATTTTGTACATCAGCAAGATCAAAATGTCGTTTATAAAAAGAGGTATTTTCACTTTTGATCTCCATGTTTTACACAAATATACGCCTGAATGTAAATTACTAAAAAGATATCTCCTTGATTGGTTTGACATAAAAGGGTCCACGATAGTTGAAAAGGCATTCAAATGGAAATACGCCTGCTACAATGACGCCCAGTGAGCTGGAACATTACCACCACAACCTATGGCAACAGGTTACGAAAACACTTGAAACAATGGTTGTGATCTCCCAAAGTGAGGCAGGTAAGCACAATAAATTGTGGAGTATGTGTCAAATACAAAAACTTACTATAGTCATATCCATACAGTTGTATTTTAATATTTCACGTTTGCTCCTTTTTCAGTCTTTACGCAGTAGCTACAGCCTCAACGAGCCAGCCCCACTCACATCCTACGATTAGTCGTCGTCACCACACGCGCCAACGTAATATGACCGTTGATTTATTGAATTTGAATTGTATAAGTGCAGCTGTGATATTATTCAACCTAACCTATTATATGACCATAGATTTACTGAATTTAAATTACCAATAGATGTGCATCACTGTGGTTTGTTTATAAATATTGTCTATTCTTTGTTTCTTTATAAACAAGTTCTTCCTAGAAGCCAATAAGCTTGGCCATCTTATACTGTATTCAACAATCTACTGCATGAGTCGTTAATGGGCTGAAGGCAACCTTGAATCTAAATTTAATGAACAAACTGTTATAATTCTATACCCAAATATGCTTAGTGTTTGCGGCTCAACTTCGCCTCTGACCTCTTCTGACGTGTTCTTAAAATAAACTTTCCAACTTGACCATCGTGCCAGCTCTAACTGTTACCTGCTTGGTCGTGATTCCGATATAGGCAGTCAACTATGGCTCAACAGTTACATTCAAGCTTTCATTTTTATTTTTATCATTTAAAGTAATTTATAAATTATGTAAATTGTAGTTTCCAGGTTGTTATGATGAGAATGCTTGATTTACTCAATTTGAGTTATGGCGAACCAACATAAATGATTATCTGCATGGAATTATGATAATATGATACAGGAGATAAGAGAGAGTAGTGGTGCTTATATAAGTTGTATAAAATTCGGTCCAAAAGACAAATATTTTGTATTAGAATTTACAACATATACTTTGTTTATAACTTATTCTTCTTGACTTATTTTTTTCCAACGATTATTCATAAATGGGCGGGCCATGTTCTAAGATGCCGTTTTGCCTCATATATATTGGTATGTTTATAACTTATTTTTACGTTAATTAATAATTTCCAACGATAATTATAAGTCATGCCCGCCCATTGGGCGTGCTTCGAAAACTAGTATATATATATATGTATATATATATATATATATATATATATATATATATATATATATATATATATATATATATATATATATATATATATATATATATATATATATATATATATATGTCAAGCTTCAATATAAGTTTCGAGTCATTATTCGTTTCGAGTTCACAAGTCCGAGTCATGACTCTCGGCTTTTACACATCATATTGCCCAAATAAATACTAAAGACCATGTTACGGCGTTGTCGGGGTCAGTCGAGACTAGAAAGTCACGATAACACCTGACGTAGCGCAAAGTTGACATATATATCATTAAGTCCAAAATAAACAATTTCACAACTCCAATTGATCCTCTAAACAATCTCATATCAATCTCACCATATAAACAGATAACCAAACATACTCAACACCACTAAACACTTCCAATTAACTCTTTCAATTTCTCAAACAAAACCGATTAACGAGTATCAGTTCTAACATTTGTTAATAACGTACCAATTACCCAAAACACCACAATTAATTTGTTATCCAATCAAGACTGTTAATTAAAATGTCATCTGATTTCAAATAACTGATACATACCAATGATTCACCGTTAACCAAATAATCACACGTTAGTCCAATTTATTATCTGAAAACACTTACTGGTTTCGCATATTATTATAACACTAGCGGACATGAATTCATTATCAATCAAAACCGACTACCACTTGTTTAACAACACTTAAGAACAGATCAACAGTTTCCGAAAGTCTCAACCCAAACTAGTGACACGAGACTATGTACCATTCGACATCATCAAAACCATTACAACTCATCAACTAGTCATGACCAAGAGCACATAAAAATGATAAAATGCAAAAACACATGAACATGACACAACACACGATACCAACACACCAGTTTACATGTTTTATTAGTTTTAAACGTGTTTTAGACTCGTGTTCATCAAAACTTAATTATGGGACTCACGTTCACGAAACAAAAGGTCTCGCTCGTGACTCCCTGACTTAGTTATAATAGCACCATTTCCTCTACATTCCCAAATCATTCCCACGGCCACTACTAATATGCAAGTTCTAAATCGAGTGGTGAGATTACGCAAGGAGATTGCGTAGCTCTGATACTTTGAGAGTATCCGTATTACTGATTAATAATGTTGAAGTATTGGTTATCTCAGTTTGGGTTCGTTTGTTTACTTTCATCTTCTAAGTACATTCTAGTAGATTCCACGTATTTGCGTGTATTCTTACAATGTTTTCTCTTTGTTGTTTTGGACTACCCAAGGCAACTACTTAGTACAAGTAAGTGTTATATATCTAAGGTTTGGGACTCCACACTCTGTGAAAGGTATAGTGTGTGCGACAGCATGAGGACATGCTTTCTAGGTGTGCATAAGCGTATGGAAATGCTTATGGGGTATGCGTAAGCATGAGGACATGCTTACCGTGTGTGTATAAGCACGTGAGATGCTCATAGTGAACTACTAAGATAAGTAGACTTAAATCGCTTACTAAAGGGCACACATTCGACAAGTATCTCGTCAAACACTTCATCAAATAAGCCATAAACATCTCATCAATCAATTCGTATAATGTGTTCTCAATCATCTACATCCTTAAACAAGTCATACGCGAGGCTTCAGCTTGGCAGGCAGGCACGTGGCGGTCATAGGGCTAAGTTTTCGAAAAAGTGGTTATAATCTAGGTTTTTAAAATATACCCAGTTCTCTATACCCTGGCTTTGATACCAATCTGTAACACCCCGAAAATATGGTCTAGCGGAAGCATACGAGCCTTTGGGTGCCACAATCTTGGTATCACAACATAAGGTACGAAGAATGGTTTTTATCCCATTTATTTAGAATAAGATTCATTAATTGAAAAAACATTAGGTTTACATTAATGAAGTAGTGCGGAAATAGGCCCAAAAGATAATTAAAGCGGTCCCGTTTATTCATCAGAGTCGCCTATGACCATGCCCCTTGCCAAGCGTCTTCCAATAGTGAGCTATCGCCTTAAACCTGAGAACACATGCTAAAAAGGTCAGCTTACGCTGGTGAGTTCATAGAGTTTAGTTACAAAAGTAGTAGTGGACCTGATAGAGTTTAATTGCTATGTGCGACTAAGGCAGACATATAATACACATTCCGTTCAACAATCAATCCAATCCATAATCCACAAAACAATCGAGATCTCAACGGGGTCCTCAGCGACTCTAGCCAGGCACCACGTTATATCAAAGCTTAGAGCAATGCTACCTTGGTGTAGGTCGGTTACACTTAGCTAGGCATCACGTTATAGCATAGGAATGCTACCCTAGTCTAAGTCGACAACTGTCGTTCGTCTAGCCTTTCCTAGTCAACACATTAGCAATTCAAAAGAGTAGTGGCAGGTCCAAGAAATAGTTTGCATTCACATAAACACGTAAAACGTTCAATCAAAAAATCAAATATACCAAACAACAGTCATTCCAAAATAATATTCACGTGTCCAGTTATAGTTGGTTAAAAACAGCATGTATTCTCCCCCAAAATAGTTATGAAAGCATTTTAAAAGAGGGGCTATGAAACTCACCTTAGCCACAGCAATGCACTATTCACAATTGATACGACTGCCATCTAAAGCTAATCTTCACGGAATCCAAAAGAATGTACGACGAAAACAATAGAATAGAAGTGACGCAACCTAATGCGTATACGATATTCTTAGAATATGGCTCATACGAGACAGAACTCAATAAGAGTAATGTGTCGGTTCTTTCGTGGATCATTCATGTCGTTACTTTCAAAAGTCCATTGTCGTTCCCAAAAGTGTATAATTAATATCTCAAAAGTTTAGTTTTAACGTTTCGTGTGGTGGTAAGAAACATAGACGCGAGGTACAACTCACGCGAAAGAGGAGAAGACGTCGACACAGTCGAGACATACTAACTAGAACGCACGCCAAAATGGAAAAGACATTGACAAGGTCAAGAAATACTGACAATACTCAAGCTAGTCAAAGACTAGGAAATGACGACGATTATCTGTGAAATATAAATAGATTAATCGATAAGTTTCGGTAATTTACCCAAAAATCCCCAAACGTACATGTTTAATATGAAAGATAAGTTTCCATATCGCTTAATTAATAAAGGCTCCACAATCGTTACGCGCCACTATACAGTTTATAATAAAACACTTCATATAAAGTATATTATCGTAGTATATTATAAATGACACTCTCGTTTATCCAATGTTTCCAAACCATTATGACCCTAATAAGTTGTCTTATCAACATACTCCTTTCTGACAGGTTATAAAAGTCAACTCGTAGACATGAATTACTATGTTAATTTATAAGGATTTATAAGAGAGTAGTTTTTATGTAGTGTAACTATAATTGGTTTCATAATTTTCGGTTCTATATTTTAAACTAAGTAGTTTTATATTGTTATTAACTAAGAACTTATGTCTTGTTATCGTCAATTTAATACTTAGACTAGTTATGGATCAAGTATATTAAATCCATATTAATTAAGTCTAATATATATTGTATACATTACAAATCTAAACGTTCAAATTATCCGATATCCAATAATAATGATTCGTTAATCCAATATATATTCTATAGTTAAATCAAATTCGGTATCTGATTCGCTTCCAAACGGTCAAGTTTAATCACACAAGCTGACCACTTGTGAATGGTCAACCGTAATAAACTTAAAACAGCTCAGAAAGCAAATGCAATTTAGATCAGAGGAATATAGTGGATTCCTGGGTCGTTAAGTCCCACGGAGGATGAATGGTGTTTAACACAGACAGATGTCGAATAATCACTAAGGATAGTGATCAGTAAGGATTTTGAGTTATTTATACCTAAAGAAAAGATTTGTAAATTACAGGGGCTTAAATGCAAATTAAAGAAAATTAAAAAGCTAAAGTATATTAAATAAACGCTATCACTATTTTTACAATGATGTTTTTGTGATTTTATAAAACAAAATAACTTAAATAAACTATTTTAACTAAAACGTAAGCTTAAATTATCTAAAAACGTGACTTAAAATGAAAACGACGTTAAGTATAAAAATTACGCGAGTGCGCAAATAAAAACGTAAAATTTATGAAATAAAAGTCCTACGAGTGTAAAAACAATTTTCTTACTTAATATATGACAAAAGAAAATTTTAGAAAAAAGATTTATATTTTTTTAACTTTTATATTTTTTATTATGAATTAATTACTATTTTAGACTAATTAAATGATTAAAAATACTAAAACTATTTAGAAAAATCTGAAACTTTTTTATAAATTACTTTATACTAATACAAAGTTAAGAAAAATACAAAAGATGAAAAAGCTAGTATAAATACGCTGGAAATAAGCAAATAAGCTCGTATAAGCTTAAATGGAAAACAAGGGTTATATATTAAACTATGCGAAGTTAAACCAGAAAAAGACCCAAGGGCAACTGGTATACAGGTACACACTATCACTCTCAAAGGTGGGAGGTCTCAGGTTCGAGCCTGCCTCCCATCTTTTTGCTAAATATTTTTTTTTTCGATTTTTCTTTTACAAACTTATTAAGCACAAGGAAATAAGCAATTTTCAAAACTATAACTTTTTACAAAAATAACTAATAAGCTCAGAATAAGCTTAAGATCACAACAGTTAAGCTAAAATTGGAAATAAGCACAAATATTAAGCTAAGATGGCTATTAAGCTAAAAATAAGCACAAGGTAACTGAGAATAAGCTAGACTACTGTAAATAAGCTAGAATTACAACTGAACAAGCACAAAAACTTATAAATAAGCACTGATTGAGCTTATTTTCCTTAACAGTGAACAAAAATGGAATAAGCACTAGGATTTAGCTAAGTGACTTATAAGCTAATAAATAAGCTAAGTTAGACTGGAAATAAGCTATATATCTGTTAATAAGCTAATTTAACAACTGAATAAGTAAAGTAACTTAGAAATAAGCACTAAATAAGCCACATGAACCAAATAAGCAATCCAGTTATCTAGACTACCCAAACAGGTTTTGGGACAACTTTGGAGGCTAATTTATGCTTATGTAATAAGCTTGGAAATGAAAATAAGCAATGGAACTAACAAGTTGACCAACTGAGCTATCCAAAAAGCTAATTTTCAAGATTTGGATTACACTAGTGAGCTTGTGAGAAGCTTTTGAAAAACTTGTGAACACTGACTTATTGGTATATTTAAAAAAAATTGACAGAATTAAAAGCTACTAGCAGGCTAGGTAAATAAGCTAAAAATGGAAAATAAGCACTTGTAACCTTGAGTCAGCTAGGTGAGCTTCTCAAAAAACTAAGGTACATAAGCTAGGGGTCACTAATAAGCTCTCTGAGAGCTTGTGAAATAGGCTATAAACTCTGGTGCACAGAGCATGTTTTGAAAAAGGGTCTTAAAAGAAAGCAGAGAATAAGCAGTTAATAAGCTAGTTAAAAGTAAACTTATATTTTTCTAATTTAGTTAAGCAACTATATTTTAATATTCCAGAAGATTAAATTCTAAATCTTAATAGTAAGATCATAAGAAAATCACCAAGTTTATTCAAAAACTGCAATTTGGAAAATTTGACTTTTTATAAAAACTAACTAAGTTGACTATTATGAACTTGTAATCAAATCTAATGACTTATTATGATATATTAAGGTGTATTAAGACTGAATTAAGCAATTATAACAACTTATGAACAAGAAATCATAATCATGGATCATGAAGATCAAACAGACAAGAAATAAGGTGA
>OU343223.1:65226084-65318985 GCA_910596185.1 Chrysanthemum makinoi | reverse complement strand
CATCGACGGAAATGACGATCCTTGGTTTGCTGACTTTTGCAAACTACCTGCGAGGAGAATTCTCAGAAAGGACTAACTCATGCTCAAAGAAGCAAATTCTTTTTTGGAACTCAAATACTACTTTTGGGAAGAGCCATATCTTTTCAAAATGTGTCGATGGGATGATCGAAGATGTATTTTTGGTTCGGCTTCGTAAAATTCTTTGACCGAATGTCACCATGGCCCAAGCTGGGGACATTATGGTCCTTCCACCACAGCTAAGAAAGTTTTTGATGCTGGATTCTATTGGCAAACAATATTCAAAGAAGCACATACACTTGTTCAAAGCGTGGCGCTTGTCAAAGAAACACCAATCTCTCTCGAAGGGATGAAATGCCATTAACAAGCATTCAAATGTGCGAAATATTCGATGTTTGGGGAATAGATTTCATGGGACCTTTCCCTAAATCCCACAAATTCGAATACATTCTCGTGCTATAGATTACGTGTCAAAATGGGCGTTTGAAGCTTTACCGACAAACGATGCTCGTGTCGTCGTTAATTTTCTCAAAAGCTTTAAGCTGGTTGCGAATTCCCAAAGCACTCATAAGCGTCGAGGAACTCACTTCGCAATCAATAAATGGAAAAACCATGAAAAAAGATATGGGTTCATCATCGATTTCGCGTGCTTATCATACAAACTAGTGGTCAAGTGAAAATACCAACAGAGCTCTCAAAGAATCTGGAAAAAGCGGTAAAAGACAATCCGTCATTATGGGCAAGAAACTTGATGATGCTCATGGGCATTTCGTACGGCTTATAAAACCGCAATTGGTACAACTCCTTCTGAGACTCTTGTATGGGAAGACTTGTCATTTGCCGTTGAAGTTGAACATATTGCTTATTGGCGCTCGGACAATGTAACACCGATCTCAAAATAGTTGGAGAGAAAAGATTTACGCAATTGCGCGAACCGATGAATTAAGACTCAAGCTTATGAAAATCCAAAACTGTATAAAGCGAACAAAAGCTTATCATGATAAAAAGCTCACAATTGAAAGAATTCAAAGCGAGATAAAGTTCGCTTTTAACATGAAATTAAAATTCAAAGCTCCGAAGTTACAACCAAAATGGTTTGGACCATATGTCGTTAAACATGGATATCCATATGGGTATGTCGAACTCTATGACAAACAAGGTGGAAGTTTCATTGTTAATGGACCCAGAATCAAGTTATACTACGACAAGGAGCAAACGAATGAAGTTTGATTCGCGGCAGGTGTCCGGAGACACCATGAGAATGAATTTGAAACTATCACCTTTGTAGCACCATTTCCTAGAAGAATCCCACAAACTGTTCCATGGAAACCAAGCTGGCGAGTTCGTCTGGGACGATATTGAAGCTACGTGAAGAATTCATGTACATCCCGAACTTTACAAAATGTTCAAAGCTGCCCTTGCCGATTGAATAAGTCGGAAGACTCGAGTAGTGCTGATGACTTCGATAATAAAACTGCGCTTCGGGAGGCAACCGTGTGTTGATTTGATTTTCTGTGGTCACTCCCCAAAGTTTTAAACCTTTGGTTGAACTTAAGTGTGGGGGGGTGCCATCTTTTAATAAAACCTTTTGTTTGTTTATAAGATTATATGGGTAATGATTTCTCCATGGGCCTTGAGGAATGAAGAAAGATTTTAAGCTGATAAACTCGCCGACATATCGGTTTTCATCTCTATTTCTATACTTTGAAGTTCGTTTATCATTGAGGACAATGTCTAACTTAAGTGTGGGGGGGGGTGAATAGGGAAAATTAGAGTTTTCATGCTTAAATTTAAAATTTTTCTTGCCCTTGTGATCTAGTTGTTTTCACACTTTTAAGATTATC
Source organism: Chrysanthemum makinoi (assembly GCA_910596185.1). Taxonomy (NCBI): domain Eukaryota; kingdom Viridiplantae; phylum Streptophyta; class Magnoliopsida; order Asterales; family Asteraceae; genus Chrysanthemum; species Chrysanthemum makinoi. The sequence goes on along the minus strand of OU343223.1, from coordinate 65,317,123 downwards.
TATTAGAATAACGGATCATTCCACGGTAAAATTGGTAATATTTGAAATTTCGAGATGTGTTCCGATTACTGTTGCAATCCATTTTGGGATCATTGATTTGCTAGCACATATTATACCCTTTCCACTAAATTGTGAGGATTTGAGCCTATTTCTTATTAGCATACACCTTTTATGCTTAGATCTTTTTTCTATGAGTGTGTAGGTGATTTTATTTATTCTAGAACTTGTGCTTGTAAATCATTACAGACCAAGATGAGATTGCATTCGTCTGCGATATAAGTGAATTCGTGTGATAAAGAGACACCTTAGGATTTAACCCAAATGGCCTTCTATTTTACATCTAATGATATATTAGCTAGCCTCATTGGTTAGTTAACCACCCACATGGACTCATTTGTAGTGCTCATTTTTAGCACTAGATACCCCTAGTTACACCCTTTGAGCCATCCTTTTCATTTTTGCTTCACCCATAAAATACAAAAAGATGTTACACTTTAAACTTTAGCCTATCCCGTATCAATGTCTAATTGGTTGGTTGCTAGTTGCGGAAAGTGAAGATTGTTCAAATGATTATGAGTACCACATCCTATGAGATTGATTGAGCCATGCGTTATGTTAAAAATGTGTTTGAAAGTATGAAATAATAGCCAATGTGCTATGTTCGTGGAACAATTGTCGTGGCAAAGCAAAAAGTTGTGGAAACAGAGAAAAGAAATTGAAGCTATATTCATTTATTTGGTTCGTGGAATGTTTGGTAGCTAGCAACATGGGTATTAGACTTGACTTCAATTTTATTTTAACACCAATTTCATAAACATTCCCATGCCTTATCCATACCCTTAACCCGAAGCCTATCATTATAACCCGAATAAAAGCCCTCTTTAGATGTTTTTACTTGGTGCTCGCATGCGTCGGTGGAGTTTTGTTTCTTGTGCAAGCTTATGGTAATAATCTAATCACGGTGAGCAATGAGTGTGATTTATCTTGTTACTCCACTAAAATGAGTGATTGAGTGAATTATATTCCATTATTTTTCGGTGGTGTTCCGATATTAATCATGCAAGAAAATCATTGGATATTGTCAAACATCTTGATGTTTCACCTTGATAAGCATAATTGATGAATCCTCTCTCATATTTATACTTGGTTGATTGCATCACATTTTCATAATCACGATCTGGTACCGGTGGATGTTTGTCCTAGATTTTGCGAGGGCAAGCAAAGTTTAAGTGTGGGGATTTGATAACACTTCAGTTGTGCATGTTTTAGTAGCATTATGTGTACTTTATATACTGTATTTGGTTATATTTGCGTGATTTTAGTACTTAATTGTATCTAGAGATGTTTGTCTAGTATTTATAACCAAGTCTTGAGGGAATGGAGGAAAATGTGGAAATATGCATTGTCGAAGATTCCGTTTCAGTAAAAGCTAAATCTCAAGCCTTTGAAGAAGACTTTAGTGATTGAAGAACCAAGTTCTACAAGGCGGTGAGAGAAAAGATCAAGTTTTGTATCTCGAGAAGATCCAACCGGATCGGTTACACCTTTAGCGGATCGGTTGGAATTTGATCGGAATTAATGTTTTGCCATAACCGACCGTCGATTGCCAACCATAACGGTCGGTCGGTGTGTTATTATTGAGGACCGGCGGATCGGTTGGTCATCGACCGGTCGGTTAAGGCTGCAGGTTGTCAAATCTCTTCATCACTAAGCTTCCCTTTGCATAGATTCTAGGTCCTTCTCTTGGTGTATTCTAGTCCCTTCCTCACTCCTTGGAGGCCAAGTTAAGCATTTAACACTGATCTGTGCTGAACCGTCAAGTTATCTCACGCAAGCTAGCCACTTGTGAATGACCAACTATAAGAAACTTAAAACAGCTCAGGACACAAATACAATTAAGATCAGAGGAATATAGGGAATTCCTGGGTCGTTAAGTCCCACGGAGGATGAATTGGTGTAATAAACACTTGATCAGATGGTAGAATGATCACTAAGGATAGTGATCAGTAAGGTTTTGGATGGAAAATTATACTAAAAGAAAAAATCTACAAATTAAAGCGACTTAAATGCAAATTAAAAGAAATAAAAGATAAAAGATATTAAATAAACGCTATCACTATTTTTAAAGTCGATGAACGTTTAAAACCTACAACTTAAAACTTACGTTTAAAATAAAATTACGTCTACGTACAAAATAAAACGTGAGTTTTAAAGAAATAAAAGGCCTACAATATGAAAATGATATTTTTACAATCCTAATAGTAAAAGAAAATTATTAGAAAAAGAAAATTATTTTTAAAACTATTTATTTAATTATTATTAATTAAAAACTATTTATTAAGTATTTAAAATGCACTAAAATACAAGAAAATACAAAATTAACCTAGAAAAATGAAATTAAAACTTAGAAAAGTCTAAAATATGATAAAACTTATTTTAAAACTGAAAATATATTTTTTAGACTTATTATGTATTTATTATTAATTTAAATCTATTTTAAACTAATTAAAATGCTAAAAAATACTTTTTAAACTAAGAAATTTATGGAAAAATACTTTTTATTACTTTTATATTTATCTTAATCTAGGAAAATAGAAAATATATTTTTCTAAGCTTTTTCTAATTTATTTGTATTAAAAGCTATTTAAAAAGTATTAAAAACTAGCTTAAATTAAGAAAAATAGCAAACAGTTATGAAAAATTATGAAAATTTCAGGAAAAGTTTATTTTAATATTTATAATCTAGGAAAAATAGAAAAACATGGTCTTGTGTGGAGAAATAAACAACTGCAGTGGCAACTGCTTATTTATAAGCACTTGAAAAAGCCAAATGATAATCAAAGACCACCAAACCTACACAGAAGCTATATTAAGCTAAAATGACTCAAATAGAACAGGTTTCAACAAGTCTAACCCACGAATCACAAGCTCAACAGATTTGATGTTTGAGCTTAATGAGCAAAACAGATTTTAGTAAGCTACTTTGAGCTTATGCACAGAACACCAAATAAGCTAGAACTAAAAAGCAATTATTGGAACTTGTATTAGACCGGTTGGCTACCTAGAAACAAAGATGAGATCAAAACAAGCTAAAATGAGCTTTTGAGAAGCTTTTCAAAACTGTCAAACCATGAGATAAAAATCGATTAATCTGATTGACTTGGGACAAAATGATAAGCACTTGCAGGCTTATTAAATAAGCTGCAATTGGAATTTTAAAACTTGGAACTTGAAAAGGACCAGGTTGACTGTCTTAGAACCAAAATCAGAAGTTATGGTTAATTAATAAGCTCTATAGAAGCTTATGATTGGTATTAAAAGCTGTGTGAGGGCATATTTGCAAAAAGGTGTGAAAAATAAGCTAAACAAAAAGCTATCAAATAAGCTATAAATGGAAAATAGGAACTTGTAACCTTGAGACAGCTTGGTTGGCTTCTCAAAAAGCCAAAACACACAGGATAAAGATCACTAATAAGCTCTCTAAGAGCTTATGAACTTGGCTACCAAATCTGTGCACAGGACAGATTTTTGACTTTTTGATTGAAATGAAAAGTTGACTAAACTGAACTTGTAACTTGATTTGTTAACTGATATTGAGTTTAATGGATGAAATAAAGTTATCACAAGCTTTATCTATTGATTTTGAGCATAAAACAAGAACTTGTTTTGCAACAGATCCAACAGTAAACTGATTTAAGACCAAAAAGAAAGATTTTGACTTTTCAATAAATAAGGTATGGTTTTTATTGTTTGTTTGAGTTCTTTAATACTAGTGTGACAGGAAGCAAACACAAACACAAGACTGCACAACCAATTACATTGAAATGAACAAATCAAACAACCCTTTATGTTACTTGAATTTATGTTTTCAAAGGATAACCAAGATTCAGACCATGAAAATGATTTCAAACTTGATATTATCACTAGATAGGACTAAATTAGCTTTAAACAACAACTATAGCAACATAAGACAATGAAATTCTAAGATTGATAAAAATGCTTACAAATTGGTTTCCAATGTAAAACTGAGAACCAAGGCATAAAAACACATCCTAAAGCTTCCCATGAAGCACTAATCCCAAGACCATCCACTATTTATCCTGCTCCAGCCTTCTTGAACATCAATCCTGTGATTTTTGAATTTCACTGAATTTTTTAGTATTTTTGGTAATTTTCTGTTTTTACTTCTAAACTAAATTTTAAAGTCTCTAAAAGCTTCAATAAGCTTTATAGGAGCTTATGTGCTTATGAATCCAAACTAACAGTTAAGTAACAACATTCACCATTTTGAAATTCTTGAATCAGTAAAAATTGCATAACAAGAGATAAGACTTGAAACTGTAAATTGATGCTTATAAAAGTTTTATATTACACTGAAAACATGAAATACAAGATTTAAAAGCTTTAAAATACACTGATATTAAAGTTTAAGCTAAAACGACAATGAAAATTAAAATTACTCTAGATATCTTCTCTCTTGCTTCATTCTTGATATTTATTGACTTCCATCTTCCTTGTCGACACTCTTGAGTATTTCCCACCACAATCCAACCGTTGGATTAAACCAGATCACCAGTTTTGACATTTGTCACTTTGGCGCCAATTTTTCAAAGAGTTGGTTTTCTTAATTAATGGGCTTTGGTTTGATGTGGAGGTGGAATTGGAGAGGTAGTGTAAAGGTGGAAAGGATGAGGTGGAAAGGTTGAAAACCAGCCGGTTTTGGCTAAACGGTGTGGTAGAGGCAGGTGAACGATGATGAAGCGGTATATTTGATTTTAAAAATCTGGGGCGGGTCATGTGTTTGGGCTTGGATTTGGACTTAGTTATATTAGAGGGTCCGGATGGTTTAGTTTAACAACAAGGACCTTTTATGCAATTTAGCCAAAGTTAATGGCTGATCTTGAACATGATCCAAAGCTCTCATAAGGACTAAAACTGCCAAGTAGATTAGTACAAGGACCTTTGTTGATAATTTCCATTTTTACAAATCCAGGGACCAAAACTGTCAATTTAGAAACTTGAGGGACCAATATTGTAATTTCTCAAAAAGTTTATCATAAGGACCATTTTTGTCAAATATTAATAGAACAAGGCTAAAAGTTGATAATTTTTACTTTTTAAATTAACCAGGACTATTTTGACATTTTCCAAAGTTCAGGGACTAAAGTTGTCAATTTGTGATTTTTAAACTTGGAAGGGTTTGTTTTGACAACTTTTGAATCCTATGGACCTTAAATGACTTTTTACAAGTTTTTGAATTACCAGGGACTGATTTTGACAACTTTTGTAACTTGGGGACTAAAACTGCCAATTATGCAAACTTGATACGTTTTTCACCAGATTTTGATGTTTTGCATTTAAAACATATAAAACACTTGTTTGTGATATTCTTATCATTTTGATGTGTTTTGAGTGTTTTGGATGTTTTTGGCATTCTAACGAGTATAAAAATGATGAGTATTTAGACACTCATCAATCCCCCACACTAAGATATTGCTAGTCCCTAGCAATGATTTGAGAAAATTTAATGGATTTTATCTCTTTACCAAAAGCCATCACTTCGGGAGTAGCCAATTGTTTTGATTCAAGTAAGAATCTTGGTACAACGATAACCAAATGATTTTTGGCAAATCATAAACCATATAACGGATTTGATGTGTCTTTACCAGAAGCCGTACCCTTTCGGACTAGCCAACTCTTAGATAAATTATCAATATTATCTTTGGTGAGCTGAATACCAATTATGGATTTTCCACTGCCTTTACCACAAGCCATAACCTTGCGGGCTAGCCAACTTATTATCTTTTGAGGATATGGGGAGTTGAAGAACCATACAATTTTGGGCAAATTGCAAGCCATATAACGGATTTGAGAAATCTTTACCAAGAGCCGTTTGCTCTGGATTAGCCAATCCTTTTGTCTTACAGACATGGCGGACTGATAACCAATTGAGTAAGTGTAGAACACTTACTCCAAAAAAAATTTTGGCCAAAAACGGGGGAATTGGGTGAAATAATTACATGATAAAATTCGTGAGAATTCCCCACACTTAGAAATGAATATTGCCCTCAATATTCAAAGTACCGGCGGTTATGCCGAAACAAAGAACATTTAAAGGAAATACTACGGCCATTATTTTGTTTTGATATGTACACATTTTTTTTTTTTTTTAGAAGACTTATATACACACAACATGTGGGCAACCCCCACACTAGGGTGGTAGAACAGAGAAAGAAGACAGAAATATGGGTGAAAACCCATATGGTGCGTGCTAATGTTTTTGATTCCCGAGTCACTAGCTTGACTCGATCCCCGCATTCATTGGTTCATGGGGAATGTTTGTAAATCCGGGACAACCACAGGAGGAATGTCCTCTCCAAAGTAATGCTTTAATCGATGACCATTCACTTTAAAGTTTGGACCATCGGGTTGAGATAACTCAATGGTGCCATAAGGATAAACCTTAGTGATAGTGAATGGTCCAGACCAGCGGGATTTAAGCTTTCTCGAGAAAATCTTCAATCTTGAATTGAAAAGAAGGACTCGATCACCAACGTTGAAAACGCGGTTTTTGATTTTGGAGTCATGAATCTTCTTTGTCTTTTGTTTGTAGATCAAAGAGTTCTCATAAGCTTGATCACGAAGTTCATTTAGTTCATTCATTTGAACTTTTCTGTGATCACGGCTGCTCTACATTTATATATCGAAGTTTGCATGTTTTAAGGCCCAATAAGCCTTGTGCTCTAGTTCAATCGGAAGATGACATGCTTTTCCGTACACTAGCTTGTATGGAGTACACCCAATTGGTGTTTTGTAACTGCGAAAGCCCGAGTCGTCATCGGTTTATCCGACCGGGATGCACGATTTTCACCTCTTGTCCTTTCAAGGATTCTTTTAATACCACGGTTTGAAACTTCCACCTGCCCACTTGTTGGGGGGTGGTATGCAGATAGAGGCGGTGGGTAACACCATACTTTTGCATGACACGATCAAATTGGTCATTGCAAAAATGTGTACCACGATCACTAATTATATACGAGGAGTTCCAAACCTGGCAAAGAGAGCTTTCAAAAATTTCACAACAACTCGGGCATCATTGGTGGGTAAAGCTTTTGCTTCAACCCATTTTTGACAAATAGTCAAACCACAGTATGTACTTGTTACCACGAGAAGATGGAAATGGCCCCATAAAATCAATACCCCATATGTCAAATATCTCACAAACTTAAATGGCATTTTGTGGCATTTCATTTCTTTGAGATATGTTTCCATGACGTTGACAAGCGTCACAGGCTTTGACAAATTCGTGGGCATCCTTATAGATTGTGGGCCAATAGAACCCGGAATCAAACACCTTTTTGGCGGTGTAGTTTGGACTATGATGGCCCCCGGTGGGTCCAGCATGGCAAGCTTTGAGAATGTCAAGAGCTTCTTGTCCATAAACACACCGTCGGATGACTTGATCCGCACAGATTTTGAACAAGAAAGGGTCGTCCCAGAAATAATGTTTTACATCTTTAAAGAATTTGTTCTTTTGTTGGGACGACATCCCTTTCACTATGAAGTTACCCGCATGGTAATTTGCAAAGTCAGCAAACCATGGGGTGGAAGAATTTCCACGAAAAGAAATCGCATTGAGTGTCTCGAGAGGAAATGTTTCATTTATATCCTTTTTCTCGAAAACATCTTGGTGAGGGTTCTCTAATCGGGACGGATGATCGCAGACAGTTCTCAGCTCCTTTTTATCACGTATGATGATATCAAATTCTTGGAGGAGGAGAACCCAACGGAAGCAATCTCGGCTTTGCATCTTGTTTTGCAAAGAGATATTTAAGAGCCGAGTGATCCGTATACACTACGCATTTGGTCAAGATGAGGTATGGCCGAAACTTCTCAAATGCATACACCACGGCTAATAGCTCTTTTTCCGTGGTGGTGTAATGAGTTTGAGCTTCAGTCATAGTCTTACTTGCGTAGTGAATAGGCTGAAAATGCTTATTTCTTCGTTGCCCTAAGACTGCACCGATAGCAAAATCACTTGCATCGCACATGATCTCAAAGGGTAAATCCCATCGGAAGCGAGAATGGGTGCTTCGTAAGCTTTTTCTTCAATGTTTCAAAAGCTACGATGCACTCGGGTGAGAAGATAAAAGGAGCATCCTTTTCAAGAAGATGGGTCATAGGCCGGCGATTTTGGAAAAATCTTGTATGAATCTACGATAGAAACCGGCATGACCTAAAAACTCCTAATACCTTTGACGGTAGTAGGATGAGGTAATTTAGCAATAACATCAACTTTTGCTCTATCTACCTCAATCCCATTCTTTGAAATCTTATGGCCAAGGACTATGCCTTCTTTGACCATAAAGTGGCTTTTCTCCCAGTTTAGACAAAGATTGGTGTCTTCACACCGTTTGAGCATTTTATCTAGATGGGAGAGACATGTTTGAAACGAATCCCCAATGACAGAGAAGTCATCCATAAACACCTCCATTGTTTCCCGATCATGTCGTGGAAAATGGCCATCATACATCGTTGGAAGCGTGCGGGGAGCATTACATAGGCCAAAAGGCATACGTCTATAGGCAAAAGTTCCGTATGGGCAGGTGAATGTGGTTTTATCTTGATCCTTTGGATCAATGGGGATCTGAAAGTACCCCGAGAAACCATCAAGGAAACAATAGTATTCATTCCCTGCTAATCTCTCAAGCATTTGGTCCATAAAGGGCAGAGGAAAATGGTCTTTACGGGTGGCGTCATTCAACTTACGATAGTCGATGCAAACACGCCATCCCGTAACCAATCGAGTTGGAATTAACTCGTTATCTTCATTTGTGATAACAGTAATACCACCCTTTTTCGGAACACAATGAATTGGGCTAACCCAAGGACTATCTGAGATCGGGTAAATCAATCCACATCAGAAGTTTGATAACCTCTTGTTTGATAACATCATGGATTTTTGGATTTACTCTTCTTGATGTTGAACTGCTGGTTTAAAGTCATCCTCCATCAAGATTTTATGAGTACAAAACTCAGGGTTGATACCCTTAATGTCGGAGAGTTTCCAAGCAATTGCTTGCTTGTGTGACTTCAAGATTTTAACGAGAGCAGCTTTTTCATCTTTACTCAAATCTCTAGCAATAATGACTGGTAATTTATCATTACCTTCAAGAAATGCATACTCGAGATGAGGTGGTAAGTCCTTAAGCTCAACCTCAGAAAATTCTTCAGTTTTCTCAACTGATTTGATTTCCTTGTTATGAAGTTCGACGGGAGGGAGTGGAGGAGAAATGTCATGATTTAACAATTTCTCAAGAAGAAAATCTCCCTCCAGATTAATCTCATTTTGATTAATCTCAACTGGGATTGAATCACTAGGGTGAGGGGTGGATGATGGATCATCATTAAGCAACTTCTCGATGAGAAGTATGTCTCCCTCAATGTCAATTGGAGCGTGATCAATTTCCCACGGCACAGAATCACTAGCCAAGTATACCTCAATCTCTTCCGAGATGGAGTCATTTCCCTCAAAAGGAGTGATAGAAGGAGTAGAATTGGCTATGATAGGTTGAGAAGATGTGGTGGAATCCCCACTCACAGAATTATGAGAATAACCAAGAACTTCTTGAGAGTACTCTTCAGTGGCAACATCAATGATATCTATTCGGTTAACCGATTCAGAATCATAATTTGCAGAGTACCTCGAAGTTTGGTCAAGGTTGAAGGTAACAACTTCATTACCAACACGCAATGTGATTTCTTGCTCAAATACATCTATGAGAGCGGCCCGTTCTCGGAATCCTCGACCAACAATGAGAGGAACCCGATGATCGGCATCAAAATCAACAACCACGAAGTCAGCTGGAAATGGAACTTTCCTACTTTCACAAATACGTCCTCGGCAATGCCAAGAGGACGGGATATGGAACGATCAGCAAGCTCGAGAGTCATGCATGTAGGAGTGAGTTCTGGAAGAGAAAGTTTCTTCCACATTGAATATGGCATAAGGTTTATGCTTGCACCCAGATCTGCTAGGGCAAAGCATTCAACCATTCCTTGGAATACACAAGGTAAGAGAAATTTCCCAGGATCTCCAAGCTTTTCTGGAAGCTTCTTCAGGATAACTGTAGAGCAGTTCTCGTTAAGAGGAGTCTTAGCCATTTCAAACAGTCTTTCCTTATTGCTTAACATGTGTTTGAGAGTTGATGCAAACTTGGGCATCAGCATGATAGCATCCGCAAAGCTTATGTCAAAATGTAACTCTTGGAAAATTTGGAAAAATTTGTCCATTTGATGACTAGCTTTTTCACGGAGCTTTTGCTCATTCAAACGTGATGGATAAGGAATATAAGATTTGGATTTGGATTCTCAATGGGAGCTACAGGAGGTTCAAAACAACTCCTTGATTTGATTTGGGTTTAGGACCACTTGAGGTTGGACTACGAAGGTTGGACGTGTCGGTACATTGGCTAGAATAATGCACCTTGTCCGTTGTTTCCTTGGTAACTTGACTCATTGCCACAGGAGGAGGGGGCATTGGAGTCGTAGGTCCATTGTGTGTCTTTGGTTCACTTTCCACTACCTTCGGGAGAGAAGAAGAAGAAGAGGTAGTAGGAATAGCGGGTCCATCATATGAAACACCACTTCGTGCGTGATCGCCTTAGCATCGCCCTCGGGTTAGCGATCGTGTTGCTCGGAAGTTTTCACGAGCCGGGTTGATCATTTAAAGACTTTTGAGATCGGCAATCTGACGACCAACAACCTTCATTTCATCTTGGGATTTCATGAACGCTTCAATAACTCATCAGATGATGATGGTGCTGGAGGATGTGAAGGGAAATTCTGAGGTCTGATATTTTGATTAGGACCTTGCTGTTGAAAATTCCCTTGATTAGGATTCACATTCCCATGAAATTGATTCCCACGATTGAAATTGTTTTGATGAAGGTTCCCTTGTTGTTGGAAACCTTGATTGGGTCCAGGATAGAAATTACCTTGGTTTTGATAACCTTGGTTCATTCTAGGTTGGTTTTGATTCCGGTTTTGAATGTTGTGATTGGTTAAAACGGGTGGTGCGATTAGTGTTAGCACGGTAGTGTAGTTCATTTTGAGGACGGTATTGATTACCTCCTTGCTGTGAACTACCGGCTAAAGCATTTGCTTCAAAAGGACTACCATCGGTGGCAGTACAATTGTAGTAGGCATGAGGACCACCACAAGTGACACAACTCTCGACTTTCTTCACTTCACATGTGTTGGTGTGAGTGAAGGAGACTTTCTTCCTGTTAGCAAGAACCAAAGCCTGAACAATGTCCGTGAGTTTATCAATCTTAGCATCGGTGCTAGATGTACTCACTGGGGATGAAGAAGAAGAAGGTCCAGCATTAGACTGATATGTCTTTGCTCTGAAAGGACGGACTTGAGATTTGTTCTCAATGATTTGCAAGGCCTCTTTTGTGGTCTTGCTCAAGAAATTTCCTCCCGCGGAGGCATTCAAAGAGTCTTGATTTGTCTGATTGAGACCATTGTAGAAAGTATCCATTTGCATTAACTCGGTAAAACCGTGATGCGGACACTTGTGAAGCAACTCTTTGTAACGATCCCATGCCTCCCCGAATGATTCATCAAATCTCTGAGAAAATTTCATTATCTCATTCTTAAGTCTTGTGGTTCGGGATGGAGGATAGAACTCGTTAACGAATTTGGTGACAAGATCTTCCCATGTCTCTATAGAACGAGGGGGTTGTTTCTCAAGCCAATTCGGGCTTGCCCCTCTAGAAAATGGGAACAGAAGAAGCTTGATAGCTTCATGTGGGACATTCTTGTACTTGATGGTAGATGCAATCTTGTTAAACCATCGAATGTGTGCATGAGGATCATCCCGCTCAAAACCATAGAATTGGCTTTGGGTTACTAGATTGAGCAACCCGGTTTTGAGCTCGAAGGTATCAGCCACAATGTTTGGGAACAACAATGGCATCTCCGTAACCCTCGATGGGTGCTTGGAGAAGCTCATTCATAGGTTTGTCTTCTGCCATTTCGACAGGTGGTGGTTGTGGTAGACGTTCCTCATCACGGCGGTGAAGGAGCTGAACGTCCTCTACGTCTGCGAGGAATCTTTCCTAGTTCAGAAAGTGGACTTGTAGAACTGGAAGAACGAGTGCGCATGCACTAAGTATAAAAATCAAGTTTTCAAAACAAATGAGGCAAAACACAAGTGAACTTAACCAATAATCACAAATGAAATGGCTTCTTTGAAAAAGGTACACCAAATCACAAGTGACACAAAGGCAAGTTTTAAATCTGTGGTTCGGGAACTTATTATGGTCGCACCCCCAGTTAGGTAGTGCACTGCCTTGATTTGCGGTGGTTGATTTTTATGTATATATTAAGTACCACTGAAAAGACGTAGGTAATGATTTGTGCAAAGGGTTTAAAACTTTTGACAATATTTTTGGTATCGTCTCGTTTAACCAAATCGTATCTCTTTAAGAATCACCTTAAAGAAAATACAAAATAGAAACGTTCACGATTGTTTTGTTGTTTTATATTGTTTTTGGGTTTTTAACACTTTAGGAAAAGTGTTAATGAACTTTTTGGTTTATATTAACTTTACAGAAAACTTTTTACAAACGATGGTATATGTGCAAGTACGGGTCTGAAAATGCTAGAACACGCTTATGACCTCCGTGGCGTAAAATTTGATCTGTGCTGAACGTCAAGTTATCTCACAAGCTAGCCACTTGTGAATGACCAACTGTAAGAAACTTAAAACACTCAGGAACACAAATACAATTAAGATCAGAGGAATATAGGAATTCTGGGTCGTTAAGTCCCACGGAGGATGAATTGGTGTAATAAACACTTGATCAGATGGTAGAATGATCACTAAGGATAGTGATCAGTAAGGTTTTTGATGGAAAATTATACTAAAGAAAAATCTACAAATTAAAGCGACTTAAATGCAAATTAAAAGAAATAAAAGATAAAAGATATTAAATAAACGCTATCACTATTTTTAAAGTCGATGAACGTTTAAAACCTACAACTTAAAACTTACGTTTAAAATAAAATTACGTCTACGTACAAAATAAAACGTGAGTTTTAAAGAAATAAAAGGCCTACAATATGAAAATGATATTTTTACAATCCTAATAGTAAAAGAAAATTATTAGAAAAAGAAAATTATTTTTAAAACTATTTATTTAATTATTATTAATTAAAAACTATTTATTAAGTATTTAAAATGCACTAAAATACAAGAAAATACAAAATTAACCTAGAAAAATGAAATTAAAACTTAGAAAAGTCTAAAATATGATAAAACTTATTTTAAAACTGAAAATATATTTTTTAGACTTATTATGTATTTATTATTAATTTAAATCTATTTTAAACTAATTAAAATGCTAAAAAATACTTTTTAAACTAAGAAATTTATGGAAAAATACTTTTTATTACTTTTATATTTATCTTAATCTAGGAAAATAGAAAATATATTTTTCTAAGCTTTTTCTAATTTATTTGTATTAAAAGCTATTTAAAAAGTATTAAAAACTAGCTTAAATTAAGAAAAATAGCAAACAGTTATGAAAAATTATGAAAATTTCAGGAAAAGTTTATTTTAATATTTATAATCTAGGAAAAATAGAAAAACATGGTCTTGTGTGGAGAAATAAACAACTGCAGTGGCAACTGCTTATTTATAAGCACTTGAAAAAGCCAAATGATAATCAAAGACCACCAAACCTACACAGAAGCTATATTAAGCTAAAATGACTCAAATGGAACAGGTTTCAACAAGTCCTAACCCACAGAATCACAAGCTCAACAGATTTGATGTTTGAGCTTAATGAGCAAAACAGATTTTAGTAAGCTACTTTGAGCTTATGCACAGAACACCAAATAAGCTAGAACTAAAAAACAATTATTGGAACTTGTATTAGACCTGGTTGGCTACCTAGAAACAAAAGATGAGATCAAAACAAGCTAAAATGAGCTTTTGAGAAGCTTTTCAAAACTGTCAAACCAGAGATAAAAATCAGTTATCTGATTGACTGGGACAACTTGATAAGCACTTGCAGGCTTATCAAATAAGCTGCAACTGCAAATTTAAAACTTGGAACTTGAAAAGGACCAGGTTAACTGTCTTAGAACCAAAAATCACAAGTTATGGTTAATTAATAAGCTCTGTAGAAGCTTATGATTGGTATTAAAACGGTGTCAGGGCATATTTGCAAAAGGTGTGAAAAATAAGCTAAACAAAAAGCTATCAAATAAGCTATAAATGGAAAATAGGAACTTGTAACCTTGAGACAGCTTGGTTGGCTTCTCAAAAAGCCAAAACACAGGATAAGATCACTAATAAGCTCTCTAAGAGCTTATGAACTTTTACTACCAAATCTGTTGCACGAGGACAGATTTTTGACTTTTTGATTGAAATGAAAAGTTGACTAAACTGAACTTGTAACTTGATTTGTTAACTGATATTGAGTTTAATGGATGAAATAAAGTTATCACAAGCTTTATCTATTGATTTTGAGCATAAAACAAGAACTTGTTTTGCAACAGATCCAACAGTAAACTGATTTAAGACCAAAAAGAAAGATTTTGACTTTTCAATAAATAAGGTATGGTTTTTATTGTTTGTTTGAGTTCTTTAATACTAGTGTGACAGGAAGCAAACACAAACACAAGACTGCACAACCAATTACACAGTGAAATGAACAAATCCAAACAACCCTTTATGTGACTGAATTTATGTTTTTCAAAGGATAACCAAGATTCAGACCATGAAAATGATTTCAAACTTGATATTATCACTAGATAGGACTAAATTAGCTTTAAACAACAACTATAGCAACATAAGACAATGAAATTCTAAGATTGATAAAAATGCTTACAAATTGGTTTCCAATGTAAAACTGAGAACCAAGGCATAAAAACACATCCTAAAGCTTCCCATGAAGCACTAATCCCAAGACCATCCACTATTTATCCTGCTCCAGCCTTCTTGAACATCAATCCTGTGATTTTTGAATTTCACTGAATTTTTTAGTATTTTTGGTAATTTTCTGTTTTTACTTCTAAACTAAATTTTAAAGTCTCTAAAAGCTTCAATAAGCTTTCTGAGGAGCTTATGTGTGCTTATGAATCCAAACTAACAGTTAAGTAACAACATTCACCATTTTGAAATTCTTGAATCAGTAAAAATTGCATAACAAGAGATAAGACTTGAAACTGTAAATTGATGCTTATAAAAGTTTTATATTACACTGAAAACATGAAATACAAGATTTAAAAGCTTTAAAATACACTGATATTAAAGTTTAAGCTAAAACGACAATGAAAATTAAAATTACTCTAGATATCTTCTCTCTTGCTTCATTCTTGATATTTATTGACTTCCATCTTCCTTGTCGACACTCTTGAGTATTTCCCACCACAATCCAACCGTTGGATTAAACCAGATCACCAGTTTTGACATTTGTCACTTTGGCGCCAATTTTTCAAAGAGTTGGTTTTCTTAATTAATGGGCTTTGGTTTGATGTGGAGGTGGAATTGGAGAGGGTAACAGGTGTAAAGGTGGAAAGGATGAGGTGGAAAGGTTGAAAACCAGCACTGGTTTTGGCTAAACCAGTGTGGTAGAGACAGTGAACAGTAGACGCGGTATATTTGATTTTAAAATCTGGGCCGGGTCATGTGTTTGGGCTTGGATTTGGACTTAGTTATATTAGAGGGTCCGGATGGTTTAGTTTAACAACAAGGACCTTTTATGCAATTTAGCCAAAGTTAATGGCTGATCTTGAACATGATCCAAAGCTCTCATAAGGACTAAAACTGCCAAGTAGATTAGTACAAGGACCTTTGTTGATAATTTCCATTTTTACAAATCCAGGGACCAAAACTGTCAATTTAGAAACTTGAGGGACCAATATTGTAATTTCTCAAAAAGTTTATCATAAGGACCATTTTTGTCAAATATTAATAGAACAAGGCTAAAAGTTGATAATTTTCACTTTTTAAATTAACCAAGGACTATTTTTGACATTTTCCAAAGTTCAGGGACTAAAGTTGTCAATTTGTGATTTTTAAACTTGGAAGGGTTTGTTTTGACAACTTTTGAATCCTATGGACCTTAAATGACTTTTTACAAGTTTTTGAATTACAGGTGGTGATTTTGACAACTTTTGTAACTTGGGGACTAAAACTGCCAATTATGCAAACTTGATACGTTTTTCACCAGATTTTGATGTTTTTGCATTTAAAACATATAAAACACTTTTTTGTGATATTTTTATCATTTTGATGTGTTTCTGAGTGTTTTCAGATGTTTTTGGCATTCTAACAGTATAAAAATGATGAGTATTTAGACACTCATCAAACACCCTAGGCCTTGGAAATAGTATAAATAGAGGCTAATTGTGAGCATATGAGACATATACCTCAATTACAAATCTCTCTACTCATCAAACCAAGCCTTAAGCTCTTAAAATTCGTCCTTAGAAATCCAGGGAAGTTTGAGTTCCAGAAGTTCCACCTTTGGAGGCCAAAACACCAAGAAGTCCACAACGATCCTTTGGGAAACATCACTTCATCATTTGTAATCTTATTCCAAGCATTGTAAGACTTTTAATCATGTTTTCTAATGATCAAAGTTATGAGTTTATGTTCATGTTTGCTATGAGTGGCTAGTTTCTTTATACACTTGCTTAAATGATGTTGATTATCATATGATTAGTTAGTGATTGTGTTAAAATGTTTTAATTCAATTTCAAGTTAATTCTTAGATCAATTGTGCTAAAGTTTCATAGTGACATTTGTTAATCAAGTTTGGCTAATTGGTAGTAATCGTTGGGGTCGAAAGAACTTAATGTTATTCAACTAGTCATAATCATTTTGTCTATGGATGATTGTTTTACCCATTATTCTTGATTATACAAAGGAACTAAGGTGTGGTTGTAATAGAAGCGCTTTTTGATTATCAAATTGGATTGGTTGGAAACATCTAAATGGTCGTAAGATTAGTTGTTGAGAATCAATTGTAGCCTTTTTTCTATGATCGGTTACCTTTTGTATTGACCATTTCTTAAGAAATTTGATGAACAAGTGGATGTTTTTGTGTTTAAGTTTATGTATGTAGACTTATGAAACTTGAATTGATCTTGAATTGATTGGTTAAACTTAATGCTTGTTTTTATAAACTAAACTCTTGATCAAAGTTTGACTTGTAAGAACAATAGATTAGTACACCAACTAATTATCATAACCAACATGTTAAGAGGTTAATACAATCACATTAATTTATGATATGATACTAGTTTAAGCAAGTGTAGTTTTTAATCATCTGAATTTCATATATCTATTTTGCTCTATTATATGTTTTGGATAGGCTCTGTAATTCAAACTTGTGTTTAGATTCACTCAAATCCCTGCGAACGATCCCGACTTACCTTCATTATCTTGCTATAACGGACGAGTATACTTGCTCGTATGTGTTATTAGTAATATTGGTAATTCACCTTTTATAAATTTAAAACTTGCACCAACCGGGCACATCAGCATTGAACCAGCTGTCTTCATTCATGGCGGATTTAACATCTTTTGGTTCGATCTTAGAGAGTACGGAGTTGAAGAAGCACCATAAGACATCTGTTGCAAGTTGTTTCCGTGTGGATCTTGGGCGAGAGGGATTTCCAATGATGTTTCAAGTGGATGATCGTGAGTCCATTTTTCAAGGTATTCATGTGGCTTGTTGTTGAGGAATGAAGTAGCGAATTGATGTCTCACAAAGTAGATGGTTCGATGATGATTCAGGAGCAAATATGTTTTCAAATGGAGCATCTTCGTGGGGTAGCAAATGGATTGACTTCATCATGTGAATCAGAA
The DNA here is from genome assembly GCA_910596185.1 of Chrysanthemum makinoi. Lineage (NCBI taxonomy): Eukaryota > Viridiplantae > Streptophyta > Magnoliopsida > Asterales > Asteraceae > Chrysanthemum > Chrysanthemum makinoi. The sequence continues at coordinate 65,299,230 of OU343223.1, read as the reverse complement.
GCATTACCATGATGTACACTTGATGATTGAAGATTTGTTGATGAATCGGATTGGTCGTGCAGCGCTTTTGACTTAATGACATAGAAGTTGAAGGGTTAATATCATTGACAGGGATAGAAGCAGCCTCTGTTGGTTGAATTGTCATATCATTGTTACTTGGCTCAAATTGTTCATCAAACATTGGATCAAATAGTTTCTTTAAATCATCTTCAGAGGGAGGTTCATACGGAGTCTTTATGAGGAGTTTGGTACAAGAGATGAACCAATGGGATTGCTTTGAACGCGGGTCCTAAACTGGATTGTCAGAGCCATTTGACCGTTAGCTCATCAACGCGTGACGTGAATTGTTTCTATGATATTTGGGTTCTCTTGTTGTAGATTCGGTAACCTTTACTATTAGGTGCATAGCCTACAAAACTCCAATGTCCGCTTTAGCTCTCAGTTTTCCTAAATCTTGACCATCATTAGTTGGATAACATAAAGAACCGAACACACGAAGGAATGAAAGATCAGGTTTTCTGTTGTGGACAAGTTCATATGGAGTTTTCCATGGCGGTGTGAATCGGGATCGATTTTGTGTGTAGCATGCAATGGCGATAGCTTCACCCCAGAGAAACATTGGAACTTTTGAGTAAATCAGCATAGTCCTTGCGGCTTTCACAAGAGTTCGATTTCGTCTTTCAACTACACCGTTCTGTTGAGGAATTCGAGGAATACTTCTTTGATGACTGATTCCCATACTTTCATAAAACTCACCAAGTTGTTTGTTAACAAACCCAGTTCCATTGTCTGTTGGATGATTCGACCGTTTTGTTAAGACAAACTGCAAACTGTTTGATGAGTTTGATGATGATATCTGGAGTTTCATCCTTAGTCTTTAAGAATTTTACCCAGGTGAATCTAGAGAAATCATCAACCACAACTAACACATATTTTTTCCCAAAGATATTCTCAGACTCTCATGGGTCCACATAAGTCCATGTGAATAGTATGGAGAACTTCTGTGATTGAGTTTGTAGGTTTGGGTTTATGGGCATACTTCTTGCTTTTTCCCAACTGGCATGTTGAACAAAGATGATCCTTTTCATATTTAAGTCTAGGGAGACCTATAACTAAGTCCTTTCTGGAGAGATCATTGATGGTGCCGAAGTTCAAGTGATTGAGACGACGATGCCATAGCCATGACTTTGTTTTAGAAGCCTTTGACAACAAGCAAATTGGAGAAGACTTCATCATATCTTCGATAGAGATGGTGTATAGATTTGAGCCACGTGAACCTCTTAAAAGTTCCTTACCATCAAGTTCTCTAACGAAACAAGTATGTTTTCTGAAGGCTACTTCTAGATCAGAATCGCAAAATTTACCAACAGAGAACAGGTTATGACCAAGACCTTCCACATAATATACCCCGGAGATAACACTTTTTCACACAACATAATCTCCATAACCCATAATTGCATCTGAAATGATCATTCCCGAATCTAATCGTCCCGATGAATTTGGTCACGAAGTTCATGAGCCGCGACCGGTCTCCAGTCATATGCTTGGAACAGATCTGAGTCCGGTACCACAAACGATTTGAACGATCTGCAGCTTGAACACGAACAAGAATGGATAACTGGATAATTGGGATCCCCATGCAAGAATGGATTCCACATGGTTAGTAACGAATTGGAACACCCACATCAAAAATAGAAGCATCCATATCAGAACTAGAAGCAATGGAATCATTGGGAATAGATGCGTCTTTGGTGTCTGCAGATTTGACCTATTCAAAGTATGTTCACTTCTTAAGGGAATAGTTCTACCAAGAGTCATCCATTTTCTAGTGGGCATAGTCTTAGCAGTTTGAGAACAAAGCTGATTATTCTTATGGCCAAAAGGTATCCAATAATAACCTATCTTTATAAATGTTCTTCCTGGGTTTCCAACTGCTTTCTAACAATCTTACGTCTTTGCCTTTTAGCCTTCTTTGCATAAATATTAGCATTAACAATTTTAACTGGGCATTTGACATCATTAGACAAAGCATTCACACCACTTTCACGATTAGCAACATAATTCAAGTAGACATCATTACAAGGTTTGCAAATAGTATCAGAATTCGAATTAATTACAGTACGCCTATGGCTAATACTAGGATCAATACGATTCATTTTATTCGACTCAAACTTAAAGTTCCTAGATTGGTCTTCTACTCTCTTCCAATGCACATTCTTAGCTTGCAAGGTCCTATCATTCCTTGTATTGTCTTGAGACTTTGACCTGCTCGCTTTAATGTCACTGATTACTCCTGTAGAGGGAATGGGAACATTAGTTGGTTGATCTAATTTTTGCATTCCTGAACTTGATGTGCAAGGATCTGAAGTACTAGAAGGCACATTAGTGTTTACTTTCTTAGCACTAACATATCTGGAATCTGAACTACTTGAAGGCACCCTAAGGTTGACATTCATTACATTGGGCATAGAACGGATTTCATGCTTGGCACTAGGCATAGAACAAGGCATCACGGCTTTGCCTTTTGCACCTAAGGATTTTGTACATGTTGCAATTACACATTCAAGCAGCTCTTGAGATCGTTTGGCCTGGAGGCAAGCAAACCTAATTTCTCTATCAAGAGGTTTATTAATGAAATCCTCTTCAACAATCTCACGGAGACATTCCAGACTATCCTTAAGGTGAGCACAATAGTCATGAAACGCAGATTCATTATTCCTAAGATGAGGAGGAATATATTTAACCGTCACAGTGTATTTGCAGTCTAAGGGTGACTTTGAAACAACATTCTTATTAAAAACAAGTGGCAGTTTCCCATTTTCATGACTTCTCAGATTCTCAATTTCCTTTTGTAAAGACGTTATTTCTTCGTTGTTTTGGTCACGAGTGACTTTCATTGAATCATATAACTCTTTAAAGTGTCGTTTAACTTTTTCATTTTCTTCTAGAAAACTCTCGTTTTCCTTTTGTAAGGCATTAACCAAGTTTTGAAGATGAAAAGTTTGAGAGTACTGAGAATCTAAAGGAGGAGGCATTTGGGATCCAGTCACATTGTTCTTTTCACCCTTCAATTGAGAGATTTGGACTTTCAACTTTTTGATCGTGTTACAATGAGCTCGAATATGTTCATCACGTTTGCTAATTTCAAAAACTGCATCAAATTCAGGAGCATCCAAGGAAGTCTTGATATTTGAGGTTTTAACATTTTCTTTTAGATGTTGATATTTTAGTTGTAAATCAAAATGTTCAACTTCTAGTTTAGAAAGATGCTTGACCAAATTATCGTGATCATCCTGATCAATTTTCTCATTAAGTTTCGAATTAATCTTTTCAAGCTCAATGACACGATCATGGGAGACTTTCAGAGCAACAGATAGTTCATGAAATTGAGAGGCATTAATGGAGCAATTAGCATGTAAAACACATCTTGAGCAATACATTCCGAAATAAGATTCTCATTCAAGGTATGCAAGTTCTTCCTCTCAATCTCATTATATTTTAATGCTCGCTCATAGTCACTAACCTCAACTACCATTGCATCAAATTCCTTTTCCATTCCTTTAATATCCGAACTTATCCCCTTTTTAAGACTCTCAAAATGATCTTTTAGTAGTTTGAAGAAAGGCATGACCTCAGTTAGATAGCATTCTTTTGTTTGCTCAAAACCCCTTTCCCCTTCAGTTATCCCAGTGGGTGTGATCCTTTTCTTACAAGTTTTCTCAAAATCGACAAATAGTTGAAGAATAACATATTGACTGATTAAGGTCTTGCTTTTAGTGGCAATAGTCCTAGGAACTAAATGCATTGGTGTATTGGGAGGATACACAGTTGCTGAAGGCATTTTCCTAAAGGGAGGGTTCGTTTCAACAAGATTCTCTCGTTTTTGCTTATCTAAATCCTTTTTCCAGAACACTTGTTCGGGTGTTAACAACGTCTGAGGCTTAAATTTGTTTAAGGAGATCCAATTCTCCTTCTTGTAATCATGGGGTATGATAATTATTTTCTTCTCTTTACATATTGGATCATCTAACTTCTTGTTCATCCTTTCCCTAGTGACTTCATCAGATTTATTATCTTCCTCAGTGCACTCAGCTCAACTAGGTTTCTGTCTAGGTTTAAGGATTTCATTGCCATCATAGAGTACCTTATGAGCATTTCTAGCCTTTTTAATGACCTCTGGATTTGGTTCCTCAACCAGGGGAATGATATGCTTATCGCTTAAGACTCTATGCTTAGTGATCATGCGGGCAGTCTGAATGGTGTTCCCTTGTACGTACAACTTATTTTCAAGCTTGTTCTTCAAAGTTTTTAGATTAGAAAAATCATTCAAAAGTTTGGATTCCTTGGCATGAAATTCCTGCTTAAGCACTTTAACATTTTCTTGAAGTTCTTGTTTTTGCTTAGCAGTTTTTGAAAGTTTTTCTTGTAAGGAATTTAACTCTTGTTTTAACACTTCTTCTCTAAAATTACTTTTTCTAATAATTATACGCATTTGGTTATCCAACTCCTGCTCACGAGTATTTAGCTCAAACTTAGCACGTTGTTCATAAATGGTAAGTCGTTCTTTATAGGCATTAAGTTCAGAGATAACTGAATCATCAGGGGCACATGCAGTGTATTCATCACAGACATAATCATCATTGAATACAGGAGATACATCACTTGATACAATCACACTTTCACTTTGTTTCACATATTGATCATATAGGTCAACATTGATATTACCCATATTTTCAATATCTGACTCAATGATTTCAGTTGATTGTATTTCATTATGTATCTTTTGCACATCAACTTCATCATATAATTTTAATACCTCTGAGATGATTTTGTCTTTGGATGGTCCAGCTTGTGGTGAAGAAGAGACCTTAGGAGAGACCATTGGAGAAATGCTAGCCATGAAAATTGTTTGTGCAGTAGGTCCATCATCAACATCAGAGTCGTATGCATCACACTACTTGAAAGGCATTCTGATGATTGTGGCCTATCTCCTGAATTGGCCGCTCATCCACATCTGCATCATAGGTCTTGGCATTGCCCTCAGCAAGAAACAACAACTCCTCTTCATCCAAAGCAGCACCATTGTCCTGAGCTTGCACTAGCAGCATCTTATCCCTGAAGTATTCTGCATTTTGTGGACGTTTTGGAGATGTGCAGTTTCTAGCAATGTGTCCCTCTCCTCCACAGTTGTAACACTTGATCGTACTAACTTGTCCTTGATTTCCATTTCTTCCCCTATTCTGATTTGCCACATATTCTCTACCGACTCCACCTCTTCCTTGTTCGTACTGTCTTTCTTGAACTAGCTGCACCATGACTTTCCCATCTCCGACTAGAGCATGATTGTGAAGATTGGAAGCAGTTCTGATTTCATTGTTGGTGTGAAGACGGTTGGTATGTGGACTGAGAGTCAAGTTTTGTTTAACCATAAGGGCCAGTTGAGTAATGAAGTGTCCCACGGCTGCATCAGCATCAACTTGTTTGAATCTTGGATCAGGAATGAGTTTGTGATTGCCATCACCCATGGGTATAACTTGAGATGCTTTGGTGGTAATTCCAATGTTTGAGTAGAAAGTAGTTGAATCATTTGATGAGCTTGTCTCTCCCTGGTTAGTTTTGAACTGATCAAGAATCCTTTTTTCAAACTTAGCATGTCTTTCATTCTGGAGAAGAAAGGCATACAGTTGCTCATAGTTTGTGTTCTTCAGTCCTTTAGTGAGCTTCACAGATGTGACAAACATGTGCCATTCGGGATTCATGTTGTTTACAAACTTTGAATTCAACTGAATGTTAGGCATGGTTATTCTGATGTTCCTCATGTCATTCACAAGCTTATGGAATCTCACATAGTACTCATAGACACTCTCATCTGGTTTCATTTTGAAATGCTCAAATTCATCATATAATTGAGATTCTCTGTCTTCAACCATTAATTCAGAACCTGAGAGAAGCATCTTGACATTATCCCATACAGCCTTTACTTCAGTGTTGTGGTTGATAAGCTTGTATATGTCTTTTGGAAGACCTTGCAATATGATGTTAGAAGCCCTTATATCTGCATCGAATCTCTTCTTCTCCTTATCATTGAGCTCATCATACATCTTTGGTCTGTCCATTCCGTAAATCAATGTACCATCTTCAGCTGTATCAATTATGTCTCTAGTAGTCTCCACTCGATACGGTCCTTCATCAATCGATTTGAGAATGTTGACCCCATTTTCCTTTCCAAGAAAGTACAATCTGATTCTTTGAGCCCAAGAGTCGTAGTTAGTTCTGTCAAGCATAGGTGGACGAGTATCGACCTGCTGCTTGAACGTCCTCGGCAACAGTGGAGATGATAGTAGGAACGTTGGTAGACATGTTTCAAGCTCTACGGGGATTTACAATTCTTTGATTAAACCGGGAAATTGATTCTTTCACGGGATTTTACTAAACCAAAAGAACAACCGTAAGAATGTATCACGAAGAAGTAACAAGCCTAAATGAACAAGTAGCTAACCACACAACTCGCTTAATTACCAACTCGCTTAATCAATCAACTCGCTAAATAGCCAAGTCGCATTAGCATCAACTCGCAACACTGTCAACACGCTTAATGAATCAAGTCGCTGAATAGCCAACTCGCTTTAGTATCAACTCGCAACACGCTTGAACACCAAGTCGCTTAATTTAACTCGCTAGCTTTACAACTCGCTTAATAGCTAAGTCGCTTTAGATATCAAGTCGCTTAAAGAAACAACTCGCTTAGAACCCAAGTCGCATAAAAATCAACTCGCTAAACAGCCAAGTCGCATGTACCAACTCGCATCCAATAACAAAGCAACTCGCTTTGAAGAAAAAGCTATCCGAGACACAACTCGCTTCGTACAAACTTGAAAAATAACCACTTTATCAATCAAAAACAACCAAACCACAATGATTTAAGCCTTCCAATTCAAAACATAAACACATATGATGATCCTAAACACAAAAGTACAAGCAAAATTCAAACTTTAACACTAGAATTTGTCCAAATGAATCAAACTCTCCTAAACCTTTAATACCCCAAAAACCTTATGAAATCCACCAAAATAAAAAGCATGAAAGATGAGTGATCAAACCATGGCTCTTGATACCAATTGTTAGATATAGGATTTCACAAACACACTAAACCATAACCATGTGGGGCGTACAAAAGAGTTTAGAGAGAGAAAGTTCTAGTGAGAGAAAGGAAGAGAGTTGGGAACTATGTGAAACAAAGAAAAATGGTATTGAAGCTCCAACCCTCTACCTTGGGAGGTAGAGGGTATTTATAGTTTCTTACAAACAAACGCCACCTACGGGCTGTGGATCAGGCATACAGTGGGTAAAGGCCCGTTCGTCCTCCACGGTGTTACTTAACTAAATACTACTTAACATAAAATAACTACGACTACGAGCTTTCTAATGATTACATATACTTGAGGTGACCGACTCTTTAATACCTGGAATTTCTAATTCCTAACAGATTGTACTTTTGTGTTTAGGATCATCATATGTGTTTAGGTTTTGAATTGGAAGGCTTAAATCATTGTGGTTTGGTTGTTATTGATTGAAAAAGTGGTTGTTATTTAAAAGAGTACGAAGCGAGTTGCGCCACGGTGTTGCATTTCTTGGAAGCGAGTTGCTTTATTATTGAAAGCGAGTTGGTATAAGCGACTTGGCTATTAAGCGAGTTGTATTAGCAGCGAGTTGATATATGCGACTTGGTTACTAAGCGAGTTGTTTCTTCAAGCGACTTGAGTTTTAAAGCGACTTAGCTATTAAGCGAGTTGTTTCTTTAAGCGAGTTGAGTTTTAAGCGACTTGTCTTTTAAGCGAGTTGACTGTTCAGCGAGTTGATACCAAAGCGAGTTGACTGTTTAGCTACTTGTCTATTGAGACTTTTCACTTCTTCGTGCTACATTTTTACGGTTGTTCTTTTGGTTTAGTAAAATCCCGTGAAAGAATCAATTTCCCGGTTTAATCAAAGAATAGTAAAATACCGTAGAACTTGTAATCATGTCAAACAACGTGCCTACTATCGTTTCTTCTGTAGCTGAGGACGTTCAAGCACCTGGATCAGATACTTGTCCACCTATGCTTGACAGAACTGATTATGACTCATGGGCTCAAAGAATCAGGTTGTACTATTTGGGATAGGAAAATGGGGTCAGCATTCTCAAATCAATTGATGAAGGACCTTATCAGATTGAGACTACAAGAGACATAATTGATACTGCTGTAGATGGAACAATGATCTTTGGATTGGACAGACCAAAGACGTATGATGAGCTCAGTTATAAGGAGAAAAAGAGATTCGATGCTGATATCAGGGCTTCAAACATTATACTTCAAGGTCTTTCAAAAGATATCTACAAGCTTATCAATCACAACACTGAAGCCAAGGCAGTTTGGGATAATGTCAAGATGCTTCTCTCGGGTTCTGAATTGACTAAGGAAGACAAATAATCACAGCTGTATGATGAATTTGAGCACTTTCGATGCAATTATGGGTTATGGAGACTATGTTGTCGGTGATAGTGTTATCTCCAGAAGAAAGTGTCTATGAATATTACGTGAGATTCCACAAGCTTGTGAATGATATGAGGAATATCAAAATGACCATGCCAAATATTCAGCTGAATTCAAAGTTTGTGAACAACATGAATCCCGAATGGCACAAATTTGTCACCTCTGTGAAGCTAACCAAAGGATTAAAGAACACCAACTATGAGCAACTGTATGCCTTCCTTCTTTAGAATGAGAGACATGCTATGTTTGAACGAAGGATTCTTGAACAGTTCAAAACTAACCAGGGAGAAACAAGCTCTTCAAATGATTCAACAGCCTTTTACACAAATGTTGGAATTACCACCAAAGCTTCTCAAGTCGTACCCACGGGTAATGGTAACTACAAACTCATCCCTGATCCAGCATATAAGCCTCCAGACCCGAACACATTCATGGAAAACTTCATCAATCAACTATCTCTCATGGTTAGTCAAAATCTGAATACCATTCCTCACACCAACAATAACCTCAGAACAGCATCCAACCCACACAATCAAGCTACTGTCAGAGATGGAAAGGTTATGGTGCAACCAGTTCAAGGTAGGCAGTATGAACAAGGAAGAAGTGGGGTAGGTGGAGGGTATGTGGCTAATCAAAATCGTAGGAGAAATGCCAATCAGGGACAAGTGAAGCCAATTAAGTGCTACAACTGTGGTGGTGATGGACACATTGCAAGGAACTGCACATCTCCAAAATGCCCTCAAAATGCTGAGTACTTCAGGGACAAGATGCTGCTGGTACAAGCTTAGGATAATGGAGCTATTTTGGTTGAAGAGGAATTGTTGTTTCTTGCTGAGGGTAATGCCAAAACTTATGATGCTGATGTGGATGAACAACCAGTACAGGGTATGGGTCAGAACAATCCAAATGCATTTCAAGTAGCTGACTGTGATGCTTATGATTCGGATGTGGATGATGAATCAACTGCCCAGACAATCTTCATGGCTAGCATTTCTCCAATGGTTTCTCCAAAGGTTTCATCATCAAAGCAAGCGGGTCCATCCAAAGAATCAATCATCTTAGAGGTATTAAAATTATATGATGAAGTTGATGAGCAAAAGATACATGACAAAGTCCAATCACACGAAACTTGTGAAACAGATATTGTTAATATGGGTAATAGTAATATTGTCCCATATGATCAATATGTGATCCAAAGTGAAAGTGTGATTGAACCAAGTGATGCATCTTCTGCAGTCAATGATGACTATGTTTTTAATGAATACACTCCTTGTGCCCCTGATGATTATGTTATCTCTGAACTTAATGCCTATAAAGAACAAGTTGCCATTTATGAAAAACGCGCTAAGTTTGAGTTAACCACTCGTGAGCAGGAAATGGATGACCAAATGCGTACTATTATTAGAAAAAGTAGCTTTAGGGAAGAAATACTAAAACAAGAGCTAGATTCCTTTAAAGAAAAGCTTAATAAAACCGCTAAGCAAAAACAAGTACTTCAACAAAATGTGAAAGCGCTGAAGCAGGAATTTAATGCTAAGGAATCAAAACTTTTAAATGAATTTTCCAACCTAAAAACTTTGAAAAAAAAACTTGAAAACAAATTGTATATACAAGGAAACACCATTCAGACTGCTCACATGATCACTAAACATAGAGTTCTAAGTGACAAACATAGTGTTGCATTAGTTGATGAACCAAACCCTGAGGCTTGTAAGAAAGCTAGAGAAGCGCAGAAGGTAATTTATGATGGCAATGAAATCCTTAAGCCTAGACAGAAACCTAGTTGAGAATACTGAGGAAAATAGGCAGTTAGAAGAAGTCACTAGAAAGAAATTGGATGAAAAACTTAAGAGCCCTTCATGCATAGAAAAGAATATCAGTTATAAAACACCCAACTTTGCTAAAGATAATTGGATTGCATTTAACAAGTTTAGACCTCAAACACAGCTAACCCCTGAACAAGTGTTCTGGAAAAAGGATATGGACATGAAAAAAGCTGATGAGTTTGTTGAACAGAATCCCCCATGTAAGAGAATGCTTCCTGCCACTGTATATCCCCCCAATACACCAATGCATTTAGTCCCTAGATCTATTCCCACTAAGAGCAAGACCTTAATCAGTCAGTATGTCATTTATCAATTATTTTTTGATTTTGAGAAGACGTGTAAGAAAAGGATCACACCTACTGGGATAACTGAAGGGGAGAGGGGTTTTGAGCAAACTAAAGAATGCTATTTAACTGAGGTCATGCCTTTCTTTAAACAATTAAAAGGTCAATTTGAGAGTCTTAAAAAGGGGATAGATTCAGATATTAAAGAAATGGAAAAGGAATTTGATGCAATGATAGTTGAGGTCAATAACTATGAGCGAGAATTAAAATATAATGAGATTGAGAGGAAAAACTTGCATACCTTAAATGAGAATCTGATTTCTGAATGTATCACTCAAGATGTGTTTTACACTGCCACAAATTGTTCAATTAATGCATCTCAATTTCATGAATTATCTGTTGCTCTGAAAGTCTCCCATGATCGTGTCATTGAGCTTAAGAAAACTAACTCTAAATTCCATGAAAAATTTGAACGGGATGATCATGATAACCTTGTGAAACAGTTTTCTAAATTGGAAGTTGAGAATCTTGCTTTGCAATTAAAATATCAACATCTAAAAGAAAATGTTAAAACCTCAAATATCAAGATATCCTTGGATGCTCCTGAATTTGATGCAGTTTTTGAAATCAACAAACGTGATGAACAGATTCGAGCTCATTGTAACACAATCAGAAAAATGAGAACCCAAATTTCATAATTAAAGGGTGAAAAGAACAATGTGACAGGCTCCCAAATGCCTCCTCCTTTAGATTCTCAAAGTTCTCAGAGTTTTCATCTTCAAAACTTGGTTAACGTTCTACAAAAGGAAAATGAGAATTTTCTAGAAGAAAATGAAAAGGTGAAACAACACTTTAAAGAGTTATATGATTCAGTGAAAGTCACTCGTGACAAAAACAACGAAATAATAACATCTTTACAAAAAGAATTTGAGAATCTGAGGAGTCAGGTAAAAGGGAAAATGCCACTTGTCTTTAATGAGAATGTTGCATCAAAGTTATTTGCAGACTGCAAATATCTTCTGTTAAATACATCCCTCCTCATCTTAGAAATAACGAACTTGCATTTCATAACTATCTCGCTCACCTTAAGGATAGTCTAGAATGTCTCCGTGAGATTGTAGAAGAGGATTTCATAAATAAGCCACTTGATAGAGAAATTAGGTTTGCTTGAATTCAGGCCAAACGATCTCAGGAGCTACTAGAATGTTTAAGAGCCACTTGTCCTAAATCCTTAGGTGCGAAAGATAAAGCTGTGATGCCTTGTTCTATGCCTAGTGCCAAGTATGCAACCTATTTTATGCCCAATATTAAGAAAGTGAACTCTAGAATACCTTCAATTAGCTCAGATCCCTGCACGTCTAATTCAGGAATGCAAAAGGTAGCCCAACCAACTAATGTTCCCATAATTCCCTCTACAGGAGTAATCAGTGACACAAAAGCAAGCGGGTCAAAGCCTCCAGGCAATACAATGCAAGATAGGACCTCGCAAGCTAAGAATGTGCAATGGAAGAAAGTAGAAGATCACCCTAGGAACATTAAGTTTGAGTTGAATAAAACGAATCGTGTTGATTCTAGTATTAGCTATAAGCGTACTGTAATTAATTCGAATTCTGCTACTTTTGGCAAAACATGTAATGATGATTGTTTGGTTTCTGTTACTAATCATGAATGTGGTGTGAATGAGTTAATTAATACTACTAAATGCCCTGTTAAGGTAGTGAATACAAAAAATCAAGCTAAGAAGGCTAGAAAGCAATGGCGAAAGAAGGTTAGAAAACATTGGAAACCCACAGGAAGGAAATTTAGTAACATAGGTTATCAGCGGATACCTACAGACCGCAAATTCAATCTTAATGAGATGTGCCCTAAATTATCTAGATCAATGCCCATTAGGAAATGGATGCCTACTGATAGAACTATTCCTTTAAGAAGTGAACATACTTTGAGTAGGACAAATACGGACACTAGCATTACATCTATCCCTGATGATTCCATTGTTTCTACTTCTGATGTGGGTGTCCCAATCACTGTTACTAACCAAATGGAACCCATTCTTGCATGGGGATCCCAATTATCCAGTTATCCATTCTTGTCTGTGTTCAATTGCAGATCGTTTAAATCGTTCTGTGGTACCTGGACTCAGGCTGTTTCAAGCATATGACTGGAGACCGGTCGAGGCTCATGAACTTCGTGAGTAAATTTATCGGGACTGTTAGATTCGGGAATGATCATTTCGATGCAATTATGGGTTATGGAGACTATGTTGTCGGTGATAGTGTTATCTCCAGAAGAAAGTGTCTATGAATATTACGTGAGATTCCACAAGCTTGTGAATGATATGAGGAATATCAAAATGACCATGCCAAATATTCAGCTGAATTCAAAGTTTGTGAACAACATGAATCCCGAATGGCACAAATTTGTCACCTCTGTGAAGCTAACCAAAGGATTGAAGAACACCAACTATGAGCAACTGTATGCCTTCCTTCTTCAGAATGAGAGACATGCTATGTTTGAACGAAGGATTCTTGAACAGTTAAAAACTAACCAGGGAGAAACAAGCTCTTCAAATGATTCAACAGCCTTTTACACAAATGTTGGAATTACCACCAAAGCTTCTCAAGTCGTACCCACGGGTAATGGTAACTACAAACTCATCCCTAATCCAGCATATAAGCCTCCAGACCCGAACACATTCATGGAAAACTTCATCAATCAACTATCTCTCATGGTTAGTCAAAATCTGAATACCATTCCTCACACCAACAATAACCTCAGAACATCATCCAACCCACACAATCAAGCTACTGTCAAAGATGGAAAGGTTATGGTGCAACCAGTTCAAGGTAGGCAGTATGAACAAGGAAGAGGTGGGGTAGGTGGAGGGTATGTGGCTAATCAAAATCGTGGGAGAAATGCCAATCAGGGACAAGTGAAGCCAATTAAGTGCTACAACTGTGGTGGTGATGGACACATTGCAAGGAACTGCACATCTCCAAAATGCCCTCAAAATGCTGAGTACTTCAGGGACAAGATGCTGCTGGTACAAGCTTAGGATAATGGAGTTGTTTTGGATAAAGAGGAATTGCTGTTTCTTGCTGAGGGAAATGCCAAAACTTATGATGCTGATGTGGATGAACAACCAGTACAGGGTATGGGTCAGAACAATCCAAATGCATTTCAAGTAGCTGACTGTGATGCTTATGATTCGGATGTGGATGATGAATCAACTGCCCAGACAATCTTCATGGCTAGCATTTCTCCAATGGTTTCTCCAAAGGTTTCATCATCAAAGCAAGCGGGTCCATCCAAAGAATCAATCATCTCAGAGGTATTAAAATTATATGATGAAGTTGATGAGCAAAAGATACATGACAAAGTCCAATCACACGAAACTTGTGAAACAGATATTGTTAATATGGGTAATAGTAATATTGTCCCATATGATCAATATGTGATCCAAAGTGAAAGTGTGATTGAGCCAAGTGATGCATCTTCTGCAGTCAATGATGACTATGTTTTTAATGAATACACTCCTTGTGCCCCTGATGATTATGTTATCTCTGAACTTAATGCCTATAAAGAACAAGTTGCCATTTATGAACAACGCGCTAACTTTGAGTTAACCACTCGTGAGCAGGAAATGGATGACCAAATGCGTACTATTATTAGAAAAAGTAGCTTTAGGGAAGAAATACTAAAACAAGAGCTAGATTCCTTTAAAGAAAGCTTAATAAAACCACTAAGCAAAAACAAGTACTTCAACAAAATGTGAAAGCGCTGAAGCAGGAATTTAATGCTAAGGAATCAAAACTTTTAAATGAATTTTCCAACCTAAAAACTTTGAAAAAAAAACTTGAAAACAAATTGTATATACAAGGAAACACCATTCAGACTGCTCACATGATCACTAAACATAGAGTTCTAAGTGACAAACATAGTGTTGCATTAGTTGATGAACCAAACCCTGAGGCCTGTAAGAAAGCTAGAGAAGCACAGAAGGTAATTTATGATGGCAATGAAATCCTTAAGCCTAGACAGAAACCTAGTTGCGCTGAGAATACTGAGGAAAATAGGCAGTTAGAAGAAGTCACTAGAAAGAAATTGGATGAAAAACTTAAGAGCCCTTCATGCATAGAAAAGAATATCAGTTATAAAACACCCAACTTTGCTAAAGATAATTGGATTGCATTTAACAAGTTTAGACCTCAAACACAGCTGACCCCTGAACAAGTGTTCTGGAAAAAGGATATGGACATGAAAAAGCTGATGAGTTTGTTGAACAGAATCCCCCATGTAAGAGAATGCTTCCTGCCACTGTATATCCCCCCAATACACCAATGCATTTAGTCCCTAGATCTATTCCCACTAAGAGCAAGACCTTAATCAGTCAGTATGTCATTTATCAATTATTTTTTGATTTTGAGAAGACGTGTAAGAAAAGGATCACACCTACTGGGATAACTGAAGGGGAGAGGGTTTTGAGCAAACTAAAGAATGCTATTTAACCGAGGTCATGCCTTTCTTTAAACAATTAAAAGGTCAATTTGAGAGTCTTAAAAAGGGGATAGATTTAGATATTAAAGAAATGGAAAAGGAATTTGATGCAATGATAGTTGAGGTCAATAACTATGAGCGAGAATTAAAATATAATGAGATTGAGAGGAAAAACTTGCGTACCTTAAATGAGAATCGATTTGAATGTATCACTCAAGATGTGTTTTACACTGCCACAAATTGTTCAATTAATGCATCTCAATTTCATGAATTATCTGTTGCTCTGAAAGTCTCCCATGATCGTGTCATTGAGCTTAAGAAAACTAACTCTAAATTCCATGAAAAATTTGAACGGGATGATCATGATAACCTTGTGAAACAGTTTTCTAAATTGGAAGTTGAGCATCTTGCTTTGCAATTAAAATATCAACATCTAAAAGAAAATGTTAAAACCTCAAATATCAAGATATCCTTGGATGCTCCTGAATTTGATGCAGTTTTTGAAATCAACAAACGTGATGAACAGATTCGAGCTCATTGTAACACGATCAGAAAAATGAGAACCCAAATTTCATAATTAAAGGGTGAAAAGAACAATGTGACAGGCTCCCAAATGCCTCCTCCTTTAGATTCTCAAAGTTCTCAGAGTTTTCATCTTCAAAACTTGGTTAACGTTCTACAAAAGGAAAATGAGAATTTTCTAGAAGAAAATGAAAAGGTGAAACAACACTTTAAAGAGTTATATGATTCAGTGAAAGTCACTCGTGACAAAAACAACGAAATAATAACATCTTTACAAAAAGAAATTGAGAATCTGAGGAGTCAGGTAAAAGGGAAAATGCCACTTGTCTTTAATGAGAATGTTGCATCAAAGTCATCTGCAGACTGCAAATATACTGTGACTATTAAATACATCCCTCCTCATCTTAGAAATAACGAACTTGCATTTCATAACTATCTCGCTCACCTTAAGGATAGTCTAGAATGTCTCCGTGAGATTTTAGAAGAGGATTTCATAAATAAGCCACTTGATAGAGAAATTAAGTTTGCTTGCATTCAGGCCAAACGATCTCAGGAGCTACTAGAATGTTTAAGAGCCACTTGTCCTAAATCCTTAGGTTTCTTAATATTGGGCAAAAAATAGGTTGCATACTTGGCACTAGGCATAGAACAAGGCATCACAGCTTTACCTTCAATTAGCTCAGATCCCTGCACGTCTAATTCAGGAATGCAAAAGGTAGCCCAACCAACTAATGTTCCCATAATTCCCTCTAGGCAAAAGCAATGCAAGATAGGACCTCGCAAGCTAAGAATGTGCAATGGAAGAAAGTAGAAGATCACCCTAGGAACATTAAGTTTGAGTTGAATAAAACGAATCGTGTTGATTCTAGTATTAGCTATAAGCGTACTGTAATTAATTCGAATTCTGCTACTTTTGGCAAAACATGTAATGATGATTGTTTGGTTTTTGTTACTAATCATGAATGTGGTGTGAATGAGTTAATTAATACTACTAAATGCCCTGTTAAGGTAGTGAATACAAAAAATCAAGCTAAGAAGGCTAGAAAGCAATGGCGAAAGAAGGTTAGAAAACATTGGAAACCCACAGGAAGGAAATTTAGTAACATAGGTTATCAGTGGATACCTACTGGCCGCAAATTCAATCTTAATGAGATGTGCCCTAAATTATCTAGATCAATGCCCATTAAGAAATGGATGCCTACTGATAGAACTATTCCTTTAAGAAGTGAACATACTTTGAGTAGGACAAATACGGACACTAGCATTGCATCTATCCCTGATGATTCCATTGTTTCTACTTCCGATGTGGGTGTTCCAATCACTGTTACTAACCAAATGGAACCCATTCTTGCATGGGGATCCCAATTATCCAGTTATCCATTCTTGTCTGTGTTCAATTGCAGATCGTTTAAATCGTTCTGTGGTACCTAGACTCAAGCTGTTTCAAGCATATGACTGGAGACCGGTCGAGGCTCATGAACTTCGTGAGTAAATTTATCGGGACTGTTAGATTCGGGAATGATCATTTCGATGCAATTATGGGTTACGGAGACTATGTTGTCGGTGATAGTGTTATCTCCAGGGTATATTACGTTGAAGGTCTTGGTCATAACTTATTCTCTGTCGGTCAATTCTGTGATTCTGATCTAGAAGTGGCCCTCAGAAAACATACTTGTTTCGTTAGAGAACTTGATGGTAAAGAACTTTTAAGAGGAACACGTGGTTCAAATCTATACACCATCTCTATCGAAGATATGAAGAAGTCTTCTCCAATTTGCTTGTTGTCAAAGGCTTCGAAAACAAAGTCATGGTTATGGCATCGTCGTCTCAATCACTTGAACTTCGGCACCATAAATGATCTCTCCAGAAAGGACTTATTTGTAGGCTTACCTACACTAAAGTATGAAAAGGATCATCTTTGTTCATCATGCCAATTGGGAAAAAGCAAGAAGTATGCCCACAAACCCAAACCTACAAACTCAGTTATAGAAGTTCTTCATACCATTCACATGGATTTATGTGGACCCATGAGAATGCAGAATATCTTTGGGAAGAAATATGTGTTAGTTGTGGTTGATGATTACTCTCGATTTTCTTGGGTTAAGTTCTTAAGGACAAAGGATGAAACTCCAGATATCATCATCAAACTTATCAAACAGTTGCAGGTTCGACTTAACAAAACTATCAGAATCATCCGAACAGACAATGGAACTGAGTTTGTTAATAAACAACTTAGTGAGTTTTATAAAAGTGTTGGAATCAGTCATCAAAGAAGTGTTCCACGAACTCCTCAATAGAACGGTGTAGTTGAAAGACGAAATCAAACTCTTGTGGAAGCCGCTAGAACAATGCTGATTTACTCAAAGGTTCCAATGTTTCTCTGGGCTGAAGCCATTGCCACTGCATGCTATACTCAAAATCGATCCCTTATTCACACTTCTCATGGAAAAACTCCATATGAACTTGTCCACAATCGAAAACCTAATATGTCATTCCTTCGTGTGTTTGGTGCATTGTGTTATCCAACTAATGAGGGCTAAGACTTAGGCAAACTTAAAGCTAAAGCGAACATTCGAGTATTTGTAGGATATGCACCAAGCAGAAAAGGATACCGAATCTACAACAAAAGAACCCGAAATATCATGGAAACAATTCATGTTACGTTCGATGAGCTGACCTGTCAAATGGCTCCAGGACAACCCAGTTCTGGACCCGCATCATCAAGTAGTCCCATCAGTTCTACTCTTGTATTCGATTCTTCGCTAGCAACTCCTTATGCACCTCCTTCAGAAGATGACTTGAAGAAACTGTTTGATCCAATGTTTGATGAACACTATGAGCCAACTGCTAATGATATGTCAATTCCATCAACAGAGGTTGCTCCTATCTCTGTCAATGAAGTTAATCCTTCAGTTTCTATGTCGTTAAGTCAAGAAGCGCCTGCTGCTGATCACTCTGTCTCATCAACAAATCATCACTCATCGAGTGTACAACATGGAATTGTTTCTGGCACCCTTGATGGAGAGAATCCCTTTGCTACTCCTGAAGATGCCCCATTTGAAAACATATTTGCTCCTGAATCATCATCAGAACCATCTTCATCAGGAGAAACCGACTCTGCTACGTCAGTTCCTCAACAACAACCACACGAACACCTTAGAAAATGGACACATGATCATCCATTGGACAACATCATTGGAAATCCCTCTCATCCTGTATCCACTCGCAAACAACTTGCAACTGATGCCTTATGGTGCTTCTTCAACTCTGTACTATCCAAGGTCGAACCAAAAGATGTTAAAACTGCAATGAATGAAGACAGATGGTTCAATGCCATGCAAGAAGAAATTCATGACTTTGATCGACTAGATGTATGGGAATTAGTACCTGCCCCTGACTGTGCTATGATCATTGCTCTAAAGTGGATCTTCAAAGTAAAACTAGATGAGCATGGTGATGTTTTAAAGAACAAGGCTCGATTGGTTGCAAAAGGATACCGTCAAGAGGAAGGTATTGACTTTGAAGAATAATTTGCTCTAGTGGCACGCATCGAGGCAATCAGAATCTTCCTGGCTAATGCTGCAAGTAAGAATATGATTGTCTACCAGATGGATGTAAAGACGGCTTTTCTTAACGGAGATCTTAAAGAAGTCGTATACGTCAGCCAACCGGAAGGTTTTGTGAATCCAGAGCATCCTACTCATGTCTATCGCTTGAAGAAGGCTCTTTACGGCTTGAAGCAAGCTCCAAAGGGCATGGTATGATACGCTATCAAATTTTCTTCTATCTACTGGATTCAGCAAAGGAGCAGTTGATCCGACATTGTTCACCTGAAAGTCAGGCAAACATTTAATTCACATTCAAATTTATGTTGATGATATTATCTTTGCCTCGATTGACCCCAATGAATGTGACCGTTTTTCAAAGGAGATGGGCTCCAAATATCAAATGTCAATGATGGGACAAATGTCATTTTTCTTGGGATACAAATTTCACAAAGTCCCGGAGGCATTTTTATTAATCAATCTAAATATGCAAATGAAATTTTAAAGAAATTTAGATTTGACACTTGTGACACTGTTGACACTCCCATGATAGAGCGTACTAAACTGGATGAGGACCACTCAGGGATCATGATAGACCAAACGAAATATTGTAGTATGATTGGATCCCTTATGTACCTCACAGCCAGTAGACCAGACATTCTGTTCGCTGTTTGCATGTGTGCTAGATATCAGGCTAAGCCTACCAAAAAGCACCTTGAAGCGGTTAAACGGGTCTTTCGGTATCTCCAAGGAACCATCAATATGGGACTTTGGTACCCGAAGGACACCCGTATGTCACTAACAGCCTATGCAGATGCTGACCATGCAGGATGTCAAGATACACGTCGAAGTACGTCTGGAGGTGCTCAGTTTTTGGGTGATAAGCTTGTGATTTGGTCTTCAAAGAAACAAATTAGTACTTCTATATCCTCTACAGAGGCTGAATACATAGCCATGTCATCTTGTTGTGCTCAAATCCTATGGATGAGATCCCAATTATCTGACTATGGCTTTGAATTCAACAAAATCCCTCTGTATTGTGATAACAAAAGTTCCATTGCTCTCTTTTGCAACAACGTTCAACATTCAAGAGCAAAGCACATCGACATTCGACATCATTTCATTTGGGAACAAGTGGAAAAAGGTGTGGTAGAACTCTATTTTGTGAGGTCTGAATACCAGTTAGCAGACATCTTCATCAAAGCTCTTCCTAGAGAACGTTTTGAGTTTATCCTTCCACGACTTGGTCTAAAGAGTCTACAACCGGAAACACTCAAACGTCTTCAAGAGGAAGACGAGGTGTAAAGGTCTTTCTTCATCTATCTCTTGTATATATTTATTAAAAAAAATACAAAATTTCAAAACCCACAAAAGAAAATATAAAAATATAAAATTTTCAAAAATCCATAAAAATTTGAAAATCTTGAAAATTATCAAAAAATATTGTTATTTTGTCTTGTTTTTTATTTTTATTATTTTTGTTATTCGATATCATCTACGAACTTTGTGTTGACATTCAAAGAATGTCACGGGTTTTTAGATGCTCTTCGAATGTACATAATTTGCTTAAAAAAAAAAAAAAAAAAAAAGCGGAGAAAAATGGTGGTTTATTGTCATTTCAGGCAGTAACCCGTTTTAAAAGGAAAGATCAGAGCCATGCTTAATCTTATTTTTCAAATCTCATGCTCTGATTCTTAAAAAAAATACTTGTCACCAAAAAGACAAATGTTCTCTTTCCAAATATTTTTTCGTCTAAAGATTCTTCTGAATTTTTTTTTGCCATTTAATGAAAAGAAAATTGCTTTGAAAATAACTCGTACTCTATTATTCTTGTAAATCATCTGTGCTTATCATCTGTCAATATCTCTATCTCTCAATCAACAACTTGTGTCATTGATTGAGGGGGAGAATGATTTTAATCGAATTAAAAAGAGTATTTTTAAACAATTGGCACGTAAACGAGCAAGGTCGTCTTTTGGATAATCAAAATAAACAATGTTTTATACAAGTGGTTCAAGACCTTTGCTAATGTTATGTTTTCAAAAGATATTCATGCATGTTTAAACAATGTGTGCAAAGTCTCATATTTGATCCTTATCGGTTAAATGTTTTAATCTGATAACTCGATAATTGGTTTTATAAGTGTTTAGCAAACTCTCCACCATTCATGTGCCAAACGATTTTAAATTTTCCATGCACATGTTAAGGGGGAGCATCTATTTTTTAAACCAAAAAGGATTGAAACGTGATTAATTTGTTTTAAAGTGCAGGTTTTCCCTTATATGTGCAAAACTCATTCAAATCTCGATGCACATATTGAGGGGGAGCAATCTTTATTGAAAACCACATTCTTTCCCGAAAATATCTTTAACTGTATGTGAATCACTGATTTTTGATCGGGAAAGTAATGTCGATATTTTTAAAAAATATCTATCAAAAGAAGTGAATTATTCCTCTTGCCTCCATGGGCTAAAATGATTTCAAACATATGTTGCACATGTTGAGGGGGAGCCGTTTTCTAAAATATCAAAAACGATTCAGGTACAAAATGATTTGATAATATATCACAAGTACTTGGATTGATTTTCAAAATGGTTTTCAATTGGTTCCAACGGCTGATGAACAATACCAAAAGACCGACCAATTTATTTTATGCATGGTGTTATAAGGATGGTTAGGTTAGGTATTTGTTCCCACGATCCCGCCAGAGCCGGAGGGATCTACCCAGGGACAATCCACTAGATAGTGTAGAAGTCCTTAGGTATGATGAAGAAAGGAGAAAAATGAGAATATGGGAAGAGTGCCGACTGAGATAGAGCTAGAACTGGAATAAACCCAACAAGGTTCTAGTAATGAAGTCTGGGTAAGCACTGAAGGGGTTGAAGAATGAAAAAGAAATGAAATGAGAAAAGGGTGAAAATAAATAGCCCTCCAATAATTCAACCATAGGGCAGATACCGGGTTCAATACATATGCTATTGGTGTTCACTAAGGTATCACTGCTATTGAAGACAAGACATCATGGACCCAGTGATGCATTGCACTACATCTTCCCAAGCTACTCAAGTTCCTCTTAAAAGGACTTGTTTCATTCTCACGGGGAACCGACATAATCTATCGACTTTCTCTTAGAGATTGTTGATATTGAAGAAGGAGATCCTCTCCCTAGTCTCCGGCATAGGAACCAAATGTGAAAAATTGAGTCTAGAGCCTCGAGATCATCAATAAATATCATTAAGGACACAATCAATGAAGACTCTCTGTTTCACACAATTTGGAAAGAGAGAATATACTTTTAGAGTCCTACGCATTATCCTTGTGGTTTTGCCAGAACATCTGAGTGATATGCTATCATATTCACAATGAAGATGGAAAGCCTTCTAGAGCCAACATCAAACAAGCTCTTGGTAGGTGGCATGTGAAGATCTATCCAATAGATCAACCATGTGACAACTGAACAGAAACAATGGGGCGATTCAAATTTTTGAATCAATCCTGGTTCAGGTTATGGATTGACGGATACCTTTGAAAAATCGGTCGTTGTGTTTAAAACTCTTTTTTTCTAACACATCGACTGTGTATTAATATTTCAAAAATAAAAGGTGTTTATGATTGATAATTGATTTTCTTTAAAACCTTCGTTGTATTGCAAAAACATTTTATTTTGAGCAGTACACGATTGTTTTTCAAATCTCTTTTCATCAATCAGTGAATCTCAAAATTCGTTGGTTCACTCACTCTGTGTTGTCTTCTTTGAGACGTTCCGGTTTGAGAACAGCTTGAGCAGCTGCGAAACCCTGTCAAGGAAATTCTTCGGAATTATACCTGATCACAGGAAGTACTTGTACTGATCAACGGGGAACCGTGGGCCGTGTACCTCAATTCAACAAAAGTGATCAAAGACACTTTTGTGCGCTTTATTGCTAACTGTTTTATGCAGGTACACCCTGACGTTTGCAGCTGATCAGAATGGAGAGGTCAATCCATAGCCGCATGCTCACAAAACACATTCATTTCCAAATAAATCATGATTAGTGCATCAATGTCTCTGATATTTTTCACTCCATGCTTCTACTACGCTGCTGCAAATATCATGAATCATCTAAAGCTTCCGCTACTCTGATAAGAAGAAGTCATGATCCAGAATGTGAGCATGTCGGTCCAAAAGTCACAACTTCACATGATGGCAACACAACAATGGATGAGTCAGAGATATATGGTAGCTGATGATCTCAAAGCTGGCTCAAAACTCATTATCACGTGGATCAGTTAAAGACCTCCACTTGAATTATTCATACATGGATAATATGAAAAATCAAAGACTACGAGCTACTGAGCAAAGAACTTAAACAAGAATTCAAGAACAATCTCAATGTAATATCTGTTTGTATTCTATGTAAATTGAGGTGACCTCCCTTAGGGGGAGATTGTTAGGAATTAGAATATTCAGTCGTTAAAGTGTCGGTCACATCAAGTATATGTATTCGTTAGAAAGCTCGTAGTCGTAGTCATGTTATGTTGGTAAGTAGTTAGTTAAGTAATATCGTGGAGGACGGACGGGTCTTTACCCACTGTATGCCTGATCCATAGCCCGTAGGTGGCGTTTGTTTGTAAGACACTATAAATACCCTCTACCTCCCAAGGTAGAGGGTTGGAGCTTTCAATACCATTTTTCTTTGTTTCACATAATTCCCAACTCTCTTCCCTTTCTCTCTCTAACTTTCTCTCTCTAAACATTGTGAACGCCCCATATGGTTTGTGCTTTTATGTGTTTGAGAAATACTATATCTTACAAACCTAAACCGAACTTTGGCTGTCGTGGGCAGTATCTTTGGGTTCCATACCCTATTTTACAACAAGATAAGTGATTTACTTCATTAATTCAATTATGTCTTCAATTGTTTGTGTGTATGCTTGCATGTTTTCCATTTCCGGCTAATTTGTGTGTTTGCTTAGATCTATGAAACCTATGTATTGAATATTGATTGGTTGTCTCTTATCTTAATTGTGATTGACCTAGTATTGCGATAGGTCATTCATTGTGTTTTTAATGCTTGAGTAATCTTTGTGAACATTAGTTTATAATCACCTAGAGTTATTGTAGGCTAAACATCCAAAGGTAACCTTAGAGTTAGTTTATGATTCCTAGAGATTTCGTAGGCAATAACCTTAAGGTAGTCTTAAAGAGTTAGGGAAAAACACATACCCTACGACCTTAGAAGACACAACGCGTTAAGAATAAGGACGTGACAATTCAACCATCAATAGGAGATAACTAGGGAGTAATAGCATCTAGGTAAACACATCTTTAAATCATCATACGAGCACACAACAATAACATAGACTACACTCACCTTAGATTAGATAATTAGATAAGTAGAGTAATCGGTAGAAATACAAACCCCCAAATCCAATACCCCGAGATTCGTAATTTCAATTTTCTAAAAAATATAAAAAAGATAAAAAATAATCTTCCTAAACCCCAACCTTAGCGTAGTAATTTCTCACTAGCATTCCTATTCCCCTAGAGAACGATATCAATTTCTGAGGCTTACCCTAATACTACACTACAACGATTAGGTTCACTGCCTAGGTTGTTGAAATACTTGCTCGACGAAAAGGAAGTTCCTTTGACCCCGAACACGCGTTGTATGCGTATCAATCTATTTTTTCGTATTTAACGACCCGTAACGGGTTTATCTTTTATAATATAGGTGAAAAAGATAAAAATGCCCTCGTATTTATAGGTCAAAGCAAGGTTGTCAAGATCGGGATCCTACCCAGGATCGTTTTCATCTTTGCAAGATCGTGATCGTAAGATCGGATTGGGATCTTAAGATCCTACTCTAATGTTATTTCTTAATAGTTTATGTAATTTTATACAAATCTACAAATTCTAATACATTATAACCACAAAATACTATGAATGTTTCATATAAATGTTGTCCTAAATTATGATTATAAAATGTTTAAAAAGATTGACATGTTGTTTTTTGAATTCTACAAACAAACAACCCATAAATTTATAGTTTTTTAGTTTGTAATTCGAGAAAAGTAAGATCGGATCGGATTAGATCGTAAGATCGTATGGTCAAGATCGGGATCCTATAAGATCTTAAGCCTGCAAAGATCCTATGTAGGATCCGAATCGTTTTTGCTTTGCAGTATCGTAAAATCGTAAGATCCTAAGATCAGGATCGGGATCCTGACAACTATGGGTCAAAGTTAGTCAAACTAATGGTCATCTAAAAATTGGGCCAAACCTGTTACAGGTCGTTCAATTCAGGACTGGATCTGAGACTTTTCAAACTAATGGAATAAAACTGTTATACCCGGTAAACCATTGGGACGAAAAATGTAGTTAACTCCTGAACGTTTTTGATTTTGTTATAAGGTTTAGTATAGAGGGGTATTTTAGTCATTTCAATTTGAATAAAGACACATGTCAAAAATACACATAAGTTGCCCAAAACAAAATTCACCCTGATGTCTTTTGGGGTTTTGAAAATTGAGGGGTAAATGGTGATGTCCCAAATGCGAACGGACCTTTTCAGAATTTTCCCTTACTTTATTCATATCACTTAGCTTTATTATTTGAAAGTAAATACATGTCATGAAATGCGTAACATTAACTTTGTTTTAATCTTTGTTACATATAACAAGGGTCCAACATGTTCTTATAGGCCCGTCAATTATAGAATTCCCGCCATCTTTGTTGTGTTTTCCCCATGGTAGTGAACGCTGATCATTAAAATCGTGCATATTGATGTAGTCTGTGTCATTTGGATCCCATTTAACTTCGATCAACTATCAAGTTATAAAGAGAAGATGATCTCTAAGAGCTATGGGTGTGGTAACGGCTAAGGTTGCGTTAAGCCTTAACGTAGCCACGTTAACGCCCGTTAACCACACCGTGTGTGGCGTTAAAGGCTGCGTTAACGTGGCATGTTAATCCCTTAACGTGGCGTTAACGTTGTAGTAAATAAAAAAAATTCATTTCACCCCCTCAACCATTTAAAACAAATTTTCACTTACACCCCCTTAACCTATTCAAATTTAATTTAACTGGTTCAGTCTGAGCGGGATAACCAGATTCAAATTTAAAATTTAAAATTAAAATATGTGCGAGATTTATTCAAATTCAAAATCAAAATCAAAATCAAATCTGCCTATATATACAACTCTACCAGAGTTTTTTATCACACACAACTCACACATACAACTTACACACACAAATCACACACATAAAAATGTCTCGCAAAGACTTCTCTCAACAATTCCAAGTCCACCACAACTAGCAAAATACAACACAATTCCCAAGTCCACCACAACTGCCGGAAACTACCTTTCCACAAAAAGTTGAAGTTTATTCAACTCCACCAGAATATGTTTTTCCGGTATTCCAACCGAAAAAGGTATTTGTAAACACTCCACCTCTTAACAATCTACCTGTTAACACTCCACCTGTTAACATTCCACAGGTGGACCTCCAAAAAATCCGTTTGGGTTTAGTGAGGCTTATCTTTGTGAACTTGAGCAGGACGAGGAAAATCTTAGAGAGATTAGTGAAAACGAGGCACGCGAGGAAGCTGCTCGTTTGGAACAGGAAGCCAGGGATGCTGAATATCTTAGGCAGAACTGGTTTGACATCATGGAAGGAAAGTATTATGCTGGCGAGTTTAGATCCTCTTCGAGTGAGGAGGGTTATAACTCAGATGATTCGTATTCTTAATTTGTAGTTTTATTTCATCAATTTCTTGGTAGTTTGTATTAATTCGTGTTTAACTTTAATGTTTAATATAATTCGTGTTTTAAATATTATGTTTTTTTAATAAATGAAGTGTTTGTTTTAGTTTAGGGGTTGAATTTGAAAATATTTGAGTTAAGCTTTAACTTTGATAAGTTATGATAAGGGGTGTTTTTTTGTTGAGTTATGCTGATGTGACGACGACGTGGCATGATGTTAAGGTTTAACCTATGTTACCATAAGGAGTGCTCTAAGGTTGAATAACATTCCTAACTTCATCCTCACAAGGAGTATAAATTGGAATATTGAAGGATCGGAGTTGCTTTTTGATTCTTGAACTAGACCATGTTCATTTGTTAAAGATACGCAATATATTTTCAAATAATCTTCGATCTAGCTAATATGACCGGTTAGCAGCATGTTACCATGTCACATTTGATTAAAAGTTACACCGTTGGTCCCCAAAACTTGCCAAATTCGCGTAGTTAGTCCTATTTTGGTAACGCTCGTTAAGGAAAAAAAAAAACTTTTAGAATTTTTTTCTTAAAATATGTTTTTTTAATTTATAATTTAAAAAAAATGGATAAATTTTTTTATACATTTTTTTAAATCTGGATAAACTTTTTATATTTTTTTAAATATCTTAAAAATTGTAATTTTGTAAAAATAAATATAAATTCTGTCAGTTTTAAATTAAATTAAAAATCTGGAAAAATCGGATTTTTTTTTTTAAATCGGGATAATTTTTTTTTTAAATATAAAAATTTATCCAGATTTAAAGAAAAAAATATGGAAAAACATGGAAAAACTTTTTTAAAATTCTTTTTTTTAATCTGGATAATTTTTGTTTTAAAAAAAATTACAATTTTCAAGATTTTGAAAAAAATATAAAAAGTTAATCCAGTTTTTTTTTTTAAATTAAAAAATAAATGTCTAAAAAAATTTATCTATTTTTTCTAATTTTAAATTAAAAAAAAATATTTTATCTAGATTTTAAGAAAAAAAAATTAAAAAACTTTTAATTTTTTTTAACGAGCGTTACTAAAATAGGACTAACTGCGCGAATTTGGTCAAGTTTAGGGAACCAACAATGTAACTTTTAATCAAGGATTACCTGGTAACTTGCTGCTAACCGGTCATATTAGCTAAATCAAAGATTATTTGAAAATATGTTGCGTATGTTTGACAATTTATAAAGTATATTGAGTATATCTGTTTATTTGAAAAAATATGTTGTGTATCTTTAGCTTTCACTCTTGTGTTTTCCCCATGGTAGTGACCGCTGATCATTAAAATCGTGCATATTGATGTAGTCTGTGTCATTTGGATCCCATTTAACTTCGATCAACTATCAAGTTATAAAGAGAAGATGAACTCTAAGGTTGAATAACATTCCTAACTTCATCCTTACAAGGAGTATAATTTGGAATATTGAAGGATCGGAGTTGCTTTCTGATTCTTGAATTAGACCATGTTCATTTGTTAAAGCATATAGATGGTTAGTAGATGAAGGAATTAGTTATAACTAAACTAAAGCAGTCGTGAACAAATTATTTTTAGTTAGATTATGCATGGTAATTTGGATACAAAAGAACCTTGGAGCACAAGGTGACGTTGGTGCCATGTGGTTGTGTCATGATAATAGTGTCACTTAAACACTTTTTTAATAACACTAGAATCATCACACCACACAAAACACCCTTCCCTCATGTAACGCCAATTTCTGGTATCATAGGAGGCCCAATGGACCCCATCGTTTTTTTTCATTTACTCAAGTAAAATAACACATTAAATTAAAATTAAATTTTCATTAATTAAAGAAACATAAAAAAAGTACATAAAATAAAAATAAAAATAACCATTATATTGAAAAACAATACAATTTAGTGATTAAGGTTCCATATGCTCAACGATGTTTTGTCGAAGATCGTTGTTTGCTTTTCTAATCCCAAAGTTCTTTCGTTTTTACATCAAATATCATTAGCAGCCCAATAAGTAACTAGACGCAATTTTATTACTACTAGTCAAGATATTTTAGTACATTTTGTTAATTGTTATACACTTTTGTACAAAAATATTTGTTCACAATAAAATGGAAACGAGATGCCCAAAACATAGGAACATAGTGGAAAGAAAAATGAGACTTTTCACTAGTTATTCGAGATTGACTCGTAAACTACTGATCGAAAGCGACTTTTTCAGGTTCCCATATTCATAACACAAGCATCAATATAAGAAATAGAGAAGAAGAGATCGGATGAACAAACTCACACACACACACGTATGATAATATGAAGAGTTATGCGTAAGAGTGAATGAGTGAATTGAACAACAACCCTCAAGTGAGGGTTTACAAGCATTATTTATAGGAAGGAACTAGGGCAACATGCAAGTTCCCTTCCTTTCCTTTATGGGCTTGGGCCAAGTCTCATGGGCTTTCTACATAAGCCTTGGCATGATTACTAACATAAAAGTCATATTAAGCTAACTATTACATATTAATTACTAACACTTGAATTCTAGTTTAGGAGTGATTCCAACAATCTCCCCATAAGTGTTAGTGATTGATAATATAAACGTTGAAGGTGCTGATGTAATAGTAGCTTTGACGTCTTCTGACATTCTTCTTTCTTGTGAGGAGAAGTGCCTTGATACGAACAATCTCCCCAGTGTAGAGAAATTGTTTCCTTCCAAAGGTTCTGCTTTGACGTCATCATTTTCTTTGTTCTTTGATCTTTGTTCTTTGTGATGGTAGTGATAGAATGTTGTTGTTGTCTGCATCAGGTCTGCTTCGTTGCTCCAGTATCTCCACGTCTTTCTCCAACATGCTCACACGCTCTTTGATGTTTGATTTCAGTACTGATGTAGTTCTCTTAGTCTTTAAACTTTGTAGATTCTTTGACATGATGAAGAATCATTCTGACTTTGTGTTGCTTTTTGAGAGAACTTCCATTAGTGATGTTGTTGGTATAAGCATGTGAAGAATCTGCACGATCAGTCCGCTCCAGAGCTTCCATAAGAAGAAAACATAAGAATGGTTAGTGATAAACGGATTCCAGCACTTACAAGTTTGAACTTCGAGAGTGTTAACAGCATAGTGTGAAAACACAACTCTAATTCTCACAAAGGCTATTCCTGAACTGGAGCCCCACAAGTGAGATAACGCGATGTACCGAAGTACACCTACAGTTCAGATGAGTCGCTGAGGTACACCGAAGCATCACCTCATGACTGTAGACCGTTTGAGACACACTAAGCGTAATCCACGAGGAGTTACCGAAGTGACCTACTGTCAGGGCTGTTTGATGTTGACCCTGGCAGGAGTTTCCATTCAATCACTGAGGATCACATGTGTGAACCTCTCATAAATGTTCTCGACAGATTGCTAAGATCTGTGAAGGACACGATAAAGTATCACTTGCGTCCTTATTGTTGAACGTCAAGTGATAAAATGTCAAGTGTACCTAAGAGATCTTTTGATGAATCTCGTGGCTCTAGACTCAATAGTGCTCTTTGGTTTTCCTGAGCAGAGACTAGGGAGAGGGTCTCCTTCTTCAATACCAGCAATCTCTAAGAGAAAGCCGATAGTTTACGTAGGGTTCCCTGTGAGAATGAAACAAGCTTCTGTTGAGAGAAACTTGAGTGGCTAAGAAGGTTTAGTGCATGCGTCACTGGGTCCATGACGACTTTGATCTTCAATACCGGTGTCATCAAGTGACAACCAGTAGCATATGAATTGAACCCGGTGTCTGCGCTAAGTTGAATAATCTGGAGGGCTATTTATTTTCACCCTTTTCTTTGCATTTTTTTTAATTCTTCAACTCATTCTTTCTCCGATTCTCATTTTCTCCTTTTTATAATCATACCTAAGGACTTCTAATTCTAACTATTGGTGGTGTCCTTGGGTAGATCCCTCCGGCTCTGGCGGATCATGGGACGGTTACTCCTAACCTTAATCACCTTATAACTCCATTGCCGCAAAACCAATTTGCATGAAAATCTCTCAAAGTGTTTATTAGTAAAACATTTTGTACCACTGTGAGAGTTTAGGATTTTGCATAAATACTCCCCCTCCACACGTGCTTAAGTATTTTGACAGAAATTTGCACGGTGAGAGAAGAGCGCGCACTTTTGAATTGATCAACTCATGATAGACAATCCCCCGCGAGACACGGTTACGTTGCATAGTTAAAGAGTTACATTGTCAGCTTTTAGGTGATAACTAGCTCTAATAACTACCTTGAAGGTATGGAAAATCCTCGAAAGGTTGTCAAACCCGTCAAAGTTCATGTCTACCAAGAGTTTCTCGAATGGTACATTCTACTCGGACAAGTCCTTTGCGAGACACGTTTACATCACTAGCGAGCTAGCTTGAAATTATTACCCGTCCTGTATAAGTCTTTTCGAGTTACTAACATTTAAGATCTCGTCATATTTCTTATCACATAATTTTTCTCCCCCTCAAAAATGGCATATAAATGTTATTTTTGACGAAATTTTGATATCGAATATGTCCATTTCGAGTTTTGCGGGAAGATTACTACGAAGAACAATTTTGTGAACAAAGATTTTGGTTGACAAATACTCCCCCTCAAAAAGTGATATAAACTTTTGAGGTTTGAAAAAAAAAATCATAAGGGGAAGTACTTGTTCTTTTGAGCAAAACTTAAAAATGAAAGTTTTGATAAGTTTTACTCAAAAGTAAGAAGCTTTCGCTCCTTTTATAGGATTGTTGCACTGAAGCGTACCACAGGGTCCTTTCATTACAAGAACGGGTTGTACTCTGCTATGTGTGCACAAGCCATTATGAATAAGTCAAATAGACAAAATCAGAATCAAGAAAGTTAATAGTGTACCCAATGATTACGCATGACCAGCTACTTTCTGAGGACGTTGGGATGTCAGAATCAGAAAGCATGGTCTTCCTCCCATATAGCTCTCCAACCGTTGCATCTGATCCGATGAATCAACCTTTCATCAATTCTAGAGATAGACCGAAGAAAATCCTTGCGATCCTTTGAATTCCAACTCTTCGTTTGAATTATACCCAACTCAATGTCCTTGAATCGATATGCCAATCCATCTCGAACCATCTTCAGGGTGGCGTCATAGAACTTTTGAATTTCATTGAAAGCCATGAAGCAAGTATGATGATTTTCACTTAGGTAGACAAACCCAAACTTTGGTTTATGAACGATTTTCTACTGAGGTTCTTGATTGATTTCGTTGAAGTGTAAAAGTGATGCAGTGATATTTGAGTTGTTTTTGGTAAGATTCGATCCCGAGTTAGAGATCTTCAACACGCTCTTTGATTTGATGCGTATGAATACAAGGAGTGCAGTAATGTACTTGATCTGACTCACGGTTGAGGTTCAGGTTGGGGCTCAGGTATGTCATGATCCTCACCATCAGTGTATGTAGAGTGATTACCGGTTTTTTCCATTGGTGGTGATGTTTCTGAAACCCTTGGTTGATCAGATGGTGGTGGCTGTGTAGCTTGTTGTGTAGTGGTGAAAACCTGCTTAATCATTTGTCGAATCATTGGATGGAGTTTCCTTCTTAACATATTTTGTTGTTGACTTAGTTGTTTCTTTTGTTTATGGAGGTGATGATTGAGATGACGATTTGGGTTTGGTGAAAGTGTCAAAAGGTGGTTCAGAAGACTATTGAGGTATGTGTGTTGGATTGTCAACTAAGTAGTTGTCTGATTCCTTCTTTAACTTTTCATCTTCAGCTCTAGCAGCTTCTTCAACCTCTTTTCGCATCATTTCTACTTCAGCCACCAAATTATCATCATCAGTGACTCTTTCATCCTTATCATGATCGTAATCTACTTCGTCAGATATTTCCACATCTTCACCATGCTTTTCTTCTTGCGGTTGTTTTAGTTGTTGTTGTGGTTGCTTCATTTCAACAGTTGTAGAGACAGTGACACCCTGATCCTTACCGGGTTGATTAACTGGATCGGATGGGGTAAGAGTTGTTTGCAATGCATCTTCCATAAGTGGAGGACTACTGCTTGACCCTCCTGCCCCACCGGGTTGATTAACCGGAAAGGTTGAAGCATGGTATTCCATCCTTTTCTGCTTTAATGTCTTACGAAATTGTATTTCCTCATCCATTGAATCATACTCATCATCAGGATGACTTTGTGAGCATGAATTTGAATGGATGTTGCAGAAGGATGTCCACAACAATTCTACAAGATGATTCAGAGCATATGAAGTTGTTGAAGACGACTCGGAGATTGTTCTTGCCAATTGTTTTGTCGTATCCAGCTAGGAATGTGTTTGCCATCGAGAGCTCAGCTGGGGCATTGATGTTTGCTTGATTTGCAGCCATTTTGTGATCTGAAAGACATTAGACAAAAAGACAAACATATGGAAACACAATGTGTTTGTTTTAGTCTGATTTATTATCTAATTCCTTGTTTTATGGTAACATGTTTCAGTTAGTTACAAGTCCTAAGTCACATTTGTCCAATTGTTTGAAGTTGATGTGATAAGTTACGTGAACGTGTTAATTTTGAAATTTCAAAGTCCAAATCTTCACTTTACACACAACATGTTAACTTTTGTAAGCATAAGCGTAACATAAGACATTAGTGACTTATGAGTAACATTTAACAAGTAACATATGCGTAATAGGCCAAAATGTAGTGAACAGTGATTTATGTGTAACAAGGATCCTTATGCGTAAGAAAGGAGCTTATGCGTAAGAGTAAGCTAAAGCGTAAGACCATGCTTATGCGTAAGACGAGTTCAAAGGCTTTAGGCTTATGCGTAGGAATAAGCTAGATGTTATGCGAGAAGTTTACTCGTAAGAGTAAAGCTTATGCATAACAAGCCTTGTTTACGAATATCTTTCCAATCTACGCAAAATCCAATGTAGACCTCTTATGCGTAACATGTTAAACATAAAAATGAAAACATGATTACAGTTTATTCCAAACATCTTATAGGCCGGTCACAAAACAAGCACAAGAACATATCAGATACACACACAAAGACTTAGGCGTAAAATTTCTTAAACCCTAAACCCTTAATCTATGCGTAAGAGATATAGCCACACAAATCAAACAAGAATGTTTCTGGAGTGTCCTAGATGTCATATTAGTGCAATGGAACAAGATTTAACACATTTCCACTACAGAATCAGAAGATTCATGGGAGATGAACCCTAAAAACCTAAAACTTAAATTCTTACAGTTTAGATGTTTTTGGGCTAATTTAAAGGTTCAAATCACGCATATATACTTATTCTAACACTTTCTTGACCACCTAATAACATATCACAGAATAGAAAAACCCCTAGATGAGCGTAAGAACCCTAGAATTCAAATTAATGAAATTTAAGATTATGGATGGTTTTGGACGATTGAAACAAGTTTACTAGACACTAAGAAAGGTTTTAACATAACTCATTTCAATCCAAACACTTTAATGCATAAACACCCAATTCGTTCGAGTGAACAATTTTCCAAAATCAGTTTAAAGAGTTTTAACCGTTGGATTTGAAAGATTTTTGAAATCCTTGTTTAGAATCTTGATCAAAACAATTTAGAACTTACAGATTATGAACAGCTTGAACGGATTTTGAAGATTTGATTTGGGCCGTTTGATCTTGATGGTTTAGGAGTAAATGCACATGAAGTGGTGCATTGAATGTGTTAGGTGAATGATTTTGTTAAAATTAATTTTGCCAAGTAGACACATTCAGTCCTGTTAATACAAATAAACCGTAAAAATGTTTATTAATATTTTGCGATCTCTTTGTGTTTTGTTGATAACAAATATAATGTTATCTTATGTATAATTATAAGGATACATGTTATTTTTGTAAAGCATTTACATATAGCCATTTAAATACAAAAATGTAATAATTAAGCATTTGTTGTAATAGTTTATTAGGATGGGTAAAAACCATAACCCATGGATCTTAACCCATACCCAAGTAGACTAGATACAATGTATACTTAGATACATTGAATCTAAAGAAAACCCATGGACCAACCCATAACCCATAACCAAAAAACCCATGGGCAAAGAGGAGCGTTCCACGGATCCCTAGGATTACACTAGACGGATCCCAAGTGGAAGGGATCCGTGGGATCCGAGGAACAATGAAGAATTTTGCCTATAAATAGAGAGCCATTTCTTCATTCTAACTCACCCCTCTTCTTACTAAATCTCTCATACACTCTCATTCTCTTCTAACATATAGATCACTTGATCTAGAGAGTTGTTCTTCTTTCTTTCTATTTGTGATCCTTATATAGGTCCTTCTCTAAGGAGAGATCACGAGCATTCTACAAGTCATCCAAGCAAGGGGTCCTTGATTGATTTGTCACTCCGCAAGATTTCTGTAGCAAAGATCTTGTATTAGATATTTCACATATTTGTTGTGTAATAGTTGTGTTGGTTTGGTCCACCGTGCTACGGACTCGGTATTTAGCTTTGTACCGGAAAAAGTGTAAGCGACGTTGTGAAGGCTTCTCCGCCAAGTGAAGGAGTTTGTTGACATAGTGCTTGAACTCTCGAGTAGGTGACTCGGGGAGTGGAGTAGGGCAAGGAAGGTGTCCTTGTAGCCGAACCACTATACATCGGTTGTGTCTTTTCTTTCCCTTCGCTTTACTTTATTTACTTGCTTTATCATTATATCTATACTTTCTCTACATCCATAAGATCTCACATATTGACGAATCTAAAAGTTTTTAAAACTAAAGTAAAATCGGCAAAACTATTCAACCCTCCTTCTAGTTTTCCACAATTGGTATCAGAGCTAAGTTTATAAAAGTTTTAAAATAAAATTGTATTTTAAAAACTTTTCGATCACTATGGGTTCTGAAAATTATAAGGAATGGCAATCTATGCAACGACCACCACTACTTGAAACTAATGGTTTTATATATTGGAAAAATAGATTCGAAACATATGTGAAGTCTAAAGATATTGATCTTTGGTACATTATTGTTGAAGGTGATTTTGAGGCTACCTCAAATGATGATAAAGGAAATTTAGTTCACATACCTCATGATAAACTAAACGATGAAATGAAGAAAAAGCTTTCTAAAAATAGTGAAGCAAAAATGGTTTTATATAATGCTTTACAGAAAAAGGAATTCGAAAGAATTTCTATGCTTAAAACCTCTAAAGAAATTTGGAATTCTTTAGTTGTAACTCATCAAGGCAACCAACAAGTTAAAAATAATAAAATTGATTTATTTGTTCAACAATATGAACAATTTTCAATATCGGATGAGGAAACTATAGATCATTCATTTGCTAACTTTAATACTATTATTACATCTTTACAAGCACTTGATGAATCTTTTTCTAGCCGTAACCATGTTAGGAGATATCTAAGGGCACTTCCATCGAAGTGGAGATCCAAGGTGACGGCGATCGAAGAGTCAAAAGATTTGACAATCCTCACCCTCGATGAACTCATAGGCAACCTAAAAGTCTACGAGCTTGTCCTTGCTAAAGATTCTGAAGCCTCAAAGGTGAAAGAGAAACACAAATCTCTTGCCCTTAAAGCCAAAAGGCTTCGAGCGATGAGGAGAACTCCTCTTCGAGTAGTGACGACGAAGAGTACGCTATGGCGGTAAGGGACTTTAAAAAGTTCTTTAGAAGAAAGGGAAGATACGTCAAACAACCGTATGACGATAAGAAAGGCTTTCGGAAAAGCAAAGAGGACGAGAAGCCAAAGGATGATCGTACTTGCTTTAAATGTGGGGACCCAAACCACTTTATTAGTAAGTGTCCCAAATGGGATGATCAAAAGGCGTTCGTGAGCGGCACATGGGGAATGAGCGACGAGGAGGACGAAGAAATTTGTCTCATGGCAAATGACGAGGTATGTCACGAATACTATAGTAGCTCATCACTTGATGACGACTCATTGCATAATGAATATGATAAACTATGCAATATTAGCTTAAAACTAGTTAACAAAAACAAGCTTTTAAAGAGTCAAAATCAACGTTTAGATAAAGAAGTCATAGAATTAAAAGCAAAACTAAAACGTTTAGAAAAGGGTAAAATAGCAAGTGGTGAATGTGAACTTTTCGTTCAACTTCAAACACTAGTGGATCACTTAGATTCTAAAATTGCTAGAATGAGTACGAACACTTTAGATACAATACTCGATGGCGTTAAAACCGGTAACAATCAAAAGGGTCTAGGTAGTCAACAACTTGATCCATCAACTAGCGAAAGTAAATAAACAAAATTTGTTAAGGAACTAGAAAAACCAGCCACTGTTGTGGCGGATCCCACGGATCCCTTAAAAAGGGAACCGGCTAGTGTACAGAAAGGGATCTGTGGATCTGCTGTAGCAAACAGTAGCAATAACGTAGCTTCTTCATCTAGAACTGAGTTTGTCATAATTAATAGGAAGAAACCAACTCATGTCACCACTAGACAACCACCTCAAAAATATAATCCTACTTTTGCAAGAAACAAAGCTCCATCTTTTTCAAAACCTAATTCATTTAGGAGACCTAATAACGTTTACCCGAAAAGTAACCATCAAATGGGATGGAATCCAAACATGGAAAACGGTTTTCCTTTTCAAAACTTTGCTCCATGGAATGCATACTCATCTTATCCATACATGTCTAACATGAATGGAATGTTTAACACTAATGGACCCATGAACAAATGGGGACCAAACTTTTGAGTTTATTATTGTTTTAGGTGTGCTTAAAGGTCGACCTAGACCCCGATGAATGGGTCAAGGATAGCGGGTGCACGAGGCACATGACCGACAATAGGGATCTATTCTCCACATATGAATCCTTCAATGGAGGTAATGTGGTGTTTGGAAATAGCCAAAGTAGAATCATCGGTAAAGGTACGATTTCTAACAAATCTCTAACCATTAACGATGTGTGTCACGTAGAAAACCTAAACTTTAACCTCTTAAGTATAGGACAAATATGTGATAAAAAGTGCAATGTACTTTTTACCGAAACCAGTAGTAAGATACTAAAAATGGCATAACCATAGGAAGAGGAATTAGGAAACATGGAGTCTATGTCATTAAAATCGGTAATGAACCTAAAGACAAACTATGTCTTACCTCTATGGATGATACTTCGACCTTATGGCATCGAAGATTGGGTCACGCCAACATGCGACTGCTTCAATCGCTATCATCCAAAGATCTAGTAAGAGATCTACCTAAGTTAAAATATGAACATCATTTTTGTGATGCTTGTAATGTAGGAAAACAAGCTCATTCTAGTCATAAAGCTAAAAACATGGTGTCTACAACTAGGTGTCTAGAATTACTACATATGGATTTATTTGGTCCATCCGCTATCCAAAGTTATGGAGGCAACTACTACACTTTGGTCATAGTGGATGACTATTCTAGGTATACATGGACAAAATTCTTAAAGAACAAAATGGAAACCTTTAATTATTTTGAAATATTAAGCAAAAAGATCCAAAGACAACTAGGAAGTCCCATAGTGTCTATTAGGACGGATCATGGTAGGGAATTCGATAATGAAGTGCAATTCAGAGCTTTTGTGACGCTAATGGTATTACTCACAACTTCTCGGCTCCACGCACTCCACAATCGAATGGGGTAGTAGAAAGAAAGAATAGAACCCTACAAGAAATGAGTCGAACCATGCTTAATGAACAATCCATACCTCAAAAGTTTTGGTGTAATGCCGTTGATACTTCAACGTACATACTCAATCGAGTCTTAATTAGACCAATCTTAGGAAAAACTCCATATGAGTTACTTCGAGGCAAAAAGCCTACGTTAAATCACTTTAGAGTCTTTGGTAGTAAATGTTTTATTCTTAACACTAAAGATTACCTTACAAAATTTGATCCTAAATCAACCGAAGGTATCTTTTTAGGTTACTCGCCAAATAGCAAAGCTTACGTCATATTAAACAAAGAAACAATGAAGGTAGAAGAGTCATTAAATATAAAATTTGATGAAAGTCCACCCAAACCCTCTCCACCTCTTGTCGATGACGAGATTATAGAAAGTGAAGCTATAGTAATAAGGAAAAAGATAAGTGAAGAAGAAGAACCTCTAAATGATGAAATAATAAACATTAAAGAGTCCAAAGATCACCCCGTAGATAAAGTCATAGGAAAACTAAACGAACGAACATTAAGGTCTCAAGTTCAAAACCAAAGTAGCTTGTTTTGTTTCGTTTCAACCTTAGAACCTAAGAATACACAAGAAGCCATAAAAGATGAGAGTTGGGTAATGGCTATGCAAGAAGAACTAAATCAATTTGTTTCTAATGATGTTTGGACACTTGTCCCTCCACCTAGTAATCAAACCATAATAGGAACCAAATGGGTTTATAAAACAAATTAGATGCAAACGGAGTAGTGTCTAGGAACAAGGCTAGACTCGTTGCTCAAGGGTATAACCAACAAGAGGGAATAGACTTTGATGAGACCTACGCCCCTGTGGCTAGATTAGAGTCTATAAGAATACTTCTTGCGTATGCTTGTGCTAATGATCTAAAGCTTTATCAAATGGATGTCAAAAGCGCTTTTCTAAATGGTTTCATTAATGAAGAAGTATATGTAGCTCAACCTCCTGGCTTCATTGATTTTGAAAAACCCAAACATGTGTATAAATTAAAGAAAGCCCTTTACGGTCTTAAACAAGCTCCAAAAGCTTGGTATGATAGACTCAAGTCATTTCTAGTTAAACACAACTATACCATGGGGTTAGTTGACAACACACTTTTTACTAAGAAAAGAGAGTCACATATAATCATAGTACAAATATATGTAGATGATATTATATTCCGATCCACTTGTCAAGACATGTGTGATGATTTCTCTAAAATCATGCATGACGAGTTCGAGATGAGTATGATGGGAGAACTTAGTTTCTTTCTTGGTCTACAAATAAAACAAGTAGAAGATGGTATCTTCTTCAATCAATCTAAATACATCAAGGAGATGTTAAAGAAATTCGGTCTAGAAGAGTCAAAACCAATTAGGACTCCAATGTCATCCGACACCAAACTCACAAAAGATGAAGACGATAATCCGTAGATAATACTAAATATCGTGGCATGATAGGTAGTCTTCTCTACCTCACGGCAAGTAGGCCGGATATCATGTTTAGTGTTTGCTTATGTGCTAGGTTTCAAGAAGACCCTAAAACATCACACCTAGAAGCCGTAAAAAGGATATTTAGATATATTAAGGGTACAACACAATTAGGATTATGGTATCCTAAGGGCACGGGAGTAGAAACAATTATTGTATATGCAGATTCGACCATGCAGTGATTATGTTGATAGAAAAAGTACAAGTGGGGTATGTACTTTCATGGGATGTTGTTTAACATCTTGGTTTTCTAAGAAACAAACGGCACTTGCAATATCAACAACCAAAGCCAAGTACGTCCGCCGGCAAAGCATGCCAACAAGCACTATGGATGAAACAAGCGTTAGTCGACTACGACATTCATCTAAGCGACATAGCCATCCTATGTGACAACAAAGGTGCCATCGACTTAAGCAAGAATCCGGTATTGCATTCTCGCACAAAGCATATAGAGATTCGTCATCACTTCCTAAGAGACAATGTTCAAAAAGGGAACATCTCTATTGAGAAGGTAGCATCCGAAGACAACATAGCCGACGTCCTCACCAAACCGTTGAAGCGGGAACAATTCAACCTACTTCGTCTTGGTCTTGGTCTAATGGAACAAACGTCGTAACTTATTTGACTCTACAAGGTATGTAAACACTAGCCTTCTTCTTTCTGAGTCTAGGATTTCTATTTCATGCACAACTCACAAACAATACGGGAATTTTCAAAACCCAAGATAAGTTTTCCACTTATAGCTTTCTTATTTAATACACATTTTCAAAGAAAATCTCTTTTCAAAATGTTTTCTAAAAGGATGATACCTTCCCGTATCAATTTCACAAAAGCAATTTCTCACGACTAGGACAAATCGCTTTTTCATTATTAATACAAAGTAAAAACCCGTTTTCATTGCATCTCATGTCTTTTGAATGCTAAAGGGGACACATAACTAATATGTGTTTTCGGGTACATTCATTTAAGCAACAATGAATTAGGAGCATTGATAACACAAAATTACGTACTCATGTACTAACTATGTGTTTTCGGGTTATCTCAATAGGATGCTTTTCTACTTCTAGTTTATTTTTCTTTTTCCTTTTAGGAGTCGAGATAACCGTAACTCCAAATAGTTTGCATATAGGCACACACTAGGCAAAATGTTTAAAATTTTGTGCTGCTCGATCACCAGACCCACGGATCCCAGCCTTCATGCTGGACGCATCCGTCAAGGGAAGGATCCGTGGGATCCGTGAAACATAAGCTGTTTTTCACCTTCTATTTTTTCACTTTGGATGAAAAATCCACATTTGTTTCACTTTTGGGAGTATGCTCTTTAATGCTTGTGTTCTCATGATCACATGCCTTGAATTCATATCTAATCATTAGATTTTAATCCACATTTTGGGTCAAGCATTCATTACAATGCTTTGTTTTTCTATATATAGAACTCCCAAAATGCTTGCATAATCCATCTCATCCTCACATACACAATACACCATGTCATCCAAAAACCCTTTAGATGAATCACCTAGTACAAACAGTCATCTTCATGATACCCAAACCTTTGTGCTACCACCATCCAAAATACCACAATCAAACTCCAGGATATCCGCACGGATTAGTATCCGATCTTGTTGTTTAGCAAAACCAACCTCA
Source organism: Chrysanthemum makinoi (assembly GCA_910596185.1). Taxonomy (NCBI): domain Eukaryota; kingdom Viridiplantae; phylum Streptophyta; class Magnoliopsida; order Asterales; family Asteraceae; genus Chrysanthemum; species Chrysanthemum makinoi. The sequence goes on along the minus strand of OU343223.1, from coordinate 65,257,525 downwards.
AATGGTTCATCCTCAACAAATAACTCACCACAAGATGCTTCCATTATAGCACCTCCTTCATCACCAACAAGTACACCAACTTCATCACCACCTAAAGTCACTCTTTTGGAACTCCTTAAGACTCCAACAAGATCTAAACAACCTAAACAAAAAGAAATAGTCTTTTAAACACCCCCCACATCTCCAAATACTATCTTTCAAGATCTTGAAACATCACCACCATTAGCTCCCATCACATTACAAGAACATCTAGGTTCTTTTCCACCACCATTTACTAATATTCCAGATGTTGATCCATATTTTCCTATTTTTCCACCACAACTTCTGCATAACTCAAATCAAAACAACCCGGAAAACTTCCGCACTCATTACCCACATCATTTACATTGTGAACATTGCCAATCCACTAAGGAAATTGCAATAGAAGTTAGGGAAGAAATGCGTTTCATACTCAACCTCATCCTTGATCGCATCAATACCATCACTCATCAAAACCTCCATCCATAACCTTATGCAAGCATGGAAGGAATCACTACTACTATTTTCTACTTTTAGTATTTTTTTTCTTTTGAAGTCATTTTCAAGAACAAGTCTTGTTCTTATTTTTACATGCTTGTAAGTGGCATAAATACCACTACAATTTGTTGTTTTATTACAAGGCCTTGTTTACATACCTTGGCTCCCAATCTTGATTCTCGGCAATCACAAGATTATTTAAGCATGTTACTAACCTTTCTTTTTGTAGGATTTTTATTTTTCTTCACTTGACGCCCCAAACTAGGGGGAGCTACCGTCAAGGGGGAGTAAGAAATACGTGGACTATTTTTTGTCCACACTTTTATGTTTATTTCTTCCAAGGGTTAACTTTTGTTTCGACAAAAAGGGGGAGAAGAAGTAAAACTTAGGGCTTTCAAAACTTACATCTATTCTTAAGTTTTACTCATCATAATATTATGTTTTGTCATCAACAAAAAGGGGGAGATTGTTAATACAAATAAACCGTAAAAACGTTTATTAATATTTTGCGATCTCTTTGTGTTTTGTTGATAACAAATATAATGTTATCTTAAGTATAATTATAAGGATACATGTTATTTTTGTAAAGCATTTACATATAGCCATTTAAATACAAAAATGTAATAATTAAGCATTTGTTGTAATAGTTTATTAGGATGGGTAAAACCATAACCCATGGATCTTAACCCATACCCAAGTAGACTAGATACAATGTATACTTAGATACATTGAATCTAAAGAAAACCCATGGACCAACCCATAACCCATGACCCATAACCAAAAACCCATGGGCAAAGAGGAGCGTCCCACGGATCCCTAGGATTACACTAGACGGATCCCAAGTGGAAGGGATCCGTGGGATCCGTGGAACAGTGAAGAATTTTGCCTATAAATAGAGAGCCATTTCTTCATTCTAACTCACCCTCTTCTTACTAAATCTCTCATACACTCTCATTCTCTTCTAACATATAGATCACTTGATCTAGAGAGTTGTTCTTCTTTCTTTCTATTTGTGATCCTTATATAGGTCCTTCTCTAAGGCGAGATCACGAGCATTCTACAAGTCATCCAAGCAAGGGGTCCTTGATTGATTTGTCACTCCGCAAGATTTCTGAGCGAAGATCTTGTATTTGATATTTCACATATTTGTTGTGTAATAGTTGTGTTGGTTTGGTCCACCGTGCTACGGACTCGGTATTTAGCTTTGTACCTGAAAAAGTGTAAGCGACGTTGTGAAGGCTTCTCCGCCAAGTGAAGGAGTTTGTTGACATAGTGCTTGAACTCTCGAGTAGGTGACTCGGGGAGTGGAGTAGGGCAAGGAAGGTGTCCTTGTAGCCGAACCACTATACATCGGTTGTGTCTTTTCTTTCCCTTCGCTTTACTTTATTTACTTGCTTTATCATTAGATCTATACTTTCTCTACATCCATAAGATCTCACATATTGACGAATTTAAAAGTTTTTGACACTAAAGTAAAATCGGCAAAACTATTCAACCCCCCCCCCTTCTAGTTTTCCACAAGTCCCTCAACCTTAAAGAGGTTACAACCAAGATCCTTTAACTTCCGTTTAGGTTAGACGAAATACTTGTAAGGCACGAAACTTAACGACACTCCCCCTCGACTTAAGAAATAATGAATTTTGAAAAACATTTGAGTCCGAGGAGAGTATTTGACAAGAAACGTATCCACCATTTTAGAAGAAACAACATATTTTAGGTAACATGCAAGTACAAGGTTTTATGAAACAGAAAAATACTTAGTTTCTCCCACTCAACACTTGTTCGGGAAAATAATGAAAGTTTTGATAGAACAAGGTGTTGACGGAAGATTTGTACTTGCCATGTTAAAAGAAATATAGATAGAAGAATATTTTTGTTGTTTTATCAGATTTTATAATTTTGTATTTTGTTTTTGAAAAATATTTACAAAAGAGGTTTTGGTGTTTGACTGGTTTTAAGAATGTTTTAAAAGTTCATCCAGTTCCTCTGGAGTCAAATACCTCATACCAATTCGGTGGACCAACTCATTAAACCTAGCAGGAGCTAAGGCTTTGGTGAGGAGATCTGCCAGTTGGTATTCAGTACCCACAAAGTATAATTCAACAGTACCTTGCTCCACGTGCTCCTTAATGAAATGATATCGAAGATCGATGTGCTTTGATTTCGAATGTTGAACAGAGTTGCATGAGATCGCAATAGCACTCCGATTGTCGCAGTACATCGGAATTCTGTCAAATACGTAACCATATTCTTTGAGTTGTGTTCTCATCCAAATGAGTTGAGCACAACACGCCGACATGGCTACATATTCTGCTTCTGTTGAGGACAGCGATGTACAATCCTGCTTCTTCGATTGCCATGACACCAGTTTATCACCAAGAAATTGTAATGCTCCTGAAGTACTTTTTTGAGAGTCTAAGCGTGATCAGCGTCAAAAAGCTATTAGTTCAAAACCAGAATCCTTCCGGATACCGATCCCAAGTTAATGGTTCCCGTGATATATCGGAGGATTCTTTTAGCCTCAGAGAGGTGGGTTTCAGTTGGTCTCGATGATAACGGAGCAAAGATATACGGCCAAAACAATATCAGGCCTGCTAGCTGTTAGATACATGAGAGACCCAATGATACTTCGGTATTTGGTAGGGTCCACCAATTTCCCATGTAAATCAGCGTCTAGTTTCTTGGTATGTGCCATTGGTGTGGCATAGGTGTCACAAGTTTGCATTCCAAATTTGTTTAAAAGTTCAAGGGCATATTTGGACTGACTTAAGAAAATACCACGGGGTGATTGATGAACTAGCAGTCCTAGAAAGAACGTAAGTTCACCCATCATGGACATTTCAAAATGTTTTTTCATTAGTTTTGAAAAAGCGTTTGAGTATTTTAAATGTGTTGACCCAAAAATGATGTCATCCACATAAATTTAAACGATTAAGATGTGTGCCCCGTGATATTGTATGAACAGTGTAGGGTTGACCGAACCTTTTACGAAATTATTGGTGATAAGAAAGGATGATAACTTATCATACCACGCCCGAGGAGCTTGTTTGAGTCCATACAGAGCTTTATTCAGTTTGTAGACATGGTTCGGGAACTCGGGATCAACGAATCCTTCTGGCTGGCTAACATAAACTGTTTCTTTCAGTTGACCATTCAGAAAAGCAGTTTTGACGTCCATTTGAAAGACCGTTATATTCATATGAGCTGCAAACGTGAGAAAGATCCGAACAGCCTCAAGACGAGCAACCGGAGCGAATGATTCTTCAAAGTCAATACCCTCTTCCTGTCTATAACCCTTAGCCACCAGACGTGACTTGTTTCTGATTACATTCCCTTCAGCATCCAATTTGTTCTTCCAAATCCATTTGAGACCAATGACGAAGACCCCTGTTGGTCTTTCAACCAATTCCCATACTTCAAGACGTTTAAACTGATTGAGTTCTTCTTGCATGGATTCAATCCAGTTGTCTTTGGTCATTGCATCTTTAATGTTTTTAGGTTCAGATTGGCAGACAGTTAGTGCATAAATGCAATGTTCACCGTCTGTGTGATGACGTTGTCGTGTTACGACTGGTTGATTCGAGTTACCAATAATATTCTCTAGAGGATGGTCTTTTGTCCAACGATGAGTGGATGGTTGATGTTGATATACATTCTGCAGATTGGGAGGATTCAAATGGCTTGTAGATGATTCCGCAACATCTGATGCAGCAGTTTCATTAGCAAACGGGTTGAAGAATGCATTTGGATCAAAATCTGCAGGTGGGGGTACTTCATTGTTCATAACATCATCAGCTGGTTCAGCGTCGTTGGATGCAGTTTGTTCAACTGTTGTTGTAGAGTCAACTGGTGGTGCTTCTTCAACAGTAGTTGTTGTAGCAGGTGTATCAGGTATTTGAATATGATCAGGTTGAGCAGCGGAAACATTGGATACACCTGGAGCACGTTCATCAATATCATCACTAAACAGTGGAGCAAATAGCTTTTCAATTTGTTGACGAGTAAGCTGGGAGCTTGTGTCAGCTGATGATGGGGTATGAGAGAAGTTTAAACGGTTGTGACCGGGTTCCAAGCTGTTATGCTCAGAAGCCATCTCTGTAAGCTCATCGAAATTTGCATGAATCGTTTCCATAACCTGCTTTGTACGAAGATTCCAGATCCGGCTTTGAGCTTTCCAAAGTCATCATGATCATTATTCGGGTAGCAAAGGGATCCAAATACATGAAAGTGTTTGAGATTCGGTTTTCGGTTGTGGATAAGCTCAAAAGGTGTTTTGTTGTGACGTTTTGTAATCATTGAACGATTCTAAGTGTAGCATGCAATTGAGACGGCTTCAGCCCACAAGTAATCTGGAAGTTTAGCATTGATTAACATTGTTCTTGCAGCTTCCACTAACGTACGGTTCTGTCTTTCAACAACTCCGTTTTGTTCTGGTGTGCGTGCAATAGATGTTTGATGCTCAATTCCCACTTTCTCATAAAATTCACGAAGAGTTTGATTCACAAATTCAGTTCCTTTGTCCATTCGATTTGTCTGACTGTGTTTCGGAGCTGAACTTGAATTTTCGTGAGAAAGGTGATGATCATCTGTGGAGCTTGATCTTTGCTTCGAAGAAAGTAGACCCAAGTCCATCTTGAGTAGTCATCTACAATTACCAAGATGTAGCGTCTGCCATTAATCGTCTGTACGCGCATCGGACCGCACAAATCCATGTGAAGAAGATGAAGCACATGCTGAGAGTTGTGTTCTACCTTTGAAAGAAAATGAGCACGAGTGCTTTTCCCTTGTTCACAAGCTGAGCAAAGGTGGTCTTTAGAATACCGGAATCTTGGGAGACCTTCAACAAGTTTATATCGAGCAAGGTTGGTTATGGTTTGAAAGTTTAAATGTGAGAGACTTCGGTGCCATAGCCAAGATTTTGTTGATGTTGCCTTTGAAAGTAGACAAATGGGAGATGAAGAAATCATGTCTTGCATTGAGATTGTGTACAGACTTGAATTGTGAGTGCCAGACATAAGATCGTTTTCTTGTAGATCACGAATGAAACAAGTTTTCTCCAGAAAAGCAACTTCCAAATCTCCATCACAGAACTGACCAACAGAAAACAGATTGTGACCGAGACCTTCCACATAATAAACCCTACTAATTTTAATGTTTCCATTGATGTAATCTCCGTAGCCCATGATAGCTGCGAAGTGATCATTCCCGAATCTGACAGTGCCAATGAACTTTGCAACAAAGTTTGATAACAGTTTAAGATTGCCTGTCATGTGTCGGGAACATCCGCTATCAACAATCCAAAGGATGATCTGTATCACCTGCATTACTCACAGACGAAACAGATGGAATAGAAGTAGATGTGGAACCCGAGGAGTTAGAGGGTTCCGATGCAGTTATAGTCGAAATACACACATCAGTGATTTTAGGCATCCATTTAAATCCTAGTGTATTATGTATCCATTTCTGCCATCTCCAACTAGTCTTTGCTTTAGTTTTAGTGAATGTACTATGTGGTACTACATTCCTTGGAGGTGATACTAGGACTACAGGGACATCAATGCGTTTCTTAGAATCTAAAGAGGGTGGTTTACCAAGCACAGACTTAGAAGCATTAGTGAGCCTAGAGGTATTCCGTTTCTTAGGATTCCGTAAACGAGACAAGATAGCTTTAGCAACACATTTATCATGACAATCAGAAAGCATACTTTTACGACATATAACACAAGAAGCTTTAGACTTAATATCAAAAGTACTTAAAGGTTCAGCATTCGTTACAACACTTTTTCCATTACATTTGTCAGACGTAATATCTAAAGTGGGTGCAACTTAGGTCTTATTCAAAGTCCTAGGGTGTTCTTCTACTTCAGCATTCTTTGTTGTTCTTTTCTTAGGTCGCAACTTCCTATTCTTCCTTGTATTGCTCCTAGGCTGTGAAGTGCGGACGTTGGGAAAAGAGGCAACTATTCCTGTTTCAGTAGAGGGAAGCAGATTAGTATCTTGTGGTTTGTCAGTAGGCATTATGGGGTCACATTTGCTAAGTTTTACAGGTGCAAGTTTCTTAATGATGCTAGGCTGAACTTGTTCATACTTTCCTAACATCTCTCTTAACTTAATGATAGTGTGCACCAAATCTTGATTTTCAGAACGAAGATTTACGGAAAAGTTCATGACTTCTTTAGTGTGTGCAAGATTGTAGGATCGATATATATTATTGTGTTGATGATGATTAGGGTGGTCTTGGATGATGGAAATACATGTAAGACATTTTAGAGAGAGAAAGTAGAGAGATGGTGTTCTTGGTAGAGAGTTGGTTTAATAAAAATGAAAGGTTAGATTCCAAGCCACACCCCTTCCATGGATGGAAGGGGTATTTATACTTACAAACAATACGTCCTCTTATCGGACTGTGGATCAGGCATACAGTGGGTAAAGACCCGTCCTTCCTCCACGGAGTTGCACTAAACTAAACTATGCTACAAACTAACTAATTAACTACTGAATAGCGTAAATAACGACACGTCTATGAGCTAACATATGCTAGACCATAATTGGGGTGACCGACACTTTAACATGGAATTTTCTAATTCCTAACAATCTCCCCCTAAGGGAGGTCACCCCATGTTCTACATTTCTAATCCTAGCATTCTATTTTGTCTTCTGTTCTGAGCTCGTAGACTTCAATTCTTCAATGTCCTCATTCTTTGTGCATTTGTAGTGACTCTTCATAGTCCGATTATTTTGTACTTTCAGTGGAGGTCTTTGAAACTGATCCACATCTTGATGATCTTCGAGCTTTCTTTGAGATCATCAGCCACTGTAAATTTTTGGATCATCTTTGTAGTGTTGCCTTCATGTGATGTTGTAACTTTTGGACCGACATGCTCACACTTTCAGAATCATGACATCTTTCCATCAGAGTAGCGGAAGCTTTACTAGTTCATGATATTTGCAGCAGCGTAGCCGAAGCATAGTATAAAAATATCAGAACCAAGTTATGTAGATATGCACCAGTCATGATTTCTTCAATTAAGTGTGGATGCTGTGAGCATGCGGCTTTGGATTGACTCCTCAATTTTGATCAGCTGCAACCATCCAAATGTACTTGCAAATAACAGTTAGCAATAAAGCGCACAAAAGTGTCTTTGATCACTCTTGTTGAATTGAGGTACACGGCCCACGGTTCCCCGTTGATCAGTACAAGTACTGCCTGTGATCAGGTATAATTCCGAAGAATCTCCTTGATAGGGTTTCGCAGCTGTTCTAGCCGTTCTCAAACCAGAATGTCTCAAAGAAGACAACACGGAGTGAGTGAACCAGCGAATTGAGATTCACTGATTGATGAAAATTTGATTTAAAAAACAATCGCGTATTGCTTGAAGAAAGAGTTTTGAAATACGACGAAGGTTTTATGAGAAATATCAACTTTCAATCAAAAATACTTTTTGTATTTGAAAAAGAATACACATTCGATGTGCTAGAGAAAAGAAGAAATTTGCACATCGAACGGTTTTTCCAAAAGCATTTTTTCAATCAGAGATACTTTTTGAGTTTGAAATATGAACACACATTCGATGCGCTAGAGAAAAGAAGATTTGCACATCGAACGGTTTTTCCAAAAGTATTCGTCAATTCATTTCCTGGACCAAGGTTGATTCAAGATTGAATCGCCTCATCGTTTATGTCCAGTTGTCACAAGCTTAATCTTTAAAAAAGATCTCACATGCCACCCACCAAGAGCTTGTTTGATGTTGGCTCTAGAAGGATTTCCATCTTCATCGTGAATATATTTGATATATCACTCGGATGTTCTGGCAATACCACAAGGATAATGCGTAGGACTCTTAATATATTCTTACTTTCCACATTGCGTAAAACAGCAAGACTTCATTAATTTAGTGTCCTAACGAGATATTGTGGATGATCTCTTGGCTCTAGACTCAATTGTGCACATTTGGTTCCTATGCCGGAGACTAGGGAGAGGGTCTCCTTCTTCAATATCAACAATCTCTAAGAGAAAGTCGATAGATTATGTAGGTTCCCCGTGAGAATGAAACAAGCCCTTTTAAGAGGAACTTGAGTAGCTTGGGAAGTTTTAATGCAGTGCGTCACTGGGTCCATGACGTCTTGTCTTCAATACCAGCGTTACCTTAGTAACCACCAGTAGCATATGTATTGAACCCGGTTTCTGCCCTAAGGTTGAATTATTGGAGGGCTATTTCTTTTCACCCTTTTTCACATTCATTTCTTTTTCATTCTTCAACCCCTTCAGTGCTTACCGAGACTTCATTATTAGAACCTTGTTGGGTTTATACCAGTTCTAGCTCTATCTCAATCTACACTCTTCCCATATCTCACTTTTCTCCTTTTTTCATCATACCTAAGGACTCTACACTATCTAGTGGATTGTCCCTGGGTAGATCCCTCCGGCTCTGGCGGGATCGTGGGAACGAATTCCTAACCTAACCATCCTTATAACAACATGCATAAAGTAAATTGGTCGGTCTTTTGGTATTGTTCTATCCTTCTCGAAACCAATTGAAAAATCATTTGGAAAATCAATCAAGGTACTTTTGATACGAGATCAAAGCATTTTGTACCTTAATAGTTTTGATCATTTAGAAAACCTCCCCCTCAACATATGCATATCATTTAGAAATTGTTTAGCATATGGAGGCAAGAGGACTTTGAAGTATTTTCTTGATCACAATTTCTTTTAGAAAAAGCCATTTGATTTTCTTTGGTAAATTCTCCCCTCAATATGTGCATAGGATATTTGAAATCATTTTATCACATAGAGGAAAGAGTTCTTTTGAAGCACATCCACGATCACAAAAGCTATTAAGAAACCTTTAGAAAATCAATCAAGGTACTTTATATTGAAACATATAAATCTTTGTACCTTGAAAGTTTGTTTTCTTTAGAAATGCTCCCCCTCAATATGTGCTTCGAGATTCGAAAGCGTTTAGCACATATGGGAGAGCAGCATGCACATTTAAATAAAAAAAACGATCACCTTTTATCAAATTTCATTATTAAATTACAAATTCTCCCCCGATCAAAAATATCAAACCCTTTGAGATTTTGGATCCCAAGTGATTTAATACGGTTTAGAAAACATGGGAGAAAATGTGCCTGTTTTCAAAACTCATCTTGTTTTTTTGGATAAATGCTCCCCCTCAACATGTGCATTATGTATATTGAAATCGTTTGACAAATGGAGGCAGGAGTGCCTTTGAAGGACTAAAACCAATTCCATTAAAACAGATTTGAGATTTAAAACACGATCTCTCCCGCGATCAAAAATTTCAAACCATTTGAGATTTGTGATCCCAAAAGATTTAAATCATTTAGAAAATTTTGGGGATAGACGTGGCAAGATTTGATTTTGAAAAATGACAGATAAGGACCATTTTAAGACATTAAAGATTGTTAGTGTCAGATATGATTGTTTTAAGAGGATCTTTAAATAAAATAAAACAATTTCACAATCAAACAAGAACAGAAAATTTTCATTTTGAAAGACCTTGATTTTTAAAGAAAATCATACCATGACATAACATTAAATCTTTAGAGCACCACATTTATAACGTACAAACGGACTTTTTGATGAAATATCGTTGAAAATATTTAATTTGAAATCACTAAAGATTTGACAAAATAAAGTCCGGTTGATTTCAAAACTTTGAATCCGATTTATTTTCAAAACAATATTTTTCCATTTTCAAAAACAATATTTTTCAAAGTTTTAGAAAAATGGTATCATCACTATTATCCTTGCACAAGGATACGTTAGGTGGTTGAGCCGCTTTTTGTTGCTGTAAGGCAGGAGGAAAACCGTCTGCTGATGCAGTGAGACTTCTGACGTTGCATTTGTTATGCCAACTCTCCATAGAGGTCCAATTAAGCTCTGTTTCTTCATTTGATGATGAAGAAAACCATCTGCTGATGCAGTGAGACCTCTTACGTTGCACTTTATCACGCCAACTTTCCATAGAAGTCAAATTAAGCTCCGTTTCTTCATTTGTCAACCCAAGATATAGTTACCCTTTCCTTTCGCCATCCAATCAACATATTTTGTGGGATCCGGGTTGGGAACATTCTTATGAACCATGATATCTGCATGTGTTAGTAAACATACAAACAGATATATGGTGGTCGACAACACCCAAACAACAATCGACTAATAAAAGTCAATCCAACATATCAATCAGTTCATATAAGGAATGAGAATAATGTGTTTCATCAAACTATAATCATCTAATCCTAACAATCATATCCTAAATTCCTAGTCCTTCGACATAGCCAAATATAATTTTTAATTAAGCACGTAGGATAATTAAGAAAGCCAGTTAGATGATATAGATTTGAAAACATTATCCCCCTCAATCAATGACTCATTTTTTGAAAAGTTTAAAAGCGCTGAAGTCATTGATTGAGTTTACAATTTATTTCGAAAACTCTGAATTAGATTGATTTTCAAGCAACTCATTTACCACCATTTTTGAAAAACAACAAATATTTTTCTGAAGAATTTTAGACGGAAAAACATTTGTGTAGAAACAGCAGTCTTTTTGACGACATGCTTTCCTTATTTTGTTTTAGGATAAGTGCACGAAATATTTGAAAATTGGTTTAGCGCAGCACTTTCCTCTTATGAAGAGCGGGTTGCTATCTGAAATAATATCAAACCATGATTTAAGCACGGGTTACAGTCTGAAGTAACTGCAAGCCATTTTTGAAGCGCGGGTTACAGTCTGAAATAACTGTACGCCATAGTTTGTGACATGTTTTGAAAAGAATATTTACACCTCCTGCTCGAACTTCATCTATGGTCCCGTACCATTATTGAATGACATTTCTAAGACTGTAGATGTTATCGATACCAGAAGACATGTCTTGAAAAACATATTTTTGGTATTTTTCAAATTTTCTGATTTTTATGGGTTTTAGAAGATTTTATATTTTTCTATTTTGTTTTTCTGAAAAATATATACACAGATAGATTAGATGATATAGTTTAAGAAGATGATGATACGAGTACCGAGATAAGGATATCGAGCAACCCCGTTGTAGAAGATAGAAGTCATCATCCCTAAAACTTTCACCACCAAAGCTTCCGAGGCTCTTGAATTGAAGAAAGAAATTGAACCATCTGAAAGTGAGACTTTGGCAGCTTCCCCAAAACTGAAAATCCTATAGCTGAGCAGATTCAAAGCTTTCTTTCAAGCTTCCCTTAGCCAGGTGCACAAAGAAGCACACCATTATCATCGATCTTGCTGCTCTTTTTAAGAATAATCTTTGTGATTCTTCGTTCGAAGTTATATCATCCAATAGAAGAACAGCAACGTATCATCCCACATTTAAATAATCTTCTCAAATTCCATAACCACTGAAGTCTGAAGCAATCCATTCCAAAAAAAGGTGTCAAGAGAACAATTCCCCAAAGTAGTTGAATTGATGTAGTCAGTCTCGTTGTATAATGCTCAAGAACTCGAAGTACACACATTCCAAAAGAAAGAATAACCGATAACATTGAAGAAGCAGGCCGAATCACTGATTATCTCTGCGGATGACAATCTCTGCGGATGTCAACTCCGGAATAAGTGATTATATCTCTGAATCACTGATTAAGCACTCAAGTGAGACAACTGAGCATCCCCAATGTACACAATCTCTCTCCCTCATGTTATACATTTATCTCCCCTGAATATGTCATACTTGTGTACCTCTTTTATCTTCAGAAACTTTTTCTTACATCTCTTCCCCCACGTAGTTGGAATAAGAGCACTAAACGCCATGAGTCAAACCTTGAGTTTCTCTGCGGTAATGACATTTGTCTTGTCGGGATATCTTCAATTACTTAGAAGTATTAAGTTCATCAAGTTTACTCGTCATGTGTTGGGAATTATGTGAAGTACGAATTATGTTATTGTTTCTGCTGAATGGATTCTGCCGAAGGGTATGGTTTCTGCTGAAGACATAGTTCTGCTGAAGTTTAGTTTGTTTCTGCGGAAGTTATTATTTCGTGTTTAGTTTATTTAGTTTGGATATACATGAGTTTTATTAGGAAGTGATTGTGTATATCTTATTTAGTTTTATGTTTATACGTTTCTTGAGAAACGGTTTAGGGTTTTGTTTAGGGTTCCTTGTCTATAAAAGGAACACAATAGAATGAATAATTGACGTGTGCTTAAACAAGTTTTTAATATAACGATCCATAGAGGATCAAAGAAGTTCTTAGTTATCAGCGTTTCATACTTGTGTTTATATTCCGCTACAGAATACAAGTTGTAGAGATTTTCTTTTAGTTTGTTTGTGATTACACAGGCAATACTAACGATCTATGAAGCTCAAGATCTATCAAGGTCTATTAGTTTTCAACAAGTGGTTTCAGAGCCAGGTTAGAGTCTCTACGATACTAAGGACAGGTTTTTCTAAACACCAATACATCCAATACATAACTCACTATGCGTGGATCAGACGTTGATCTTTGAAATCACCAACAACCATAACACCACCCATCTGCAACATCTTAGTCTCTCCAACAGCAATGCTAAGTTTCCTTACCTAAAGAGGGAGGAGTATGACCTTTAGGCGATGAAAATGCAGAACTGGATCTCCAAAATTGATTGGAATCTATGGGAGATAGTGCTGAAAGGAAATAGTTTGAAGAAAACTACCACTGATGCTGCTGGTAAGATGACTCATGTTCCTCCCAAAGCTGCTGAAGAGTTCTTGGCAGTTCAGAGAGAAACCAAGGTTAGAACCATTCTTCTTCAAGCTATTCCTGAGGATCACTTAAGTGATTTTCACTTTGTGGAATATGCAAAGGACATATGGTTAGCTATTAAGGCTAAGTTCGGTGGGAATGAGGAGTCTAGGAGAATGAGAAAGTCCATGCTTAGACAACAGTTTCAAGACTTTCAAATCACCGAAGAGGAAGGAATTCATAAGGGCTATGACAAGTTTCACAAGATTTAAGTCAGTTAAATCAGTGAGGCAAAGCGGATAATGATGACTGTAATTCTAAGTTCTTGAGGTCTTTACCTCAATCCTGGCTACAAGTGAGCATTGCTTTAAAAGCAAAAGGTGGTTTGGATATGCTTACTTTTGATGAGCTATACAACAAACTTAAAGCTCTTGAACATGATGTAAGAAGTCCTTTTAGATCATCATCTACTGCAAGTCACACAGCATTCATAGGAGCCTCTACCCCTACGATGAGTCATGGTCCAAGTCCAACTTACTCATCATCATCTTACACTACTACTCCATCAAATTCTAAATCTGGAGGTATAATGGAAGATGTGCTTGGATCCTTCTTTGCTAATTATGATCCTTAGCAGGAACTGGCATATGAGGATTTAGATCAGGTGGATCCACTGGAGATGGAAGAGATGAAGTGAAGTGGCGGTGGCTATGTTGTCCATGGATATCAAGAATTTTGAGCGCAAAGCTGGCAGAAGGTTTGGCTTCCAAGGAAGAGATTCAGCGAGGTTTGACAAAAGGAAGGTCAAGTGCTTCACTTGTCAACAGATGGGTCACTTCTCTAGAGAATGCAAAGACAGGAAAGGCGGTGATGAGACGAGATACTCTACTTATCGTGAGAATCGGAGAGTCTGGAACTTCAAAGGGATCGGCAACTTTGGTCACTCTTGACAAATGAATTTGGAAGCATCATGAGCGGGATAATGATGGTCCGATAATGTTGGTTTGATTGCAAGCTGTACTTCAGAGGATAGGCATGATCAGATTGCCCTGATGGGCATCTCTCAGGTACAAAATTGTTTGTTTGGTTGTAGTGAGCGTTATAATGAACTCAAAGAAGCTTATGATATTTTGACACCTAAATATAATGAATACTTTGTAGAAGTTGAAGCTTATAAACAGGCTTTAAAAACACTAGAAAGAGAGAAAGTTTGGTTTCAGAAGAATCAAATAGCTTATGTTGAGAAAATAAGTGTGTTGGAAAGGGATCTTGAATGTGCTAAGAATGAGTTGAAATATTATGAGAAGTTGAGAGCAGATGTAGTGTCAGAAAATCTAGAACTTAAAGAGAAACTAGATACTGAAATTGCAAGGCATAACGAATGGTTATTAAATGGAAAAAAGTTAGCTAGTCATTTATATAGTAGTCAAGCTCCTAATTTTGGGATAGGTTTAGCTTTAAGAAATATGTAGGATTAAAAGCTAGAGATGACACCGTAAATCCACACGACAAGCTTAGCTAATTATGTTAAAGAAGGTGACCTACATGTATGCGTGGATCTATTAGAGGAATACCTATGCCATTGACCTTACCCTTCGATGACTTTGATGGATCACATCATCTCTATGGCAAAAGTCAACCGACTTGCGGACCACGATACTTCTTCTAATGACTTTGTCTCTTGTGTTAACAGTGACAAGTCTTCCGAGCAAGGGTCTCTGAGTGTGATTCAAATGACAAGTCTGACCTTCCCAAGTCTGACCTTCCCAAGTCTTCACCCTTGCCTGCACCCAAGACTACCAATAAGCATGTCGAGTTCGCCAAGGAATCCTCTTCCAAGACAGTTGCCTCTGAAGACTTGCCTTTTAATTCTTTGCATAATAATATTGTTAAAAACAATTCTTTTCATGGTTTTGGTTTGAATACTTATGCTTGTAATAGAACATCTTTTGGTTTGAATAAATCTTCTAAACCGAAGACATGTTTTGTGTGTAGAAGTAAATTTCATTTAATTAAGGATTGTGATTTTCATGAGCAAAGAATGACTAGGTGTGGTGATTCTAGGACATCTAGACCAATGTGGACCAATGTTAATGCTATACCCCCTTATGTTCCACAAGCAACTAATTCTCCTTTTCCTTGGAGAAGACCAGTTGCAAGACCATATGTACAACCAACAAGTTCATACTTTAAGAATGGTTATTGGCCTGGAAATGTTGACTCAATGATGATGGGAGGCTGGGATCTCTTTGTCAAGTCCTCAGCAGGTTGTTCTTGGAATAAAAAGGGACCTAAATGTCAATGGAAGCCCAAGAACAATAGTGGATCCTATACATCTGCATGGCATAACTCATATGATCCACAAGGCAGGTTCAAGTCAGCAATGACTTGAGCCTCCATAGTGTACTAATATTTTGTATTACTTTTTGTTGTTGTAGAATCATCCTCTTAAGCATAAAGATGTTGGCATTGTTGATAGTGGTTGTTCAAGAAGTATGTCAGGAAACAGGGAGATGATGCATAACTTTGTATCAATTGAAGGAGGAGGCAATGTAACCTTTGGAGGAAGTGATGGAAGAATTACTGGGAAAGGGACCATCAAAACACCTCAACTGGACTTTGAGAATGTATACTATGTCAAGGAACTCCAACACTTCAATTTGTTCTCAGTCTCACAAATCTGTGACACCAAGAACAAAGTACTCTTCACAGAGGATGAATGTCTTGTGCTATCTAAAGACTACAAACTCTCAGAAGACACTTCAATTCTCTTGAAAGTTCCTCGGAATCACAATCTTTATACATTCAACTTAGCTGATGTTAAACCAGAAGGTGACTTAACTTGTTTGGTGGCTAAAGCATCTTTGGATGAGTCTACCAAATGGCATAGGAGGATGGCCCATGTCAACTTCAAGACCATAAACAAGCTCTCTAAACTGGGTCTTGTTGAAGGTCTTCCTTCCAAAGTTTTTACTAATGATCATAAGCTGTGTTGCTGCAATAAAGGAAAGCAACATAGAGCCTCATACAAAGTTGTGCTGCTGTGAGCATTATTTGAACCTCTTGATTGCTTCATATGGATCTGTTTGGTCCAACTCAAGTTAGAAGCATTGATCAAAAGTTTTTTTGTCTAGTGATCACCGATGGTTATAGCAAATTTTGTTGGGTATTCTTTCTAAGGACCAAAGATGAAACATCTCCAGTCTTTGAAAGAGTTCATTACCCTTATTGAGAATCAGTTGAACAAAAGGTTAAAGGAATTGGTGTGATAATGGGACGAGTTCAAGAATGCTATACTTATAGAACTCTGTAGGTCTAAAGGAATCAAAAGGGACTATAGCACTCCAAGAACCCCACAACAAAATGGGGTGGCAGAAAGGAAAAATATGACCTTGATAGAGGCGCAAGATCAATCTTTGGCAGACTCTAAGTTACCCACCATGTTTTGGACTGAAGGCGTGACTTGTTATGTCTTGAATAGAGTGTCCATTACTAGACCACACTTCAAAACACCATATGAACTTCTCTATGGGAAAGTTCCTGCTATACATTACCTTAAACCTTTTGGGTGTCAAGTGACAATTCTGAATACAAGTGATCCATTGGGCAAATTTGATGAAAAAGCTGATGATGGTTATATTGTGGGATATTCACTCATAGTAAGCGTCTGAGTTTACAATTTATCGCTAAAAAGATTGAGGAGACATTGAATCTGAGGTTTTAGAAGACAAGCCTAATGTTCAAGGACAGGGTCATGTTTGGTCTTTTGACCTTGATTACTTAGCTGATTATTTGGGTTATTCTAGACATATGGCTAACCAACAAGCAAGTACTCAAGAGTCTCCAACTAACAAGTCAGATTCCCGGATGCTGATTACGACAGTGAGTTTGAAGATGATGAGCAACCCATTGTAGTGCCTTCTTTCTCCCCTAACAATTTTTCCGGTGACACTTCTAAAGTTACTTCTGCTGAGAGTGAAGACGAGTCCAATTATGCAGAGGATCTTGCTAGGTTGAAGAAACAAGAGTATGCAGCTAATCTAGATCTTTGAAAGGAATCTTGAGGAGAGTGCAAGTGAAAAAATAAGTGGAAACCTCAATTCTCTTGAACATGATCCGGTTTCTCCTATCATCTGCTGAAGGCTATCTTTGTTTCTACTCGAGTGTCCACAGACTTTGGAGATCCTTATACTCGTTTTCCAAGACCCTCGGATCTTGGTAATAATCAACCCAAATTTGGAATCTTCACCTCACCTTCTTATGACACTGATTTTGAACCTACTATGACTAATCTTGATTCTTCCATTGGAGTCAACACCACTACTACTAAAAGGATTCACAACACTCATCCACAGTCAAATATTATTGGTGATCCTAATGTACCTGTTAGAACAAGGGTGCGGTGGCAAGTTCTAAATATGGTCAAGTGGCTTTTCTCTCTTATGTCTCAGATCAGCAAAAAGACAATCACACAGACTATGAACATTGTCTGTTTGCTTGTTTTCTTTCTCAAGTGGAACCAACCGGTGTTACTCGGGCTCTTGAAGATTCAAGTTGGCTTGAGGCAATGCAGGAAGAGATGCAACAATTTCAAAATAAGCAGGTTTGGATATTGGTACCACTACCGGATGGCAAGTATGCAATTGGTACTAAATGGATTTTGAAGAATAAGAGAGATGCAAGAGGTGTTGTCATTAAAAACAAAGCAAGATTGGTTGCTCAGGGTTATAGACAAGAGGAGGGATTGATTATGATGAAGTGTTTGCACCTGTGGCTAGAGTTGAGGCCATACGGATTTTCTTGGCTTATGCATCCTACATGGGATTTATGGTATATAAAATGGATGTTAAAGGGCCTTCTGTATGGTGAAATAGAAGAAGAGGTTTATGTCACTCAACCTAAAGGATTTGAAGATCCTGATCATCCTACTCATGTTTACAAGGTAGTCAAAGCACTCTATGGACTACATGGGCACCACGAGCTTGGTATGCTAGGCTTTCATCGTTTCTTCTGAAGCATGGATATCGAAGAGGTGCCATAGATAAAACACTTTTCCTGAAGAAGAATTCCACAGACATTATTCTTGTGCAAGTGTATGTGGATGACATTATTTTGGATCCACAAAGGAAGCTTGGTGCAGGGAGTTTGAGGAGCTTATGAAGGGAGAATTTGGATGAGTGCCATGGGAGAAATGACTTTCTTTTTGGGTCTTCAAGTTCAGCAGAAAACTGATGGTATCTTTATAAGTCTGGACAAATATGTGAGGGACATATTAAAGAAGTTTGGAATGGAAAGTGTGAGGACTGCCACTACACCGTATGAAGCTCCAAAGTCAAAAACCAACAATGAAATAGATCCAACAGTGAATGTACACCTTACTGAGATCTATGATTGGTTCTTTGATGTATCTAACGACTTCACGACTGATATTACTTTTCTTTGTAAGTGTGTGTTCTCGACATCAAGTTACTCCACTAACTTCCCATCTCAATCTTTGTTAAGAAGATCTTTAAGTACCTCAAAGGCCAACCTCATTTAGGCCTTTGGTACCCAAAAGAATCTCCATTTAAGCTGGAAGCCTTTAGTGATAGTGACTATCTTTGGTGCAAATCGGATAGGAGGTCCACCACTGGAGGTTGCCAATTCCTTGGAAAGAGATTGATTTCTTGGCAATGCAAGAAACAGACTATTGTGGCTACCTCATCTACTGAAGCGGAGTACGTTCTTTGCTGCCAATTGCTTTGTGGACAGGTTCTTTGGATTCAAAATCAATTGTTGGATTATGGGTATAATTTCATGAACACAACAATTTTTATTGATAATCAAAGTACCATATGCATTGTTAAAAATCCAGTTTTCACAGTCGAACAAAACATATTGAAATCCGGCACCACTTTATAAGAGATGCATATGACAAACATTTGATAAAAGTGGTTAAAATTCACACTGATGATAATGTGGCCGATTTGTTAACAAAGGCTTTTGATGGACCAAGGTTTCAACACCTTGTGGTCCATATTGGTATGCTTAACCCTTAACTGCAAAGTTTAAGGGGAGGCATAGGCCTCAGGGGAGGCATATGCCTCCGGGGAGGATTTGTGTATACTTTGCATTGTTTTATGTAAATTTGTTTGATTTTTGGTTTATGATTCTGTTCTCTAACACTAACCAGCTAATGTAATGATAGTTTGTTTGTCTTTGTTTGGTTTGTGTGTTTCTCTGTGTTTGTTATGATTTGCAGATTGCTTATCCAGTTGGAAATTGTTATGTTGGAATATGGTCAAGAAAGCTCTAAAGCTTGTTTCTCTGAATTCAAAGTCTTTGAAGTGAGTTATTTGTTTCTCAAGACAAAGTACTGAAGTTACAATGTTCATTCAAGAAAAGTACTGAAGCAAATTGTTCATTCATTCATTCGAGAAACAGTTTATAGCTTACAGAGTACAATCAACATCAAATGCAACTACAAGGAAAGTGCTTTACATGAACTACTAATCCTAACCTAGTTGATATCATCTATTCCAACATCTAACAAGCTGTTGGATATGCATGATCGCTCACATCTTTCACACTAGATCTTTGGATATGCGTTTGTGATGTCTTGCATAACCACCCATTCCTTCTATCTCGATGGTTGGATATGCATGACCGATACGACGAAGAAGCTAAGGATCAAAATGGGAAGGATGGATTGATGAAAACGATGATGATGAAGATGACCACATATGTCCTTTGTGCTTCATCTGCTGATTTCACCCAAAAGCAATTCTTCCACCTTCCTTGACTCCTTCCTTTATACGATATGTGATGATGCACCATGATATGAAGCAGGAAGTGCTAGAACCACCTCTCTATCCTTAGGGAGTGGCGGATTTCTGGCACGTGGCCTTCGTTGAGGTGAGGTCTTTGGAGGTTGGGAGTAAGATGTTCTCTCCTACAGAGTCATCGAGAATCATCAGCGGCAATGGAAGACACATTCACAACTGCGAGAACAGGCTCTTTCACTCTCTTTGAAGTTGCTTCTTCATCTGAGTCTTCATAAGGTGATACATAAGAACTTATGGATGAGTTGTCTTCATCATTGCCTGGATTGCTTGACAAATAGTTCTTCTTCCACCTTTCGAGACTGCTTATGGAGGATGGATTGTCATCTGATGAAAGGGTGATTGGGGAGGATCTTCTCATGGTTGATTGTGGTTAATTTTGGAGCATTGATGCAATTAGGGTTTGTGATGTTATTTGGGGTTTTTGATGAAGAGTTATGTGTGCATTGGGATTGTTTTATAGACAGTTTCAAGACTTAATGAGAGTTAATGCGTATAGGTGAAAGAGTAAAAAGATATTTCTTGAAGCTTCCGAATACGTGATCTGTTTCTTGATTAGTATTCTTATTGATTGATTAGTGTTTACGCGAAGTTGAAAGTTAATTTGGGAAAAGTAGTAATACATCACTCGGTCAACATTTGACCAAAATTGGGAAAATACTACTTATTCTCGGTTTGCATATCTTCGTCTCATTAAAAGTTTCCCTCATTACTCACATTCAAAACACTTCCAATTGTGTGACTCTTAACCCTAACTTTCAATTTTTCTCACGGCGCTTCAATTCAAGCATGATCATAATAAAGTCGCCTTTCTGGGAACAGCGAAGGGTGATGAGTTGTATAGACCAATGGTAGGATTCTTTTGAGGATCCTGTTTCAAAGTCAAGTACTTATGTTGCTTCTGAAGTATTTGCTGAAGCTATTCCTTAATGTATCAGCTATTCCTTCCGTATCTAATGAAGCTATTCCTTGATTTGTTCAAGTTCAATCAAGTGAACCTTATGTTGCTTCATCGGAATGTCATCTTATGCTGCTTGATACCTAAAGTTGATCCTATAGACAAAGTTGGCCAAGAGTTGGGTTGTCAAGCTGAATTCTGAGGCGACTAAATCTAAAAAGGCCGAGTAGTAGCTGAGGAAGATGTATGCCTATACGTGGTGGTGTTTCAAAGGGATGATTCTATTTCTTCCACACAACTTAAAGATGTTCTTGAAGAACCTATACCATCTTGACATTTATCTACAGGTAGGAGGAAGAAAAGAATGGCTAGAAAGCGATCTGGTTCTTCACGGAATCATGTGAAATGCAGGCACATAAATCTAAGGTTAAGGAATCTTCAAGGGTTAGTTCTTTGGATCTCAATGCTGCTAATTCAACATTTATTCAAGAGGGATCTTGATGTTTTCCTGAAGGTCTCATGATGTTTTGGTAAATTGGTCATTGCAAAGGATGGTGAATGTGATTCACCGATTGGATCACACGACCATGGAATTTAATTTTTTGAAGGAGATCTTGCATCGGTGGATAGGGCGGAACTTGGATACGCTATATACTCTTGTAAATAAGTACTATCATCTCTGCACCTAAGGGTTCTGGTTTATACTTATTGGGTGATCTTCATGTTTTGTTTGATTCAACATCTCCCAATGGTAAAGGATACTTTATTTGGAAGAACTCTCACTTATGGCAGGTTACATCTTGGAGATTTTATCCTCTACCTCGTGTGCATGTAGTTGAGATGAAAGGTGGTATTACTTGTTTGCATGTTTCTTTGAGAGCGTATCCATTATCATGAAACTTATGGAAAGAATGCTTTTTCAAAAGTTGGAAGTTCCTCCAGATCCTGTTGGCAATGATCTTTTGCATGTTGAACAATGTGTCGGTGTTATTAAGAATCAGCTTATGGCACATAGAAGTTCCTCATGATTCTGGTATTTTTTAATTTGTATGATTTGTAATTTTTGTTTCTTTGTTTTCTTCTTAGTTAAAAAAAAATTTGTGTATGTTTTGTTTTTACTAACTTTTATTATTGAGGTTTGTTGTATATTATTGCTGGTTATTAACTCACCTGATATACCTTGTGTATGTCAAAGAGTTAGCTAGTCCAAAGTGCGGCTTTGGTAAAGACACCTCAAATTTGTTGATATTGTAATGGTTTGCTCAAAATCATAGGGTTTGCAACCACCCATGCTTCATTGTTGAGTGTTGTATGGTTCTCAATTCACCATGATTTATTCCTTTTTGGAATCCAAGAATTGACTAGCCCACATGTATATGGCTTGTGGTAAAGGCGTGGAATACCATATTTGGTAATCAGTTCACCAATTTTAAGAATTGACTAGTCCGAGCAAAAGCGGCTACAGGTAAAGACATTTCAAATCCGTTCATGGTTGCTGGTTTGCTAATAAATCAGATGGTTATCAATGTACCATGGTTTTCGAACTTAAACATATGGCTACTCCAGTAGTGATGGCTATTGGTAAAGAGACATCAAATCCATTATTTTCAATGATTCACCTCTCACAGGAGTTAACACACCGGATGTGATGAGAATAGTATGAAACTAATATGTTTTGATGTACATGTTGTCATTTGTTCTTTTGCAAAGATATGGAGTTTCAGAGTTTCGTCATCAAAGAGATGATTTTGTTTTGATTCTTTGTTGATGATGTTCGAGTACAATCCTCTAGTGCTGCAAGGTTAAAGATCTATCAAGAACCTGGAACTTAACCAAGTCAAATTCCAGTTTAGGGGAGGATTGTTGGGAATTATGTGAAGTACGAATTATGTTATTGTTTTACTATGAATGGATTACTGCGAAGGGTATGGTTTTCTGGCGAAGACATAGTTCTTGAAGTTTAGTTTGTTTCTACGGAAGTTATTATTCCGTGTTTAGTTTATTTAGTTTGGATATACATGAGTTTTATTAGGAAGTGATTGTGTATATCTTATTTAGTTTTATGTTTATACGTTTCTTGAGAAACGGTTTAGGGTTTTGTTTAGGGTTCCTTGTCTATAAAAGGAACACAATAGAATGAATAATGGACGTGTGCTTAAACAAGTTTTTAATATAACGATCCATAGAGGATCAAAGAAGTTCTTAGTTATCAGCGTTTCATACTTGTGTTTATATTCCGCCTCAGAATACAAGTTGTAGAGATTTTCTTTTAGTTTGTTTGTGATTACACAAGCAATACTAACGATCCTGAAGCTCAAGATCTATCAAGGTCTATTAGTTTTCAACATCATGAGTCAAACCTTGAGTTTCTCTGCGGTAATAACATTTGTCTTCCTGGGATGTCTTCAATCACTTAGAAGTTTTAAGTTCATCAAGTTTACTCACGTTTAGATACGTGTCTCCTTCCCCCTTTCTGGTTTTGATACTTCAAAATCAGCAACTCTTTGTAAGCCCGTATACTTGAAATCTTTTGAGAAGAACACATGTAATCATGTGGGAATCAACTTGCTGAATTAAAATGTGAGCAAGTCTAATTGGGGATCAAATCTGACTTTTCACTCTCCCACAATTAGTGCTCTCCCCTAAATCGACAATCTGTTTGATAAATGCCCAGATTAAGAAGAAGTCTTTAGATCTTTAAATGCAACTCGTCTTTAGTCTTCTAACATGTAGCGAGACAATGAAGAGCGGTTGTAGCCTACTCGACCTTCTTCAAGATTGTCAGTTGGGGATCAAAAAGTTAACATCTTCTTTTCACCAAAAGTATCCCAATTAACTTACATCTTGCAATTCCCCTTAACTAAAATCCCTCCCAATCAAACAAGAACAGAAAGATGTTCATCAAGTAAATCAGCAATGAAGACTACTTAGCCGAACGAACACACTAAATGGTAACACCAAACTACCAATCACATCAAACAAGAACAGAGAGATTGTTCCGAATCATCATGTTGATGTGTACATGAAGCTGGGCTGGAAGCACTTTGTCATTAATCATATCATTAGTGTGAAGATGTCAACTTGACGGCTCTTAGAAGAAACTACATGTGAAGATGATCCGATAAGAAGAGTCTCAGTTCTTACATGAGTTAGGAGCCGTATGACCATATATTCTCAAATATCAATCAACCATGCAAAAATTCACACTTCTTCTCCCCCTCAAGAATTGCATACGGAAATGCCATTCTTGATTAAACAATGATTATCATCAAATGTATTCTATTACATTTCTCCCATAAAATTAGCACATGATGTATGCAGCCATCTTCATTATATTGAGCAAGTGGAATAAAGAGTAATTATAGTAGTCCGGTTCACTTGATGGAATGGCCAGAGTAAGCATGGAAAAGTATGAAGCATGTTGATGAGAATGGTCATAATATGAAGATTTCTCTTCTTCCAAAGATAAAGCGCACTGAAGCGTACACTTTTCTTTTCTTTAGAGTACGAGGCACGAATTGTTGTGTTCATATGTCATAATCTCTCTCTTTTCAGCATCTCTTGGCAAAACATGTAATCACCCCATTATCATTCGGTAGGCTCTTTGTTGTGACAGCTGATGGAGAAAACCCAATATGATGAATTTGACCATGAAGTAAACTAACCCGAACTCATGACTTAAACTTGCATATGTAACAAGAAGGCGGTGCCGAGACTTCATGCCCATTTGAATCTCTAAGTACTCTATACTCTTCAACCAACCAACCATCGAGTATTAGGCGTATATCACCTCTTGAAAATCCACAATTGAATGTGACAGAGCACTAGCGTAATTCCTTAAAGTGATAGTTATCTTGTGGTGATAAGGCCCAATCCCCAGTGTGGTAAAAAGAAAGGTAAAAGTCACCTTGACAATAACTAGATTTCCAAGTCTTCATTTTTGATAATAGGCTTAAACAAGGATCATGAAGAATCTTCATCCAACCATCCCCGATACCTTCAAATACTAATTTTGCTCACTCAAGTGATATTTCACTTCAATCTCAAATAAATAATAGTGAATTGCGCCGTTGTCACATCTTACGGTTAAAAGCTCAATGCTCTAGCCTCCTTTGGCGTTTTAAGTGAACTTCGATAATGGATTCATCGACCATGGTTAAAAGCACATAACCCGTAAAACCTTTTAATAACCAACGCCATGAAGACAACCCAAACACACACCCAATTCATGAAGTACACCCTTTTATCTCTTCGTCAAAACAGAAACCGTAGCCTCAGCATCAAAAGAGATCTCGAAATACACTTTTCTTTCTCCAAGATGGTTCCATCATTACGGGATTTTACAACTCTATGGTTTAAACCGAGAAATAGTTTCTTTCGCGGGATTTTACAAAACCAAGAATAAACCGTAAGATAGATCCGGGGATGCACTTTACAATTACCAGGATGTTTCTATTGTCACGGGATTTTACAAGTCTATGATTTAAGCCGAGAAATAGATTCTTTCGCGGGATTTTACAAAATCAAGATAAAACCGTAAACAATGTTAGTTTGAAGGTGTAATGACAACTTTGGTTTCGGTGAATATCTGTTTTAAGGGAACATGCAGCGGTTCTTCAACTATACAATATCCAACATCAACAACATCATCAACCATCCAATTAACACTTTGGTAAACACATCATACACGCATTTTGTCGGCTATGGCAGTGACCACATGGAGAAGTAAACTCGATATACCAAACTTGATCATGAAGTAGAATTCCCCAGATTTGTTACTTAAACTTGTACTAATCCTTGTGAAAAATAAACGGTGTACCCAATGTACAAAACCTCTTGACATATCCTCAACTGCGTGAGACACCTAAGTGATAGTCACGTTGTGGGTTAAGTGAGAAAGAATCACAACCGTAACTAAATAGCCAAGTCTTTATCATA
Organism: Chrysanthemum makinoi; assembly: GCA_910596185.1. Classification (NCBI taxonomy): domain Eukaryota; kingdom Viridiplantae; phylum Streptophyta; class Magnoliopsida; order Asterales; family Asteraceae; genus Chrysanthemum; species Chrysanthemum makinoi. The sequence continues at coordinate 65,231,643 of OU343223.1, read as the reverse complement.
CTCAACAAACGCCCAAACAAGTCATCTTCGCGGAAAGGTAGAAAGAAAGAAGACGAAATCAGTAAGCACGCCCGGAAAATCTCACTTCAAAGTCAAATAATAGATACCGTCCAAACAACCCCGTAGTCAACCTTGATCAAATATCAATTCAAGCAGGGACAGAATATCCTTCGTGAAAATGCATAAGCCAAAGTATCAAGCCTCATAGCACATCAAATCTCATCATCGAATCTCATAACCATAAACCATAAATCCAAATTCACGAGCATGTAACAATGTCCAATGAAGGCCCTAACCATAAATAAATCCAATATCACTAATCACCACATAAAAGCGACTCGATTCAATTTAACACGAAATGACCCGGTCCATAATAAGAATATCAAGCCCATCATCTAACTTCCAATTTACATGAGTCCATTCCATTCATTTAAACCCATGAGACCCGATCCAAATCCACAAGGCTTCTTATACTTAATAATCAAGGCTAATATTAATCATTATATTAAATCCACAAGGCCCTATATTTTTCAGAAGCAAGACAATTCGGCCTGGTCCAAATCTGTTAAGCTCTTAACGAATCACACGGCCCAACTCGTGGAAATAACACAAGATCCCTTACATCCTTTACCAAGCCCATGTCACAAATTAATACATGGCCCATGTTCATAATATCACCCAAGGCCGAGGCCCATGTCTGATCCAGGTAATAATCCGAACCAGCCACATATTCAATGGTTTGCCCTAATTTTCGGGTATAAATCACCACTTATCACTCATTCAACCCTAATTTTTCTCTCATTAGTCCGCCCCCCTCCTCCATATTATCTTTGAATCTTTCCAAACCAAAAAAATCTTCCTCCATTAAATCCGAACAAAAAAAAGGATTAACTTTTACTAATCAAGAGTCGGGTTAGATAAATCCAAGCCACAGGGATGGCATTGGTTTGATTAGGTTTCGAGATCAAGCAACAATCATAAGGTAGGTTAAATATTTATGTTCGTGTCTCCATTTTCAGTAATCAATGAATCTAAGGAGAGATATAACATGATTGTTATAGTTATTTCCTTCATGTTCGAATATTAGCAAAAAGGTATTGGATCTATGATGCATAAGTTCTATTGTGTGTAGATCGTTTAAGGGTCTATGTGTTTTAATGAACCTCACACAAAAGAAACAAGGCTGAGATCAAGATTCAATTCGTTTTAATTCATTAAGTCTATGACTTGTCCTTCACGAATCAAATGACAAGAAATAACATAGTTGTTATTTACTTGATTCTTGGCTCGAATATGAAAAAACTTTTAAGATCAATGATGTATTCCTTTGTGGTGATATGGATCTAAAAAGGTCATGAGAAATCATTAACCCACGATAAGGAGAAACTGAGATCAATAACTTTACATTTATGCTATGGTTGAGTCATGGTAGGATGTATCTGTGATGATAGAGTCTTTTATTTGGATATTTGTAAAAAGATAACTTGAGATCAGTGATGGATTGCTATGTGGTTGTCGAGATCTGAAAGATGATCATAAAGTTATCATTAACCCATAACGAATCTGAGATCTTGAATTAATTACCCTTTAATCATTGAGTCATGTTGAGGTAGTTGAGATTAGGATGGTTTGAGTTTGATGTTGGGATGAATCTTGTGTTACATGTTTCAATTCGAAATAAGTGTCTTGGACTGATGATGGCTTATAGCTGAGGTCGAGTTGTTGTTTTGGAATTTGGTTTGGTCTTGTGGTCTAGTCATTTAGCTTCATCTTCATCTCCTTTCAGTCAAGTCTCTTCATCTTTTGAGTCATGTCGCTAGGTCTAAGTCGCTAGGCCTTGTTCAGTTACAAGTCGCTAACATATATTAGACATGACACAACTCGCTAACCCAACTCGCTAACCCGACTCGCTAGGTCAACTCGCTAGGACAAGTTGCTACGACTTGTAAAGACAAGTCGCTATAGTTATCTTGTGTCAAGTTGCTACGAGACATTCATTGAATCTGGACTTTTATGAGGACAAGTCGCTAACTTGATATTCCGGCGAGTTTTCCGACCATTTTCCGACCATCTTCATACTAAACCCAGAAAAACATGACAGAAACTGAAACATATGACTGTTTTGACCCAGATAGACCATTGTATCACCACAACAAGACCACAAATATATCCAGCTTTTGGTAAAAGCGTCATACAAAACTGAATGAAGAGCATGACTTGGACAAAAACTTGACACAAGACAAATATTCATTGATATACCACATGACACTTTTGACCAAAAAGGATATTAAAACCAGTGTAGCAAAATTGTTAACCACAAGTATACTAAAACAAATTATCCGACCATCATAAAGTACAAAAACAGTTTTTTACAAGAATCAAAACCACAAAGAATCAACACAACACAAGAACCTTGGCTCTGGTTCCAATTGTAGGATCGATATATATTATTGTGCCGATGATGATTCGTGTGGTCTTGGATGATGGAAATACATGTCAGAAATTTTAGAGAGGGAAAGTAGAGAGATGGTGTTCTTGGTAGAGAGTTGGTTTAATAAAAATGAAAGGTTAGATTCCAAGCCACACCCCTTCCATGGATGGAAAGGGTATTTATACTTACAAACAATACGTCCTCCTATCGGACTGTGGATCAGGCATACAGTGGGTAAAGACCCGTCCTTCCTCCACGGTGTTGCACTAAACTAAACTATGCTACAAACTAACTAATTAACTACTAAATAGCGTAAATAACGACACGTCTACGAGCTAACATATGCTAGACCATAATTGGGGTGACCGACACTTTAACATGGAATTTTCTAATTCCTAACAATAATGATCAAGTTCGTTTGATGCTTCATCACGAGTCTGTTTGAGTAAATCAAATATGACACCATATTCCTTTTTAACTTTTGCAAGTTCTTGTTCATATTTTGAGATTTGACATTTCAAAGACGCGTTTTGATCATCCAGTTGCTCAGGTTTGGAATTAAAGGTTTTTGCTTGCAACTGAGCGATTTTGTTTTGACAAGCGAGTTCACGAGAATGACAATCTTTTTGACACCATTGAAGACGACGTTTTTCATTTGAAAGCTCGTTTAACATTCATTCATTTTCAACTTTTAAAGACTCGATCGATGCACATGTCATTATTCTCAACAATTTCAACGGAATCAAGAGAATCGGCAGGGATATAATCGGATGCATATGACAAAGTATGGAATAACACAACATTATGGATATCACCTGAGATAACATCTTCCAAGAGTCGATCAACATCTTTTAAGTAACATTTTCTTTTTCACGTTTTGTATTGAAATAGATGTTTACGTTTTCTCAGCGATTTTCATCAATCAAGTTCCTTATGAAATTCCCTTTCCCAATACAATGCACAATTTTTCAAATTTTTAACACGAGGTAAAATTCTTTTAGAAAATATCTCTTTGTTCTAGCGCTGAGGCGGTGAAAAATGTTCAACTTTTATTTCAGAATGAAATTCAATCTCACGTTCTAAAAGTTTGAGGTCAGAAGTGAAAATATCAAAATATCTAAGAATTTGATGATTTTGGGTTTTGATTTTACTTCACTGAGTGAAGGTAAAGGACCATAAATTTGTGCATAGTTTGGTTTGGGAGTAACATTAGAAGACTCAGAGCGTTTTTGTGACGTCCTAGGTGTGTTAGAAGAATCCTTTGGTGTGACGAAAGTGACGGCTTTTGAATAGTTAAATGGTTTGTTATAAACAACATTTTCTAATTTTGATCGACTCTCGTCTTCCGCATCTAATTCCTCTTGACGATGATATTCAACAACACTCATAACATAGTCATCAATTTTGTATTTTGCCTTGGAAACTGGATTTGGTTTGAATGCTTTGGTTGAAAGCATTGGTTTGTAATCAACAAGATTTGGTCCATATCCATTTGGATTGGGTTTTAAAGTAAACTTTTGAATAGTTGTGATTGACTCACCATGTTTATAAACAACATTTTGAAACTCTTTGAGTTTGTTTTGTAAGCCGAAAATTTCTTCAAGATGGTCATCTATTTGTTTCGTTGAATGCTTTTTGTCTTAGAGGTTGGTGACAAGTTAACAACTCAGCCTTGGCTTTTGAGTTTCAAAGTAAGAAGCGTTAAGTTGTTTTTATTTCATGTTTGAGTTGTTCTATATGAGACAACAAAGCATTCTTCGATCGGCTAGATCACGAATCTGTCGTTCAAAGATTTTTTAGTTTTGGTTTTGTGATTTAGCAGCGACTTCAAAACCTTTTCACGTTTTTCTTGTGTTTTGAAAAATTGAGTTGCCGTTTAAGCATTCAACATCCCTGGTTAACAGTGCATTTTTCTTGTGTAATTCTGATTTAATGAGCGACATTCATCCATTTGGGATTGATAATCTTTAAGTATGAGGTCAATATCTGGATTAGGCAAAGGTTCACGTGTTCAAGCGTGATTCACAACATGATCACTATTGATCCTCAAGTTATAACCACGGAGTCAATTTGAGTATCAAAGGTAACCAAAGGACCATCTTGATCATCAAATGTAACTACGGGTCTAGTTGAGAATCGTCAAAATGAGATGTGGACGACTCATGTTGAACATTATGAGCCTCGTCGGATTCAGATGTTGGCGGACATAGTAGATCAGAGATGATTATGGTTTTTTTGGGTACCTGAGACAAACCATCGATTGTCATACACTGGGCCTGTGTCACTCATGTGAAGAGCTTGCATTTGTGCCATCAACATCACTGCTGCATTAGCCTGCAAGTTCTCCATATCATCATCTAAGTGCATCGCCATAAAGCTCTGTTCTTTGGTTGTGAGGTTCCACCAGCTTCATCCTTAAGAGCCAAGAGTAAAGCCTCCTTGTGATAAGCACCGCCTCTAGTCCTCGGCTTTGGGCATGCATTAGCCAGGTGACCCTTCTCATTACAATTGTAGCAGCGAAGACCATTAATCCCATTCTGAGCATTACCCTGTTCAACCACTTGAGCTCTCTGATGTTGTGGAACACCCATGTTATTCCTTCCCATAGCATTAAACCCTTGACCACCTCCCATCTGACGACCATAACCACGATTATGAACTTCAACTCGTCCATTGTTCATAACAGCCTGATTCCTTGTGTTTAATGAGGAACGAATGCGATTGTTGGATTTGTTTGTATAACGGCCAAAAGCTTTAGCGATCATCACAAATCCTTGTTGCAATGCATCGAAAGCATCTGAGTCCTATTTAGCTTCACTGTAAAGTGCTTGATCATTGTTGTTGTTGTATGGATCATATGGTGTAATTTTTGCAGTTGGTTAAGGAGCGGGTTGAGGAGGATAACTAGTTTGAGCCCACAAAGCAAGTTGTTGATTGTCCGGTAGTGACGGTGAAGCCGGGAGTCCACGGATAGCCCTTTCTTTGTTAACTTCTTTTTGGTGAGGCTTCAAATAGTCGTACAACAATCCGTATGAAGCATGATGGAGATTTTTAGCTTGACGGATGAAAATGACATACTTTTCCCAATCAGGACCAAGACTACTTAGGAACTTAGTGTTGACTGCAAT
>OU343223.1:65151084-65221084 GCA_910596185.1 Chrysanthemum makinoi | reverse complement strand
CGAGTAGGTGACTCGGGGAGTGGAGTAGGGCAAGGAAGGTGACCTTGTAGCCGAACCACTATAAATACTTGCGTTGTGGTTTTGTGCTTCTTACTCTAATCTTTTCATTACTTACCTTTACATGCTTGTTTATCAACATCCAACACACACATCCAAATAGATTGACATAAGTCGATCTAAATATTTAAAAGGAAGTTTTAATTGGTAAAACTATTCAACCCCCCCTTCTAGTTTTCCACAATTGGCATCAGAGCTTCGTTACCAAGTTTGTTGAAGTATATTGTACTTTAAAAACTTGATACGATCCATGGTTAATAGAAAACTACAAAGAAGGTCTTTCATAAAAACAAACACCATGTCTTTTAAAACTATATGTTTGGATGTTGATTTAATAAAAACATTTGTTTCTTATTTATTTTTAATTGCACTAATCTTCTTTGTCATGTTGATTAGTCAAATCTCATACCCACCAAGCTTTAGGAGTCGCTTGGTAACAAGAATACCTTCCTTAAGAAGGTATCTTAAAGGAGCAGGAATCGTCTAAGTGACATTTGTTGTGTCATTTGTAAAGACATTCCTAAGTACGCTAGAGGTATGATTTTCCTTTTACTTTGCTTGATAATTAAGTATACCTATTTAGGTATTTATGTGATTATCTTTTGTGCTTATACATGTTTTACATGAAGCTTCATTAGGAAGCCTTTTTCTCACATACGTGTTTTATTTCTCGTCCAAAAATAGTGGTATATAAAACTTATGTTTTGTTTCTTTTAAATCCAATAATAAAACAAAACACGAATTTCAAAAATTCCTCCTTCCCTATAAAACCCCACCGTCGGCCATTCTACCAAATCCTCACTTTTTCAAAATCTTCCAATTTCAAAAATCTTCCCTCATTCAAAAATTTCATCTTTCTCCTCACTCCATCTCAACCGAAACCAAGAAAGATCCGTCTTCAACATGGTTTACATCGCACTCGTGCTCATCGCCATAACACTCACCGCACTTGTGTTCCCTATGTTGAAGTTCACATACGGAGACATTTACTTTGTGGTTTTAATCTATATTGGGATCATATACCCAATCCTTTGTATCATCCTTAGTATTGAAATGCAATATTATTAATAATCTAGTTTATCTAGGTTGTCGTTATCATAATGTGTTTGTCACTTATTTTTTATCTATATGTTTTATATTCTTTTGTGATACATTAGAAGTCATGTATGCATGCTAAAAGAAAATGTAGGTTAAAACATATATCTTGGTATAAAATTATGAGATTCAAAAATCTATGAGTTTTCATATAATCTGGTTATTTAATTACAGATCTACGGATCCTGGAAGTTATACTAGCCGGATCCCTTTTGAAAAGGAACCGTGGGATCCGTCCTACTGGAAAACAGTTTTTCATGCAAATCAAAAACCTCTTTTCGTCTAAGAGTAATACTCCACTTTTATGTCAAAACCATAAGTGAGTTAAGTGTATTTCCTGTTAAAAACCATTGTTAATAAAAATCTAGTAAAAACATTAGATTAACATACGTTGACCACAAACATTTCCTTTTATTAACTTGTCATTTCTATAGGTTCAACTATGACGCATGAATATGAGTTTGATTTTTCACTCACTAGCGTCCACACTCCAAACATCTCTCTCGAACCCAACACGCCTGGCAATCATGTCCGTGGGTTCAATAATCTCGAAAACCGTCACTTCCACGAAGGACGTATTGTAGACACCTCTCTACAATTCGAAGATGGTATCAATACCTCCTTCCGAGCCATAGGACTATAATGTCTTCTTGAAATCAACGAGAAAATATGTCCAAGGTTCATAATGGAATTCTTCCGTCAAGTAGAACTCGTTCGTAACGAGGATCGCTCTCTATCTCTTTGGTTTTATATCAAAAACCAAAAGTTCACTCTAACCCTTGGGCATTTTGCTCACATCCTCCGAATTCCAAATCATGGACAATGTGCCTTCACCGAAGATTGGTCTCTTGATTCTCTCTTCAACTTTCGTGAAGAAAATAGTCCATATTGTTCACACATACCCTCTCCGAAAGATTTAAATCGCATAATATGCAAACCTCGACCATATTACTCGGATCCAAACATTATCTTTACAAGGGATATCCGAGAAGAGTACAAGCCTCTTGCACTCATCCTGCGTGAAAATGTTTGGAGTCTTAGGGGAAATCGAGAAATCCTTCCCGCTTGTTGTGCTCACATGTTGTACTATTTGCTAACACAACAACCATACAATCTCGCCTACTTCTTCGCAAGGCGAATTGCAAATATTCAAGGCTCCAAGAATAAACTCATCCCTTATGGAATGTTCTTGACACGTCTCTATCATAATGTTATGCACTTCCATCCTCAATTTCAAAGTCCGTTGTTCGTACTTGTGAACAAAATGATGGAACCGCTAAACATATCCCTCATGAAGACTTTCTTCATTCTTGACTCCACCAACACTCATCAATCACTTAATGATCCTCCTAGCGAGAACACTCAAGGAAACTAATAATATTTCAAAATAGGATCAAATCTATTGTACTCGTGCTTTATCAATGTAATTCAATTTCCTTCATGAAATAAAACATTTGATATCTTAGTATTTAGAACTCTCTTTAGACTATCCTTGAGATATAATGCATTGTCAAAATCATTGCATACCTTTAGTAAAGGTCCTGTGAGCGGATGGTGGATCCCAAAAGTTACACTAGACGGATCCCTACTCTTAGGGAACCGTGGGATCCGTCGAACAGAAAATGCAACTACAAGCATTGTATTTCAAAGAAATTCTTAGAACACCTTACACTAAGCTAAACATAGTGTCTTAAGGCAAATTAAGTCCTTATCAAGATAGGTTAATATTTCCCATTCATACATAACTCACCGAGGTTACACTCTAAAAACGCTTGTAGATCTACCGTTTCGTTTTAATCCATTACTCTTTCGCTCTTAAACTCACACCTTATTCTCTACTTGATCCCTCACATCTAGTCTTAGAAATCTTTCAATTATGGCAAAATTGATCATAAATCATCCTCACCTCCAAATTGATCAAATTTGATCAAAATATAGTTTTCTCATCTTAAAGCTTCTAGGATATTTTCCAAAACACTATCCTAAGACACAACCTGATCTCTAGGATCATCTAGCTTCAATTGACATTCTAAATCTTTAGTGTCATCATTATTCATCCATTGGTACTCTTGAAAGTTCCAAATCCTTCCACAAAAGACAATCATTAGCTACATCATTCATTACCTTCAAGTACTCAAGCATCCCTTCATTTAAAACACTTAGAAGAACTGAAACACTCAAGATGATATAGGTCTTAGATCTTAGAAACATCATTTCCAATCTTTCATAGCTGCTGAGAGACGGATCCCTAGGATTAGCCTAGATGGATCCCTCTGAGGAGGGAACCGTGGGATCCGTATGACAGTATAGGTCAAATCTTGCTAAAGCAATCATTTCAACTCATCTTCCTAACTCAAACACTCCATCTCATTTTAAATGAGTTCCTAGATCAGCACAACCTCTGAAGATGACTCTTGTGCATGTCAATCATCACATTCCAATGAATCCTAGTGGCTTGAAGCTTAAATGCACTTGCCAAATCTCTTAGTTTATAAACCACCTTATTAGGACCTCCATAGTCATCACTTTTATCCCAACTTTCAGCTCTTACAAACTCTTGAAATCATCTCATCATGAGGAAAACCCCAAGTAGTAACTTATCCACCAAAGAACCACCCATGAAAAGAGCTCGTGTTATACACGAAATTTCCTCAACCGAATCATCTCTGGTCAAGACGACAAATGATAGAATCCTTCATCATCCAATCAAATCAATTTCTAAAAGGTTAGTACCCACAAAACTACCTTTTCCAAACACCACCATACCTCCTAGGCCAAACAATATCATCTTCACCAAACCATCACCATTGGTTCCTAGAGCTATTTCATTTACATCCCCACTATCATCACCACACCTCTACAATTTAGAGGACTTGCCACCTAGGCCGTCTCATCTGCTTCCGCCGACAACATACTCCTCATTAGGAGGAATAATGGTTCAAAATCAAGGTGTTGAGTCAACACTTGCTCCGGCTTCCTTCTCGGCGTTTTCATCATATAATCCCATTTGGATTATGACAAATCATCAAAATCAACCACCCGACCATATAGAAGTTGACACCTCTCTACCACCACCATCATTCTTGGTTGAGTCATTCTTAAATGCACCTCCACCAATCCCTCCATCGTTTGAAGCTGCACAAGCCGCTTCACTTGATCCTTCGAATCAAGCCATTTCATTTCATCCACCACCACTACCTAGCCATGGCAAAGATTGCTATCATTGGCAACATGTTGAAAGTTTGATACATGAAGTACGAGAAGACCAACGTTTCATGTTCTATCATCTCCTCGAACGTCTCGACGAGATTAAACCTAAACAAAACTTGAGCTAGAAGATTATAGTGGTGTCTTAGCTTCAAGCGTTAGGGGATCTAGAAATTCCTAGTCATGTATTGTCTATTGTCTTGTTTTTTGAGTCATGTATATCATAACTCTTGTTTATTTAATGGAATTACATGCTACTTGCTATATTTCTGAATATGTGAGTATACTATATAATCCATATCTCTTTTTAGTATTAACATTTCTTGTTATACCAATCTTTGCTGACTTTATTCATCAGCCAGACGGATCCCTCAGATTTGCCTAGACGGATCCCTACTAGGAGGGAACCGCGGGATCCGTGAGATAGAAAGCCTTCTTTCTACTAACTTGAATCACATTTGCAGGAAATTGTGAATTATACTTGATTTCTAACCTTTGTTTTGTAGTTATTCAATTTACATATGAAGACTTTGACATCATAAAGCTAGGGGGAGCTTTATGTCAAAGCAATACATTGAAAATTACTTGCAATACTAGGTTTACATTTCATGACATCCCTTTGCAACAATTGCAATCATCAAGGGGGAGCACATTCGTCTCGTAGACGATATCTTTTGCAAACTTATTTGCAAACAAACTAGATTAGTATCATTTACTTGACGCCTTTACATAGGGATGGACTCGTCAAGGGGGAGTAAAAGGCGAGATCCTTTCCCGTTATTTGCTCTCTATCTCTTTTTACTTTTAATTCTTTCACAAGTTTTTCTTAAAAATAACGTGTTGCCTTCCTTCAAACACTTTTTGTTTCGACAAAAAGGGGGAGAAGAAAGTAAAAACTACAAATTCAAATTTTTACGAATTTTAGCTTTTTCCTTAAAATAATTTTATGTTTTGTCATCAACAAAAAGGGGGAGATTGTTAATACAAATAAGCCGTAAAAACTTTTATTTATATTTTACGATCTTCTAATGTTTTGTCGATAACAAAAGTAAAATCATTTTAACGAAACAAATAGAGTACGTAAATAGTTTGAGTTAATAGTTTTCTAACACACTTACGCTTTCACATAAAACACTAAAACAAGTATAAGTGATTTTATGATTTAGATACATATGTACAACAACTAGTGTTTACATATTGGGTTAAACATATACCTAAACTAAGTATACTAAAATGGGTAAAAACTAAGTGTATACTAAATGGGTAAAATACTAGCAAATGGTTTTGACCCACAACCCATGGTTTTATATATACCACTTAACCAAGTTCATTGTATCTAGAAAGAAAACTATGGATCAACCCATAACCCATGACCCATAACCAAAAATACCCATGGGCAAAGAGGAGCGGACCACGGATCTCTAGCTTTGTGCTAGCCGGATCCCTTGTGGTAGGGATCCGGGGAACAGTAGGATTTTTCCTCTATAAATAGTGAGCCATTTCTTCATTGTTTCTCACCCCCTTTCAATATACTTTCTCCCCTGAGTTAAATCTCACTAACCTTAGATCCAAGAGATCTATGTTTGTAGTTTTGTTTTTGTGATCTTTTAGGTTCCTCTTAAAGGAAAGATCACCACATTTGAAGTCGAGCAAGCTCAAGTCCATGAGTTGCCATGCTTCCTCATCATCAAAGCTACTGAAGTCTTCTTGTTGATGATTCTCTTCTTTCTTCAAAGAAGTGTAGTGTTGAAGACATTAGTGAAAGATGTCTTAAGAGCCAAGACGAAGATATTAGTGAAGGGTATCTATCGTCTATAGTATAAAGCACTTGTGGTAGGTGCTTGGAAGTCAAGACTAAGAAGCATTAGTGAAAGGTGCTTAGAAGTCAAGACAAAGAAGCATTAGTGAAAGGTGCTTAGAAGTGAAGACACAAGACATTAGTGAAAGGTGTCTTGTAGATCTAGTCAAAGGCATTAGTGAAAGGTGCCTTAGATGTACATTCGATATGGTGTGTTTTGATGTACAAGATAGACTAGTTTTAGATCCAAGGATATTGATATCCTTGATGATGTTGTAAAGGAGTAGATCTCATTTGGGATTAGTCGTTGGTGTAGTGTGGTAGTAGTTCCTCCATTGCAATGGAACTAGGTGCTTAGCCTAGTACCTAATAAAGGGTAGGCGACGTTGTGAAGGTGTAGTTCACCTAAGGTGTGAAAGAACTCGGTGGTTAGCCTAGCAGCGTATAAAGGGTAGGCGACGTTGTGTTAGGTGTGGTTCGCCTTGGTGTGAAAGAACTCAGTATTTAGCTTTGTACCGGAAAAAGATTAAGCGACGTTGTGAAGGCTTCTCCGCCATAAGGAGATTGGTGTAGTGATTACGAACTCTCGAGTAGGTGACTCGGGGAGTGGAGTAGGGCAAAGAAGGTGACCTTGTAGCCGAACCACTATAAATACTTGCGTTGTGGTTTTGTGCTTCTTACTCTAATCTTTTCATTACTTATCTTTACATGCTTGTTTATCAACATCCAACACACACATCCAAATAGATTGACATAAGTCGATCTAAATATTTAAAAGGAAGTTTTAATTGGTAAAACTATTCAACCCCCCCTTCTAGTTTTCCACAAAACTCATTAACTAATTCATTATGGGATTTATTGTTTTCCATTTCAATCAAAACAATTTATTAGGAATATTTGGAAAGTTTATAAGATTATAGCTCTAAAATGAACTTTTTATCGAGCAAGGATAAAAAATGACTGAGATCCTTTTTTATCAAACAACATTCCCTTTAACAGATTTTTTACTAGTCTCATTCGAGATTTAAAGTTTAGGTGTATTTTTTTTCAAGTTTTACTAAAAAAACACTCAATTTATTACCCCTCCTATTTTATTCCATAAACTCATCTTCCTCGTCACTCTATCTTCACTACCAGAAGTCCACATACACACACAGTACACCGCATTCCAACGTTTTCGTGGCATATCCATCCTCATCAACAACATTTTCACATCTATAAAACACTTTGATACGCATACAACGCGCGTTCAGAAAGGAACTTCCTTTTCGTCGAGCAAGTTTTTCAACACCCTAGGCAGTGAACCTAATCATTGTAGTGTAGTATTAGGGTAAGCCTCGGGAATTGATATCGTTCTCTAGGGTAATAGGAATGCTAGTGAGAAATTACTACGCTAAGGTTGGGGTTGAGGAAGATTATCTTTTATCTTTTTATATTTTTTAGAAAATTGAAATTACGAATCTCGGGGTATTGGATTTGGGGGTTGGTATTTCTACCGATTACTCTACTTATCTAATTATCAAATCTAAGGTGAGTGTACTCTATGTCTATTGTTGTGTACTCGTAGGATGATTTAAAGATGTGTTTACCTAGATGCTATTACTCCCTAGTTATCTCCTATTGATGGTTGAATTGTCACGTCCTTATTCTTAACGCGTTGTGTCTTCCAAAGTCGTAGGGGTATCGTTTTCCCTAACTCTTTGAGACTACCTTAAGGTTATTGCCTACGAAATATCTAGGATTCATAAACTAAATCTAAGGTTACCTTTGGATGTTTAGCCTACAATAACTCTAGGTGATTATAAACTAATGCTCACAAAGATTACTCAAGAATTAAAAACACAACGAATGACCTATCGCAATACTAGGTCAATCACAATTAAGATAAGAGACAACCAATCAATATTCAATACATAGGTTTCATAGATCTAAGCAAACACACAAGTAAATTAGCCGGACATGGAAAACATGCAAGCATACACACAAACAATTGAAGACATAATTGAATTAATGAAGTAAATCACTTATCTTGTTGTAAAATAGGGTATGGAACCCTAAGATACTGCCCAAGACAGCCAAAGTTCGGTTTAGGTTCTACTCCACAAAACTACATCTCTCAAATTCTGAAAAATCGAATTCTATATATAGAGTTACAATAAGCGACGGCGTCACTCTTTAATTGTGACGCCATCAGATCGCCGCCATTAGGTTTTCGTCTTGGCCACGTCAACTTTGTGACGGCGTCACCTTATGGCTGTGACGCCGTCGGCTTCATCCTCTGACGTCGTCAGGATCCAAATCTAGGCCGTCTGAGTTGTGACGCCCTACTCTTTAAAATCTGATGCCGTCAAGTGCAAAATAGCAATTTGGCTTATGAGTCGTCTCAAAACGTGTTGCGACGGCGTCACCATTTGGCTGTGACGCCGTCACCTTCTGTTCCGGAAGCTTGAGTGTCTTGATGCTTGACTTTGGCCATTTTCTTCATATATTCGCCCCTTTTCGTCCGAATAAGTGTCATTCCAGCAATTTGCCTTCAAGAGACCTAAAAAGTGAAAAGGAACGAAATTAAGCAGTAACGGATATAAAAGTGGTCGATTAAGGGCTCAAATGACCCCTCAAAAGTGTACCTTTTAAATCCTTATCAAATATCCCTACACTTGTATTTGCTTGTTCTCAAGCAAATGTGCTTTTGGCCAATTAATTTATAAGTTAAGGGTCATGAAGCATTAGTTTAGAACAATTCACAACACGTATAAGCCCCGCAAAAGTCATAACAAGCACGGAAATTACATACTAGCTCCTCACAAGTGGTTTTTAGATACTCTCATCTCTCGGGTGTATATGAAATATATCAAGTTGGAAATGGAAGATAAACACTCATTAACCGGTCCTAGTACATAGATTACCATAGGCTTGAGACTAGATCAAACCTTCATCGCTTTGGCGTAAGCACCTAAGAAAAAAAACTATCCAAGAGGTCTTTTAAAGGGTTGTAACGTTAGGCTTACGGCAGGGAAACAAAGGGTTTGGTGGGATAGGTGATTTAGTGGTGGTAAGTCAAAAATCTTTATGTTACAAGTATGAGAAGAATGGCGTTGCTAAGCCAAGACTCGACACTCTAAACTCTAGATAAATTGAAACAAACAAACATAAATTTAAAGATAGATGTAGGATGGTAACCCGTACGTTTTTTTTTTTTTTTTTTTTTTTTTTTTCTCCTTTTTTTCTATTTTTTACAATTTTTTTTTACACTTTTACTCTACCATCCTCTACGATAACATCAAAATAATAGGGATTTATAGGCAGATCCCTACACTTGAGTTTTTATTACTCTAACACTAATTTGACCCGAATTGAAAAGATCAAAACACTTGGAGTACATTATTACGTAAATAAAGGGAATTTGAATTTAACGTTCATTCCCGTCACTTCATAAAATTTAACTTTTCCCATGAGTCCCAATTGTCCCAAAACTGTGTACAAAGGATATGACTCGGCTTAGCAACTTATGCAAGCAACTAGATAATTGAACTAAGGGTTAAGTATGATAACAATAATGCACTAAAAGTGAGTGCATACAAGGTAGGCTAAGGCGATTTGGGTGTACATTTGGGGTGGATTATAAACAATGCTCTTCATTGATATTCCGGAAAACCGAAACATCACGAGAACCGCGAAAAGGATAGGCTCTGAGGGGTTAACTAGGGGTATCGTGTACTAAAGATGAGTACAACGCAAGGGTGTGGGGGAATTACTCAACCGATGTGGAAGAAGTAATTATAATACGGGTATCAAACAAGGGTTATCCTAATGCCTCTTATCATTTAGTTATTCCTAACTACACAAGTGTAGTCTCACTAGCGATCTCGGAATGCATCACAAAACAAGTTCTAGAATCTATTATACTACCGGTACACTCTCGAAGCATTAAAGTGGAATGCTTTAATTTCTACAAATCTAAGGGTGATCCTCACATTTTGGGTGGAATTTAAATGGTAAAGGGTTTTGTGCTAGTCATATAACTTCCTATCCATGAGACGCTTTATTAAGACTAATGGCCCACTCCTACATGTTATGAAAAATTTAAAATTTGGTTCCAAAATTACCCTAACCGATATTTCTCATGGTTTATTACACAAATGAAATTGGACAAGGCAAATAGTCAAGGATAAGAATAGTTTCAAAGTTCCTGTTTTATTTTCCCTCCCTACACTTAAACTGAACATTGTCCCCAATGTTCCCCGAAAGTATCAAAGTTATGATAATGGAAGGTAATTAAAAACGAAAGAAACTAATACTCCCCTGATTAGCTCGGTAGGATCCGTGTGAAGTAGTGGTTAAATTCTTCTCCAAGAAGAACGTATGCGTGAAAAGCTCCATCAAATCTTATGTATCTTCTTCTTGATAAATAAAACATGCACACTTGAAGAAAACAAACGAAACATTCGCGTAAAATCAGCGGTAACACTATATATGACTCTACTAAACTAGGATATAATGCTTGTGGAATGGATATTTTACAGATTTTCTGAAAAATTAAGACCTGGAAAATTCCAAAAATTTATGAGCAGCACAGAAAATGAGAAAAAGTTAGAAGCTGTTTCTACTCCTCCTGACGCCGTCGGGTTGCGACCGTGACGCCGTCAGGTTATCCTGACAGAAACTGGTCTGCGATTTTCTGGAAAAAATTCTGGAAAATTTATATCTTTAGAATCTCGAAAAATTTCATGCAAAACATCCACTATGACTCGATACAAACATTTGACTCTAACAAATACACATGTATATCTTTTTAATAATGGTAATTCTCATGTTCAAGTTCTTTTTTGAAAACGTGTGTAATCCTCCCTACACTTATCCCTTTTGTAAAGTACCTTCATATGTAATTAAGACGAGGTTAAAGACAAAATAAAGCATTTTTACAAATTCAAACATGAGAATTGATGAGTGTTTAAATACTCATCATTTTTATACTTTTTAGACTGCTAAAAACATCTGAAAACACTCAAAAACGCATCAAAATGATAAAAATATCACAAACAAGTGTTTTATGTGTTTTAAACGAAAAACATCAAAATCTGGTGAAAAACGTATCAAGTTTGCATAATTGGCAGTTTTAGTCCCTCAAGTTTCAAAAATTGTCAAAACTAGTCCCTGATAATTCAAAAACTTGTAAAATGTCATTTAAGGTCCATGGGATTCAAAAGTTGTCAAAATAAACCCTTTAAAGTTTAAAATTTACAAAATGACAACTTTAGTCCCTAAAGTTTGAAAAATGTCAAATATAGTCCTTGGTTAATTTTAAAAGTGAAAATTATCAAATATTAACCTTGTACTATTCAAATATGACAAAATTGGTCCTTATGGTGAACTTTTGGAAAATTACAAGTTAGGCCCTTAAAGTTTCAAAATTGGCAGATTTGGTCCTTGGACTTATAAAAATGGAACTTTATGCAAATTTAGTCCTTGTACTAACCATTATTTGCAGGATTGACCCTTGTGATAAGTTTGGATAAGTTGCATTTTCAGTCCTTCAGTTTACAAAATTACATGAATGGTCCTTGTACTAACTAAATACCAAACGGACCCTTTGTTAAATTATCCAAAAACAAACCCCAAGCCCAGTCCAATATAAGCCCAAACCCAAAACCAGTGTTTAAATTAAAATACCGCCCTACACTGTAGCTTCTCCTCTCCCACCACTGCATCCCAAAAACCAGTGGTTTTCACCACTTGTTTTCCACCTCTTCACCTTTACACCTCACTTCTACAGCTGGTTACCAACCCCTAACACCTCCACATCTATCCAAGAATCATTAATTAACAAAACCTGCTCAAAAGAAAAATGGCGCCAAAATTACCATTTGGCAATTTTGATGATCTGGTTTAATCCAATGGCTGGAAATTGGTGGGATTTGTTCAGAGGTGTCGACAGAGTCAAAGGAGATCAATAAATACAAGTGGGAAGTAATGTAAAGAGATAAGTAGTGTAATTTTAATTTTCTTTATGTCGTTTTAATAAATTTAAATTTTCCAGTTTATGTTTAAGCTATCAAGTGTTTTGTAATTTAATTTCAGTGTAATGACAATCTATTTTCAGTTTCAATATCAGTGTTAAAGTCCATTTCAAGTTTATGCAAATTTTGAGCCAAAATCTCAAAATTTGCTTATGTTGTTTGTAGTTGTTGTTCTGGATTCAATAAGCTTATATAAGCTCCTAGTAGCTTGTTTAAGCTATTAAAAACATTTTAAACTCAGTTTAAGTTTTAAAAAGAAAAATTTTCAAAAATATCAAGAAATTAGTGAAAAATAAAAATTCAGTGGGAAGATGCCAAAGACTGAAGCATGGTGATATTTGGATTGATTTTGGTTTAGAGCTTATTGGGAAGCCATAGGGTGTGATTTGAAACCTTGATTCTCAGTTTTGTGCCTAAATACAACTTGTAAGCCATTCCTTAAAAATTTGCACTTTTGAGTATAGTTGTTATAATCTTATTAAATATAGCTTAATTCTGTTTAAATATAGTAATTACAAGTTAATAAATAGATTACTTGGTTTAAAAGTTTGTTTTAGCATATTAAGCTTCAAAACTGCCTTATATAAGGGTGTTTGGTTTAGTGTGTAAATTGGTCTTAAGGTAGTTCATATCATTGTTCTTATTTGATACATGTTATATTAGGTCATATTAGCTCAGTCAAACAATAAAAACTGGTCCTAGTTTAGTAAAAAGTCAAAATAGCCTATAATCTTAATTTGCATATCACTGTTAAGATTTCAGATTACTATTCTCATCAAATTAGCTTAAAACTTGTTACTCTAGCTTAATTTCACCTTATTCTAGCTTATTATAACATATTCAGTTAATTAGAGGTGATCAAAGTTCATAAAAGTCATAGTTTTAGTGTAAACTAAAAAGTCAAAATTTCCTAAATGCAGTTTTTGAATAAAATAGAATAATTTATATAGGGCTTAACATTAGTTTTCAACTTTTGAGCTTCTAGGATATTAAAATATAGTTGCTTAGCTTTACCCTAGTATTTTTTATATTTTCTATTCAGCTTATTTAATAGCTTAACTCTTAGCTTATTTAAGACCCCTTGTCAAAAAGAGTGCCCTGTGCACAGTTGTGGTACCCCATTTCACAAGCTCTTAGAGAGCTTATTAATGGCCTCTAGCTTATGTGTTTTAGCTTTTTGAGAAGCTCATCTAGCTGTCTCAAGGTTTCAGTTTTTATTTTTCACTTATTAGCTTATTTAATAAGCCTGCTAGTTGATTTTAGTTTTGTCCATTTCCTGTGTTCATCAACCATTCAGTGTTCATAAGATTTTCAAAAGCTTCTCACAAGTTCATTTTTGTAACCCAATCTGTGTACTTTAGCTTTTTGGAAAGCTCAATTGCTTAGCTTGTTAGTTCCATTATTAGATTTCATTTTATAGCTTAATTCAGTGCTTAAAAATAAGTTAGAAACTGCCTAGTTAACCAAGTAGTATACTGTGTAAAACAGATAATATCTAAGTGCTTATTTGGAATTTGTATTGCTTATTTCCAAGTAATTGAATTTTTTCAGTTTTCAAATTAGCTTATTACATTTGTTTAGCTTATTCTAAGTTCTCTTTTGCTTATTTCTAGCTTATTAGCCATTTTGGCTAAATCCTTTTGCTTAATTCTTCTTCTTGCCCACTGTTGAGTTAAATAAGCTCAATCAGTGCTTATTAGTTGTTTTAGTAAAAAGTGGTAGTTATAAAAGTTGCTTAAAATCATTTACTTAATAAGTTTCAAAAAGAAAAATCGAAAAAAAAATGTTTAGCAAAAAGGTGGGGAGGCAGGCTCGAACCTGAGACCTCCCACCTTTATGAGAGTGATAGTGTTGTACCTGGATAGCCTGCGCCCTTGGGTCTTTCTTGTCATGGTTTGCATAATCTATGTACTTAAACCAAGTTTTACCTTATTAGCTTATTTAGGCAGTTGGCTTATTACCAGCTTATCCAATCTTGCTTTTTCCAGTTTTACAATTTTCCTAGCTTAGTAATAACATAAAGTATTTTATAAAAAAGTTTCAGATTTTTCTAAATAGTTTTAGTATTTTTAAACATTTAATTAGTGTAAAATCTTATTTAATTCATAATAAAAAATATAAAAGTCTAAAAAATATAAATCTTTTTTCTAAAATTTTCTTTTGTCATATAGTACGTAATAAAATTGTTTTTACACTTGTAGGACTTTTATTTCACAAATTTTACGTTTTTGCTTGCGCACTCGCGTAATTTTTATACTTTACGTACGTTTTCATTTTAAATCACATTTTTAGATAATTTGAGTTTACGTTTTAGTTAAAATAGTTTATTTAAGTTATTTTATTTTATAAATCACATAAACATCATTGTAAAAATAGTGATAGCGTTTATTTAATATATTTTAACTTTTTAATTTCCTTTAATTTGCATTTAAGTCGCTGTAATTTGTAGATCTTTTCTTTAGGTATAAATATTTCAAAATCCTTTCTGATCACTATCCTTAGTGATTATTCGACATCTGAAGTTGTTTAACACCAATTCATCCTCCGTGGGACTTAACGACCCAGGAATACACTATATTCCTCTGATCTTCATTGCATTTGCTTCTGAGCTGTTTTAAGTTTCTTACGGTCGGCCATTCACAAGTGGTCGGTTTGAGTGATTAAACTTGACGGTTTGGAGCGAATCAAGAATAAACAATCAATAAAAGATATACGACACACAAATAAAAATGAAAATCAAATAAACATGGGTTGCCTTCCAAGAAGCGCTTGTTTTTGTTAGAGTCACGAGCTTGACTCTACCCTTATTTAACGGATAAAGGGGAAGTTTTTCGTACACTTAAGCTTAAGTGCAGGTGATAGTAGCGATACATACCCTTAGGGTGGAAATTTGCTACGTGAGGAGAGGGAGATGGGTGATTTATATGCTCAAAGGAGTGTGCTCCATTCATTATAACCTTATCTAATTCTATTGGTGTAGCGGGTGAATCAAATTTCTCTCCTAAAAATGGATCATCTTCTATCAACTTCAAAAGATTCTTAGTTAAGGATCCATCTTGACCTAATAAACTCGGTTTAAATCCATAATGTTTCTTGTTATCAACCATGAATGGGTGATGTAAGTGTGTAAGGTCATGGGTTACTCCTATATTAGCTTCCGCTCTACATGGCCTAGAGTCTACTACCTTTATCAAGCAACTACCCGGACTATTTATTTTGATGGGTGGATTGGGGCCTAATTCAATTCCTAGATTCACATCTAAAGACGGAAAATTGGGTAAATTTTTTGGTTGAGGCACCGGTTCATCAAAATTAGGAACTTCCCTAGGACTAAGAGAGAGGTCCTGACAACAAGCATCTAAACCTACATTCTCAAGTGTTTGGTCCAAAGGTTCTCTATCAATCGGGGTTCCTATAGTCTCTTCTACTTCTTTCGGGTAAGTTATAGGTGGTGTGTGTGTTCCTTAAGTGATGGCAGGGCTTGTGGGCTTGGAGTTTCCACCTCATTCTCTATTATATCTAGATCTCCTATATGTTCATCATGTGTTTTAGTATGATCTAACCCAAATACACTCCTAAGTATCTCAAATCCTTCTTTAGCCATTTCAAATTCTTGGTCTGCTTCATAAGAATCATTCTCAAAAATTTGATCACTATGCTTTATTTGCTTAAAGGATTCCTTATGCGTGTCATATGTTTTGAAATCTATCCCACACATGCAACTAGGTAGTTCAACTCTAACCATCTCACAATCTTGTTCGGGTTTAGGTTCCATGTTCTTAAAAACTAGGTCTTTTTTATCATGGTGCCTAAGATCATTCAACTGATGGTTTATGCTTAGGAGGCTTTTCTTAAAATTTTTCTAGATGGTCTCACTAAAAGGAGTTGATTCTAACAATGATCGTTGAAAAGAAGCCACACAAGCACAAAATTTATCAAATCCATCCAACCTTCCACCCGTCTCCTTTTGAATATCTCTAAGATCACTCACAAATTCATTAGAACAACAAAAAACAATTCAATTTGTGAAATTCAATTGTTCCTCATTTGTTAATGATTCAAATGCAACTTCACTTGCCATAGCGACAAATGAAAAGGGTTTTATGAACACAAACATAAAGAAGGGGGATAGACTATAAGGAAGCTAAAAAATGAGAAAAAATTCTTACTTGATAGGAATCAAGCAAGGGAACCTAAACGAGATAAAAATCTAACTAGCTATTCTATTCCCCGGCAGCGGCGCCAAAAACTTGATACGCGTACAACGCGCGTTCGGGGTCAAAGGAACTTCCTTTTCGTCGATCAAGTTTTTCAACACCCTAGGCAGTGAACCTAATCGTTGTAGTGTAGAATTAGGGTAAGCCTCGGGAATTGATATCGTTCTCTAGGGGAATAGGAATGCTAGTGAGAAATTACTACGCTAAGGTTGGGGTTGAGGAAGATTATTTTTTATCTTTTTTATAATTTTTAGAAAATTAAAATTACGAATCTCGGGGTATTGGATTCGGGGGTTGGTATTTTTACCGATTACTCTACTTATCTAATTATCTAATCTAAGGTGAGTGTAGTCTATGTCTATTGTTGTGTGCTCGTATGATGATTTAAAGATGTGTTTACCTATATGCTATTACTCCCTAGTTATCTCCTATTGATGGTTGAATTGTCACGTCTTTATTCTTAACACGTTGTGTCTTCTAAAGTCGTAGGGTATGCATTTTTCCCTAACTCTTTGAGACTACCTTAAGGTTATTGCCTACGAAATATCTAGGATTCATAAACTAACTTTAAGGTTACCTTTGCATGTTTAGCCTACAATAACTCTAGGTGATTATAAACTAATGTTCACAAAGATTACTCAAGCATTAAAAACACAATGAATGACCTATCGCAATACTAGGTCAATCACAATTAAGATAAGAGACAACCAATCAATATTCAATACCTAGGTTTCATAGATCTAAGCAAGCACACAAGTAAATTAGTCGGACATGGAAAACATGCAAGCATACACACAAACAATTGAAGACATAATTGAATTAATGAAGTAAATCACTTATCTTGTTGTAAATTAGGGTATGGAACGCTAAGATACAGCCCAAGAAAGCCAAAGTTCGGTTTAGGTTTTACTCCACAAAACTACCTCTCTCAAATTCTGAAAAATCGAATTCTATATATAGAGTTACAATATGCGACGGCGTCACTCTTTAATTGTGACGCCGTCAGATCGCCGCCATTAGGTTTTCGTCTTGGCCACGTCAACTTTGTGACGGCGTCACCTTATGGCTGTGATGTTGTCGGCTTCATCCTCTGACGCCGTCGGGATGTAAATCTAGGCCGTCTGAGTTGTGACGCCCTACTCTTTAAAACCTGATGCAGTCAAGTGCAAAATACCAATTTGGCTTCTGAGTCGTCTCAAAACGTGTTGCGACAGCATCGCCATTTGGCTGTGATGCCGTCACCTTCTGTTCCAGCAGCTTGAGTGTCTTGATTCTTGACTTTGGCCATTTTATTCATATATTCGCGCCTTTTCGTCCGAATAAGTGTCATTCCAGCAATTTGCCTTCAAGAGACCTAAAAAGTGAAAAGGAACGAAATTAAGCAGTAACGGATATAAAAGTGGTCGATTAAGGGCTTAAATGACCCCTCAAAAGTGTACCTTTTAAATCCTTATCACACTTCCAAATAAAGAGAAAAAAGGAAAAAGATTGATTTTGGCTCCACCGCGTGGGCTGGTCACCACGACGCCAAGGCTGAAGGCGCCAGCGCATGGTTCTCGCATCATGGGGTTAGGTTGGTGGCATGGCACGAAGCCATTAGCTCACCGTACCATGAGCTCTAACCTCTTTGAGCATATAAAGAAGTAATCGTGCTAGTAGTCTCCCCCCTAATTCATAAATGTCAAACTGATTCTTGAGTGATGTTCTTCTTAATCTTCAAACAATGATATCAAAATCATTGTTGTATGTGTTGCTTGCTTCTTGTGCTTCTTCCTCTTCATTGCTCTCTAACCTGACTCCAAATCTTGTCTTGATGTCCATGTCTTCATTTTGTGACTCTTCTATTCCTGCATCCTCCTGGTCTTTTCCTTGTGGATCTTTTACACAGGCAGTCCAACTGCTCTCAACCACTTCATTCTTAGGCTTCTCATGCAAGGGTATTCTTGCAGTTTCATAGTACACTTGTATCATGTCAATGAACCTTCTATAGCAACCTTTCACTGCTTCTTCTTCTTCATTTGTCAGTCCTTGTAGATTTGCAATGGTCTTCCATTTTTCACCAAGTGTGACACATAGATAGCCTCCAAGACTATCAACTATTTTATGCAAACTAAGCAAGTTTATCTCTATCACCCCTATAACTGGTGGTATGTTATCTAGCATATCATAATTAAGATAAACTAAATAAAACCACTTCAACATCTCCACATATTTCTTGCTAAAAATCTACCAATGTTTGTACACTAAGTTGTCCTTCTTTAGCAGATTCATAAATGATAAGAATCTTGTAAATGAGTTTACCTTTAATGCATAAAGTGACCCATTCCAACTTATGTATTCTTCATCTACATAATCCTGTATGTCATTCCTATCCCATCTCAAATCTTCCAATCCATTCACTAATGAGCACTCTTCTTTAGGATCTATGCTTTCAAAATATTCATCCAAAAATTTGTTGTGTTCAGAAACAACATCTTTTGGTACATAAACTTCTTCATTGGTCTCCTTTTCTTGTGATTTCTCTGTCCCTTCCTTCTTTTCATCAAACATATATCGCAGACTGCATATATTGTTGCTAATCTTTACTGCATATCCTTGCTCTTCCAATAAATCATAACTAAGAATGTTTAATGATACTTCTAGGGTGTATTGAACATTTGAAATCACCATGTCACCATCTTTTGTTCTCACAATGGCATCACCAAGTCCATAAGAGAAAATGAATTTCTTTTCATTATCTTCTTTTCCAATTATCTTGAACTTGTATTGCAATTTCTTGAACAGCATCCTGCTTGGACACATATGGTGTTTATAAGCAGTGCTTATATACCAAACTTCATCCCAAGTTTCATTATTTGTGCCCTCTATCATGTAATCTGTAATTACATGTATCTTTTCTGGATACTTGGATTTTTCTGTATCATTTTGGTTTGTGGTTTCTACTGTTTCCTCTTGTAACTCAACCCCGGCAATCTTCTTTCTGTTTTCACAATTTGAGAAAACATGTCCCCTCTCTCTACATATATAAGACTTTGCTCTTCTTTCTTTCTTAGTACATGAAAATTTCTTCCCATGATCTTTGGATTTCTCAGCCATCCTTGAAGCATTAAAGGCTTCATTCTCTATCACCCTTTTCACTAACATATCCTTGCCTTTTGGTGATAAGCTTGTATTTCTGCTATTCCATTAAGACAACCTTCTTGGTGTCTCCCTTAACAAATATCTCCCAGTGTGTAATCCATGATCATGTTTGAATGTTGGCTTCTCCCATGGTTCTGAGCCGTAGTCGTGATACCAGTTTTGCCCAGGTTTCAAGCCAACCCAATTATGTTTGATAACATGTTTGTGATGAACCATGTTTCTGTGTTTGTGTGTGTGAGGCAATTTAAGTATAAATGAATGAAACAGTAAAAATGGACAAAGGGTAAATAACAAACTTTTGATATTGAATTGTTATTTATTTGCAGACTACAAATTACATATATATACCTAACCAAACGACACATGACAATTATAGTTAATCGTTGGGTCGTTTGATACATAATTGTCATTTAAGTACCAACTAAATTAACTACCAAATAACTGTCATATTCTAACTGCTGAAATGGGTGTTTAGGTTAAATGTTTTGACCCATTTGCAGTGACACAATTCGACTCCTAATTAAACTAAAGTACTTTATTACATTGACTTTATACTAAATACATACTAACTACTAATGTTTGACATCTAATGACATTAAGGAGTCAACAAGTAGTTCCCATGCCAGTGAATGCAACAATCATCTATAGTTGGATCATAAGTACTCCGACCAACATATGTTAAAACAATGCATCCACCTCATACTACTTCTATGGAGCGCATTCGTAAAAACTGTGTGAAATCTGTATGAAATTGCTTTCCATTTGAAACACGTAAATTGGGAGGAATTGTTTTTGTCATGTAATATTTGATGTGTTGTTTTCAAGGCCTTCAAGTACCTATTCCATAATGTAAATACACATTTATTCGCCAACGATATAACATATATAAATATGATATTGGTGCATATCGATATCATGCATACATGAGAAAGCCAATAAAGGTGCAAACTTCCTTTGCGGAAGACTGTCACAGAATGGAACTAGGAACAACTGAAACAAAATGTACAAGAACTAGCCAACATTTTCTCCCTTCTCCTTAAGCTTTGCATAAAAATCCGGTATGAATTTGTAAATGGTGTTGAAATAATTTTGAAAATGGTCATTTAAGCACACTTGAAGCTGTGGTGTTTTACGATTTTTTTTCTTTACACAACTCATGGACCATATCAGTAATGTTTACACACAACTATTAGTGTATTAGTGCTAGTTGAGCATCCCATATACACCGTAATATTTTGAAACATGGCTAGAAGGTTATTGCATGTTCTAAAATAGGTAGCGTGTTTTGTATCACAATTTCTTGGAAAACAAAATACGAACACAACATTAAGAAATCATTCTTAACCGCAAAACCTCAAAACTTGTCTTGCTTGATTAACCTGTGTAGTGACTTAGGAAATAAGAGATATTACCTCAAGTAACTGGTTGTTGGCAACTTGGCATATCTTAGTTCTCCATCACCATTGTTCATGTTTAGGATGTTTACTGCTACTTCCATGTCTAATACTGTATTTCCCTTCGCCTTTTTTCCCCCTACTGTGGCCTTATTTTTGTTTTGAAAAGTCAACGTACTATTTGCATAGCCCATTAATATAATATGCTAATACGTACAACCGATGATAATTATTGATTTTATATAGAGTTAATTACCGATCTAAGTAAAAAAAAAGATGTGTAGTTCATGACTTGGTCACCATTTATACCCTTTTTTTATTTTGATCATGCTCAATTGGTCAATTGATCGACTCCACTCCTTTTATGACATGTGTCCAATGCAAGTACAAAGTTAGGTAGAGATATTTTCTTGTTTTGTTCTAAAATTACAAATATGCCATTATTATGTCTTTTTATTAATTACTCTTACCTACCGCCACCTAACTCTACCACCTATCTCACCACCTTACCAGTTCATCGCCACCACCACCACCACGCTCGACCACCACTGCTCAACTGCTCGACCACTATTGTTCGACTGCTTAACCATCACTGCTCAACTACAACTGCTCTTTTCTTTATTACCATCACAAACTTAATTTCACATCTATCTAACAAAATTTACGTTATGCATTTGCTCGAGAAAAAAATAAAGTACAAAAGTAATCTAACTACTACAAAAATACCATTGGACATTTAGAAGTTATAACATGATCTTCGTAGTTTTTTTACAAAGAATGAATGCAACAAAAAACAGAGCACATCTACAAACTCTATTAACCTGTTTCAACCAACTATATTAATACATTTACTTAGCAGCAGCAGGATTAGAACCAGAACCGTAAACTTTATTGAGGCTCTGTGGAGCCTTTGACGTCGCATCTTTAGTCGCGACAAGCTCTAACTTCAAAAGACAAAATGAACCATATATATGAAAGCTTTCATCATTCCTTCTTTTCAACAACAGCTTTCTTCTTTGATGATGCCTGAGAATACAAAAACGTACCCAAAATAGCAATAGATGATCCAAGTGCATTCAAAGGCCTAACAGGGTTCCTAAACACAAATACAGTAGATACGATCACAACAACCTTTTTCATCGTCTTCCCAACCGAGAAAGTGCTTCGTTTCGTCAACAACGCGCCTTTCCCATTTCCCTATCCCTGTCCGTTCTGTCAACAACCGACGAACTTCTGGCGCCGGCCAAACTTCCGGCGAGAATCTTTTCATGAAAAAAACAAAAACCATATGCAGAACCCATACAAAACAAGAACCAAAACTCAATCAAAAAATCAGATACACCACCACACCACAAACAAAAAATTGTTATTGGCTATAATAAAACGCAATAAGTAGATAAATAATTTTCTTTTAAACTCGCATTTCTATGATCTTCCAATAGAGATCCTAACGATGATGGACAACGCTTTTGCGACTTTGAGAACTCTCGTAAAACTAATATGATCTCTGATTTCTCGATATACACAGATCTGAGATCAAATCCTTACGCACACAAACATATACACAAATGGTCGTGATTGTGGTTGGCCAGTGGTGGCCGGATCTAGTGTTTGTGTTTGTATGAAAAAAAGAAAAGAGAGAGATTGATATTGTGCATGTTTTGTGGTGAGGTGATAAGGTTTGTGTGGGGGTGAGGTGGATAGGTGGAATAATTAATAAAGAGATATAATATAATAAAAAAAGGGTATTTTGGACATTTAATAAAAGTAGTTTAAATCAATAATATAATCAGTTGTACTTTAAATTTTAAAAAAATGACATGTGTCACAAAAGAGATGGAGTCGAGCAGTTGAACATGACCAAAATGAGAAATGGGTGCAAATGATGACCAAGTCATGGACCACACATGTTTTTTTTTTGCTTAGATTGGTAATTTTCTCTTTTATATGATGTTAGCTACTATATAGTAAGTAACACTGCAAAACCTGTTTCACGTATTAGGTAGCGGATCAATTAGAAAGTGACCACAAAATAAAAAGTGTAAAAAGTGCTCTCTATGCGACACGTGTCCCCCCTCCTTAAATATTCAAAAAATCATGTCAGGGGTAAAATAGTCATCTTACCCGTTTTTTTTATTTTCCACCTCAAACTTCAAATGCACATATCTCTTACACGACAAACTTTTAGAAAAAAACCGATTTCACCATAATTTTTAAAATTTAATTATCTTTATTTTGGTATAAATCTTGTTAAATATTTTGAATTTTCTTTTTTATATATCAAATGAGTCTTGATTTTCTTGAGATTTTGTCATTTTCGACCTTATTTTTTACATCGAAAATTGCCGAATCATGAAATACTTAAAACACAAAAGTTGTAGACTTTGGTTTATTCTTTATCAAGAATTTTGAATCACTCAAATCCGATATGATATGAGTGAGATATCGCATGTTAAAGATGACATTTTAGTCATATTTGTTGCACACAAGGTGTATGACGAAATGTATAGCTTAGATTTTTAGTGTTAAAGTTACGTTAAATGCACTAATATTTGTACCACAATGAATAATTAATCATTTTATTAATGTAAGATTCAAAAAGTGATGTTTTTAATCGTTATTTTTTAAAAAAATGTACATATTGTGTTTTATTGTGCTTTTGACCATATTTGACCAATATTAAATTCGAATCAGAAAAATTGTAAAACATAAAAGTTATAATTTAGGTTAATATTTACTCATGTTTTTTATTCACTCAAATCCGATGTTATATGAGTGAGATATCACACGTTAAAGATGACTTTTTGTTCATCAGTTAGTCTTGTTCATCAGTTAATCTTGTTCATCAGTTAATGTTGTTCATCAGTTAGTGTTGTTCATCAGTTAATCTTGTTCAAGACTGATGAACTGATGAACAAGACTGACTTCTGTTCATCAAAACGAGATCTTGTTCATCAACTGTCTTGCCCATTTTACTTGTGTTCATCAATAGCACCAATCGTTTTACTCTTGTTCATCTGTAGCCACGACCATTTTACTTATGTTCGTCAAAAAAGATTCCGTTCATCAATTGTCTCATCCATTTTACTTTTGTTCATCATTACCCCCGCTTGTTTTACTTATGTTCATCAATAGTCACGATCGTATTACTTATGTTCATCAAAATATAATTTTGTTTATCACCTTTCTCTCTCATATTAATTTTGTTCATGAGCCTCACCCGTTTTACTTTTGCTCAATAAAAACGAAATTTTGTTCATGGGAGATTTACTTTTTTTTTTATTAAGACTCATGGCATTAACAAGATTCTTACTCTCGCAAACGATTTATATTTTTTTATTAATAAAAAGTGTTGTTCATCACTATAAAAGTGTTGTTCGTCAATAAAAAGAGTTGTTCATTTGTTCATCAATAAAAAGTGATGTTCATCAATAAAAAATGTTATTCATCAATAAAACAGTTGTTTATCAGTTCATCACAATGTTCATCAGCTCTCTTTATTTGTGTTCATCAGTTATATCACAATGTTCATAAGTTAGATTACGTTGTTCATCGGTTTTCTAACAAAAAAAAAATCATAATGTTCATCAGTTTTCAAAAAAAAATTATAATGTTTATTAGTTTATCACTTTAAAAAAAAAATCATAATGTTCATCAGTTATTTAAAAAAGATCACAATGTTCATGAGTTAATGTCACGGTGTTCATCAGTTAGTTGTTGTTAATCAATTAGTACACTATTAATACACACTGAAAACTAGATTGACCTGAATCGCTTCAAACCCGACGGGTTGACCTGGTTTAATTTGACCCGTTTTTTCGACCGGGTTTCAAAACATTATGTTTAATCCTCAAATCCTCAAACTTTTATTATTTTTCATTTATAACCATAAACTTTTTTATTATCACTAAAACTATCTGCCGCAATAAAATCCCGCCGCTATGCACGGGTGCTCGTCTAGTACATAAAAAAGAACATCATGAGTTGTTCATATATGTGTAATCTTGTGTATTCATTTACATATATCACAATAACGCGTGCTTCCATTTTGAAATTTATAAAAAATATTTATAAATAACAACATATATGTTGTTTTTCAAAAAAAAAATTATATAAATTTATATATTAAATTTATAAAATTATATATTAAATTTATAAAATTATTAAAAACAAAATTACGGTGCAAGCAAGTGGATTTTTAAAAGGTGATTTGCTACACATATCCCCAATAGTTTTGTTTCAGGAAAAAATATGCATAACTTGTAGTACATAAAATCGGATGAGAAAAGCTAAATTCAGTAGTGACCAATTCTTGTTGAATGTACAAATAGTTAATACATGCCTGAATAATTTAAACATAACCCTTAGGGCTACATTAGCAATTTCCTTTTAAATATACGAGGGAGTGAAAAACATGTTCAAAAGTAGAAGATGGGTTAATGACGTGGGAGGAAGGAGGGGATTGATAATGGGT
This sequence comes from Chrysanthemum makinoi, assembly GCA_910596185.1. Classification (NCBI taxonomy): domain Eukaryota; kingdom Viridiplantae; phylum Streptophyta; class Magnoliopsida; order Asterales; family Asteraceae; genus Chrysanthemum; species Chrysanthemum makinoi. The sequence continues at coordinate 65,195,684 of OU343223.1, read as the reverse complement.
GGAGTTCACAAACACAGTTCGCAATAAGTATGAGTTCATAATGAGTGTGGAAAGAGGGGTTGACAATCTGTACGCAAGTGTTTGCAATAGAGAAAATGAGGTTATAGGAGTAAGAATGGAGTTGTTTCGAGGAAACCATGTGGCTTTTGGGAGAAAAGAGGGAGTTCATTAAAGAATTTATAAGTACTGGAAAGGTACCCACACAATGCGGAAGCGGGTACCTGATGAAATATTTTGTGACGAGCAAATGTTTTTCATTTTAAACATTTCTTATTTAGCATGTCCTAAATACTTTTTAACGTAGTAGATATATGTTTTTCAAAAGTAGAACGTCTAAATTATTAATGGTGTAAATTGTTAGTACTTTTATTTTTTAAATTTTAGCATTAAATTGGTGGTTATAAGTTTAGTGAGCTTTTTTAATAAGCAATTCTATTAAAATATGTCATTATTTGAGGGGTTACTATATTCTTTAAATAAGACTTAAAATTTTACATGTTACATTAAACTTTCTAATTTTCTTTTTATAGTAATGTTGTTTATCTTAAAATTTTAGGACTTCTTTTTGTAAGAAGTCCCAAAGTTAAGCCAAAGGACAATGATAAGGTTTTAAAATGTACCTTTTTGAGGGGTCATTTAAGCCCTTATTTGATCACTTTTGTATCCGTTATTACTTAATATCGTTCCTTTTCCCTTTTTAGGTCTCTTGAAGGCAAATTGCTGTAATGACACTTATTTGGACGAAAAGGCGCGAATATACGAAGAAAATGGCCAAATTCAAGAATCGAGACACTCAAAGCTGCTGAATGACAAGGTGACGGCGTCACAGCTTATACGCGACGCCGTCGGAGGATTTTGTGACGGGACAGAAGCCAAAACTCTTATTTTCAAGTGACGACGTCAAGTTATAAAAGAGTAGACCGTCGCAACTCAGACGGCCTAGATTTGATCCAGACGGCGTCAGAAGCTAAGGAGGACGGCGTCACAAGCACAAGGTGACGCCGTCACAAGTCTAACGTGGCCAAGACGAAACCCTAATGACGGCGATCCGACGGCGTCACAAAACATAAGGTGACGCCGTCGCATATGTAATCTTATATATAGAATCCGAATTTTTCAGTATTGGCGTGTAGTCTTTTGGAGTAAAAACCTAAACCGAACCAAGGCTGTCTTGTACAGTATTTTAGGGTTCCAAACCATATCTTACACCAAGATAAGTGCTTTACTTCATTAATACAATTATGTCTTTGATTATTTGTGTGTATGCTTGCATGTTCTCCATGTCCGGCTAATTTACTTGTGTGTTTGCTTAGGGAAGATGAAACTTAATTATTGAATATTGATTGATTGTCTCTTATCTTAGTTGATTAATGATCTAGTAATGCGATAGGTCATTCGTTGTGTACTTAATGCTTGATTAATCTTTGTGAACCTTAGGTTATAGCACCTTGAGCGGTTGTAAGCTAAACTATCCAAAGAGGCCTTAGAGTTAGAGTTTATGATCCCTAGTGGTATTTTGTAGACGAGACCCTTTGGTAACTTCAAAGAGTTAGGGATATACACATATCCTACAACTTTAGACACACAACGCAATTAAGAATAAGGACGTGACAATTCAACCACAAATAGGAGATAATTAAGGAGTAGTAAAGCCTGTAAACACATCTTTAAACTATCATACGAGCACACAATAATTAGACATAGACTACATACATCTTAGATTAGATAATTAGATAAGTAGAGTAATCGGTAGCAATACCAACCCCCCAAATCCAAACCCCGAGATTCGTACTTTTCCATTTCCTAAAAAACATAAAAAAGATAAAAAATAATCTTCCTCAACCCCAACCTTAGCGTAGTAACTTCTCACTAGCATTCCTATTCCCCTAGAGAACGATATCAATACCCGTGGCTTACCCTAATACTACACTACAACGATTAGGTTCACTGCCTAGGGTGTTATAAAACTTGCTCGAAGAAAAGGAAGTTCCTTTGACCCCGAACGACGCGTGTAGCGTTATCAAGTTTTTGGCGCCGCTGCCGGGGAATAGAATAGCTAGTTAGTAGTCCACCTCGTTTAGGTTTCTTTGCTTGATTCCTATCAAGTAAATTTTTCTCATTTTTAGCTTCCTCATAGTCTATCCCCCTTCTTCGTGACCTTTGTTCGTAACACCATCACTTTTCATCATGGAAGGTGACAAACCACCAAACAACACTTCACCACCAAACAAATACCCACTGCTTGACCCAGCCTCTGCCAACCAACTTCGAGCTCGTATTATTAGTGAAATTGGAGAGCTTAGGAAACTAAATAGGATGATTGAAAATACGCTTGAGGAAGCCCTTAAGGAATCTGATCGCCCTTTAGATAGTGATTCGACCTCAAGTGATTCGGATGATGATCTAGAAGAGGGAGATTATAAGGTGTTAGAAATTATGGAGGGTAGTAAGGAGGAGGAAGAACTTAGGGAGTATTTCGATTCATACCCTAAAGGGAAGGAAACCACTTATCACTATAACGTGGTTAACTTCCCAAGACCACCTTTCGAGCCTCGCATAAGAAAGGGAAACCCTAAAAACATCAAAATACCGTGTATGATTGGATACTTATATAGGGATCACACCAACATTGACTATAAGGCACCCATGAATATAATGTCTAGGCTCTATTACAATTGGATCATGAGCAAAAAGTTAGAACCTATGAGGGACCCCTTTCGCCCTAGGAAAGCAAGTAACTATGTGGGGAGGGTTATGTGATTGCATGTCTTCGTCGGTAATTTCACATATAGATGTGATTTCATGATTTTGGAAAATGTTAAGGGCATCATTGATGGATTTTTAGGAGATGTGATACTTGGGAAACCATTTATAGAGGAATCTAAGATGATTTATGATCAAGAGAAAGGAATAGTCGAGTTCTCAAAGGAAGCCGAAAGTGTTAAATATATAATGCCCCACAAAAATAAGAAGTTTGAGGGCATGGATAATTTAGATGTAGATAACATTCCGGAATTCGAGGTAGACTGGAAGAATAAAGTTTACTACACCGCTTGTCTTGAACTAGGCCCTGAATATATTCGTGATGAGAGAAGAGTTAAGGAGATCGAATGGGCCTCTAAGATTAGGACAACGTGAGGGCACGACTACGAGTCTAGCTACAAGACTCTTAAATAAAGAAAAGTGCTTCGTGGGAGGCAACCCATGCTTAATTGTTTGCTTGTTAGTGTCATATATCTTTTATTAATTGTTTATTCTCATGTTTAAATTTGTAAAAATGCTTTATTTTGTTTTTAACCTCGTCTTAATTGCATATAAAGGTATTTTACATAAAGGATAAGTGTAGGGAGGATTACACACGTTTTCAAAAGAAACGTAAACATGAGAATAGCAATTCATTAAAAGATATATATGTGTGTTTGTTCGAGTCAAATGCTTGTATCGAGTCATAATGGATGTTTTGCAGAAATTTTTCCAGATTCTAAAGATGTAAATTTTCTAGAATTTCTTCCAGAAAAATCGCAGACCAGTTTTTATCAGGATAACCTGACGGCGTCAGGATTGCAACCTGACGGCGTCAGGAAGGAGTAAAAACAACAGATTACTTTTTTCTCGTTTTCTGAGCTACTTATAAATTTTTGGAATTTTCCAGGTCTTAATTTTCCAGAAATTCTGTAAACATCCATTCCACAAGCATTATATCCTAGTTTAGTAGAGTCTTATATATATTATTACCGCTGATTTTACGCGAAGGTTTCGTTGTTTTCTTCAAATGTGCAGGTTTCATTTATCAAGAAGAAGAAACAAAAGATTGGAAGGAGCTTTTCACGCACACATTTTTCTTGGAAAGGATTTAACCACTACTTCACACACGGATCCTACCGAGCTAATCAGGGGAGTACTAGTTTCTTTCATTTTTTATTACCTTTCATTATCATAACTTTGATACTTTCGGGGAACATTGGGGATAATGTTCAGTTTAAGTGTAGGGAGGGAAAACAAAACGGGAACTTTGAAACTATGCTTATCCTTGATTATTTGCTTTGTCCAATTGTATTTGTGTAATAAACCATGAGAAAATGTCAGTTAAGGTAATTTTGGCACCAAATTTAAAATTTTTCATGACATATAGGAGTGGGCCATTTGTCTTAACAAAAGCGTCTCACGGATAGGAAGTTGCATGACTAGCACAAAAACCCTTTACCACCTAAATTCCACCCAAAAATGTGAGGATCGCCCTTAGATTAGTAGGAATTAAAAGCATTCATCTTCAATGCTTAGAGTGTGAACCGGTAGTATATTAGATTCTAGAATTTGTTTTGTGATGCATCCCGAGATCGCTATTAAGACTACACTTTTGTAGTTAGGAATAACTAAATGATAAGAGGCATTAGGATAACCCTTGTTTGATACCCGTAATATAATTACTTCTTCCACATCGGTTGAGTAATTCCCCCACACCCTTTGCGTTGTACTCATCTTTAGTACACGATACCCCTAGTTAACCCCTCAGAGCCTATCCTTTTCGCGGTTCTCGTGATGTTTCGGTTTTTCCGGAATATCAATGAAGAGCATTGTTTACACCCCACCCCCAAATATACACCCAAATCGTCTTAGCCTACCCTGTATGCACTCACTTTTAGTGCATTATTGTTATCACCCTAAACCCTTAGTTCAATTATCTAGTTGCTTGCATGAGTTGCTAAGTCGAGTCATATCCTTTGTACACAGTTTTGGGACGATTGGGACTCATGGGAAAAAGTTAAAGTTTATAAAATGTTTGAAAGGGAACGTTAATTTCACTAATTTTCGTAATAACATACCGCAAGTGTTTTGATCTTTTCAATTCGGGTCAAATTAGTGTTAGAGTAATAAAAACTCAAGTGTAGGGATGTGCCTATAAATCCCTATCATTTTGATGTTACCGTAGAGGATGGTAGAGTAAAAGAGTATGAAAAAAAAAAGAGAAAAAAAAGAGAAAAAGAAAAGAAAAAAAAATAGAGTGAAAAAAAAAAAAAAAAAAAAAAAAAAACATACGGGCTACCATCCTACATTTATCCTTTAAATTTATGTTTGTTTATTTCAGTTAGCTAGAGTCTAGAGTGTCGAGTCTTGGCTTAGCAACGCCATTCTTCGTATACTTGCAACATAGAGATTTTTGACTTGCCACCACTAAATAGCCTATCCCACCAAACCCTTTATTTCCCTACCGTAAGCCTAACATTACAACCCTTTAAAGACCTCTTTGATAGTCTTTCCTAGGTGCTTACGCCAAAGCGAGGGAGGTTTGATCTATTCTCAAGCCTATGGTAATCTATGTACTAGGACCGGTTAATGAGTGTTTATCTTCCATTTCCAACTTGTTATATTTCATATACACCCGAGAGAGATGTGAGTATCCAAACACCCCATGTGAGGTGCTAGTATGTAATTTTCGTGCTTGTTATGACTTTTGCGGGGCTTATATGTGTTGTGGACTGTTTTAAACCAATGCTTCATGACCCCTAACTTATAAATTAATTGGCTAAAAGCACATTTTCTTGAGGACAAGCAAATACCAAGTGTAGGGATATTTGATAAGGTTTTAAAATGTACCTTTTCGAGGGGTCATTTAAGCCCTTATTTGATCAATTTTGTATCCGTTATTACTTAATATCGTTCCTTTTCACTTTTTAGGTCTCTTGAAGGCAAATTGCTGTAATGGCACTTATTTGGACGAAAGGCGCGAATATACGAAGAAAATGGCCAAAGTCAAGAATCGAGACACTCAAAGCTGCTGAATGACAAGGTGACGGCGTCACAGCTTATACGCGACGCCGTCGGAGGATTTTGTGACGGGACAGAAGCCAAAACTCTTATTTTCAAGTGACGACGTCAAGTTATAAAAGAGTAGGCCGTCGCAACTCAGACGGCCTAGATTTGATCCAGACGGCGTCAGAAGCTAAGGAGGACGGCGTCACAAGCACAAGGTGACGCCGTCACAAGTCTAACGTGGCCAAGACGAAAACCTAATGACGGTGATCCGACGGCGTCACAAAACATAAGGTGACGCCGTCGCATATGTAATCTTATATATAGAATCCGGATTTTTCAGTATTGGTGTGTAGTCTTTTGGAGTAAAAACCTAAACCGAACCAAGGCTGTCTTGTACAGTATTTTAGGGTTCCAAACCCTATCTTATACCAAGATAAGTGCTTTACTTCATTAATACAATTATGTCTTTGATTATTTGTGTGTATGCTTGCATGTTCTCCATGTCCGGCTAATTTACTTGTGTGTTTGCTTAGGGAAGATGAAACTTAATTATTGAATATTGATTGGTTGTCTCTTATCTTAGTTGATTAATGATCTAGTAATGCGATAGGTCATTCGTTGTGTACTTAATGCTTGATTAATCTTTGTGAACCTTAGGTTATAGCACCTTGAGCGGTTGTAAGCTAAACTATCCAAAGAGGCCTTAGAGTTAGAGTTTATGATCCCTAGTGGTATTTTGTAGACGAGACCCTTTGGTAACTTCAAAGAGTTAGGGATATACGCATACCCTACAACTTTAGACACACAACGCAATTAAGAATAAGGACGTGACAATTCAACCACCAATAGGAGATAATTAAGGAGTAGTAAAACCTAAGTAAACACATCTTTAAACTATCATACGAGCACACAATAATTAGACATAGACTACATACACCTTAGATTAGATAATTAGATAAGTAGAGTAATCGGTAGCAATACCAACCCCCCAAATCCAAACCCCGAGATTCGTACTTTTCCATTTCCTAAAAAACATAAAAAAAAATAAAAAATAATCTTCCTCAACCCCAACCTTAGCGTAGTAACTTCTCACTAGCATTCCTATTCCCCTAGAGAACGATATCAATACCCATGGCTTACCCTAATACTACACTACAACGATTAGGTTCACTGCCTAGGGTGTTATAAAACTTGCTCGAAGAAAAGAAAGTTCCTTTGACCCCGAACGACGCGTGTAGCGTTATCAGACAACTATCTCACTATAACGTAACAATATTATAGGGAAAAAATGTTATTACGGACAATTTACATTTACAAGTGAAAACTGTTTTTATAATTTCATATGCTATAATGCGTGAAACCCAATCCTAACTATGTGGTAATCTGTAACAAAGACCCTTTAAAATCGACCCAAAACTAATGAAACCCAATCCTAACTACATGTTTCTATCGGGAGTGTTCACAAATCGGGTAATACTGATAGAAACCCAAAACCTAATTTAAACTGTAACAAATGAACTAAATTAAATATTCGATTTTCGGTTTGGATATGCTTTTGATAAAATGTAAACCGAACGAATTGAAAACTGAATTAATATAGATATATATACTTTTTAATATATTTATATACATAAAAATAAAATTAAAGTTCTTTTCTAGTGCATATATATAAAAAAAATTAAGTTTGAAAATATTTTTTGCTAAGAAGGTATACAATTAAGTGAAAAAAAGTATAAGGGTGACTTTCACAGTCATAGATTTATTACTCACTAATTCGGTCATGTAATTCAAACCGAATTCAAATTCGATTTTCAGTTCGATTTAATTAGGTTCGGTTTGGTTTTTGATTTTATTATTAAAAAAAAAAAGTAAAAAAAAAGAGTAAAGTCCAAAATACATCCCTGTGGTTTGCTCTATGTCTCGCTTTACATCCCTAAACTTCTTTTTGGCACAAAACCATCCCTTCGTTAGTAAAGTTGGCACAAATACATCCATCTGTTAGTAAATTCAGTTAATAAGGACTAACGGTGCAAATATTTCTCCGTTATCTCCTAACGGATGAGAAAATATTTGCACCGTTAGTCCTTAGGACTAACGGTGCAATAAAATAAATTGCATCGTTAGTCCTAAAGACTAACGATCCATCAAAAGCACACACAAGAAGTCCTATCCTTACCAAACAAATCTTATCATAACTACAATCAATCAAAACCAAAAAACCAAATCTATCATCTTCACATATCATCAAAAATTCACCATCACTCTCACACAAAACAAATCGATCCATCTATAAAAATCACTGAAAAAAATCCACCACACACAAACAAAAAAACCGACACATATAACAACACTTATTCATCACAACTTTCCACAACCAAATAAAAAACCCACGTCTCAATCTAAGCTCATGTCAATCGAAACAAAAACCTCATCTAAAACAAAAAAATCCATATAACCTCTCGACACACGACTCAAAACCCTATACAAAATCATGAGACAAGTACTATCCGGTCAGAATAAAATGGCGGTTGTGATAATAAATGGGTTGGTCTTATTGTTGTGTTTTGGATTATGGCTGTTAAGCGGATAAGAAGGCGTGGGGTGGTTATTATTTTGTTCGTTGATTGAATGGGACAAATAGAAGCTGAGATGGAAAATAAATTGAATCGGTTTTGTGGTTAATGAGTATAGATGGAGATTAATTGGTGTTTAGGGTGAGCTTCTGAGCAAAAGGTGACTGTGATGGTAAATCAGTTTTGAATCAGGGAATGGGCTATGAACCTGAAAATGTAGGATTTGTATCAAAGACTAGGGAAGCTGTGATGAGGTATTAAAAGAGGTCAGGTGTGACAGATTGACTCAGTGAGCGTGTGACTCACATAGTGATAAGGAGTGTTAGAATGTTTTTCAAGAAAGCCTGAATTGATCAAAGTGGTATGGAAACCTGTTATCGTTAGGTCTTATCAGGGAGTGTTGAAAAGAATTGTTTGTGGTGCTGAAAACTGATACCGAAACCTGTGGAATCAGTTAATGTGTATGGGTTATGTCAGGGAGCAAATGTTTCAGGGAGTGATGAAGTTGGCAATAAGTCAGCTATACCAGCCGCGACCTTACTGATTTGGTCATAGGATAGTAGGTTCAGCAAGGGGTGAGAATCAGTGGTTGGGATTGGAGTTGTGAAGTGAAATCACCAACCTTGAAGTTGTTCCCAAAACTGAGGATCGAAGTCTTCAGGGACTGAAATATTTCAGTGTGTTGTGCCTTGTATGGCTTGAGATATTGAAGAGTGATGGGGTTGATAGAGTAGTGGGGGTGGTGGCGTTGGGTGGTGGTTGGTGGAGGTGGTGGTGTAGTGGTGGCAGTGGCGGCGGCGGGTGGTGGCGGTGGGTGGCGGCGGTGGAGGTGGGGGGTGGTGGCGTTGGGTGGTGGTGGGTAGAGGTGGCGGTGGAGGTGGTAGGTGGCGGTGGGTGGTAGCGTTGGGTGGTAGGTGGCGGTGGAGTGCACTGTTAGTCCTTAGGACTAACGATGCAATTTATTTTATTGCATCGTTAGTCCTAAGTTCTAAAGGTGCAAATATTTTCTCTTCCGTTAAGAGATAACGGAGAAATATTTGCACCGTTAGTCCTTATTAACTGAATTTACTAACAGAAGGGTGTATTTGTGCCAACTTTACTAACGGAGGGATGGTTTTGTGCAAAAAAAAATTTAGAGATGTAAAGCGAGACAAAAGGCAAACCACAGGGATGTATTTTAGACTTTACTAAAAAAAAAAAAAAAAAAAAAAAAAAAACTGCTGAAGTATACTATCGAACACCCCTAATTTCTATGGTGGATCCGGATTGTATCAAAACAACTGCTATACCCTCCCCTTTGTATACTAGCCAAATTTTATTCCTAAAACCTTTATACCCCCTCCCTCCAGTTCATCAATTGTCAATGAGCTAACACCCAATCTCCATACACCAATTGTCAAAATCAAAATGTCACAGAATAACGCAAATGTACCAGTAAGTGAAGTGTTTTGGTCTCTTGTTGCTAAAGCTGATAAAAAATTCTCTAAAATTAGAGATTTGCCCTATTACGAACGCAACAGGTATATTCCATTTTTAGTTTTCTTATACTCATTTTCAAGTTAATGATATGTTGAATCGTATGTTTGTGAACTTGTTACTGTTAATTCATTTGGATTATGACATTGACTTTAAAAAGGTCAACATTATTTCTAATTGTTGGACTTAAGGTTGAGTTTCGTATGATTTCGCTATGTGCTGCTGAAAAGCAATGTAGTTTGTTTCGGTTTCTAGTTAGGCGAGAGCGCGTTAAAAATATAAAGAAGGGTTTGAAAATATTGTTATCTAATAGTTTTGATGGTAATGAATGGATCATCGATTTAGCCATTTAGGAACCATTATCTGTCGAAACATCGTGAGACAACTGAGTATATCTTCATTAAGCATATACACATCTCTTTTTTTACATAGTGAAATACTTTTTCGTGATCAAGAAATGATTGTTATGTATTTTAGATGCGAAGTATGCCCGTGGTAATCTTTAGTTATTTGAAATGAAATGGACCAGTTTCACAAAGATCGTTTGGTCATTTTTGTATTAGCACTTCAAATGATTTTTTGTCTGATTATATTGGAAGTGCGCGTATAGTTGGTAGTTTACAGTTTTCATTGACTCTTAGCGCATAAGCAAACTGGTTTTTGTATCAGGTACGATACGTACTTCGATAAGGTATTCAGAGTTTATACACAATTATGGAAATTTCAACAAGAGAATCGACACAAGCTTGTGGAAGCAGGGCTTAAAAGATGGGAAATAGGTGATATTGCGTCGCGTATAGGGCAACTTTATTTTGGGACGTATATGAGAACAAGTGGAGCCAGTTATTTGTCGGAGTCGTATATCTTCTATGAAGCAATCTTGACTAGGGATTATTACAAGGATGGAATATTACAGGATCTGAATCTTGCTAACAAACAACTGAGGTTTTTTGCGAGGTTTTTGACAGTGTGTCTGGTTTTGAATCGACGAGAAATGGTTTATCAGTTGGTGAATCAGCTCAAATTGTTAGTTTCCGATTGCAAGAGGTCTTTTCAGGTAATCAAACTTTTTCATAATGGTATAGTAGGATATCCTAGAGGGTGAGACGTTTGGTTCTATTATTTCAGGATACCGACTTCAAAGAATGGAAGCTTGTGATTCAGGAAATAATGAAGTTTCTGAAAGTAGACACGGGTTTTATGAATATAAGACCTTTAAGATATAGCCTCACGTTGGATCTCCATCCTGATAACCTGCCACCTGTTGCCAATGTGAAAAGGAAGCTAAAGCTGGGAGATGCCATTCTTTGCAGCTACCATCCTAACGAGGTTAACATACTTTAAACACGTTTGGCACTATGAGGTCTTGCTATACTGCATTTTGACTTTTCTTATGCCCTGTGAATTTTTTAATCAGGTTAAGTTCTCCGAGCTGACTCTAGACAACTTCCGAATGCTTCAATCTTTGGAGTGGGAACCCAGTGGCTCATTCTACAAACCAAGTGGAACTATGTCTACCGGTACTGGTCTAAATGGAGGCTCTTTAGGCTCTAATCGTACTAATTATTCCCAGGAGATTTCTGATCCTACACTGCCACCAAATCCACGTAAAGCTGTCTTGTATCGTCCATCCGTCACTCATTTTTTGGCGGTTAGTAATCTTTGAATGACTCCTCTTCGCAGTTACTTTAGTATTGTTATTTGAGTACGTTTAGGGGCTTCTATGAGTTACGCTTTGTGGGTTGCGAGTCAAACATCAAGGACTTTGCAAGAGTTAGAATCATTTTAGGTTGCCTATCCATGTGACTGGCTTCGACATGTTCCGCCTGGTGATACTAACTGAGAAGCCCATGAATTCCAACTTTCACTACAAATACAGAGCTGTAGATGGTCCAAAACCAATTTGAGTTGTTATAACACTATAATGGGTAAGGTAAAACTTGATAAGTCCACCTTAAAGTAAATTAGTCCAATTTACATAGGAAAGGGTAGGTTAGATTGTCTCCATACGCAATATGGGTTGTTACAGGGTTCAATCTAAATAACTAAAAGAGGACTGCATTTATTCCAGGAAAACGAGAAAATAAATTAGAGTTCATGAATTGATACTAAATTGATACTAATGGGGTTTGCAGGGGAAATATAATTACCCTATCCTTCCGAATCCACTTAGGGTGTGTTCACTAACTTTCTATAACTGTGTAAAGGTACACCAATAAGGAAACAAAAAATTGGCCATGGTATAATGTTGAGTTATATCCTATGCTATTCATCAACCCTGTGTTCTCTAACAAATTCCAGTAAACTAATATTCTAAGCACACATATTTTTTCTTGAGGGTAAGTGTATGCTGCTTAGCTGCTCCTCACCCGCATCTTCAGTGGAGGTTTATAGAGCATGTCGATGGTGATATGGAGCCTATGTGGAGTCCATGTACATAAACCTCCATTGGAGCACCAAGTTTATAGAGACAAAAGAGTAACTAGTTCATGTATATGGAATAGAAAGAGAGAAAATAAAGTGGGTCTAACCAATTTATTAACCAATTATAAAATGTTAAATAGGTTGGTTGAGGTGTTTATGGACTTTATGAAGTCCATAGCATTGTAGAATCAAGTTTATATGTTTAGTAATTTATAATAGAATGACATGAAAATACTATGGACTTGGTAAAGTCAATAGCATTGGAGATGCTTTAGTGTAGTGACTGTAGTCTGTGTGAATTGTACCCATACATGTCCTGATGAAGTAAAAGCTATGAGTTTATATTAGAAGCACTGCATATAAATTGTCAGAAATATAACTGGTTAAATGCAAGTTAAGTGAATTGTTTTTTGGCTCTTGATGGCAGGTTCTGGCCACCGTATGCGAGGAGCTCCCTCCTGATGGAGTTCTCTTACTCTATATCTCTGCTCCAGGTGGCGTTTTTATTTCTCTTATTTTTTACATTTTTATGATGTCAAATAGTTCATGTTTGCATCGTTCAAGTTTTTTAGAATGCAGTGAAAACGCTTCATTTTCATCCCTCATGGAAACTTATTTTGGCAATACAGAATACAATGTCGACAGCGTACAGCCTTATACGATGCACTCAGATGCTGCCTCTACTCTGCCACCTACCTATTTCTGCGATAACACAACCATTTCACCAGAGAAAAATATTCTGAACTCAGGTTACCATTCTGGTGGCCTAAATCTTGGCGTTAAAGGAAATGGAGGTACTCATACTGATAAAAATGTATTCAAAAGTTATTTGGAATGCTGTTAAACTCTATTGATAATTTTGATTAAAATAAAAATAAGTTTGGTATCATTTATTCGGCTATTCCAAACTCCCTCAGTATAAATACTTCATGCTCTAAAATATTTCTGTAATGTTCAGTCTCAACATTAGACTTCCATACCTAACAACGATCTTCATTTTCAGGATTGAATCTGATTTATCCTTGTGACTTGATTCCATTTACAAGAAGGCCGCTTTTCCTTGTCATTGACAGTAGCGCCAGTAACAGTTTTAAGGCAAGCATAATTCTTTTTTAGGTGTTCATATGTAAATATTTAATTGATGGAAAAGCATTTGTCCCTTATGTAGACTACTAGACTTGAACAAGATATGCATATTAATGAATGGATAAACTTACACCTAAGTTGCTTGTTAATGGGATTTTAGTTTGACACTCTATTGCTTTTATATATGTCTTATTGGGATTCGCTAGTCAAAATAGACACAAATACCAGTGTATAGTTATGGCACGGTCCTTTGTGTTAACAAATTCAATTGTCACCATGTGGACACAGATAGAGTGTAAATGCACTGAACTTTTGGATGCTTCCAAAGTGTTATGCATTTTGATCCTGCAGATTTCTGTATATCTGTATGCTCTAGAAATTGAAAGCAAAATTTTCTTTTTAAAGCTCCACCAAATGAATGCAACATTTTCCTCTTTGAGAAGTTTTAATTCAACATAGCATGTCTACTTGTTAGTACTGAATACTAAATACTGATAGCATTAGTGTAGGATCTTTGGATTCCACTATCTTGTCATCATTTGCGGGTGTATAAATCTGTTTTATATTTAGCTTGCTCATCACATATTGCTGTTATTTTGGGACAGAGTTATGCTGTGTATTGGAGATGATACTAATATAGTGCATAAAGTTATATCTTACTTAATTCGGCATATATATGTACAGGCTTTAAACACAGCAGTAAAAGGAGAGCCAGTAGCAATGCTCTTATCTCCAAGCTCTTCAAGTCCTATACATGGTACCATAGATCCTCGCCAGCCAAGTGGAAGTGAGTTCACGAGCTTTCTAACAGCACCATTGCAAGCTTTTCTCATCTTACTTGGCTATTCAGGCTCAGACATCCAGATGGTGCGTGTCTCTCTATAAAATAGTATTTTCTGTTGTAGCTTCTAAAAGTGAAATAATGTCTTCGTTAGGTCAAAACAAGTTAGGGTAAAATGGGTAATTATTGTGCGGTCGAAACGAGCTGTATTGACTTAAAACACTTTCTCTCCCATTTTTTCTTTGGGAAAATGGTCTAAAAAGGCATCCAACTTGCTACTTTTTTCTTTTGTAGGCATCAAACTTTTACTTTTCCTATTGTAGCATCCAACTTTCTTAATCATCCTATTGTATGCATCCAACTTCCTTAATCTTTATATTCGTAGGCATCCAACATCCTTAATTTTTCTATTGTCACCTCACTTTTTTGCGCTACAGGCCTACAATAGAAAAATTAAGAAAGTTGGATGCTACAATAGGAAAATTGAAAGTTTGATGCCTACAAAAGGAAAAAGTGGCAAGTTGGATGCCTTTTTAGACCATTTTCCCTTTTTCTTTCTATAAAATATTTATTTAAAACAATCACAAATTTTTTATGTTTACAATAATAATTATATTCTCTGAAGTCTGAACAACGACTTGGGAGGTTGTATGCATTAAGTATACACTTTGGGTGACTTTCAACTTGTTTGACCCATATCCTTTTGAGCTAAATTCAATATTGGAGCTGTTTGACCCAATTACAGAGGGAAAAATAACACAAATTAACCCACTTATGATTAAATGGGTCGAAATTGCCACCTATCGTGACTTGGTTAGTTGCTGTGTTATATAAATGATAGCTGGCTAAAATAAAAATACATTTTCAGGATAAGCTCAACCAGGCTGATAAGGTTCTTTCATCCTCTTTAAATATCTGGGGAGAAATGTTGGCATCTTCAGAAACGCTTCATCCTGTCTGGTCTCAAGTACTAGGTGATCCATTTCTTAGGCGGCTCCTTTTGAGGTACATCGTTAAACTTAACCTGTTTTTTACAAAATAATGCTGTATTATTATAGTCCTTCATTAGATGCTGTACTTTATAAGTATATACACGAGCAAAAATTAAACTATGAAAATAGAAGTTTCTCGATAATTCTCATGAGATTTGATGTTTACTTCACAAAATGTAATGAAATTGTTATATACATATTGCAAAATATTACAATCAAATACTTGCGGGCTGACCCGACCGACCCATTACCCGACCCAGCGTACAGACTCATTTTGCCATCTCTAGTACTTGTGCTTGACAGTTAAAATTTATTCTGGTCTCTCAGGTTCATATTTATCCGGGCAGTGCTAGCACTATACGCTCCCACATTCAACAAAAAGGAATATCTACCTGAATGTTCACCCCCTCTCCCTGAATGTGTTTTACCAATGACTCGCTCATCCATTTCAGCACTTCAGCAACTGGCAGATATTTTTGGAGCATCAACCATGTTTAACTTCTCTGAAGGGTTTATGCAGGAAAGTGTAAACTGTGTACGCCTTATTAGTAATGTGACCTATCTCGATTAATGTTTCTAGCTTCTAGAGTGATTTTATTTGTGTTTTGCGCTGCACGAATTGATTAGGCTTGTGTAGTTTTTTTTTACCTTTCTCATATATGTACATTAATACTTGAATGCTGGTGTGGGAATATAGGAATATATTACAATTTTTTTTCCCAGTGTGTACTTGATGAACTTGTTTTGTTAAAAAATCTTTGTCCATGTGTGAAACAGAGTGTAACATCATGTGTATGCGACCTGATTCGACTTGGAAACATATTAAAGGGTCTACATATGCCACAAGAAGATGCAACGTATATGCACCTGGAATCCTGGATGATAAATCAAGAACTGATAGCAAATGTATTTAACACTTGTTTTAACTATAATTTTTCAATATAAGAATCAACTCAAGGAAGTAAAACTTTTGGTATTTGTCCATGTAAAGTTGGAAATATGCAGTCTTGCATTGTATATTAAGCCATAACAAAGAAATTACATATCATTAGTCTTAAACTGCTTCTCAACATAAGCATCAAAGGCCCTCTTTTTCCAAAAATTTAAGATGTCGATTAACCGAGTTTGAATATGACTACGCAAACAAATCAATTTTTAGTCAAAGAAATGACTAAATTAAAATTCCTTCCTTCCCTGGCAGATAAATGATGAACTACATGTTCTTCGAACTTCTTAAAAACCATGTCCATTATGGAATTCCCAAAATGAGTTGCCATCATTGGCTCGATGACAGCTCTTATAAGTTTTGCAGTGTTTTTTCCACGAATGGGTCTATCAGCAACATCCATCTTTGCGTTACTACTGTTGTGTGGTTCCCAGTCAAGCGCAAAACTGTACAAATTATCAAGGAGAAATGAACCTTCTTTTTTAATGACATCCCTAACCTCATCCTCAAAGGGTGTATAATATGGGATATTGAACGAGTCAATGTCAGATTCTGGCATCCGGCCCTGCAGGTAGTAGTATATAACAAACTTGCATAATTAGTAATGTAAAACAAACATTTATACAAGATGGGGTTTGTTTTGCAGTCATGGTATCAATATGAGTATGGATGTGAGAAAAGAGGGGAATGGAAATGAGAATTGGTTTTTAAACCTAGTTCTTTAGATGGGTATGGAGTAGGCTACTTAAATATATTTGAATACTATGAAGCCCGTACAATGCATACCTTCCAGCCAAATAAATACTATCAATCGTAAATTATATGTTACTTGTCAGTTGTTAGAACTAAATGCCAACTCTGTATCCGGTTGTGATGGATAAGAAAAGACCATATACCTCTTTGACCATATCAACTAGTGATTTGGCTAGAAGCTCCCAAATAATGCAGCAATCCTCACTAGTTGGATCACTGATACTCCGACCTGGAATTGTAAAAACTATACGTCCGCCACGTATTATTTCTTGAGAACGTAATCGTAAGAATTTGGTGAAGTCTTTTTCAAATTGCTTCTGATATGCTTCAAACACATTTGTTGGACTTGTTTTCGCCATGTATATATTACGCTTGTTGTTTTCAAGTCCTTGAGGTACCTACCAACAATATAACATGCGCTGAGTTCTCCGTTTATTTATTTTTAATGTTTCACGTTTATGTGATAACTAACTGGAAGACAAGTGAACCAAAGGTTATTCTAACCCGAGAAAGCCAGTGAATGGCATATGATGAAAGAAAAAGATGGATGCTCTTGTTTGGAAAGAGTCTACTATAAAAAGAACCAGGGACAGCGGAAACAAAACATGGGCCACAATGATCTCCCTCGTCATTCTTCAGTTTAGCATAGAATGTTGGCAGTGATCTAAAAAGAGTATTGAAGTCATTTTCAATATGATCATTTAAGAACACCTGAAACTGTGGCACTTCATAGTTATTTTCGTTACACATATCATGGACTCTACTGATTATGTTAGATATTCCAAGTAGTGCGTTTGGCCCTGAAGAGCAGCCCAAGTCTGCTATGTTGAAAACACCTGGAAAGCCACCAAGATCATTACACATTCGGTTGATTGCTTCATTTGTTACATGCAGCGCTCTCTTTATCCCATGTTCCTGCATTTATCTAGAAAAATTAATAGCATATCTTGCGACTTGAACACGATATTGGAATAAGGTAACTAGCTATGAAGAATTCAAGGCATGACATATATGACATGTTTTGTACAAACACATATATATGTCATGGTTTTTTGTGTGCGTGTGTGAGAAACCTGAAGATAAGAGTTGGTTGCATAGCTGGATTCACCGATGCCTGTGTTCATGTGGAGGATGGTTTCAATCGACATGGCTGGTTTCTTGCTTTCTAAATCAAGCAGGCTGTCCCCCTTTGCTTTTGTTAGCCTAGGTACATCTTGTGTAACTTTGCTATAAATAAGTCATTCGTTTTGTATTCAATGCTACTCTCCAGTTTCTATTAATTAATTTTCTAGTGGTTCTATCTTGAAGTAGTCTACATTACGAGGTACAGAGGGAAAACATTACATGCGTTGAGTTAATTAACTACTGTTTATACTACCTTTTATCAGGTTTACGTACAAATGGATACATTCACAGACATACGAAAATACTATTTTCTAGAGACAATGTATACTTTTTTCATTAAGATCAAATAACTATATCAAAACAAGTTTATATAGATCGCTCATGTATCATGTATGTATCCAGTTATGTTGGCTAAAAATTGTTGTATAATGAAAATATCCTTCAAGTTTTTGTAGTGTTCCATTGTTTTGTAGTTTAGAGAATTTAAAAACTTAACAAATATTTTTGTTTTCCAAATATATGCGCAGGCTACTCGAAATCATGAAGTTAACATTGCCTTATGACATGTTGGCTATATACGTTTCTGCTTCATTTTTCTCCCTGTATATTCTTCCATTTCTACAATTCTAATGTTATTTCTTACATTGAAGATTATGGCAAGTCCAGGGACGGAACTAGGGTGGGTCCTGGGACACCCATGAAATTTTGCGGCGTAATGTTAATTTTTGTAAAAAACCCCGATGTTTCCTAAATGTACTTGGTCCAAAATTGTGTTCTTTGTTTTGTATAATTTATCGTAAATGCATCTAGTTAAATAGTTAAGTGAGCCACAAGTGAGAGTAGTACTGGGTGGGTGACCTACCGGGAAGTCCTCACTTATGGACCATAAGCTCCACTGATACCTAGGCAATGAAGAGGAGAGCCTGTAAGCCATTAGCTGCGCAGGTTCGAATCCAAGCCGGCCCCGGTTTTCATCCGGCCGTTACTCTAGCGATAAATATCGTGTAGAGGCGGCATGGTTTCCGGGCGGACGCCGTTATTAATCCCCACTACGCCAGCATGGACCCGGTTAAGACAACATTGTCTGGGTACGTGGAGGATGAGGGCCTGCTTTAGGGCAGGTGTGACTCTATTCAAAAAATGAAAGTCACCGTTCAAAAAAAAAGTTAAATTGTGTCATGGTCCCGTCCAACATATATAATATTCTTGCTTATAAGATCAGCAGTATAAATAATTGATAGGGTACGTCAAATTTTGTTTGCTGTATGGTGAGAGGAGTTGTATTGTGACTTTGATGCGAAAATGTGGGAGGTATGTAGAACTAACCCCATCTCTAAAAAACAAGCAATATTCAAACAATACCAGCTAGCTGGTTATGGACCGTAAGCTAATCTTTAGCCTCTATAGCCATCTAAAATTTTAAAGGTAAAAGCCATAAAATAACAACGTACTTTTTAAAATATACCGACTTGAAACACTTACTTTTTTATTAACATATACACCCACGTACTTTCAAATTTTGTTCCGACTTCACCCATATGACCGATTTATATTAATATAATATCATATTAAATAATATTATTTTATTACAATATGGGTAAAGTCGGAACAAAATTTGAAAGTACGTGAGTGTATATGTTAATAAAAAAGTAAGTGTTTCAAGTCGGTAAATTTTAGAAAGTACGTTGTTATTTTATGCCTTTTACCCAAATTTTAAATGTTCTTTAAGCTTCAAAATAAATGTTTATGATCTTAACACATTGTTTTAAAAATGTAAAACTACGGTAACTTTTTATTATCTAAATAGATATTTTAACTTACAGTTTTGTGATCAATGTAATTGATGGCAGAATGTGTAGTTAGGGAGCATTATTTAAGGTGATTATTTGGAAGTGCTTGATAGCCTAATGGAACGAAAAAGAAGACTTTTGGGTATGTTTCGTGAGCAGTAGCATTAGCACTATTAGTTAGCCGTAAGTACTAGCAGTTGGTAGTAGCTGTTTGTTTGATAAAAGTGTTTGGTAACGATCTGTAGTTCAATTATAAAGTGTAAAATAAAGTAAAATGACATATACACATTAAAATAAAATCTGATTAAATAATTTGAGGGTATTATGTAACTCAATAAGCATAAAGCTAGCAACATGATTTAAGTGCTTCCTCACGAAGCGTTTTGAATAAGGGTAATTACACAAAATGCAAATACTAGTTGCTTGTTGCCAAACAAGCTTTGTATTTAAAACGTCAATTGCTAGTTGCTCCAAAATTCTTTAAAATGCTTGCTGCCAAACATAAAATTTATGATGAAGCAATTTGAAAAGTCAAAAATTACGTTTTGCGAAAAAATAGTCTTTTTTGTAAGATTAACCAAACACCCTTGCCCCCTGCTATGTAGGGGTGTCCATAATTCAAATATTACCTGTGTAGTCAATTTCGGTGGTATACCAGTGGTATTTCGGATTTCGGTCCTCCACTGGTATACCAGTCACCGAAATTGGTCCAAATTTTGGTCCTGAAATTTTCGGTGAAATTTACCGAAATCTCACCGAAATTGACCGAAATTGTCCAAATTTCGGTGGTATACCGGTTTTCCAGGTTTTCTTAATTTTTTTTTTTAATTTTTTTTTTGTCCAAACTTAAACACAACATAATAAACACTAATTTTTGCAAGTATTAACACTAATCTATCAAATATTGACACTTTTAAGCTTGAATTTTGTATTTTGATTAAGTACTAAGTATTAATTATTATATAGATATAGATATTGCATAATATTAAAATTACCGAAATACCACCGAAATCCCAACGAAATACCAAAAATTTCGTGTCTCGGTACTTGACCGAAACACAAAAATTTCGGTCATTAACTACACAGAATATTACCCACTCAATACGAAAACCGATTCGAAGCGAACCGATTTAAAACCGAACCAAGGTGAATTGATTCAAAATCGAACCAAGGCGAATTGATTCAAAATCGAACCGAAAATTTTCAAAACCGAACCAAATTAAATAATCGGTTTTCTGTTTGAGTTTGGGTAAACGTAAACCGAACCGAAAACCAAAATCACATAAATATATATTATTTATCTTTTTCTTATCTTTAGTATTTACTAATCTACCCTTACTTATTTATCTATACTACTTATAATAGAGGAATGAATCTCTCTCTTCATGGTCTTAAAATTAAGACTTACAAAATACAAAGCCTATTGTACAATACATAATGCACTATTAATGATCTTTCTCATCAATATTAATTTTAAGACTTACAAGTCTTAAAGCTTAATGTACAAAATACAAAACACTATTAATTTGGTCAAGATATATTTAATGTAGTTAATTAATTAATTGGTCAATAAATACAATTAATGCAATTATTAAAACACCCCTTACACAAGAAATACAAATTATCAAGCATAATATACAACCAACTTAAACATAATTCTTGCATTAAAATGTCACTACTACAAATAATAAAGAACATTATACAAATATTCAAACCCGAACGGGCAACGGTCCAAATGGGCCCGAGCCCGAACGAGTACGATCCAAACGGGCACGAGCCAAACGGGCTCGAGCCCGAACGGGCACGAGCTAAACAAAATTCCTGAAATCAGTAAATTTATTTTCAAAAAGAACATAATAAACTAAAATACATGATTCACCGGAAAATTTTATTTCAGGGTATCCGCCGCCGCAAAACGCGGGAACTGGTGCGGGCCAAAAGGCCTCGAGCCCGAACGGGCATGGGCCAAAATAGGCACGGGCCAACTGGCTCGAGCCCGAACGGGCACGGGCTAAACAAAATTCTTGATATCCGTAAATTTATTGTCAAAAAGAACATAATAAACTAAAATACATGATTCACCGGAAAATTTTATTTCAGGATAACCGCCGCCACAACGTGCAAGTACCCTGCTAGTTCTGATTAATTATTAAACCATTTTACTTCCAAAAACTACCTAATATACTTAATTAATTAATTCTTATGTTTTTTAATTAATTCATCGATACAATAACTCATTTATTAGTTGATACCATTAACTCTATGTCTCAGTCATTATGTAATTTATTATATACTTTTTAACTATTTATATCTTATTAATTGGCCAAAATACTATTTAGTACCCTGAATTTGATTAAGTGAAATTTTTAGTACCTAAAACTTTTAAAAGTACATTATGTTACCTTGAACTTTTTTTTTTTTTTTTTTGAACTATATATACCTTGAACTTGACTAATTAGAACTTTTACTATCCTATATCCACTTAACAATTAAGCCGGTTACAAATTTGAACAGGCTTTATCCTTAAAATTAAAATATTCCTTGTATAACAACCGAATAAAGGTAGAAACAAGCCGAGTTAAGCCCAAGGTTCATTGACAATCATAAGTCTCGAGCTCGAGCTCATTTCGAGCTTATGATTTTAGCTCGAGTTCGGCTTGTAACGAGCCAAGCTTATAAAAGCTTGAAATGATCAAAGACTAAATAAGCTCGAGTCCAAGCTCAATCCTTGTTTGGAGCTCGTTTAATAAACGAGTTCAAGCATAGCTTTATATATGCATTTATCACGTATAATTGCATATGTGTATTTATATAGAAACGAGTATAATAAACGAGCTTTACCCTAATGTACTCAACAAATTAGCTTGTTGAATATGATAAGAGTTGAACTCGAGATAAAAGTATAAGGCTCAATACAAACTCTAGCTCGAGACTAATGATCATAAACGAGCCGAGCTCGAGCTCAAGCTCAAACTCGGTCTCGGTCTCGGCTCGGCTTGTTTCTACATTTCTATTTTATTTGGTAGTTATACTATGAATATTGTAAACTCGAAAATAACATCCATTAAATTTGTAACGGGCTTAACTGTTAAGTGGGTATAGGTAGGGGCATTATTCGGGTTGACCCGTTCAGGATCGGGTCAATTCGGGTCAAGGCTAAAAAAACATACCCAACCCGACCTTGTTTAGAACTCCGGTCACTCGGGTCGGGTTAATTCGGGTTCGGGTCAATTCGAGTCGGGTCAACTCGGGTCGACCCGAACCCGAGTAGGATACATATATTAAACTTGAACCCGACCTTGTTTAGAACTCGGGTCAATTTGGGTTGACCCGATTGACTCAAATATAAATTTGAACCCGATTAACCCAACCCGAATAGCAATATTCGGGTTCGGGTCGGGTCGGCTTTTATGACACCCTTAAGTATAGGGTAGTTGAAATTTCACCGAGTCAAGTTCATGGTACTTCAACTTAGCCAAGTTCTTGGTACTAAACTATATTTTGGCATTTTAACTTTTTAAGATTTATACATTAAACTTACAACATTTTCTTTTATTACAAATATTATATAATATTTCTTAAGGGATATTGTGACAATATAAGTTTGGTTTAGTGAATAATGTTTTGGGATAAAAAGTGTAACAATATAAGATTTCTAGGTGACATTTAAATTAAGAGAAAATTACTAAAAGAGGCCAAATATTTAAGGTCGGTCTATTTTCTAGACATTTTTATCATCTCTTTCTCATTTAGGCCACGCTCAACTGCTCAACTGCTCGACTCCACCCAAATTTTGACACGTGTCATTCCTTTTTACTTTTTTTTTCAGAAAAAAGTACAAAAGAATGACACGTGTCAAAAATTGGGTGGAGTCGAGCAGTTGAGCAGTCAAAGTCGAGCAGTTAAGCAGTCAAGTCGAGCAGTTGAGCAGTCAAAGGAATGACACGTGTCAAATTTTGGGTGGAGTCGAGCAGTTAACAGCTGAGCGTGGCCTAAATGGAAAATAGATTATAAAAATGTCTAGAAAATAAACCAACCTTAAATATTTAGCCTCTTTTGGTAATTTTCCCATAAATTAATAAAGAAATATTGAACCATAAGTTTAGAACTAAAATTCTTCGATGCTACAAAAATAAATGACAAAATAAAACACACATATCATACCCGACCAAATTGAATTTTGTGGAACATTATACGTCATCGTAATCGTGTATATATTTATATAAAATAAAACAACCATTAAAACTTTTTTTTTACTATAATACTATAACGTTTTAAAAGCTTGTAAATATTTTTTTTGTTAGTGATTTATGTCTTTCACTATATTTTTGAGCATCAATTGTCTAAGTTTTATAATTAAATACATATGATGCTTGAAATTTATATAATTAAAAGATAAATAGTTATAAATAACGTAATTTGGACTTTTTTGCAGCTTGAAAACCGAACCGAATTTAAATTCGATTTTTGATTCAGTTGATTCAAATTTGAATTCGTTTTGAATTTGCATGAAAAAAAAATGTTTAACCTGAACTATCCGAACCGAATAAACCAAGAAACCCGATTACCGAACCGATGATCACCCCTCCTACTACGGTATTGCATGATGGGCTAGATAAATGTAACCCATTCAATAAAAGAGAGCCCATGATTATGGAGAGGGGTTATCTTAAAGACCCAGCTATCAGCTATGTTAAAGAGAGCCCATGACTATGAGTACGTCACTACGGTATTTTATAAACTGTAGATGTGTGTTTATATATGTAAAAAATCATTTTTGAAATTTGTTTATATGGGATAGTGAAGCAGCTTTACTTCTAGCGTCAAGTGACAATAATGTTATAATTCATGGTGTCATTGTTAGTTTTTGAAAATCGTTTAACTTTTGCTTTCAATGTTCATTTTTATTATTTTTATAATTTGTGAGTTTTGCAGAGGACCTCTAATAGACACAACTCCGGAGGTACCATACTCAGACCAGTTATGTTTCTAGTACAAGTGTTTAAAAGACAATTTATTAGGACTAACATTTTGACCTTATTTCAGGACCCCCTATCGTCGTATGTTGACAGTCGTCAAAGGACTGTAACATACCTAAAGTTATGAATTGTACCAGCTTGTGTTACAAAATAAGGTGAACTGCTTTTGTTACTTTCATAAATCATAGATACACCTGTCGTTAAACGCCATGTATAATACGATGCAGTGTCAATTGTTAGCCATGTTAAGTACTCTCGCGCTCGTTATCATATAAAAATTAAAAAGATGTATATGTACATAGTTTTTCCAGTTTTGACTTATAGTATAACAGAAATAAACACCATGTCTATAGGACATGCTTAAGGAGTTAAAATGTTATCTTGCATAAGATATTGTTTTGCAAAAATTTAAAATAAAGGATTGGGTATCTAGCTATTTTAGCACAGATAGAGCATATCTTTTAAGTTTACAAAGTCTGTACTTCTTAGAGCTCTAGGTAAGGTACGCCCAACTCAACATTATGCATCGTTGGCACTGACATTGTACAATTAACGAGGAGGACTACGTCGTGTTAAAGTGCCTAGTAGTGTCGCCTCGATCAGTTGATTAAAACTAGAGGTGGCAAAACGGGCGGGTCGGGCGGGCACGGGCTACGGGCCAAACGGGCTATGGGCCAAATGGGCACGGGCTAAACGGGCACGGGCTCATGTTATACGAATCGCTTTTAAAAAGACCCAAAATGACGAAATAAATTCATTGAACGTAACACCTCATTTATATTTAAAAAATAAAATGTAAGTTTTTCTTTAAAAATAATCTAATGTTCGAGAAAAACATGTGCCCGTTATGCCCATTTAACTTCTAAATGGGCAATACATGCCCATTTCAAAAAAAGGAGGGGACCCAAATGTGCCTAAATCTTTTAAAAGTTTGCCCATTTAGCCCATTCTTTTCATTTTGAGCACAAATTGCCACCTTTAATTAAAACACCTGTCAAAGCAGATTAAAGAGGAGGACTACCGCGTGTTGCGCCGGGATTGTACATAACATTACGTTAACTAAACTATAATAAAAGTGAGTAAGAAGAAAAGAAAACAAAATTACTTTAATAAATTTATTTTTTAAATAATTTCATTTTAGGGTGATTTAGAGGTAAGAAGCTTGAGTTTAGGTAAAAGAAAACAAACCAGCCGATCAAAAACCATGGTTAACAAAATAAAAGGAAAAAAAAGCAAAAATAAAACACATTGGAGATTAAACGAAGTTGTGACAACTCACATTTTTTAGGCTCAAACTTGACCATAAACTCAAAACGTTTTACTTTAAATATTTAAATTTATGCCTTTACTTATAACCGTTAGGTTAACCCGCGTAAAACGAAAAACCACTTTAAACGTATACCGGCAGTAAACTGTGACAACTCGTAAATTCCTCGATGCGTCGTAATTGGAGAAATGTCATTAGAGCGATCGTTTTAACTAAATTGAGATACGAGTCATATTATATATCGTTTTTATTGGAAATAATATTTTAAGAGCAATGGTGTAACTCCCGAGTCACGACTCCTTCGATTGCTAGTCAAAACGAGCCTCGAACCGAATATATAAGAAGTTTCACAAAGTTACATCTAGGGTCCTTTTTAAATGTTTCATTTTCGACCTTATGATTTCACTAGTACACATTAGGTCCCTCCTGGGAGTATAAATACCTCCCCTCCCACTCATTCTCTCATTTCTTCCACCCACTTTCTCTCTCTAATAAACACACACACACAATATTTCTCTCCTTTCTCTCTCTATATTTTCCGGCCACCCCAATTAGGGTTCCGGCGCCGTCACATTTTCCGGCGACCACCTACAACTACACCACCTATCCCAATCGATAGATCGGGGTCTTGTGACCCCGTTTATGCTTCGTATGTACCATAAAACCACCAAACGCGCCCTAGATCTGAACTATTAAATTCGGATTTTAGGGTTCTTAGTCAAATGAGTTCAAGGGTGCAAGTGGTTACGAGTTGTACTCGTAGAGGTCACCACAACCGCTCCTCTCGCCTCTCTTGTCCCACGGCAAAACGTAAACACTTGATATCATTTTGTTTCTTTTCTTTATCTTTTCGTTTATATCAATCTCAAGCATATATATATATTATTTATATTTTTCGTGGACGTTCAAGTGCTAAAAACAAGACTTTAAAACGTTTTTGAACCATATGCAAACAAATGAGAACATGTTGTGATATTCATGTGGTGGACTCGAGTGGTAGACGGGTTATACATTTTATCTTCAGTTCGTGTGGTACTAAATCAGTAGATAGAAGGTTGATTCTCGTTTTTCTTTTGGTTGTCTCGGGTCGGGTTGAACCCGACGGTGGTATCAGGATGAGATTAGGGTTGGTCGAGGGTAAACAAGAATCTGTTTTAAAAACTGGTTTAGCGAAGTTTGTGTTACCTTGGATCAACTTGAGTATTTGGTTATCGTTGTTGTTTAGTCCTCGGGTTTGATTGGTTGCCGTCATGTTTCCGTTTGAGTCTCATTAACGGGTCGAGTCAAAGACCCATGGTTATATTGTTGGGTTGCCTACCGAGTTAAGTCAAATGGACATTAATTTCTAGTTTAGTTGATTTTAATACCAAGTGTTTGATAATGAATTGGTTAAGAACATGTTTAATAATTACGAGATTTTAACTATCGAACTAAGGTAATTCTAATTGGTTTGACTTGTGTCGAGACTAAAATTACAATAGGATATCGAAGTTAAGGAAATGGTTAATGGTATAAGATAACGGGTTTGACCCGCATGGTCAATTGATAATTATATTGTTTGGTTTAACACTTGTATATATATATATAATAGGAGTAAAATGGATTGCGGGTAATACTCGAATTAGACTCACTAATTGTTTACAAGTTGAAAATAGTTATGAACATGATATATCGAAATTAGTAAATAGTATAGACGATAAAAGGATAAATACCATTAATATAACCAATATCGATATATTTATCGATTCTTGCTAACGGATTTATGCGGTTTACTTATTACTTGTAAACATCGGAAGGATTTGTTAAACAATTAAGACTTGATAAGCTTCGGTAAATTGTATTGGAATTGTGAATTGGATTTCGATAACATGAATTTTAGCGGATACACTATATATGAATTATTGGGTTAACATTGAGTGATACTGATGAGTGTCTAAATACTCATCATTTTTGTACTGTTTGGAATGCCAAAAACATCTGAAAACACTCAGAAAAGCATCAAAATGATGAAAATATCACAAACAAGTGTTTTATGTGTTTTAAATGCAAAAATATCAAAATCTAGTGAAAAATATATCAAGTTTGCATAATTGGCAGTTTTAGTCCCCCAAGTTTAAAAAGTTGTCAAAAACAGTCCCTGGTAAAGCAAAATAAAGAAAAATATCATTTTAAGTCCTTAGGGATTCTTAAAGTTGTCAAAACAAGCCCTTGAAATCAAAAATTGCAAAATTACAACTTTAGTCCCTCAAGTTTTGAAAATGACAAAAATAGTCCTTGGATTTATTAAAAATAGAAAATAATCAACTATGGTCCTTGTACTATTAAAGATTGGCAGTTTTGGTCCTTGTGATAACTTTTGGAGAATTACAGGTTTGGTCCCTCAAGTTTGGAATTTACAAGATTAGTCCTTATGATATTAAACAAACCAAACGGACCTTTTGTATAAAGAACCCCTGCCAATAATCCTTGACCCCCCATTTTTGACCCCCCTTCATAATAATATCAAACGGTCAAAATTGGTCAAAACCCGCCAAACCACCACCACTGTTCATCTTCTACACCACGCCTGTAAAACCCAATACCAGTGGTTTTTCCCTCCACCTCATCACCTTTACACCTCCTTCCTATCTCTCCAGCACCCCCCCTCCTCCTATACCAGCCCACAAGCATTTAATGCTTCCCCACCATCAAACACTCCAACCCAACCTCACCCCTGTTTCCACTGTCAAATCACTCCTAGCTCCATGACTACTTCACATATTGTCCCCTACACCTCCACAAACATCCACAATTCTTTAATTACCTCAATACCTGCTCTAATCCACTAGTGACACTTTTGGCGCCAAAAGTGAAATCAAAGGCTGAGATGAGTTGCAGTGATCCAATGGCCAAGATTGTTGATGGGATATGATCAGAAGCATGTGGGGAGTATCAAAATACTATAAAGAAGAGAGGAGATGCAATGTACATATCTATCTAGTATAATTTTAATTAGCTCATGTCGTTTTATCTTAATTTTAAATTTCAGTGTATGTTTTAGCTTTAAAGCTCTGTATTTCAAGTTTTTAGTGTAGAATAAAGCTTTTGTGATAATCAATTTCAGTATTGAGCTTCATTTTCAGTTTATGCATTTTTCAAGTTCAAAATCTCAAAATGTTCAAATGGTGTTTTTAGTCATTGTCTTGGACTGAATAAGCCATATAAGCTCCTCATATAGCTTATTAAAGCTATTAGAGACCTTTAAAAGATGTTTAGAAGTAAAAAAAGAAAAATACCAAAAATTCCAAATAAATAGTTAAAAAATCAAAATTCCATGGAGATGAAGAAGAAAGCTGGAGCAGGGTAAATACAGGATTGCCTTGGGTTTAGAAGCTTAGTGGTAAGCTAATAGGGGTGATCTTTGGACCTTGTTCGTGTTTTCACTCAATACAAGTTGTAAGCCTTTATAAGCTATTCTTGCATTTCCTTTGTATGAGTTGGTCAATAGCTTAAATCTCTATTTGTTCATGTTTACTAGTCATAGTTAAGTATAATTAAGCATTAAAATCAATCACTTGTTCTTTTTCATTTATAGTTAATAAAAATCTTATTTTAAGCAGTTAAATTAGCATAAGTATAATTTCTTGGTTTTATGTTGTTAATGCTGTTGTTTAGTATTTCTTTAGTCTTATTAAATGATAACATGAGGTCTGTAATCCATGGCATGGTCTTAATCATTGTTTTGTTTTGAAAATCACAAAGACAGTTTAGTTAAAAGTTGTTTGGATTTGCTGAGTTAATTAGGATAATAACTCAAACAAATCAGAAAAACCAGTGCTTGTTACATCAAAAGTCAAAATACCTTTTGATCTCACCTTATTTCTTGTCTGTTTGATCTTCATGATCCATGATTATGATTTCTTGTTCATAAGTTGTTATAATTGCTTAATTCAGTCTTAATACACCTTAATATATCATAATCAGTCATTAGATTTGATTACAAGTTCATAATAGTCAACTTAGTTAGTTTTTATAAAAAGTCAAATTTTCCAAATTGCAGTTTTTGAATAAACTTGGTGATTTTCTTATGATCTTACTATTAAGATTTAGAATTTAATCTTCTGGAATATTAAAATATAGTTGCTTAACTAAATTAGAAAAATATAAGTTTACTTTTAACTAGCTTATTAACTGCTTATTCTCTGCTTTCTTTTAAGACCCTTTTTCAAAACATGCTCTGTGCACCAGAGTTGATAGCCTATTTCACAAGCTCTCAGAGAGCTTATTAGTGACCCCTAGCTTATGTACCTTAGTTTTTTGAGAAGCTCACCTAGCTGACTCAAGGTTACAAGTGCTTATTTTCCATTTTTAGCTTATTTACCTAGCCTGCTAGTAGCTTTTAATTCTGTCAATTTTGTTTAAGTATACCAATAAGTCAGTGTTCACAAGTTTTTCAAAAGCTTCTCACAAGCTCACTAGTGTAATCCAAATCTTGAAAATTAGCTTTTTGGATAGCTCAGTTGGTCAACTTGTTAGTTCCATTGCTTATTTTCATTTCCAAGCTTATTACATAAACATAAATTAGCCTCCAAAGTTGTCCCAAAACCTGTTTGGGTAGTCTAGATAACTGGATTGCTTATTTGGTTCATGTGGCTTATTTAGTGCTTATTTCTAAGTTACTTTACTTATTCAGTGGTTAAATTAGCTTATTACATGATATATAGCTTATTTCCAGTCTAACTTAGCTTATTTATTAGCTTATAAGTCACTTAGCTAAATCCTAGTGCTTATTCCATTTTTGTTCACTGTTAAGGAAAATAAGCTCAATCAGTGCTTATTTATAAGTTTTTGTGCTTGTTCAGTTGTAATTCTAGCTTATTTACAGTAGTCTAGCTTATTCTCAGTTACCTTGTGCTTATTTTTAGCTTAATAGCCATCTTAGCTTAATATTTGTGCTTATTTCCAATTTTAGCTTAACTGTTGTGATCTTAAGCTTATTCTGAGCTTATTAGTTATTTTTATAAAAAGTTATAGTTTTGAAAATTGCTTATTTCCTTGTGCTTAATAAGCTTGTAAAAGAAAAATCGAAAAAAAAAATATTTAGCAAAAAGATGGGAGGCAGGCTCGAACCTGAGACCTCCCACCTTTGAGAGTGATAGTGTGTACATGTATACCAGTTGCCCTTGGGTCTTTTTCTGGTTTAACTTCGCATAGTTTAATATATAACCCTTGTTTTCCATTTAAGCTTATCTGAGCTTATTTGCTTATTTCCAGCTTATTTATACTAGCTTTTTCATCTTTTGTATTTTTCTTAACTTTGTATTAGTATAAAGTAATTTATAAAAAGTTTCAGATTTTTCTAAATAGTTTTAGTATTTTTAATCATTTAATTAGTCTAAAATAGTAATTAATTCATAATAAAAAATATAAAAGTCAAAAAAATATAAATCTTTTTCTAAAATTTTCTTTTGTCATATATTAAGTAAGAAAATTGTTTTTACACTCGTAGGACTTTTATTTCATAAATTTTACGTTTTTATTTAGCACTCGCGTAATTTTTATACTTAACGTACGTTTTCATTTTAAGTCACGTTTTTAGATAATTTAAGCTTACGTTTTAGTTAAAATAGTTTATTTAAGTTATTTTGTTTTATAAAATCACAAAAACATCATTGTAAAATAGTGATAGCGTTTATTTAATATACTTTAGCTTTTTAATTTTCTTTAATTTGCATTTAAGCCCCTGTAATTTACAAATCTTTTCTTTAGTTATAAATAACTCAAAATCCTTACTGATCACTATCCTTTGTGATTATTGAAATCTGTCGTGTTAAACACCATTCATCCTCCGTGGGACTTAACGACCCAGGAATCCACTATATTCCTCTGATCTAAATTGCATTTGCTTTCTGAGCTATTTTAAGTTTATTACGGTTGACCATTCACAAGTGGTCAGCTTGTGTGATTAAACTTGACCGTTTGAAGCGAATCAAATTTTGGCTGCGCGGGAGGCTGGCGTGTTTTAAGCATTTTCAGACCCGTACTTGCACATATACCACCGTTTGTAAACAGTTTTTTGTAAAGTTATCAAAATCAAAAAGTTCATTAACACTTTTCCTAAAGTGTTAACAACACCAAACAAAATATAAAACAACAAAAACAATCGTAACGTTTTCTAGCTTGTGTTTCCTTTAAGGTGATTCTTAAAGAGATACGATTTGGATAAACGAGACGATACCAAAAATATTGTCCAAAAGTTTTTAAACCCTTTGAATAAATCCATACCTACGTCTTTTTAGTGGTACTTAATATATACATAAAAATCAACCACCGCAAATCAAGGCAGTACACCTACTAACTGGGGGTGTGACCATAATAAGTTCCCGAACAACAGATTTAAAACTTGCCTTTGTGTCCTTGTGATTTGGTGTACTGTGACAACTCGTACTTTCAGGTCATTTCTCAAAACAATTCACGTTTCACTATTTCATCATTTATCGTAAACTAGGTTTACGTGTTCCAAATTCGCGTAACCTTAAAGGTTTAGCTGCGAATTCATGATCATATCATCACGGACATTTCATATAGACTAAGTTTAGTCTACATATCATTAACATCATTTTCATCATGTTAGTTCATTCATGATTTTGCATTTCACATTAAACGCGTAAATTTCATATTAAATAAACGTTATCGCGTAAGTTATTATTTTGAACATTTAATCCGATACTTCCAAAAACTATCCCGACATATTTTATACTTACATTTAGTTTATAAAAACAATATTTTGAGTTTACCTAGTGTTTTAAATTTATTTTGTATATAAATTGTTAAATTTATATTATTACGACACTTTTCTTAAAAAACTACACGATAATTATTATATCACTCAATTTTTGCAAGAAATATAATTTCACAATTCTTATGATTTCAACATATTTTACTTTGATCCATTAAAATTTTTTTATTTTTGCCAACACTACTCTAATTGCACATATATATATATGTACTAGTTACAAATTATGTTTATATGACCTCATTTTTCTTACACATTCAATTACATAATAAATAAAGGAACTATACAAGATCCATCAACTCCCCTAAATGGTGGATCTTGTCTTGCAAATATCTCTTATACATATACATTATTATACATATACTTCATTTCATTCTCAACAATTATTAAAGTTAGTCTAGTTTTTCATTCTCTCTTGTCTTCCTCTCCAAAGAAAACGGCAGCCACAAGGATCCAAGGAGATCATCCCAAGTTTTTCCAAGTCAAGTGTTTAAAACAATCTAGTATACACTCTTGTTTAGGTTTTGAAATAAAAACCTAGGGTGTTTAGGTTAATCCTTGTTCTAATCACCTCATCAAAGTAGCTAGTAAGCATATTACTTTCATTTTATATCTTTCATTTTCATTTCATATGTATTTCATTATTTTCTTAGCAAGCATGCAAGACTTATGTTTATTTATACCATTTTTACATTGTTTTTAGAGTTTTATATATATAAAGGTCATCCTATAATCTATCCCTTGTTATATATTGGTCTTGATGATGTTTAGGAACCCATGACACCCTAAGAAGGTGTATGGTAGGATTAGTATAGCTTTGGAGTTGATTTGAAGGGATTGGAATAGGTTTAGTACGAGAAAAACTATTTTCGACAAGTATATAAAGTGGTCTGATCTTATTTTGTTTTTCTGGAAAATCCGACAGTAGACATGAGTTTTTGGCCTAGATAATTAGAAAATATACTTTAAAACGAATCCGTGGCCGCTTGAACGGATTAAAACGGAGTTATAACGAAGAAGTTATGAATTTTTCAAGTTTGACGACGAAATATATATTTTCTGTAATTTCAGCAACCTATTTTTATTTTGTACGAGTCAAAAACGAGTCCTAAGCTTTATAAATTATTTCGACTTATCAAAAAAATATATTAGTATACTTTGATACGAAGCTAAGGGCGTATAATACGTAGAAAACGGATTTGAAACGACTAAGATATACACGTTTTCATAAAATTGTCGTAACTATTATTTTTAGAAAAACTATATTATTTTTACGAGACAAGTGTTACGGTAACCAAAACGACCATGTTGAAGGCTATTTTTAACTATGACGTAGAACTTTTTTGTAACGAGATGTCTTCTAATAAAATCGAGATCACCAAGCATACTTTCCAAAACGACCAACCGTTTGTATAGCGGAGTTGTAATAAACTATTTACGGTTGCTTAAACTTTGCCGAAACTCACTTTTTAAACCACAATTGGACAAAATCACCATATTTAACCTCTATTATCTTTATGATCGAGACCTCTATGACGAAAACTCATGTACTAAAACTTCTAGATTTTGATACAAGCTTTCCAAAACCGTCGAGTTCGTTTCCTAACGTTCGACGTACACCATTTTACGACTAGCTTTTCGAGGTCATTTTTGTCACTTTCATGAAATTTCCAACGACATTATTTTACGACGAAAAGTTATAATTTCACAATAAACCATTAATAAGCTATTGTAGGATGACATTTTGACGTAAATACTTGTAAAGTAATTTAAGAGTGGTCAAGACGTCAAAAGAGTATTTTTAAAACGATAAGTATTATTTTCAAAACTCACAAATGGTATAAATAACATACGAAATGCATGCATAACATTACATCATAACTCATTACATATCATATCATTCATAATAGGTCATTTTCGAGATTCACGCTACATTTCAGTGTACTCACTTTTGTCGTCGCATCATTGTACCAAGTGAGTTTTCATAGCCCCTACTTTTATACATTTTGAATTACTTTTGGGGGAGATACATGCTCAACTATTTTCATTTACTATCATAAGTACTCTAAACTTTTAAGGATTACCGTGAGTTTTCATAGCCCCATTTTCAATTGTTTAGAACTATTTTGGGGGAGATACATGCTTAACTATTTTTAACAAGTACTTTAGAGTTTTTAAGGATAACTTCTATCATGATTACAATTGTTTCAAAACTGAATGTTGTACTATATTGGTTGTACTTGTTTGCTTGGTATAGTTCTACGTCGTATAAAGTTCTATGTCAGTTGACTACTGATACATCGTCGTATAAAGTTCTATGTCAGTTGACTACTGATACATCGTCTTATAAAGTTCTATGTCGTTGACTCTTGATACATCGTCGTATAAAGTTCTATGTCGATTGACTACGATACATCGTCATTATAAAGTTCTATGTCATTGACTCTTACGATACATCGTCATTATAAAGTTCTAAGTCAGATGACTCTTGATACATTGAGTTTAGTCCTATTGATTAAGTGCTATTGTTCTACGTCGAGTTAGGTACTATTGTAAATTCATTTGACATCATGTGTTTCACATAAACTATATACATTTTGGCAGTGGGTTGTGAACACACAAGTTGCAAGTTTTGTATGGGTGGAACTTGGGCTGGGTGGATTTACAATGCCTTTTCTGCATAAACGATTTTGAAAGGCTTTACATTTCAACACAAACTCTATGAACTCACTCAACCTTTGTGTTGACACTTTTTAGCATGTTTTATCTCAGGTATCTAAGGCATTCACTTCATGGCATGCATGTGGACATATAATTGAGTCGCGGTGACGACGCGTTTCACTTGGGTTTTACATACTTTAAAACATCGTTTGAATTGTAACAAACTTATTTCCGCACAAGTTGATTTTCAATTGG
Organism: Chrysanthemum makinoi; assembly: GCA_910596185.1. Taxonomy (NCBI): domain Eukaryota; kingdom Viridiplantae; phylum Streptophyta; class Magnoliopsida; order Asterales; family Asteraceae; genus Chrysanthemum; species Chrysanthemum makinoi. The sequence continues at coordinate 65,160,047 of OU343223.1, read as the reverse complement.
GACCTATACTTTGTAAACTCTGATTATTTTATTAAATCAAACGATGTATTTTCCAAACGACACCTTAGGTCGTTCAATATAACTGTGATTGTGATGCTATGACAGTCAATCCCAGGAATTCCATTCCGCTGCAAAACAGGTAATTTGGGGGTGTGACATGTACCTTTTTCAAAGAAGCCATTTCATTTGTGATTATTGGTTAAGTTCACTTGTCGTTTTGCCTCGCATTTGTTTTGAAAATTGATTTTTAAACTTAGTGCATGCGCACTCGTTCTTCCAGCTCCACAAGTCCACTTTCTGAGCTTGCAAATATTCCTCGTAGGCGAGAGGACGTTCGCTCCTTCAGCCGTGGATCGAGGAACGTCTTACACCACCACCCCCTGTCGTAATGGCAGAAGATAAGCCCATGAATGAGCTTCTCCAAGCACCCATCGAGGGTTACGGAGATGCCATAGTTGTTCCAGCCATCGTGGCTGATACCTTTGAGCTCAAAACCGGGTTACTTAATTTGGTGACCCAAAGCCAATTCTATGGTTTTGAGCGGGACGATCCTCATGCACATATTCGATGGTTCAACAAGATTGCATCAACCATCAAATACAAAAATGTCCCACATGAAGCAATAAAGCTTCTTCTGTTCCCATTCTCTCTAGAGGGACAAGCCCGGAATTGGCTTGAGAAACAACCCCCTCGTTCCATTGAGACATGGGAGGATCTAGTTACCAAGTTCGTTAACGAATTCTATCCTCCATCCCGAACTACAAGTCTGAAGAATGAGATAATGAAATTTTCTCAGAGATTTGATGAATCATTCGGGGAGGCATGGGATCGTTACAAAGAGCTGCTCCGTAAGTGTTCGCATCATGGTTTTACCGAGTTAATGCAAATGGATACTTTCTATAATGGTCTGAACCAGACTAATCAAGACTCTTTAAATGCCTCCGCGGGAGGTAATTTCCTGAGCAAGACCACAAAAGAAGCCTTGCAAATAATTGAAAACAAGTCCCAGGTCCGCCCTTTCCGCACAAAGACATATCAATCTTAGTCTAATGCTGGACCTTCTACTTCATCTCCCGTGAGTACATCTAGCACCGATGCTAAGATTGACAAACTCACGGATATTGTTTGGGCTTTGGTTCTTGCTAACCAAAAGAAAGTCACTTTCACACATACACCATCACATGGTGAAGTGAAGAAAGTTGAAGTTTGTGTTACTTGTGGTGGTCCGCATGCATACTACAACTGCGCCACGATGGTAGTCCGTTTGAAGCTAATGCTATAGCCGGTACTTCAAATCAAGGAGGTAATCAATACCGTCCTCAAAATGAACCAAGCTACCGTGCTAACACTTATCAGGCACCACCCGATTTTAGCCAGAATACTAACATACAAAACCGGAATCAGAACCAACCTAGAATGAACCAAGGTTATCAAAACCAAGGTAATTTCTATTCCAGACCAAATCAAGGTTTCCAACATCAAGGAAACCTTAATCAAAACAATTTCAATCGAGGGAATCAATTTCAAGGAAATGTAAATCCTAACCAAGGGAATTTTCAACAACAAGGTCATAATCAAAACATCCGACCTCAAAATTGCCCTCCAGTACCTCCATACCATCATCGATGAGCTATTGAAGCAATTCATGAAATCCCAAGATGAAATGAACAGGTTGTTGGTCGGATCACGATCTAAAGAAGTCTTTAAATGATCAACCCTCGGGCTCGGAAAACTTCCGAGCAACACGATCGCTAACCCGAGGGGCGATGCAAAGGCGATCACAACCCGAAGTGGTGTTTCATATGATGGACCTGCTATTCCTACTACCTCTTCTTCTTTTCTCCCTAAGGTAGTAGAAAGTGAACCTAAGACACACAATGGACCTTCGACTCCAATGCCGCCTCCACTAGGAGCAATGAGTCAAGTTACCAAGGATACAACGGACAAGGTGCATTTTTCAAGCCCACGAAGTACCGCACATGTCCCACCTTCGGTAGTCCAACCTCAAGTTGTCCAGAAACCCAAATCCAATCCAGAGTTGTTTTGAACCTCCTGTAGCTCCCGTTGAAAATACCAAATCCAAATCTTCTATTTCTTACCCATCACGTTTGAATGAGCAAAAGCTCGCGAAAAAGCCCATCAAATGGATAAATTTTTTCAAATTTTCCAAGAACTACATTTTGACATAAGCTTTGCGGATGCTATCATGCTGATGCCCAAGTTTGCATCAACTCTCAAACACATGTTAAGCAACAAGGAAAAGCTGTTTGAAATGGCTAAAACTCCTCTAAACGAGAACTACTCTGCAGTTATCCTGAAAAAGCTTCCAGAAAAGCTTGGAGATCCTGGAAAATTTCTCTTACCTTGTGTATTTCCAGGAATGGTTGAATGCTTTGCCTTAGCAGATCTAGGTGCAAGCATTAACCGATGCCTTATTCATATGGAAGAAACTTTCTCTTCCGGACCTTATTCCTACATGCATGACTCTCGAGCTTGCAGATCGTACAATATCCCGTCCACTTGGCATTGCCGAGGACGTATTCGTGAAAGTAGGAAAGTTCCATTTTCCAGGTGACTTTGTAGTTGTTGATTTCGATGCTGATCCACGGGTTCCTCTCATTGTTGGAAGAGGATTCCCGAGAACAGCCGTGCTCTCATTGATGTATTTGAGCAAGAAATCACACTACGTGTGGGTAATGAAGCTGTCACCTTTAACCTTGATCAAACTTCGAGGTACTCCGCAAACTATGATTCTGAGTCGGTTAACCGAATAGATATCATTGATGTTGCTTCTGAAGAGTACTCTCAAGAAGTTCTTGGTTATGATCATAATTCTTCGAGTGATAATCTCACTCATTCATCTCAACCCATCATCGCCAATTCTACTCCTTCTATCACTCCGTTTGAGGAAAGTGACTTCATCTTAGAAGATATTGAAGCATACTTGGCTAGTGATTCTATTCCATGGGAAATTGATCACGCTCCAATTGACATTGAGGGGGACATACTTCTCATTGAGAAGTTGCTTAATGATGATCCATCATCAACCCCTTACACTAGTGATTCAATTCGGATGAGGTTACTAACAATGAGATTAACATGGAGGGAGATATTCTTCTTTCTGAGAAGTTGTTAAATCGGGACACTTCTCCTCCACTCCCTCCCGTCGAGCTTCATAACAAGGAAGTCAAGTCAGTTGAGAAAACTGAAGAATTTCCTGAAGTCAAACTCAAAGACTTACCACCTCATCTCGAGTATGCATTTCTTGAGGGTGATGATAAATTACCCGTCATTATTGCTCGAGATTTGAGTAAAGATGAAAAGACTGCTCTCATAAAGGTCTTGAAGTCACACAAGCAAGCAATTGCTTGGAAACTCTCCGACATTCAGGGTATCAACCCTGAGTTTTGTACTCACAAAATCTTGATGGAGGATGACTTCAAACCAGCAGTTCAACATCAAAGAAGGGTGAATCCTAAGATCCATGATGTTATCAAACAGGAGGTTCTCAAACTTCTTGATGCAGGATTGATTTACCCGATCTCTGATAGTCCTTGGGTTAGCCCAATTCACTGTGTTCCGAAAAAGGGTGGCATAACTGTTGTCACAAATGAAGATAACGAGTTAATTCCAACTCGGCTGGTAACGGGATGGCGTGTTTGTATTGACTATCGTAAGTTGAATGACGCCACCCGTAAAGACCATTTTCCTCTACCCTTCATGGACCAAATGCTTGAGAGATTAGCAGGGAATGAATACTATTGTTTCCTTGATGGTTTCTCGGGTTATTTTCAGATCCCCATTGATCCACAGGATCAAGAAGACCACATTCACCTGCCCATACGGAACTTTTGCCTACAGACGTATGTCTTTTGGCTTATGTAGCGCTCTGCACGCGTTCCAACGATGTATGATGGCCATTTTCCACGACATGATCGGGAAAACAATGGAGGTGTTTATGGATGACTTCTCGGTCATTGGGGATTCGTTTCAAACATGTCTCTCCCATTTAGAAAAAATGCTTAAACGGTGTGAAGACACCAATCTTTGTCTAAATTGGGAGAAGAGCCACTTTATGGTCAAAGAAGGCATAGTCCTTAGCCATAAGATTTCAAAAAACGGGATTGAGGTAGATAGAGCAAAAGTCGATGTTATTGCTAAATTACCTCATCCTACTACCGTCAAAGGTATTAGGAGTTTTTTAGGTCATGCCGGTTTCTATCGCAGATTCATACAAGTTTTTTCTAAAATCGCCTACCTATGAACCATCTTCTTGAAAAAGAGGCTCCTTTTATCTTTTCACCTGAGTGCATCAAAGCTTTTGAAACATTAAAGAAAAAGCTTACTGAAGCACCCATTCTCGTTGCTCCCGACTGGGACTTGCCCTTTGAGCTCATGTGCGATGCAAGTGATTTTGCTATCGGTGCAGTCCTAGGGCAACGTAGAAGCAAGCATTTTCAGCCTATCCACTACGCAAGCAAAACTATGACTGAAGCTCAAACTCATTACACCACCACAGAAAAAGAGCTATTAGCCGTGGTGTATGCATTTGAGAAGTTTTGGCCGTACTTAATCTTGACCAAATGCGTGGTGTATACGGATCACTCGGCTCTCAAATATCTCTTTGCAAAACAAGATGCAAAGCCGAGATTGCTCCGTTGGGTTCTCCTCCTCCAGGAATTTGATATCATAATACGTGATAAAAAGAGGAGAACCGGCTGCGATCATCTGTCCCGATTAGAGAACCATCACCAAGATGTTTTCGAGAAAAAGGAAATAAATGAAACATTTCCTCTCGAGACACTCAATGCGGTTTCTTTTCGTGGAAACTCTACCACCCCATGGTTTGCTGACTTCGCAAATTACCATGCGGGTAACTTCATAGTGAAAGGGATGTCGACCCAACAGAAGAACAAATTCTTCAAGGATGTTAAACATTACTTCTGGGACGACCCCTACTTATTCAAAATCTGTGCGGATCAAGTCATCCGATGGTGTGTTTATGGACAAGAAGCTATTGACATTCTCAAAGCTTTCCATGCTGGACCCACCGGGGGCCATCATAGTCCAAACTACACCGCCAAAAAGGTGTTTGATACCGGGTTTTATTGTCCCACGATTTATAAGGATGCCCACGATTTTGTCAAAGCCTCTGACGCTTGTCAACGTCACGGAAATATCTCTCAAAGAAATGAAATGCCACAAAATGCCATTCAAGTTTGTGAGATCTTTGACCTATGGGGTATCGATTTTATGGGGCCATTTCCATCTTCTCGAGGTAACAAATACATACTCGTGGCTGTTGACTATTTGTCAAAATGGGTTGAAGCGAAAGCTTTACCTACCAATGATGCCCGAGTTGTTGTGAAATTTTTGAAATCTCTTTTTGCCAGGTTTGGAACTCCGCGAGCTATTATCAGTGATCGTGGTACACATTTCTGCAATGACCAATTTGATTGTGTCATGCAAAAGTATGGTGTAACCCACCGTCTCTCTACTGCATACCACCCTCAAACAAGTGGGCAAGTGGAAGTTTCCAACCGTGGTATTAAAAGAATTTTGGAAAGGACAGTAGGCGAAAATCGTGCATCCTGGTCGGATAAACTGGATGACGCACTCTGGGCCTTCCGTACAGCTTATAAAACACCAATCGGGTGTACTCCATACAAGCTAGTGTACGGAAAGGCATGTCATCTGCCGATTGAGCTTGAACACAAGGCATACTGGGCCTTGAAACATGCAAACTTCGATATTCAGACAGCTGGTGATCATAGAAAAGTTCAAATGAATGAACTAAATGAACTCCGTGATCAAGCATACGAGAACTCTTTGATCTACAAACAAAAGACAAAGAAGATTCATGACTCTAAAATCAAGAATCGCGTTTTCAACGTTGGTGATCGAGTCCTTCTTTTCAATTCAAGATTGAAGATTTTCTCGGGAAAGCTCAAGTCCCGTTGGTCTGGTCCATTTACTATCACTAAGGTTTATCCTTATGGCACCATTGAGTTATCTCAACCTGATGGTCCAAATTTTAAAGTGAATGGACATCGATTGAAGCATTATTTTGGAGAGGACATTCCTCCTGTGGTTGTCCCAGATCTATAAACTTTCCCTATGAACCAATGAATGCGGGGATCGAGTCAAGCTAGTGACTCGATAATCAAAAACAGTAGCACACACCATATGGGTTTTTACCCATGTTTCTGTCTTCTAACCCTTTTCTACCACCCTAGTGTGAGGGAGTTGCCCCCCGCTTTTGTGAAAAAAAAAAAAAAGTGTATATATCAAAAACAAAATAATGGCCGTAGTATTTCCCTTTTATGTTCTATGTTTCGGCATAACCGCCGGTACTTTGAATATTGAGGGAAATATTCATTTCTAAGTGTGGGGGGGAATTCTCACGAATTTTATCATGTAATTATACCGCCTAATTCCCCCGTTTTTGGCCAAATTTTTTTTTTGGAGTAAGTGTTTTTCACTTACTCAGCAAATGGTAATCAGTCCACCATGTCTAACACACATAAAGATTGGCTAATCCAGGAGCAAACGGCTCTTGGTAAAGATTTCTCAAATCCGTTTATGGCTTGCAATTTGCCCAAAATTGTATGGTATTCAACTCACCATATCTTTAATTAGTGAAGAGTTGGCTACCCCGCAAGTTTATGGCTTGTGGTAAAGGCAGTGGAAAAGCCATAATTGGTAATCGACTCACCAAAGATAATATTGATAATTTATCTAAGAGTTGGCTAGTCCAGAGCAAACGGCTTCTGGTAAAGACAAATCAAATCCGTTTACAGCTTATGATTTGCTCAAAATCATTTGGTTATCATTGTACCAAAGTTCTTACTTGAACTAAAACAATTGGCTACTCCAGAAGTAATGGCTTTTGGTAAAGAGATGAAATCCATTAATTTTTCTCAAATCATTGCTAGGGACTAGCAATATCTTAGTGTGGGGGATTGATGAGTGTCTAAATACTCATCATTTTTGTACTGTTTAGAATGCAAAAAACATCTGAAAACACTCAGAAAAGCATCAAAATGATGAAAATATCACAAACAAGTGTTTTATGTGTTTTAAATGCAAAAATATCAAAATCTGGTGAAAAACATATCAAGTTTGCATAATTGGCAGTTTTAGTCCCCCAAGTTTAAAAAGTTGTCAAAAACAGTCCCTGGTAAAGCAAAATAAAGAAAAATATCATTTTAAGTCCTTAGGGATTCTTAAAGTTGTCAAAACAAGCCCTTGAAATCAAAAATTGCAAAATTACAACTTTAGTCCCTCAAGTTTTGAAAATGACAAAAATAGTCCTTGGATTTATTAAAAATAGAAAATAATCAACTATGGTCCTTGTACTATTAAAGATTGGCAGTTTTGGTCCTTGTGATAACTTTTGGAGAATTACAGGTTTGGTCCCTCAAAGTTTGGAATTTACAAGATTAATCCTTATGATATTAAACAAACCAAACGGACCTTTTGTATATTGAGCCCAGCCAAAACCCAAAGAACCCCTGCCAATAAACCTTGACCCCCCATTTTTGACCCCCCTTCATAATAATATCAAACGGTCAAAATTGGTCAAAACCCGCCAAACCACCACCACTGTTCATCTTCTACACCACGCCTGTAAAACCCAATACCAGTGGTTTTTCCCTCCACCTCATCACCTTTACACCTCACTTCCTATCTCTCCAGCACCCCCCTCCTCCTATACCAGCCCACAAGCATTTAATGCTTCCCCACCATCAAACACTCCAACCCAACCTCACCCCTGTTTCCACTGTCAAATCACTCCTAGCTCCATGACTACTTCACATATTGTCCCCTACACCTCCACAAACATCCACAATTCTTTAATTACCTCAATACCTGCTCTAATCCACTAGTGACACTTTTGGCGCCAAAAGTGAAATCAAAGGCTGAGATGAGTTGCAGTGATCCAATGGCCAAGATTGTTGATGGGATATGATCAGAAGCATGTGGGGAGTATCAAAATACTATAAAGAAGAGAGGAGATGCAATGTACATATCTATCTAGTATAATTTTAATTAGCTCATGTCGTTTTATCTTAATTTTAAATTTCAGTGTATGTTTTAGCTTTAAAGCTCTGTATTTCAAGTTTTTAGTGTAGAATAAAGCTTTTGTGATAATCAATTTCAGTATTGAGCTTCATTTTCAGTTTATGCATTTTTCAAGTTCAAAATCTCAAAATGTTCAAATGGTGTTTTTAGTTATTGTCTTGGACTGAATAAGCCATATAAGCTCCTCATATAGCTTATTAAAGCTATTAGAGACCTTTAAAAGCAGTTTAGAAGTAAAAAAAGAAAAATACCAAAAATTCCAAATAAATAGTTAAAAAATCAAAATTCCATGGAGATGAAGAAGAAAGCTGGAGCAGGGTAAATACAGGATTGCCTTGGGTTTAGAAGCTTAGTGGTAAGCTAATAGGGGTGATCTTTGGACCTTGTTCTGTGTTTTCAGCTCAATACAAGTTGTAAGCCTTTATAAGCTATTCTTGCATTTCACTGTATGAGTTGGTCAATAGCTTAAATCTCTGTTTGTTCATGTTTACTAGTCATAGTTAAGTATAATTAAGCATTAAAATCAATCACTTGTTCTTTTTAATTTATAGTTAATAAAAATCTTATTTTAAGCAGTTAAATTAGCATAAGTATAATTTCTTGGTTTTATGTTGTTAATGCTGTTGTTTAGTATTTCTTTAGTCTTATTAAATGATAACATGAGGTCTGTAATCCATGGCATGGTCTTAATCATTGTTTTGTTTTGAAAATCACAAAGACAGTTTAGTTAAAAGTTGTTTGGATTTGCTGAGTTAATTAGGATAGAGGTTGTTTGTGTTGTTGCTTATTGTTGTTCGGTGTCACATACACATCTAATAACTCAAACAAATCAAAAAAACCAGTGCTTGTTACATCAAAAGTCAAAATACCTTTTGATC